>CM057099.1:30722614-31322614 GCA_029959045.1 Taenioides sp. WSHXM2023
TAATACTGAACTACTTTTTCCACTGACACAAAAACCCAGGAATAAGACAGATTATCCTAGTAAAACCTTAAATGTACAATCTCTTTGAAAATCATGAGTTGCAGTAAAACAGCAGAAACTTTAGTACTTAGTTGGTGTCTGTGAGTCATAAAAGTCATTAATTCAATCTCTAAAGCTCAAATCTTATCGTAGTACAGAAAAATAGCTAAAAGCTCCCAGTTGATACTTTGCAGTATGGCAAAGCATAGGGGTGTTCTACATGTATTTGTATAGTAGAATGTTCACCAGTTACCATGATGACACAATGCACACATTTTCAGGAGCCTGTGATCAGTCTGAGTGTTCGTGGTTCTGTTTAGGAGACCGAGTTTCAACAAAAAGGTGAGAGTGACTCACTGAAAAACTGTTGGCTAATGCTAGCTAGCATGTGACTAATATTATTTGAGAGGGCCTGTTTAACAGTAAAAATGTAGTTTCAACTAAATAATTTTTTTCTGACCAGATCTTGTGAAAATAAAACTCAGATTAAAGTCTAGCAAAGCCTCAGACAGCAGTGCCTTAAGTTAGCGTCATACCCTCAATGAATGTTGATGTCATCAGCTGCAAAGTATCAATAGTACAACGAGAAAGTACCCACAATAAATACTGGCTCTAAAAATGTATTCTTCCATCTATCATTTAATGATATAGTAATTATTGTGACTGGCCTATCTCTGCCCTTGTCTGAGAGAATGACACCACACATACACACACACACACACACGCACACACGCACACACGCACACACACACACACACACACACACGCACACACGCACACACACACACACACACACATAAACACAAGACACACACATGCACAGACACAGACAGACACACACACACACACACACAGACACACACACACGCACGCACACACACATACAGACACAGACACACACAGACACAGACACACACACACACACACACACACAGACACACACACACACACAGACACACACACACACACATACACATACAGACACACACACACACACACACACATTTGAATGGCAGCAGTTGTATATATTGCACTGTTGTGGAGGTCTGTAGCAGCTCTGTGGAATGGTAGACCCTGTGTTTAGAGTCTTTGAATGGCAGAAGATAGCTGTTGAGGATAGTGAGCACAGAACAAAGAAACTCAGACGCAGAGGAGGGTGGAGCAAGAGCAGCCCCAAGTGGACAACGCCAACATTATAGTCTATTTTAACCTTGGTCATTTTCTACTCACAGTGACGTGTAAAACATAAACTGAATACACTGCACTGACTGCAGTTACTATAAGACTATATTTAGATGTGTTTTGGGGCAATTATGTGTTTTTACATGACTAAATCACACATGTGGATAGTGGATTTCAGATGGCAAATTGTGTCTTTGTCTTGAATTCTCTAAAATGAACTTGTATGCATGTTTGAGTCATCTTTATGCTCCTGGATTCTAGATGTCATTTTTTTGCTCTACCCCTGTTTTCACCTCCCCCAGTACACGGCCACTGTGACACCTGTACACACTTCCTTCTCTAATTTTATTTTCTTAGAATTTTTGCAATAATCATGCTGTATATGGACAAAAGCCCTAAATATTCTGTCTCATCTTGTTTTAAATGTGATTGTATAGTCTGTGTATTCCTCTGACACTGTCCAAGCCCCTCACCAGAGCCACTTGCTTCATGGTCTCTCTCCAGGTGTTTTCCACAGCGGTGAACTTGCGTTTCTCCTCGGGCATTTGCATCATGATGTCAGGAGAGCTGAAGACGGGCTCCAGGTAAAGCCACGTGGACTGAACCTTCAGCCACTCGTCCAGGATCTCCTGTAGCAGCAGCAGCTTCCCCTCCCACTCCCTGCACAAGACACAGCACAGCCACTACAGTGTTAGTCAAGGGTTTTAGGCAAATGATTCCTTCCTCATTGGAAGATTTTGTGAGGACTTTTCCCCATTCAAAAGATACTGCATTTTGTTATATACTTTGTGTTATTGCTATAATGACAGAGGGCAATTGCCATCATATTCATGGCATAATGCACTCTCAGATAAAGGAGGCACACGAACCTCACCCCATAGGACATTTTTGTTTGGTAAGAAGAAATTCTTTTAAACCTCTCAAAATTCTGTTACCTGTAAATAACTTTTCACTTGTGCATATGACATAATAATGTGTAATGGAGCACACACCTGATTTCCACCTCGAAGGGCTTGATGAATGGGGAGCCTCTCATGGTTTGAGTCTTGACAATGTGGTCATCCAGGAGCATCTGGATGTCCTCCACAGAGGACAGGATACTGGTGCCTGTCTCTCTGTAGGCCAGCAGGTGGAACTCCATGTCCCCCCACTCAGATCTCATCTTCTCCATGGACTTCTCCAGACTGTGCTCTTTACTGGCTGCCTCACTGATGCCCTCGAAGCTGCCCAGGAACGGCTCCAGTTTGAGGGACAGGAAGTGGGACACGTTGGCCTCATGTGAGGTGGGGTCCAGAGGGATACCAGCCACTTCAGACATGGCTGACCAGTGTCTTTCCCGCAGACCAGGGTTACACAGCACCTGTGAAGATAATACACAACTGTGACACCTTTGAACCTGTTGGGCCAAAATGTCTCATAAAGTTAAACTTCTGTTTTTACAAAGCTCTTTTGTAGTTACAAAACAAAACATGTAGATCATTTTTACCTTATGCCGCTTGCATTCAATGAAAATAAATTATATTTTCAGTCTCTACCCTAGTACTGGTTGATATCGGATATCAGCAGATACTTAAAGCCAAGGTAAAGACATCAGTATGGGAACAGAAAAGACTGGATCAGTGCATCTCTACAATGAACACAGCACTATGAACACAATACACAGCTGTGATATAGAATATGTCCTCATTGTTCTGTTATTTGGAGTGTAGCTGCAAACCAGCTCTGTTTATCAGAGAGCAGAATAACTGTATTGTTATAAAGAATATTGTTGATAACTGATGTTTGAGTATTTCAAGTTATATTTTGGTAAATAAATTGATAAATAAATAAATTGTCACTTTCTCTGTTCTATTTGAATGCCTATTACAGTTAGCCACAGGATTGGGTTCTTTGTCATTTCATTTCATATTTGCTTACAACACATTTAAAATGGTTCAAAAATGGTTCAATGTTGTTGTACAAAGAAAATAAAGCTGTGACAAGGAAAAGCAGTGTGTTAAAGTCTGACCTGGACCATGGGGATGTGCTCCTTGAATTGCTCCACTGTGGTCTTCACATTGGAGGCAATGTGCAGAGCTTTGGGCACATCTGCGAAGCCCTTCTCCAGTTTGTACAGAGTCCTCCAATAGTTCCCCACATCGCCCTCCACCTGGAGACACAAAGCAGCAGCAAATGTCACAATCTACTCTCCATCCCTGCAGAAATATACTGTTAGGGGGATTAGGTCTAGGGTTAGGTTAGGGGTTAGGGACTAGGGGTTAGAGGTTAGGGTTCAGGTTAGGAGTTTACGGTCACGGTCAGGAGTTGTGGTTAGGGCTAGGTCTAGGGTTAGGTTAGGGTTAAGGATTAAGGGTTAGGAGAATAGGATCAGGTTTAGAGCTAGAGCTATGGTTAGGACTAGGGTTAGGGGTTAGGGGTTAGGAGGTTAGGGTCAATGACACCCATGCCATGTTTTTTATAGCGTAGCTCTAGCAATGACAGAGACTCTCGCTAGGGTTAGGGCATAAGTACGGGTGAGGGCTGATCATTGCCGCTTACAGCTATATTTTGTTGTTGTTGTTGTTGAATTGAGAAAGAAAGTTAGACATATCACAAAACATTATGTACAGTAGGTATCAGTAAGAAATAAATCTAATCTTTGTCAAATACAATACAATAGAATACAAGTGTGCTGCTGATTGTGTGTTTGCAGTGTAAAGAGTTCTTGCCTTGTCAGGATTGACCTCAGACATGGGCCCGTGCAGCCACTTGTTGTGATGCTTCAAGAAGTCAGTCGCTGTTTCATAAAGTCTGAGGAATGGAGTGAGTTTGTCCTGGATCTTCTTCCTCTGAGGATAATGAGAGACGGGCCACCCAAACACCTCCTCCTCACGGTTAAACTCATCTATCTACAAGTGAAACATACACACTATATTTAATGCATGTGTCTCTTTATAGCACGTTCAAGACTCAAAGGCATATGTTTTCTGTTTACTCAGTGTTAACTTGAGTAGTAGTCTTACTATCATTTCCTATAATAATGATCTAGTTTCTCCTTTTTTGATCTGAAACTATTCCAAGTACTAAAGTGGTTGGGAAACACTGGTTTAGAGGTGGGTAGTACTCAGTTACATTTAGTGGAGTAACTTTTTAAAGAAATTGTACTTTTCAGGGTACTTTTCTAGCTTCATACTTTAACTCCTACTTGAAAATATGTTTAATTTAAGGAACAGTACTCTTACTTGAGTAAAAGTGGTTACTGTGAGTAAGCCTACAAGTAACAAAAGCTTTATGTGACAATCTGAAATTATCTGAACATTTGTGTTTCTTGCAGCTCTTTCAGATATGATTTAGTTTGCTTAAGTTTTGAGTCTGTCCTTTGAAAATACCAGATTTTGTGACTTATTTATGTAATGTTTTGTGCTTCAAATTACTTAAACTTCAAATTATAAATCATTTATTCTTTAAGTTACTCTTACTAGTAGAGTAGTACTTTTTTACTCTTACTTGAGTAATTTCTATTGCACTACTTCTACTTGAGTAATATTATTCTGAAGTAAAGTGACTCTTACTTGGGTACAGTTTTTGGCTGTTCTGTCACCTCTGCTGGTTTACTTTCCCAAATGTAGAAATGTGGATGGCATGTTAATGTGACTTCCTGCTATTGTCTCTATGCTACAGTACAGCAGTGGTACCTTCTCCAGGGCCACCTCCAGCTTGTGGTGCAGACTTTGGGCCTTCTTCAAGTATATATCAAGTTCCTCCAAATTTCCAAAAGTGACAAACTCTACCACCTCAGCAGCATAACTCTCCAGCTCCTTCACGAAATGCTCACAGGACATCTGCAAAACACAGGGAAGGTAAGAGAAACACTACAGTTACTGCTCCTTACAATTCAGGACCTTGTTACTATGGAGCATGTCTGGACCTCCAGCTACGGTAGTTCTGACCAAGACCAGCTCAAATGCAGGTTTGACCCAGAGACACTGTAGGATAGGTCAAATGAAGGGGACATATATGGAAATAAACAGTATCATCCAGTGGTTCCAGAGGTAAATTTTCCATTCATTTTCCCATACACATTAAAAAAAAAATCAAATATTAAGAGTTCATCGCTATGTGCTAACTAATATCCATAATGTGGTTGTTTCAAGCCTGAAAAGCATGTTTAAAATGCAAAATTCAGCAAAATGTTATAATAACTCAGCGGTTTATAATGTTTCAGAAACATATTTTCATAAAATGATAGGTCTTGTGGTCATTAGTTACCACAGAGCTGATTAGTCCTGAGCTTTTACACTTCTGGAAAGTCTATGAGAAAAATGAATGGGAAATTTACTTGTGGAACCAGGGGCAGGCGGTCACTGTTGAGCTCCATAAAGTATACCTCAACTTTAACAATAGTGGCACAGACTGTAGAGTGGCCATGCTGTAACCAGAGGGTCACTGTTTGAATCCGTTCTCTCCTGTCTGCAGTGTTGCTGTACCTTTGGCAGGACAGTGTAATGTGAATGTGTGAGAGAGGTGGGTATTGCCCCGGGGCAGCTGTGGCTCTGACCTTGAGGGCTTGCTGGTAGGACTCGGTTGTCTTGGCCACGATCTGCTGGTGCTGCCTGAACACGGAGGGCATGCGCTCCAGCCAGCCCATGGTCTCTGCGTTGAGCCTCGTGTGCAGAGGAGAGAGCATCACAAAGTCCACGAGGAAACACAGCTGTGTGTTTGAGTCCATCAGCTTCTGACGCAGCTGTGGAATCTTTGTGGACTGAACGTTGTTCACATAGGCCTGACCACAGTACAGAAGAGGTCAGCTTACACAGGAACTACATACAGTACCACTGTGGGCAGTGACAAGACTCAATAAAGACAACATGATAGGCTCAAAGCCAGACTTCAGAGCTAAACCAAAACTAAACCATGACCTATGACAGGTTAGACTACTCATTTTACTAAAACACAGTTAAGACCATTATATTTTGCTAAACATATTTTTTCCCCATTTTATTTTATTTAGTTTTTTGGTTTAAAATTGTACTTCCTGTTTGGAAATTATGACATCACACTAGGGAATTCCATAACTGTTACGTACCTATGTTGTACACTGGGCCAAAACTTCTCTAATGTACACAGAAAATATTATCTGACAAAAGAACATGTTTATTTTGTTGAAATATCATTTAAGTATCAGAAAATATTTTGTGGGTTGAGAGTGCAAAACTTTTGAACTGAATTTTTCTTAGTGTGTAATTATCAATGGTGAACTCTCTACTTCCTGTAATTTTTATCATATTTTCCAACTTTTCTTTACATATTGCTTACTGATTGGAGCAAAAGTATCATTTATATTATCCCACTACATTTAGTAAAAATTAGAGAATCATAACAGCCTGTAATAGACACAAACTCTAAAAACAAGGGTAGGTCTAAAAGCTGGGTAAAAACTTTCCATAAACAAACTAATGTGAATGCACCACCTTGAGTTCCATGAGCTTCTGAGTGTCTGAGGGATTGCTTAGGGCCATCTCTGTGATCTTCTCAAACTCCACACACAATCTGAAGGACACAAGTTCAGACCCACAGCAGTGAAAACGCTCATTCAAGTCAAATAGCCCCACTGTCTGCTGTTCTAATCTACTGAAGCGTTAACATAGCAATAGAATATAAATGTCTATTGATACATTGCAGTGACATCATGCTGGGGCTGTTCTGCATGAATTTCTATAACGGAATGTTTAGCAGTTACCATGGTGACACAATGCACACATTAGTATACACAACTTTTTAGATGATCTGAACACTAAAGAAAAGTACAAAATGGATTTAAACAACACATTTTCAAGAGCCTGTGATGAATGCGAGAGTTAATGTTTGATTTTACACCAAAAGGTGAGAGTGACTAACTGAAAAACTGTTGGCTAATAGTAGCTAGCTTAGGACTGTTATTTGAGAGATTTTTGTTTAGCAGTACAAATACGCTTACGTTTTATTAATTATTAATTAAGGTCCAACTTGAATAAAAAATAACAGATCTTTAGACAGAGCAGTGCTTCTAGTTAGCATCACACCCCCAGGGAATGTTGATGATTGCTGCAGAGTATCAGTAAGTGAGTAAGCAGTGGCCTTACTGTTTGTTGATGTTCTGGTGGTCATGTAACATCCTCTCGACCAGTTTGTGCTGCAGATCCTGAGCTCTCTTGGTCAGACTCTGGATCAGTTTGTGAGACTGGACCTCAAACAGCCCCAGACGCTCCACCTGCAATCACACCAGGTCTAAAGAAGGACACTAAGGGAGGTATGTACAGTGTTTCCCACAGGCTTATACTGAGACCACGGTGGTGCAAGCATAAGACATATTTGAATTCTTTTATTCAATCTTATTTTACTGAATAACATTTATTACCTCTGCTTACTTCTGTATGTTTATGACAATACTACAAACATGAAATATAAATGGTTTTAGCAATAGTTTGTTCAGCTTGTTTTTAGACTATGGGGGCAAAAATAAGACTATGGAGGGGTCACCACAGTCCCCTCTATTAATGTACTTGTTCATTAGACATGTGCATGGTAAAAGACAAAGGTAGTTGTTACACGATGACATATACATCAAATAACACAAAACCAACACAACTGGTTTTGTGTCTGTATTGCCCTTGATTATTGCAGTGTGTGGATTCATTTTCCAAACCTCCCCCAAAAAAACCCTCATAATTACAATGATATACCCAAATGGAGCGACACAACCAAGTGGCGGGCATGGTGTATAGAAACATCTGTGCAGAGTACGGGCTGGAGACCCCAAGGTCAAGGTGGGAAACACCTCCAAAGGTTGTGGAGAATGACCGAGCCAAGGTCCTGTGGGACTTCCAGATACAGACTGACAGAATGGTGATGGCGAACCAACCAGACATAGTGGTGGTGGATAAGCAACAGAACAAAGCCGTGGTGGTGGACATTGCAATACCAAGCGATGGTAATATCAGGAAAAAGGAACACAAGAAACTAGAGAAATACCAGGGGCTCAAGGAAGAGCTGGAGAAGGGCTGGAAGGTGAAGGCCTCAGTGGTGCCCGTGGTGATTGGAGCACTCGGGGCTGTAACCCCCAAACTGGAGGAGTGGTTACAGCAGATCCCAGGAAAAACATCAGACATCTCAGTCCAGAAAAGTGCAGTACTAGGAACAGCAAAGATACTGCGAAGAACTCTCAAGCTCCCAGACCTCTGGTAGAGGACCCGAGTTGGATGAGGGTGAGAGAGATCAACCACCGTGGAAGGTGAGGAACACTTCTTTCTTTCTGCTCTGTAGTTATAATCTATATAATTTTGTGGCCATGCCGGCTTGTCAAAGTCTGATCCCATCAGATCTCAGAAGCTCAGCAGGACTGGGCCTGGTTAGTACTTGGATGGGAGTGCCACAGGGGGGCGCCGGTGGTAAAAACTGTTGTTGTGTCCTTAGGCAAGGCACTTCACCCACATGGCCTAGAATGAAAGTAGTGTGTGCATGAGTGATGGTGGCGGTCAAAGGGACTGATGGTGCAGATTGGCAGTCTCGCTTCTGTCAGTCTGCCCCAGGGCAGATGTGGCTACAATAGTAGTTTACCACCACCGAGTGTTGAGTGAATGAATAATGATCTGTAAAGCGTCTTTGAGTGTTCAGAAAAGTGCTATATAAAACTGATTATTATTATTATTATTATTATTATTATTATTATTATTATTATTATTATTATTATTATGTATGACACCCGTGGATTATTATGTTATATAATTTGGACATTTTAAATCGCAATATTCATCTTAAACAACTTTATAAAAGAAAGAAGTCCGCTGACTCTCATGTACTGTGGTCCAAAGAGTCTGCACCTTCGATGGATAGCTCCAGATCGCGCTAGCAAGCAGGGGATGCTTTTACATTTGTACCAAAATGACTACGCTGACAAATATTGCGTGTATCACCAATTAAGAAAATCAAACTGGAGAACAAAATACTTAGAGAGCAGTGCTTGTATGCCAGTGGTGGTGAAAATGGGGATTGATTGCAATATGGCGTCTTGAAAATAAGCAATTAAGATTGCTGAAACATGCATAGATGTGCTTTAATACCAAAGCTCAGTATTACCTGATATGGTGTGTACTGGATCTGATCTATGAGCTGCTGGTAGTGCACCACTTCCACCATGATCTCCTGGAAGCTGTGTGGCTCTGACAGGAAGTGTCTGACATCGTCTTGCGCCTGGGTGCTCACTAAAGAGGCATATTGATCGAACTTTCTGAGGTACTCTCTGGGTTTGAGGCTCTCCTCTCTGAGTACTCGGACCACCTGCTCACGATGGGCCTCCAGGACCTCAGGCAGGATCACAGGCCTTAGAGTGCTGTTGCCACCAGGGGGCACCGGCTGACAGACAAGACACATGACATCACAGTGTGCTACACTTACACAAATCCTGTTGATCCACATGGACAATTGGAAAAACATATTTTAAATGTATTTGTCATCCTCCATAAAAGACAAGCTAAACACAACTAAATGCTGGACATAACAGAATGTGACTCATAGGGATGTAACAGATGTGACAAATCTCACGGTACAATATTATCACAGTTTGAACAGGATTGCACAAATGCTTTTTCCTTTTAAAATGCCTTCAAATAATGTGAATGATTAATGTGAATCATTATGACGGTCATAATCCAAAGAACTAAGCACTTTAAGCAAGGGAGCTTGTGATTGGATATACTGTGATACTATACCACAATACGATACCACAATAATTGTTACATCCCTTGCGACTAAAAGCTAAAATCTCCATTAATGCTAACTTGGCATTTCCAAACAAAAGTAATTGGAGAAATGGGAGCTTTTTGTAATTTTATATTGAGAAGCTGAAGCAAACATAGGAAGATATAACAGTCTACATTACAATCCTCTGTTGTTGTTGTTGCTTTTTTTTTTTTTTTTCAGATTTTGTATTTTGATATAAAGCCTTGCTCCTTGTGTCTCCCTGACAGCTCCTTCCTCACTTACATAGTTGCTGTAGAGCTTGGTCTCCACTCTAGGCACCACAGCAGCAGATCGCACCATCAGGTCAAGGACGTTCAGAAGAACCTCTTCAAACATCTCAAAGTCAGGCTCAAACTTGATCTCATTGTCCACCAAAACCAGGTGCAGCACGAACCCCGGATGCTCGAAGGCTCGCTCTGACGGCTGACCAAACAAATGGAAAGGGAGTACAAAAAAAGATGTAACAGATCCAAGTCTCTGAGTACGGTATGTTCACAATATGCATCTCACCGTATCAGATTTATTACAATATTTTGTGGAGGCAACAAAATTGTGAATATGCTACTTTTTCATTTAGAAATGCCTTGACAAGACATTGATTCTGTCATAATCCAACAAATTAAGATTTAAAAGTGCACACTCAAAATGTAATAAATTGTCTTATAATTGAGATTTTATGAGTTACAGACAATAAAAAATCAAAATCATCTGATTTCTTTCTCATCATAGTCCCTCTGATCACTCGCATCAAAGTTTGCCATTTACATGTGATTAAATCATTTTAAATTTTCAGAGATCAGATTATAATCAGATTTTGCTGAGCATGTAAAGTT
This sequence comes from Taenioides sp. WSHXM2023, assembly GCA_029959045.1. Taxonomy (NCBI): domain Eukaryota; kingdom Metazoa; phylum Chordata; class Actinopteri; order Gobiiformes; family Gobiidae; genus Taenioides; species Taenioides sp. WSHXM2023. The sequence goes on from CM057099.1 coordinate 30,733,426, forward strand.
AGCCACTGTTTTTGAAATCAAGATGTTATTTGTTTGTTTGGTTTGTTCAAAAAAGGGCTGAGGGAAACTATGTTTCTGACAAAGGGCAGTATAAATGATGAGTTTCTCAGCCCCATAACATCTGATTAAAAATAACTTTTGGGTGGAAGTCCAAATGTCTTGATTTTAAAAACAGATTCAGTCCAGATGACTACTTCTAAAACCTTTCCTACCAATACTATTATTTTTACTACTGTTACCATGACAACTAGGGCTGCACAGTTCAGGAAAAATATCAAATTGCAATTTTTCTGACAAGCATTGTGATTGTGATTAGAGTTGCGATTGATGTTTTAATAAAAGGACTGAGTTCAACGCATCTAGAAGAAATGACAAAAAGACTGAAATCTGAACTGACAAACTACCGTAATACAAGAATCACACTTCAGAACAAGTTTGTACAGATGTAAACTTCTAGGTTAGACAGTTTGTATGCACAATAAGACAAGAGATTTTGTTGTTTGTTGAGGAAATTATGGAACTTCAAAAACTGAAGCTTTTGGATTTGCTAATTGTGTCCATTCAAATTGTGGTTCGATTGTGATTGATCTTGCAGCCCTAATTACAAGTACTAAAACTTGCACTGTTGTTACAGCTCCATGTCCTAACAGAGGCTCACCGGGTGCTGTGTGATCATCTGGCTGTAGTCTCTCATAGACATCAGCACTAGCTCCTGCAGCTGTATGGTCATGAGTGCGGCCGCACAGTTAAAGAAGGACCTCAACCTGGATGAGCTGTTGTTGTCTGGAACCTGCTTCTTCTTGGCTCCTTTGTAGAAGATGGACTGCACCTCTATCAGCCAGCTGAGTTTGATAAGGACAGAGCAGTGAATCATTTTGGTTTAAAGGTCCCATATTACACAACACTGATTTGTGAGCTTTAAGTCATGTTAGAATGTTGGTATCAAAAACAGACCTGGAGCTGTGTTTTGTTTCATTCACACATGTCTGAGTAATCCTGCATTATTGCTCTGCCTACATCTTCAAAGCTGAAAATGGTCTGTTCCACCTTGTAACGTCATGAAGTTGTAGTTTACAAGTTAACAGCTCCTTTTACCTCTTGTATAGTAGATATGGGCAATTCCAGGGCTAAAGTCATCCAAATGATTCTAGTGAAAGTGTATGGAGTTTAAAAACACAGTGGAGCACTTCCTGTATTACCACATGACATCACAAGGTGGAACAGAGTGTTTTGTTTTTGAGAGGAAAAAAACATAACTTCAGGTATGTTCCAGGTATGAGGAACATAGATCAGAAAATAAAGTAATATGGGCCCTTTAAATAGTGAATAAAATGTGAGATGGCAGACTGACATTTCGAGCAGAAATTTGGTGGACTGTTCCACATGTTCTCCGATGATCTTCTTAAACTCTTGCAGCTCCATGGATCCTTTACGATTGTGAAAGTGACTCACTGTGACCAGGCGCTGATACTTCACCCTGAGAGAAAGAGCAGAACATTCACCTGCTGTGTCTGAGGTGAGCTGCCTTTAAGGGCAGGTGCTCCTCTGTGTTTAGTCTCACTTTGGTTGTTGTGGAGAAAACTAAAAAGAAAAACAGTCCATATTGGAGGCTATAGCTGAAACTCTCCTTACATCTCAAGGATGCTGATGCTCTGGTGCCTTTTTATATTTATATTGATGCTTTGTAGCGGATGTCATCAACGTTCCTTGGGGGTGAAACTGTAGGCTCTGCTCTGTCTAAATCTCTGTTAAGCAAGTTAGATTTTGAGCTTAGTTTTAACACACTGACCATAAACAATGTTCTCAGGCAGAACTACAACAGGTGAGCTGATTTGTGTTGTTAAACAAGTCTCTCTCACATAACGTTACAGTCACAAGTTAGCTAGTATTAAACAACAGCCACTCTCACCGTTTTGTTGAAAATCAAACTTAATTAATTACAGGCCCATGAGAATGTGTACTTTTAAGTCTATTTCTAGTTCTCACACTATATAACACATATCAGGCTATGTCTGCTAACATGTGTATTGTGTCACTATGGTTACTGCTGAACATTTCACCATAGACATACAAGTAGAACCCCCAACCCCTTATGATGTGTATGCACTATTGCATGGTCACCATGTCTGAAAAACCTTAAAGTGTGTATGAAGTATGAAATGTGTATGTTTTTATGATTCTATTCATTTTGACATAATCTGGCGGGATAACACCTGATGTGAGTTGATGAGTTCTATTTTAGAAACATCATATTGGGAGAATTTCATCCAAAGGTTTGGTACCATTTACATGAAACACATTTTTCTCATGCTCATTCTTTCTCATAAAATAAAGGTGTTTTGTTATCATTTTATTTATCAAATCATAATGTCTCTGTACATTAAAGGAGTCCTGGCCCAGTGTACTACATGGTTTCTAGGTAACAGTTATGGAATCCCATAATGTGATGTCATGATTTATAAACAGGAAGTGCATTTTGAAATCTAAAAATATTGCCAACCTGGGGAAAAATGCAATAATTTTGGCAAAATCTTAAATATAATGATCTTAAGTTTGTTTTAGTAAAATGAGTACTTCAAACTGTTACGGGCACTTTGAACAGCACATTTTCAGGAGCAGGTGATCAGTGCGAGCATTCATGGTCCTGTTTAGGAGTTAGATTTTCAGCAAAAAGGTGAGAGTGACTCACTAAAAACTGTTGGCTAACGGTAGCTAGCTTGTGACTGTAACATTATGTGTGAGAGACTCGTTTAACAGCACAGGTCAGCTCACCTGTTGTAGTTCCAGCTAAATCAGTTGTTTGTGGTTAGATTGCGTAAAAACAAAGCTCCCACACCAAGGGAATGTTGATGACATCAGCTGCAAAGTATTACTACAGTTCAGACTCACGCAGGGCAGTGGTGCCACAGTCCAAGCATGGCGATCATGGGGGGGCTGAAGCAGTGCAGAGAGTCCCTGATCCTGGTTCTGTTGCGGAGGAAAGACTTGTGCCATGGCTTTGGGACCACCATGATCCTGGAGCATTCACACAGCACATAACACCATAAGACTACATTATAATGACCTACATTATAATGACACTGTAGTGCAGTGAATGGGGCAGTGCTGCTGTGGACTCACTCTTGTCTGTGGGAGGGCATCTCTGTGTTTCTGTCACTGTCAGAGTCCTTCAACCCCTTTACGACAAAGTTCACTACAAAGAGTGAAATAACATTAGTCTCATTCATTACTCCGTATTTAAAGGATAGTACCTGTGGTCAATATTTATCATAGTTTTACATCAGTTGACAGTGATAGTCTGTGGAAAAAAGTTGAGAAGAAAAGTACAAAAATACAGGAAGGAAAACACCCAAAAGGCAGAGATAATTTAGGCACAAGCAATGTGTAGAATCCCTCAGTCGTCCAGGTAGAATCCATAGCAAAAGGAGAAATTTAATTTGTCAACTGGACAGAGTTTATTTGGTCGAATACGCTCATCCAAGCTGCTTCTTCAGTTCTGGTCAGATGCTGGTGGACACTGCTTTATATCTGCTTGAAGGGAGGGGCTTAATTACAATGAAAATTACTCTGAGACAACACATATTTATTTACAGTTTCAGTTAGTCAGGTGAGTCTATTCAATATGGAGTTGTTTACAGTTTCTGTTAGTCATGTGAGTCTATTCAATATGGAGTGGGAGTGGGGGAGTAGTTAGCATATCCATTCAGGGCCATGATGGTGTTTTCACACCTCTGGACATGTCCTGGCTAGTCCCATTGTTTTCTCTGTTTGTTTTGATTTAGGTTTGAGGATAGAGTTATAGATGGGAGACAAATGATGTCTGAGACCTCCATTTCTGTTCAAGGAAGGATTCTCTTTCTTGACAAAAATAGCTTCTTTAACTCCCCTCTCAAACCAGTTCTTTTCTCTGGCCAAGATCTGGACCTCACTGTCCTCAAAGGAGTGGCCTGTGGCTTTTAGGTGGAGATGTACGGCAGATTGCGGCCCACCCTGGTTTTCCCATCTGTGTTGATACATCCTTTTGTGAAGTGGCTGTTTTGTTTCTCCAATGTAGCGCTCACTGCAGTCTTCACTACACTGAATGGAGTAGACCACATTGCTTTGTTTGTGGCTCGGAGTTTTGTCCTTAGGATGGACCAGTTTTTGTCTTAAAGTGTTTGTGGGTTTGAAATAGACTGGGATTTCATGTTGTCTGAAGATCCTCTGTAGTTTTTCGGAAACGCCAGCCAGGTAAGGAATAGTTACACCCTTTCTCCTGGGCTCTGGTTCTCTGTTGTCCTGTTTCTTTGCTCTCTTTGTGGTTCCTACAAGTGGTTCCTACAAGCGCAGAGGGAAAGGAGAAAGAAGAACAACACGTGGAGAAAGCCCTCTCTGTTTGTGGATATCCTAAATGGGCTTTCAATAAAACGAAGAGAGCAAAGAAACAGGACAACAGAGAACCAGAGCCCAGGAGAAAGGGTGTAACTATTCCTTACCTGGCTGGCGTTTCCGAAAAACTACAGAGGATCTTCGGACAACATGACATCCCAGTCTATTTCAAACCCACAAACACTTTAAGACAAAAACTGGTCCATCCTAAGGACAAAACACCGAGCCACAAACAAAGCAATGTGGTCTACTCCATTCAGTGTAGTGAAGACTGCAGTGAGCGCTACATTGGAGAAACAAAACAGCCACTTCACAAAAGGATGTATCAACACAGATGGGAAAACCAGGGTGGGCCGCAATCTGCCGTACATCTCCACCTAAAAGCCACAGGCCACTCCTTTGAGGACAGCGAGGTCCAGATCTTGGCCAGAGAAAAGAACTGGTTTGAGAGGGGAGTTAAAGAAGCTATTTTTGTCAAGAAAGAGCATCCTTCCTTGAACAGAAATGGAGGTCTCAGACATCATTTGTCTCCCATCTATAACTCTATCCTCAAACCTAAATCTAAACAAACAGAGAAAACAATGGGACTAGCCAGGACATGTCCAGAGGTGTGAAAACACCCATCATGGCCCTGAATGGATATGCTAACTACTCCCCCACTCCCACTCCATATTCAATAGACTCACCTGACTAACAGAAACTGTAAACAACTCCTTATTGAATAGACTCACCTGACTAACAGAAACGGTAAACAAATATGTGTGTCTCAGAGTAATTTTCATTGTAATTAAGCTCCTCCCTTCAAGCAGATATAAAGCAGTGTCCACCAGCATCTGACCAGAACTGAAGAAGCAGCTTGGATGAGCTGCGAAACGTATTCGACCAAATAAACTCTGTCCAGTTGACAAATTAAATTTCTCCTTTTGTTAGGCACAAGCTGGCATTTTTGACTGTTTAATCTTTTATTTATTAAAAAAAAGTATTATTATATGTATTATTAACAAAATAAAGGTCTTGTCATATATTTTCATGAGTCTAATCATAACTATTGTGTAGTAATAAATAGGGTTTCTCTTTACATTATGGTTGCTAGGTACCAGTTATGACAATGGATGTTGTATCTGCTGCCCATGGCCAACCAGGAAGTATCAAGTATCAATACAAAGTTTGGTTGACTAAGTGCATTAGTCTCATAGAGTGCTTTCTCAGACGCTCTACACAAAGTCTCTTAACATTTTGTGTATTCTTCTTTCACTCCACACTCAGTGGTGGTGAGTTACAGCGAGGCTGCGCATCTGCACCATCAGCCCCTTCAATCACCATCAACTCACACACACCAATACACACACATCACATGCATACTAAGGCACCATCAACACCATCAACAAATTAATCAACTAAACAACTAAAGACCTACAGCTCTATTATCACCTTCACCATTATAAAAAACAGTTATGTTAACAACTCTGCTTTAGTGAAATGAGTCATCTAATCTGTCACTTTAACTTAGGTTCCACTGGTGTTTGTAATGGCATATTTACTATTTAAAAGTCCAGTTCCACCAACTGTCTTTACTCTGTTCATGTTGGTTTGTAGTGTTCTTATTGTGTTATTGGAGCTATCTCATTCATTTGAAGGGTTCTGCTTTACAGGGCATCTTCAGTCGTGTATGTGTCTATAGCAGGACTTTACCCATGGCTTTGGTGGCGGCGACGGAGTACTCCTCTCGCACTTCAGCCTTGAGCAGCTCTAGACTTGGGTGTTTGTGTAAATGTCTGGGGAGACAGCTCAAGATGTTGTGGAGCATGTCCTCGTCCATCTCTGGAACCTGCTCCAGCCTCATCCCAGCCAAGAACTGAAACAAAGACCAAGCATCACTCTTAGAACAACAAGTCAACATCCTCTTAGTTATCACAGTGCCTTTTACCAGCTCATCCGTCTCCAACGAATAACTCTGCTCATCAGCTGAACGATGGCTGAAATCAAACACAATAATAAAGGCCTATTTACAGTTTAGTTACATAAATAATCTTCTGTGTTTACAGAGCATCCTCCCTCCTCTCAAGCCCCATACGCACATAAATCCCAGTAAAGTACTGGGATAAAGTACTACCAAAATGCCAGTGACCCTCAGTGACCCCCATTCACACCATGGAAGTATAACAGGATGAACCAAAGATAGTGTTGTGTTGTTTTCATTGGCCTGTGCTCATTGGAGTGGATGCAGGCTCAGAGTGTGGCTAGGCTAAGTCTTTGTGAAATGTCTGGATGCCCTGTTAGAACATTTGTTTCTGGGCCAGGACTCCTGGGTGCTGCAGTACCTGGAGTCGATCCAGTGTCATCCAGTTCTTGTTATAGATCCATGATTGACACATGCACCAGTCCAGAACATTCTCAGGTCTGCTCAGTTCACACCTAGCCTGCATGGCATCTGGCTTTATTCACACATCAAATCTTCCCTGCATATTCTTGGTCATGTTACCAGGTACCAACCAGAGAAAGTGCCAGATTAAAATGTAAGGACATGAGTTTTGTGTTCATTGCTGGTAAATTCCCAGGTCAGGCTGCATGTGTGTACAGGGCTATAGTCACACTAATCACCCACTGCAGAAGTGACAAAGTGAATGGGACCTGGATACTCTGCGGTGGCCCAGACTTCTCTTCAGCAGATTCCGTCGCCTTTCTTTGAAGCTGCTTTTAGTGGAACTCTTTCCTGGAACCACTTCTGTAAAATAAAACAATATTCATCAGTTCAAGTGTCACAACTGTACACAAATGAGATCCTAAAATACTCACTCTGAGATGTGTGGTCTAAGGGAGAAGAAAACAGGTCCTGGTGCATCTTGTGCCATGGTCTTCTACTCTGAACAAAAAGAATCAAAGAGTGAGTTTAAAGCTCCTATATTAAGCAAAAGTGCCTCTTGATATTGTTGTTGTTATTAATAGTAATTGATTAATGATAATAGTGTTGGTAGTATCATTATTACTATTGTATTATATGGTTGATGAGAGTAATAAGGATAATAATGATAAAGTGACAGTAATGGTAAGGATATTGTTGTAATTATGTTATTGCTTCTGTTTTTGTGCTTTTTATTATTTTTATTAAATTTTTTTATTTTATTTTATGTTCATAGTTTATTCTTTTTTTAATTGTACTTATTTATTTTTATTGTTTTGTTTTGTTTGTTCTCTTTTCATTTGGGTTCTGTCATGTTTTCTAGGAAGAATTAGCTGGAACAATGTTTTATGTTGCTTTGTTTTCTAAATTATTGTACTTTATATTTTATTTTGCCTGTATACCCCCTCAAAATTCTGTTCAGGAATTTACAGTAAATTAGAACCTGTAATATAAAGCAATTTAAAAGAATGAAACTCAAATTAATAATACAAACCTGCTAAAATGAATATGATAACAAAAAAAAATATAGTAATTAAAAAAAATGAAATTTAAACCAAAAATATTAAATGTGATAAATGAATATGATAATAAAAAAGAAGGAAAGACATGACAATGATGCATGATCAAAAGAATAAAAAGGGGGCCAAGAAATTATAGGTAAATTAAATATTCTGAAAACATTTTGTAATTACGATTTACACCGGGTCACCTTAACAAAATAAAAAAGATAATTCCAAAAAAATAAAAGTGCCTCTTGTGAGCTTGAGGCTGTGTTCGAATGTTGTATAAATGTACCTGTAATTCCACATACAAGCGGTACGATGGAGTGTCACTGATCTTTGGTCTCTTCTGGCTTGGGCTCTGTAAAAAAAGACACACTTTCTACATCAAAGAGAGCACTCATACACACATACACACACACGTCACATACACACACGTACACATCACACACACACACAAACAAACACACACACACACACAACATACATCACACACACATCTCATACACATCACACACGTCACACGCTAAACCAGGACAAACCTAAGTCTAAAACAGGACTAAACCAGGTCTAAACCAGGACTAAACCAGGTCTAAACCAGGACTAAACCAGGACTAACCCAAGTCTAAACCAGGACTAACCCAAGTCTAAACCAGGACTAAACCAGGTCTAAATCAGGACTAAACCAGGACTAACCCATGTCTAAACCAGAACTAAACCAGGTCTAAACCAGGATTCAACCAGGGCTAAACCAGGACTAAACCAGTACTAAACCTGGACTAAACCATGTCTAAACCAGGTCTACACCAGGTCTACACCAGTTCTAAACCAGTATTAAACTAGGTCAACACCAGGACTTAACCAGGGCTAAACCAGGACTAAACCAGGACTAAACCAGGACTAAACCAGGTCTAAAAGCAGGACTAAAACTGGACTAAACCAGGTCTAAAACCAGGACTAACCCAAGTCTAAACCAGGACTAAACCCAGACTAACCCAGGTCTAAACCAAGACTAAACCAGGACTAACCCAGGTCTAAAACAGGGCTAAATCAGGCCTAAACCAGGACTAAACCAGGACTAAACCCAGACTAACCCAGGTCTAACCATGACTAAACCAGGACTAACCCAGGTCTAAACCAAGACTAAACCAGGACTAACTCAGGTCTAAAACAGGGCTAAATCAGGACTAAACCAGGACTAACCCAGGTCTAAACCAGGACTAAACTAGGACTAAACCAGGATGCGACTTTTGTAATCTCTGTCATATTTCCTCATCACAAACATACCTGGTGTTGTATTGTGTGAGTTGTTTTCTCTCAAACAGAAAACGCTCTGTTTCACCTTGTGATGTCATGTGGTAATACAGGAAGTGCTCCCCTGTATTTTAAAACTCCACACACCTTCACTAGAATCATTTGGATCAGTTCAGCCCTGGAACTGCACATGTCCACTGAACTAAAGGTAAATGGAGCTGTTCACTTGAAAACTACCACTGAATGACATCACAAGGTGGAACAGAGCATTTTGAGCTTTATAGATGTAGACAGACAAATAATTAAGGTCTTACTGAAACGTGTGAATGAAACAAAACACAACTCCGGGGTTGTTTGTGATAAAGTTAAATCATTATAACATTACTTAAAGCTCACAGGAGTCTATTTTGCAAAATACAGGACCTTTAAACCAGGACTAAACCATGGAAACAATCAAAATACAGTGGCTCAAAAAAACGTAATGAATGTATTTTGTTGATGTGACTGTTATAGACCCGATCGAGGAAAACTTCGGCTGCTCAACCGTCACATTAGTTTACGTCCGTTCACATCAGAATATCAGAATTGTAACGTTAGCTCGTCTTTTACGTTCTCATTTGATGGCAGACGTGGTTAAAATGAGCATTAAACCAACCGGACAGTACTAGCCCACAGATCCCCCCGTCTTACCTGTGCGCTGGCCATGTTTTGTGAGGTTACAGTGGTTTTAGTCGCGGTTTTGTGGAGTTTTTCTTGAATTTGTGTCGGTTTGACCTTACAGTCAGACTTTGGCGCGGGACGTTGGGCCGTTGCTAGGGGCGTTGCTAAGGAAGTCCGCTAACCTCTATAAATATAGGACTAAACCAGGACTAAACCAGGACCAAGCCAGGAGTAAACCAGGACTAAACCAGGACTAAACCAGGACTAAATCAGGACCAAGCCAGGAGTAAACCAGGACTAAACCAGGACTAAATCAGGACTAAACCAGGCTTAAAACAGGACCAAGCCAGGACTAAACCAGGCCTAAAACAGGACTAAACCAGGAGTAAACCAGGACTAAACTAGGACTAAATCAGGCCTAAAACAGGACTAAACCAGGTCTAAACCAGGACTAAATCAGCTCTAAACCAGGACTAAACCAGGACTAAACCAGGACTAAACCATGTCTAAACCAGTACTAAATCAGTACTAAACCAGGTCTACACCAGGACTAAACCAGGGCTAAACCAGATCTAAACCAGGACTAAATCAGGCCTAAACCAAATCTAAACCAGGACTAAATCAGGCCTAAACCAGATCTAAATCAGGCCTAAACCAGGACTAAAACAAGAATAAACCAGGACTAAATCAGGCCTAAATCATGCCTAAACCAGGACTAAACCAGGTCTAAACTAGGCCTAAACCTGTACTAAACCAGGACTAAACCATGTCTAAACCAGGTCTACACCAGGTCTAAACCAGTACTAAACCAGGGCTAAATCAGGACTAAAACCAGGACTGAACCAAAAGCGCTTTCACACCTATGGTTCGATTGCTTTGGTCCGCACTAGTCAGAAAAATGTTACAATGTAGCAAACAGACGTGGGTACGGTTTGCTTTCACATATGCATAGTTCTAAACGAACCAAAATACACCGCGAAGACCATCGTCACCGGAACCGGACTAAAAAACGCGCCACTTTCGATCACCATGGAGGAACAGCTTTGCCTTGCGCTCCTGGCGCTGATCATCATACATTATTTTGTACGTGTAGGTAATTTTCTGCACGTACTTAATTTCGAACATGTTTCGCGGCTGCGACTCCAAAGACAACTTATAAGTTATTCGACTCGCCCACGGCGCATTGCACGCCTCTTCAGGGAGAAGAGACGTGCCCTCCTCCTGAATTATCATTTGGTCGCTTGAGTGCCCCTTCATCGCGACCGAGTAAACAGAAACAGGAAGTGATCTGATACCCATAATGCATTCGGTTCCGTCCAATTTGGTTTGGTTGCTTTCACACCAGATGAACCGTACCAAAGTAGGGCAGATAAAGCGATCCGAGACCACCCCTTTTTATCGGTCTCGGACCGGTTGATTTGGTGCGCACCAAAGTACCGAGATTGCATTCACACTAACGAAAACGAACCGAACTAAGAACTTTTGGTTCGAATGGGCCATTTGGTGCGCACCAAATGCTGTCAGTGTGAAAGCGAACCAGATCTAAAACCAGGACTAAAATCAGGGCTAGAAGTAGGTCTTACCTGAGTAGTACTTAAGACTAAACTGGGATTAAAGCTACCAGAATGAAGCTAGGACTAAATCTGGGACTGAACTGAATTTTTTTCTAAATGAAATATTACATAAAATTCCCAGTTAAGGTCGACATGTGCTTTTGTACAGTGGTAGGTTACACACTGTATTACTGATACTTTGCAGTGACATCACACTGGGCGTATTTTACATGTGTATGGCAGAATGTTCATCAGTTACCATGGTGACACAATACACACATTAGCAAACACAAGCTGAGAATTTTTTAGATAAACATACAATATGGATTTAAAGAGCACATTTCCATGAGCCTGTGATCAGTCCGAGCGTTTATGGCCAGATTGTGTTGAAATAAAGCTTGGATTAAAGTCTAACAAAGCCTCAGAGCATGCCTACAGTTAACATCACGCTGCAAAGTATTCATGCAGAAACAGCATCCACACATCTTTGGCTTGTTTATTTCGACAGTGTTTACAGTTCAAATAATCCATAGAAAGACACAAGAACATAAAGGAAAGCTAAAAAAAAACCACTGTTCTTTAACTTTAAGACAAAATTAACCAAAATTATCCACTTCGACCAAGAGCAGCATACATGGGCATGTAACATACATTTACAGCATAGACTTTTAGAGTTAGTGCAATTTTAAAGTGTAAAATATTATATGGCAGACAGACAGGCTTAGAATGAAGTTATTTTTACTTAGAGGATTTTATACTACAAACAATCCCCCACTATGATAGAACTACAACGCAAGTATTTGTCAAACTAATATTATGATCTGTATTTCTCTGTTTTGAAATAAAATGAAACAGGATTTGTTCAGTAAATTAGACATAAACCAGCAGTAACAGCACCATTCAGGACATCCATTTTGGCTCAGTTGAAGTGTATACAACCAGGTCTAACCCAGGACCAACCCAGGACTAAACCAGGAGTATGCCAGGAATAAGCCAGATCTAACCCAGGACTAAACAAGGAGTAAACCAGGAGTATGCCAGGACTAAGCCAGGTCTAACCCAGGACTAAACCAGGTGTAAAACCAGGACGAATCCCGGTCTAAATCCTGGGCTAAACCAGGTCTAAAAGTAGGGCTAAAGCAGGACTAAACCAGAACTATTTAAACCAGGTCTACCCCAGGACTAAACAAGGAGTAAACCAGGAGTACGCCAGGACTAAACCAGGTGTAAAATCAGGACAAATCCAGGTCTAAACAAGGATCAGGACTAAATCCAGGTCTAGCCCAGGTCTAAACCAGGTGTAAAATCAGGACAAATCCAGGTCTAAACAAGGATCAGGACTAAATCCAGGTCTAGACTTGCTTTAGACTGAATTGTATATTTGTTATAATATAAATCTATTGGCGAAAGGCTGTACATACTGTTCATTATATGTCCTCTTGGTGCATATACCCTTTTATTGGTAATCCAGTTTCTGTTCTATGATCTCTTCAGCCCTGGAAGTGTGAGCTCAAACCTGTAGAAAAAACAATATAAGACATAAAAGTTGTAATAAACAAATGAATAAACCTGACAGTGGACATGGATTGTATAAAGAAGTGGACAAAAGGAGTGCGACGTCACCCACAGTGTTTGGCTCCAAATGAAGCCCATCGAGGGTAGCAGATATTGCAGCAAATTTGGAGCCGAGTTCCATATTTGGAAATCCCATCACATGTATCATAGCAACCAAAGAGCCAATCAGGAGAAAGGCTGTTCAAGGTAAAACCCCTTCCCGCCCACACCGCTGGTTTGGCAGGGAGCGGGTGCTTAGCAACGCTGTCAATCAAACTTGTTGCTAACTCTAGGGAACAACCTAATGTTCAATGTAATTAATGTTCATATCTTGATTTAGGGACAAAATAGCAAAATTAAAAATCCAGGATCATGTAGAGTGGATTAATATGAACATTTTAAGACCAAAATCACAAATCTGACAGCAGCAGTTACAGAGAGAGGGGCGACAGTTTTTCAACAGAAAATGAATTGGAGCGGGTTAGCTATGTCCATTCGTATAGTTTATGTGAACGGACTTACCAGTCTGTGACTCCTCTCATAATATCCAACTGAGCCAGATCCAGCATCACCTGAGGACAACATTAATGGGGTGAAAAACGGTGTAGTGCTAACAAATCATGTTGTGGTTTCAAAGTGTAGATTCTGACCATGCCAATGTCTTTCCTCTCTCGCGTGTGGAACATCTTGTGATTTTTTACAGCTACGTCCAGTTTCCGAGTTTTAGCTTCTTCATAAGAGACGTCAAACTCAAATCTGCAAACCAGAGGGAAACGCAAGAACTAAGCCAGAACTAAACCAAGACTGAACCAAGACTAAACCAAAACTAAATAGGACTAAACCAAGACTGAACCAAAACTAAATAGGACTAAACCTAGACTAGACTTGGGACTAAACCAGGACTACTACTACTACTCCTATGTGCAGATGAGTTACTTGTCGTTGAAGACGGGGTTTAGGGTCCTCCTCTTCACGTGAGTTCTCTTTCTGTGAGTCCAAGTTTGATCCGGGAGCAGATACAGACGAACATACGAATCTGTACCATTTTCACTGCACGGAAACAGCTCTCTGAGGGAATACAAGCACACACAGCAGAAAAAAGACATGAAATCTTGTGCTTGTGTGTGCTCTATAGTTATGTTGTATTCGAATTTGGACATTTTAAATCACAATATTCATGCAAAACAACTTAATAACAGGAACAAGTCCACTGACGTCTGCGTTAGAAAACTGACCTGCAGGCGTCCACCAGCACGATGAGCTTGTTCCTCAGAGTGGCGTATTTCACAGTGAGGTGGATCTCCCCGAACGAGCCAGCGTGGTTCCTCACAACTCTGGACAACGCACACACAGTCCATTCACAACAGGAACAACACACATCACACGCACACGCACAGTCCATTCACAACAAGAATAATAGACAACACACACACAATCCATTTATAACAGGAACAATACACAACACATGGACAAGTCCATTCACAACAAGAATAATACACAACACACGGACAAGCCATTCACAACGAGAATAACACTCAACACAAGCACAATCCATTCACAACAGGAATAATGCACAACACACACACAATCCATTTATAACAGGAACAATACACAACACACTCACAATCCATTTACAACAGGAATAATACACGACACACGGACAATTCATTCACAATAGGAGGAACATTACCATCATATAAGCCGCCCTCAGAGGTTGGAGTATTTGTTATTCCCCAATTTGACTTAAACTTTCTTTAAAAGTTCTATTTATTTAAATGTGAATTTTAAGATGCAAATGTGTAAAATCTGGTACCTGCCTTAAGTCAGTTAGCTCCATGTTTCTGGGCACTCACGTGTCAGGTTTAGTACAGTTACATGCTGGGACGGTTCTAGCCACAAGGGCCCTTGCCCCACCTCTAATCTGACTGGCTCCTGTTCTGTCAATGAATTGACGAGAAGAAAACCGAAGAATTCGATGATCACTGACGCAATTCCACTCCCAAACTCTTGGCAGCAGTAGACCTATTGAGTCAATACAACTTAATGGGAGAAGAAACAGACCTGAATACTGAATTAATCATTTGTGTGCTTGGATGTACCCTGTGCTTGGCCCCTGAATGTGGCATGTGGCCCCTGTTTCAGAAAAATCCTAGAACCATCACTGGTTATATGTGCTGATTTTACTAATGTTTGTAGTTTGTTGGTGTATGTGTTGCTGTAGTGACCAATGTTTGTGCAGAGGCATCTGAGCATGTGCAGATCCAGTTTGGATGGGAAGTTGGTTGTAAAAGTGGGGAATCACAGTACTGACGTCCCCATAGGGACATAAGCTGCTCTCAGAGGTCACACTCACTCGGGGTAGTTGGCACCCTCTGCCAGGTCAAAGCGTGAAGAGGCAATGGAGTTGTCGGACAGCAGGCTCTGGGAGTCGTAGCGCCTTATGCTGGAGGAGGGGGAGTGCAGCGTGTGAGAGCCCGGCGCCGAGCTCGGATTCTGGGAGGAGGGTTTAGATCCGGACTCTGGGACCTGGACCGGGGACTGGGTCCAGGGGGCAGAGTTTCGGGCGTGAGGGGTGGAGCTCTGGTTAGGAGGTGCGGGGCTAGCTGTCTGAGGGGCGGAGCCTGGAGGAAGGCTGTGATTGGTCATCACAGAGGAGGGTTTGAGCTGGGCTGGATCGATCTTCGGAGGAGGTTTCTCTTCTGTCAGAATCTACAAAAACATCAACAGTGTAAGTGTTATTACATTTCACACACTGTAATGTTTCATCCTTCCATGTAAAGTGTACTGAGATGGAGGATTATCGTGCATGGAGAACATGCCATCTCTGCAAACCCAGTATAGACTGCCTGCATAAATGGACATAGTTAGCCTGCTAGTCCCTGTGTTCCAAATAGGGAATTGTGCTCATGTTCAGTCGACTCCATGGACTCTGGCTCCAATTCAGTTTTTATTCTCTTTGTAAATGCTGCTGTCAGGCTCCTCATTCTGACTTGAAATACAGTATTTGTATAAACCCGCTCTACATGATCCTGGGGTTTTTTATGTACATTTATAGCAAATTAGGTGCCACTGCTGTATGTATGTATATATATGTGTGTGTGTGTGTGTGTGTGTTGTGCCCTCTGACCCTGAGCGTGGCCTTGAGTTTGATCTGACTTGTAGCGCCGGATCTCTCCAGCAGGAAGCGCTGGTCCAGGGTCATGTTGGAGATGTGCAGGAGGCGGCTCAGAGGAAGAGTCAGGATGCCCAGAGGAGTCTTCTTCTCTGGCTCCTTCACCTGCAAATATGCACAAGTAATACTAGTACAAATAATTACACAAGTACTACTATTACTACTACTAATACCACAATTACAACAGAGCTCTTTAACCTGCAAATACACACAATAATTACTACTAGTAATAATAATGCGTTTGTTTCTGTGTATTCTTCATTCACTACTATTGTAGAAACAGCTGTCCTGGGGCAGACTGACAGAAGTGAGGCTGCCAATCTGCACCATCGGCCCCTCCCACCACCATCGACACTCCACCTACTTTGACTAGTATGAAAGTGGTGTGTAAGTGCCTTGCCTAAGGACACAATGACAGTTTTTGCCACTGCTGCCCCACTGTGGCACCTGGAATCCCCCGCGGTCTCCCATCCAAGTTCGGACCAGGCCCAACCCGTCTTAACAAAAGAGATCAGACCAGAGGCTTTGATAAGGAGGTTTGGCCACACTACTACAGCTTGTAGTACAACAACAAATCCTAGTACTACACGGGGTGACAATGGCTCAGTGGCAAGACACTTGTCCCACATTGCCTAGTAAAAGTGTAGTGTGTAAGTGGTGGTGGGAGGGGCCGGTGGTGCAAATTAGCAGCCTCACTTCTGTCACTCTGCCCTGGGGCAGCTGTGGCTGATGATGATTTCTGGCTAACCTTCAACACTCAGAGCGAGTAGTGAGGTTCTAACCTGCACTTGTAGCTGCTGTGTTTTGACGTTGTGCACAAAAAACGTGAAGCCCTCCTCCCACACAGGGTCTTTGGATGCGTACACCACCTGCAGGCAGACACACAAAACCACAAAAGCTTTGAAATATAACACACAAAACGGACTCAGATGTACTTAAGACCGATCTTTACCTTGCTTTTCTGCACGTCTTTGTCCACAGACAACTCCACAAACGAGTTAGGGTTCACTGTTCTCTTTGTCAACTGCAAAAGCACCAACACAGCAGTTTCAGTAT
Organism: Taenioides sp. WSHXM2023; assembly: GCA_029959045.1. NCBI lineage: Eukaryota > Metazoa > Chordata > Actinopteri > Gobiiformes > Gobiidae > Taenioides > Taenioides sp. WSHXM2023. The sequence goes on from CM057099.1 coordinate 30,750,445, forward strand.
GAAATTAACCTCTACTACTACTACTACTACTACTGCTGCTGCTGCTGCTGCTGCTACTTCCACTATTGTTAATGAAAAACACCAAAAAAATATATATTTTTTTTTTTTTATTATTATTTAATTAAGGTTTTAATCTTGGCAACTAAAAAAAAAAAAAAAAAAAGTCACAAAAAGGTAAAGGGGCCATGCAAATCTGATCCAGGAGCAGAAATTAAATATGCAAAAGAGCAGTGACATCACACCAGCTACATCCAATCACAGAGCAGGATTCATACGTAGGCAAGACATGCAAAAATCCCCAATGTCAGGTGTGATTGGACAGTACAGAGAAAGAAGGAGGAGCAACACAAGCAACACAAGGTCAAAGCAACACAACAGCAAAGGGAGGGGATTGTAACAGGTCTGTAGTCGACTAAAGAAATAATTACTTGACTAAAGACATGCTGTCAATCGATTGGTCGACTAAAACTGGGGCATGGCAAAAACTCTCAAAACTATTCTGCATCTCTGTGTATCTGATCCAAACTGTACTCACAAGACTATACCTGCAGGGGGAGCTCATGCAAAGACTGCTATTTATGCAGGGGGAATATTATGCAGGGAACAATGTATTTTTATAAAGACAATTCAACTTGGGAATCATGAGTTTAATCTGACTTTTTACAGAGAAATACCAAAAAATACCAAATCTTCAGCTCCCTCACTCAATTCTCCTTTCTGCTGCTGTCCCAAAGACATCCTGATCATCTAAAGAACATATAAGTCGTCTAATACAGATTTTGAGATGCAAATGTGCAAAGTGATGTCGGATTTGGCCGTGATCTGATTGGTGCGGAGAAAGAAGCAGAGACAGTGCAAATCTGAGGCAAAGGCTTCAAAGCAAAACAAACAGAGAAGGTGATGACAGAGATGATGAGAGAGAATGTGAGGGACAAAAGGATCAACAGGGGGCAGTAATGGACCGCACATACTGCAGGGGATGTTCACCTAAACTAACTTTTAGTCATGATTTTTTTATAAATACAAAATAAAAATACCAAATTAGAGATATTTGAAAAAGGGACTACTACTACTACTACTACTACTACTACTACTACTACTACTACTACTACTACTACTACTACTACTACTACTACTACTACTACTACTACTACTACTACTACTACTACTACTACTACAGCAAAGATAACTCCAGGTCGCACAGCTGTGCAAGTTTGTGTTTGTGCTGTGAGGAAAAGTTCACTTTGATCTGGCACATTCCTCCACAGATTCTTTCAGAATAAAACCCTTCCCAGGGTCTGCACACACACGGTCTATGTGAACATGCTCCAGAAATCTGACCAGTATCCGATTTCGGGAGTTGTCAGATTACTGAACAATCTGATGGGAGTAATCTGATTTCTCAGATTGTTCACACATGTGCAGGTTTTGACAAGGAAAAGCAGGACAAACTAATGCAGCAAAGACATGTTTCAAAGAGTTGTTTTTCCTAAAAATCCTGATTCACTGACACGTGTCAGCAGGTGTTTCTGATGATCAGATTTCTCTTGTAGTTTCAGAGGTTTATATTGCTCTCCAGTACATTTCCAATTCAAGGTTCTTTTAAACAGACCAGTGTGTTGTTTCCACACTCATATTCTGCGTAAGGGCCATGTCATGTTACAGGGTCTTGCAACTGATTTATACAGATTTTGGAGCCATTCACAATTAATTTTTTATAAATAATTTCGTAATCCCATCCTTGTGGACCCAATCTCGTATCTCGTGTTGTGCAAATTGTGTCTCACCCCACCCCTAGTTTGTGTTTAATTTAACAAAATGGACTCTTGGAGTCATGTTGTTATCTCATCAAAAACATACCCGAGTTGTTTTTTGTTTCATTTTTTGTTTTATTCACACATGCTTTAGTAACCCTTTATTATTAGTCTGTTTACAGACCACCTTGTGATGTCATGAAGCTGTAATTTTCATGCCAACAGCTCTTTTTACCTTTAGTTCAGTAGAGACTGGCACTCAGGGCTGAAATGATCCAAATGATTCTAGTGAAGGCGTATGGATTCGAAAACACACTGGAGCACTTGCTGTAATTACCACATGACATCACAAGGTGGAACAGAGTGTTTTCAGTTTGAGAGAAGAACTCAGCCTAAATGTGCAGGGTTTATGTGTTAAACTTGTGTGAATGAAACAAAACACAACTCCAGGTCTGTTTGTGATGTGGAAATAGAGATCAGAAAACATGTGACCATGAAATAATCTCAAATGTCCAGAAATCCGATCATAATTGTGTGTGTGTGTGTGTGTGTGTGTGTGTGTGTGTGTGTGTGTGTGTGTGTGTGTGTGTGTGTGTGTGTGTGTGTGTGTGTGTGTGTGTGTGTGTGTGTGTGTGTGTGTGTGTGTGTGTATGCGTGTGCGTGTGCGTGTGCGTGTTATTTTTGTTACACCGGTTTGTCCTGATGCAACCGACTGGAGCGGCTCTGGGTGTGTTTAACCATGTGACAGTGTTTTCCTTTGCATTGTAGCTCCACAACATTGAATCAAATACAAATATTCTCTCTCAATTATTTATTACCAGAGATGGGCAGAGTAGTACTCAAGTTAGAGTTAAGTTACTTCAAAATAATATTACTCAAGTAGAAGTATACAGTAGTGGTAAAAAGTATTTAGAAATAGTACTACTCAAGTAAGAGTAACTGCCAGGATGTAACATCTGATTTATAATTTGAAGTTAAAGTAATTTGAAGGATAAAGCATTAAATAACGCATAAAATCTGGTGCTTTCAAAGGACATACACAAAAATGAGACAAACTAAATCAGATCTGAAGGAGCTGCAAGAAACACAAATGTGAGAATCATTTCAGATGTCTCAAAAAGCTTTTGTCACTTTAGGCTTACAGTGGGAAGAGGAAGCACAACTTTTACTCATGTATGAGTACTGTTACACTATGCAATATATTACTAAGTAGGAGTATAAAAGTATGCTGCAAGAAAAGTAGAAAAGTTACACAAGTAAATGTGTTTATAACCAAGGACATTGCTAAGCTAAGGCTAAGGTTTCTAGTATTTCTGAGTTGTGCCCCCCACAGGTGTATTAAGATGAGACCAAACAGTGTGCTCAGAGTGAAAAAGAGTGAACATGAGGGGTGACAGATCTTACCCGTGCCTCTTTGACGTGCTTGCCGTGTTTCTGAGGCTGGCTGAACTCACTGTGATCTTTCTGCACAGACATCCAGGTTTATATTAAAAATCAAACATGTCAAACTAAATAAAAAGCTTTAAAAAAGCATTTGTCACACACAGCTCTCCAATCAACAGAGATTTGAAAAGAGCAGTGCCTACAGTTAGCATCACACCCCATGGAATGTTGAGGACATCAGCTGTAAAGTATCAATAAATGGAAGAAGTAACATCATAAAGTGGGGCCATTACTCAGTTTAAAAGGCACAATTGTTATAAAAACCCTGGGATCATGTAGAGCCTGACGGCAGCAGTGACAGATGAAGGGGCCATGGTTTTTCAATAGAAAGTGAATTGGAGCCAGAATCGATGGAGCCGAATCACACTCTCAAAGACCAACGACACACCACAATATCACACAGTAGACAAGGTCGTCAAGTGTCTAGTCAAAGGACACAACAGCAGAATGAGCATGAACTAGCCAGATCTGGGGTCAAACCAACAACCTACCGGTTTGAGGGAGATAGTTTTACAACTGAGCCACTGCTGCCACCATGTTTCAGTTAAACTTGAGAAGGACAAAAAGAAGGGTTGAAGGTTTAAATCCCATTCCCTGCGTGTTTAGCTGAAGTCCCTCCTTACAGGACTCATGTTAACTATATTTTAGTGAAATGAGAGTTCTGACTAACCCACCGGTCAGTCAGAACTCTCATTTCACTAAAACATAGTTAACATCATTATCTTTAAGAACTGAATAAAAATCCTGCCTAGTTTTAAGTTGATCATTTGACTTCCTGGTTGGACATGGGCAGCAGATGTGATATACAGTCCCTGACAAAAGTCTTGTCGCTTATCCATTTTGTAGAAACAAAAGCTTATAACCTGACTTTAAATTAATCGATTGGTTTTAGAAATGTCTCATATGAAAGCTAAAACCCTCCCAAATTATGCTCAATATACTAAAATAAATTTGCTTCACTGAAGAAAGATTGATCATTTAATGAACACAGAAAGGTCAGATTTTGGCAAGACAAAAGTCTTGTCGCCTTGTCATATGATGCACCCAATCCTAGATTACAGCCTCACCTGTGATCAGTTACTGATCAATCAATTAGTGGGTGTGTATAAAAAGAACCCCAGCACACCAGACCTTCACATCAACTGCAACTTGACCTCTGACAACATGCCTAAGCTCCACCCTGAGACCAAAGTGTTAATTATCAAGAGGCTGAAGACCAGATCCACTGCTGAGGTGGCTGACACCTTCAATGTGTCTCAGCGTCAAGTACAAAGAATAAGAAAAAGATCTGAAAAGACTGGAGATGTTTTTGACAAGCCCAGGTCCGGCAGACCCCGCAAGACAACTGCTCGGGAGAACCGTTTGTTGATTCGAAAATCCAAGGCCAGCCCCTTTTCCACTGCAGCAGAGCTCCACCAGGCCTGGTCACCTCAAGTCCCTGTGTCAACCACAACAGTTTGTAGAATTCTGTCTCGAAATGGCCTCCATGGTCGAATCAGTGCACAGAAACCAGCACTAAACAAAAGGCAATTAAAAAACCGTGTGGCATTTGCCAAGGCCCACAGCCTGCTAAAAGGATGGACACTGGAAAAGTGGCAGAAGGTGGATTTCTCAGATGAATCCTCGGTTGAATTACATCACAGCTGCCGCAAATATTGCAGTAGACCTACTGGAGCCCGCATGGATCCAAGATTCACCCAGAAAACAGTTAAGTTTGGTGGCGGAAAAATCATGGTCTGGGGTTACATCCAGTATGGGGGTGTGCGAGACATTTGCAGGGTGGAAGGCAATATCAATAGCCTAAAATATCAAGAAGTACTAGCTACCTCTTACATTCCCAACCATAAAAGGGGTCAAATTTTGCAGCAGGATGGTGCTCCATCGCATACTTCTATCTCTACATCAAAGTTCCTCAAGGCGAAGAAGATCAAGGTGCTCCAGGACTGGCCAGCCCAGTCACCAGACATGAACATCATTGAGCATGTCTGGGGTAGAATGAAAGAGGAAGCATGGAAGGCAAAACCAAAGAATCTTGATGAACTCTGGGAGGCATGTAAGACTGCTTTCTTTGTATTCCTGATGACTTCATCAACAAATTGTATGAATCATTGTCGAACCGCATGGATGCAGTCCTTCAAGCTCATGGAAGTCATACAAGATATTAAATATGGATCTCACAGCACCACTACTTAATTCACTGACGTTATGCAACATATTTTTGTATTTGAAGTAAATTATTTGTTCAATTTCCTGCAGGCGACAAGACTTTTGTCTTGCCAAAATCTGACCTTTCTGTGTTCATTAAATGATCAATCTTTCTTCAGTGAAGCAAATTTATTTTAGTATATTGAGCATAATTTGGGAGGGTTTTAGCTTTCATATGAGACATTTCTAAAACCAATCGATTAATTTAAAGTCAGGTTATAAGCTTTTGTTTCTACAAAATGGATAAGCGACAAGACTTTTGTCAGGGACTGTATGTGGAGGTAATTTCATAATTGTTACCTAGCAACCATAATGTAAACAAAGGCCAAAACGTGTCTAAATTAAGGTATGGAAAGTGGAAAGTTGTGTTTCGACTATTGGAAATAAATGACAACTTTATTTAGTAAAATGAAGGATTAAACTGTCTTTAAAATTCCTCTCCTGTGCATACATGTTGGATGGAGTTTTCCATGACTATGACATAAGCAGAGGGATTCTGTTTTACATCTCAGAGCTACTTCCTGTGTTTTTGTCATTTTCTTGAAAAACAAAAACATCATATGCACTTTACCTAACCGGAGCTTCTATCAGATGTTAAATATGTTTTTGGTGTGTTTAAACTCACCGGGAGAGCGGAGGCATTGTCCAGGTAAACCGCCAACATGGCACAGGCCAAACCATCATCTGTCTGAAACACAGAACAACAATGTGTCCTCTGCAAATGACCCATCCTTCAGAGTCTGTTAAACCTGTATTTGACCCATCCTTCAGCGTCTCTGCGTTAAACCTGCATTTGACCTATCCTTTAGTGTCTCTGCGTTAAACCTGTATTTGACCCATCCTTCAGAGTCTCTGCGTTAAACCTGTATTTGACCCATCCTTCAGTGTCTCTGCGTTAAACCTGTATTTGACCCATCCTTCAGTGTCTCTGCGTTAAACCTGTATTTGACCCATCCTTCAGCGTCTCTGCGTTAAACCTGTATTTGACCCATCCTTCAGCGTCTCTGCGTTAAACCTATATGTGACCCATCCTTCAGCGTCTGTGTTAAACCTGTATTTGACCCATCCTTCAGCGTCTCTGCATTAAACCTGTATTTGACCCATCCTTCAGCATCTCTGCGTTAAACCTGTATTTGACCCATCCTTCAGCATCTCTGCGTTAAACCTGTATTTGACCCATCCTTCAGCGTCTCTGTGTTAAACCTGTATTTGACCCATCCTTCAGCGTCTCTGTGTTAAACCTGTGTTTGACCCTGTATGTGACCCATCCTTCAGCGTCTCTGTGTTAAACCTGTATTTGACCCATCCTTCAGCATCTCTGTGTTAAACCTGTGTTTGACCCTGTATGTGATCCATCCTTCAGCGTCTCTGTGTTAAACCTGTATTTGACCCATCCTTTAGTTTCGTTGGGTTAAACCTGTTCTATGTATGCGCTGGAGCACAGGACTTTACACAGCTGTAGTTTTCTGTACCTCTTTGAGCAGATGGGGGTCAGTGTGCAGAGAAAGCCACTGCATTTTGAGGCGGATCTCCCCGGTCTGAGCGCCCTCTAGTGTGGACCACTACAGCAACAACAGATACAAATAAACAAGAGGTAAAAACTAACAAATGCACACAGATAAATAACAGGTAACCAAGCGCGCTGAGGAGCTCTGAAGCAGCGGTTTACCTGGTCCATGACTTGGTTCTTCTTCACCTCCCCCAGGTCCAGATTGTACCTGCACTCACACAGTAAATACACTTCAAGTATCACTGTGTAACTTTTCTGCTGGAGGGTCCGTCACCTGCTTCTGAGATGTTGCCTGGAATGTTCCACAGTATTGCATTTACCTATCCCTAGCAGGTGACACCATAGGGCCAAGTTACATGTCAGATCTGTGGAGGGGCGAGCCCACTCACAATAAGAATGCAAGTTTTTAAGCCAATACAAAAAACATGTTATTGAGTAAAGATGGATATGTTTAATGCAATACTGAGACATTTCAGACCCTCCCCTTGAAAAGTTACACAGTACAACTTTAACATCTGATTCTGTAAAATTAAGCATAATTTGGGCTCAACACAAAATTAAGAATGCACATTGGCTTTAAATCCTTGTACCTGATAGTACCCGATGTATTTGAGCAAAACACCTGGAGCCGTTTCCAGGTCTTTAGACAAGTGTTATCACGTGAACTCCAAGGAAACCATTGTGGCTTTGGTCAAATACACACCACAGTGCAAGTAACCCACTCAAAGTATGTACCGGACCTGCCACGCAGTTAGTGTAAATCCGGGGTAGGTGTTGTTAGCTTTATGGTGACAGCAAAACTCACTCTGGTCTCTGAGAGTTGTGAAAAGTGCTTATAAATCATCGGGCAGAATCATTAGGATGATCTGAATGCATAAGGTAAGTGAAGAATAATCACTGTTCAAGACTAAAAATCAGGTACAGCGTAAAGTATCTGTCAAACTGTTCTGAGAAGTCTGGGGAGAGGGAGGAGGAGTCTGGGGAGAGGGAGGTCTTCTCACCGTCCGAGAAAGTCGTCTTTGTCGGTGTCTTCGTCGAACAGCTCCACTTCCAGCTCCTGCCCCGGCGCCTCGTGCACCACAAACTGAGTACAGATAAGATAAGATAAGATAAGACTTTATTGATCTCACAGAGGAGAAATTCACTCGTGACAGAAGCTCACAGTCAGGGGACAGTATAGTGCAAAAAGTTGTGGAAAATTGTGCAAACACTCAGAACAATAAGTAAATAAAAAATAAAATCACAATAAATATTAACATATTTACAACATCAGGTAGCTCTTATGTACAGGGAGCAAGAGGCAGCAGTGAGTGCACTCAACCCAGAGCAGCCCTGCCCACTTCAGCGTCCACTCCAGATTCAGAGCTAAACCAGGACTGAACCAGGACTAAACCAGGGACTAAACCAGGACTAAAGGCAGAGTGTAAGCCTGACCTCGTAGACCTCGTTCCATTTGGGGTGCAGGTTTTCCTTGATGGTTTTGCTCTTGAAGTGTCTGTTCCCGACTCGGAGCGTCGCATAAGGGTCCGACTTCCCCTTCACCAGCCCCATCATGTACGTGTCTTTAGCCATGAGGTCCCTGGCCTCCAGCAGGTGAACACGGACCACCCCCTGGGAGGAGAGGAGGAGGGGGAGAGGAGGAGAGATCAGAGGTGGTGAGGGTCAGAGGAGCACAGGAGGTCAGATGATGCAGAGGATTGCCTGTACTTACCCGGGGCATGGGGAACCTCATCTGGTCCACTTTGACCTGGTCGATGAGCGGGAAGCACATTCTGTTGGGCAGCACCATGATGGAGGCGATGATGTCCATGATGGTCTCCTCAGAAAGAGAGCTGAACACAAACATTCACAAACGTCAGCTGTGACCACACACACCAGGTAAACATGCTCAAACCAAATACAACTTTTATGTTAGACTTTGGTGTTTTGGTTCAAGACGATTATCCAGTTAGAAAGCAGAATGAGCCTCACATGACTCTTTCATTTGGGTTGCCAGTTTCAATACTGAAATCCAGTGTGTTTAAACCTAAAATGTCTCTCTCTGATCTAAACGGTCTCTACCTAAATCCCAGCACCTGCAGCCAGTCATGGGTCAGTGCTAGTGCAGCCTCTGCAGCTTAGGGAGGGAATTCTGGAGGTTCTGAGCTTCAAATGAGGCCTGTCCATATACTGAGAATGAGACAAACTTGGATGTGTCCTCTGTCTGCAGGTTAAGGCTTTGGAGACACAGGTTCAGTTGGGATTGTGGTAGCTTTTTTAACATATACTATAATGAAATAATGATATGATATTGCAGAGCCTATCCACATGAAACGACTTTAGGCAAACAACAGAGACTGAAAAATGAAGGTTTTCTGTGCAGACGAGAGTGATCACAGCTAACACAGTCTACAGTCCCTGACAAAAGTCTTGTCGCTTATCCATTTTGTAGAAACAAAAGCTTATAACCTGACTTTAAATTAATCGATTGGTTTTAGAAATGTCTCATATGAAAGCTAAAACCCTCCCAAATTATGCTCAATATACTAAAATAAATTTGCTTCACTGAAGAAAGATTGATCATTTAATGAACACAGAAAGGTCAGATTTTGGCAAGACAAAAGTCTTGTCGCCTTGTCATATGATGCACCCAATCCTAGATTACAGCCTCACCTGTGATCAGTTACTGATCAATCAATTAGTGGGTGTGTATAAAAAGAACCCCAGCACACCAGACCTTCACATCAACTGCAACTTGACCTCTGACAACATGCCTAAGATCCACCCTGAGACCAAAGCGTTAATTATCAAGAGGCTGAAGACCAGATCCATTACTGAGGTGGCTGACACCTTCAATGTGTCTCAGCGTCAAGTACAAAGAATAAGAAAAAGATCTGAAAAGACTGGAAATGTTTTTGACAAGCCCAGGTCCGGCAGACCCCGCAAGACAACTGCTCGGGAGGACCGTTTGTTGATTCGAAAATCCAAGGCCAGCCCCTTTTCCACTGCAGCAGAGCTCCACCAGGCCTGGTCACCTCAAGTCCCTGTGTCAACCACAACAGTTTGTAGAATTCTGTCTCGAAATGGCCTCCATGGTCGAATCAGTGCACAGAAACCAGCACTAAACAAAAGGCAATTAAAAAACCGTGTGGCATTTGCCAAGGCCCACAGCCTGCTAAAAGGATGGACACTGGAAAAGTGGCAGAAGGTGGATTTCTCAGATGAATCTTCAGTTGAATTACATCACAGTCGCCGCAAATATTGCAGAAGACCTACTGGAGCCCGCATGGATCCAAGATTCACCCAGAAAACAGTTAAGTTTGGTGGCGGAAAAATCATGGTCTGGGGTTACATCCAGTATGGGGGTGTGCGAGACATTTGCAGGGTGGAAGGCAATATCAATAGCCTAAAATATCAAGAAGTATTAGCTACCTCTTACATTCCCAACCATAAAAGGGGTCAAATTTTGCAGCAGGATGGTGCTCCATCGCATACTTCTATCTCTACATCAAAGTTCCTCAAGGCGAAGAAGATCAAGGTGCTCCAGGACTGGCCAGTCCAGTCACCAGACATGAACATCATTGAGCATGTCTGGGGTAGAATGAAAGAGGAAGCATGGAAGGCAAAACTAAAGAATCTTGATGAACTCTGGGAGGCATGTAAGACTGCTTTCTTTGCTATTCCTGATGACTTCATCAACAAATTGTATGAATCATTGTCGAACCGCATGGATGCAGTCCTTCAAGCTCATGGAAGTCATACAAGATATTAAATGTGGATCTCACAGCACCACTACTTAATTCACTGACGTTATGCAACATATTTTTGTATTTGAAGTAAATTATTTGTTCAATTTTCTGTAGGCGACAAGACTTTTGTCTTGCCAAAATCTGACCTTTCTGTGTTCATTAAATGATCAATCTTTCTTCAGTGAAGCAAATTTATTTTAGTATATTGAGCATAATTTGGGAGGGTTTTAGCTTTCATATGAGACATTTCTAAAACTAATCGATTAATTTAAAGTCAGGTTATAAGCTTTTGTTTCTACAAAATGGATAAGCGACAAGACTTTTGTCAGGGACTGTACATGAGCTGTACCTGAAGGCCGGGCTGTCCAGGAGGTTGGTGGTTCCAGTCCAGTTGATCTGCAGAGTCTGAAACCAAAATAAAGTGATGCACTGGCCTATACTGAACATAGGACCAGACTATGGGCTTAAAGTGCAATACAAGAAGTGCTCCGCTGTGTTTTTAAACTCCATACACCTTGACAAGAATCATCTGGATAATTTCAGCCCTAGAATTGCTCTACTCTACTCATCGTTACTGAACTAAAGGTAAAAGGAGCATGAATTGTCTCTGCATTTTGGATGGAGTTTTCCTGTTGATGACATACGCAGAGGGATTTTACAACTCAGAGCTACTTCTTTTTTTATGCTTTTCTTTTCACTTTTTTTCCCCCCACAAACTGTCACCTAACTGATATAAAACTATGATAAAACCTATCATGTGCACTTTAAAAACAAAACAAAGTGGAACCGCAGTGAAACTTACAGGGCGTCTGATGAAGAAGAAGGTGACTCCGCCCACTAAAGGAACCTGGCCAATCAGGGGCTCCAGAATCACGCGCATCATCCCCTGCAGCTGAAGACGGGACACAGAATCACTCAGTGCAGTTTAGTCTCAAACAAATGATCTCTGCTCTACTCAAGGAGATTACTATTTCACAGTTCATTTGTATTTTATGTTAAATCAGCCCTATAGTGCAAGTGTGGGCTCCATAGTTCTAATCTCTGACCCCCGTGGATCGTTCTGTTATAATTTGGACATTTTAAATCACAATATTGATCTAAAACGGCTTCATAAAAGAAAGAAGTCCACTGATTCTGTGGTAGAAAACTGTTGTTGTAACATCAGCTCCCACTGGACACCACAAAGCGCCACATGCTGTTTGTACCAAAATGACTACGTAACTCTAGTGTATCACAATTAAGAACATCAAACTGGAGAAGGAAGAGCAGACATCACAGTGGGCGTGTACCGGTGGAGCTAAAAACGTCTGTAGATCGGAGCAATGACGTCTTGAATCCAGGAGAATAAAAATGACTCAAACATGAACAAATCACTCCAAATACAACTTCAGAGGTCAATAAGAAGAAACTATTATAATATGGTTCAAAGATCTGAAAAGAACAGTTTGCAGAATAGCTCTGATTTAATATTATTGAGGTTAAGAGCGATTTCTTCATTCTGCATTTGACCCATCCTTCAATGTCTCTGGGTTAAACCTGCATTTGACCTATCCTTCTCCGTCTCTGGGTTAAACCTGCATTTGACCCATCCTTCAGCATCTCTGGGTTACACCTGCATTTGACCCATCCTTCAGCATCTCTGGGTTACACCTGCATTTGACCCATCCTTCAGCATCTCTGGGTTACACCTGCATTTGACCCATCCTTCAGCATCTCTGGGTTACACCTGCATTTGACCCGTCCTTCACCGTCTCTGGGTTACACCTGCATTTGACCTGTCCTTCACCGTCTCTGGGTTAAACCTGCATTTGACCTGTCCTTCAGCGTCTCTGGGTTAAACCTGCATTTGACCTGTCCTTCAGCGTCTCTGGGTTAAACCTGCATTTGACCTGTCCTTCAGCATCTCTGGGTTACACCTGCATTTGACCCATCCTTCAGCATCTCTGGGTTACACCTGCATTTGACCCGTCCTTCACCGTCTCTGGGTTACACCTGCATTTGACCTGTCCTTCACCGTCTCTGGGTTAAACCTGCATTTGACCTGTCCTTCAGCGTCTCTGGGTTAAACCTGCATTTGACCTGTCCTTCAGCGTCTCTGGGTTAAACCTGCATTTGACCTGTCCTTCAGCGTCTCTGGGTTAAACCTGCATTTGACCTGTCCTTCAGCGTCTCTGGGTTACACCTGTCAGAAGCAGTGAGTGGTAGTTAGTTTGAGAGGAGGTGGGGAGAGCGGGAGACTGGAGCTTTGTGTAAAACATGTGCGTACATGTTGCAGTATATTGTACTTACACATGTACAGTAAACAGTACAGTATGTCCTTAAGTGTGTTATGCTGAGTTAAAGTGGAAACATGAAAGTGGAATAATGTCATCTCCAAGTTAAACATCGGACGCCCGCTCCAGTGAAAAACAATGACCAAACTATTAAAGTAAAGGATTAATAACAAATACAAATACAGATTAAAAACAAATTAGTAACAAATACGAGGAAAGTGCTCAGATCAGCCAAAAAGAGGATCCAATTAGTCTTATGACATTAAGAGTTCATAGAGCAACTTTTGAGAGTGAATTTGTGATTTTGTTGGCATTAGGGCTGAGTACACATTAGCAACATTAGCAACATAAACGGAGTATAACAGCGCATTTATTACTGCAGCAGGTCAGCGCAGGAGCGGGTCACAGAAACGAGTGGACACTACAGAGCAACTAAAGGGAAAATGGCACAGTACAATTCATATCTGAACTAATATTTTGATTCATATTTTAACTCCTCCTGCGTTTGGAGCTGCCATGTTGGATTTCCAAACTTGGACTCTGAATTGTTCTGAGTTTCCGAGTAGAAATTCCGAGATCTTGGTGCGTTGCAGTTGTCATGTACACATCAGAACCATGGAGCTCTGACCCAGAAAGAATTCTCCCATAGCGTGCAGTGCATTTTTGGGAATTTAAACTGCCCATATTTGTCTGACAGGGCATCCAGAGCTTTCAAAAAAGGACAATTTAGTAGGATTCTTCTGTATTTTCACAACATGAACTTTTTAAATGTTTTAAATCCTCAAATTGCATAAAAGTTAGCTTTGTAAGATTTAGCCTAGCCCCGATCTGAGCCCGTTCTAGCAGCATGGTTCTGATTGGTCAGAATCACACAGTGCACGCTTCTGTTATCACATGGTGGGCAGGGCTAGCCCATATTGAGGAAATAATGCAGAAGAAAGAATATTTTGGGGGATTTCACACCACTGAGCACAGTCCATTGAAAATGCGGCACCATCTTTGGTTCATCTTCCAAAATTTTATTATACTTCCATGGTCGCAACTGGGAAAATCCAAGGACGACTAGAACACACCATTACTGTTAGACTTACTTTGAGCCCTTTTACTCCGGCGGTGATGGGAGGCTTCACATCTGCGTCGATGTCCACGTCTCCAGACCAACTGCACACACACATACACACAGACACACACACATTAGGCTTGTCAAAAGTATCAGAAATCAGATACTAATCAAAACTAGATACTCATTTGAGCAGGTATCAATACTATAAAAGTCCCATTCACAGACAGAAATAAACCTTTCCTGAATGTGTTTAGAATGATGTTGAGCTGTATCAGAACAAGTATAAGAGCACATAGACTAGTATACACCCATGGACCACTATGGAACCTACAGGACCACTGAGGAGTACACACATATAAGACCACATGGGAATAGAAAAGAAAGTTCTACAATTTAATGTGGAAAATCACCTTCAATTGTCTAATGAAAGAGTGTTACTAACACACATGAGCTCCTGCAGTCTAGAGGAGATACAGGTTTCCTTTGGTACAAAAACTTGTTCGTACCCGACTCCATAAAATGGTTGTATGTTTTACATGTTCTTCTTTTGTCTTTTGTTATGTCATGTCTCGATGTTACGTTAATGCTACTGACCCCCGCACCGAGCCAATTTCTCTACAAGGAGACAGAATAAATGAAAATCTGAAACCCAGGTGTTTTTTATTATCATAGCAGTATCGGAATTGGTATTGAGTATCGAGTCTATTCCTTAGCATCGAAAACTAGTATGAAATTTTGATATTGTGACAACACTAACACGCACGGTTTCCATGGTTTCTTGGGGACATTCCATTGACTTCCATTCATTTCCTGGAGACTGATCCTAACCTTAACCATCGTCACTACTTGTCTACTAGCTTAACCTAAACTCTAACCTTAACCCTGATCATTTCAGCTTCAATTAAAATACACCATCTCTGCTTTGAAGCTTGCAGCTGCTGCAAAACCTGAAATACCTAAGATGCAAAAGTGCAAAATCAATACTGTAGACAAGTAGCCAGGACATATCGAGTTACTTTTTATGCTCTGACTTTCAATCAATAACTCTAAAAATGCACATTAAGGGTCTTATATTATGCAAAACTTGGGAGCCTTAAGCCATGTTATAATGTTGTTACTGCCTTAAAAACGTACCTGGAGTTGTGTTTTGTTTCATTCACACGTTTAAGTAACCCTTATTAGTCTATTTACATCTCTAATGCTCAAAATGCTCTGTTCCACCTTGTGATGTCATGTAGTGGTAGTTTAACAGAGTAGATTGGAAATTCCAGGGTTCAGCCCTGGAATCCAAGTCTAAATGATCCTAATAAAGGTATGTGGAATAGTGCTTTGACTCCGAACTTCGTTATTCGAATATAATTCGAATATTTCAAAAAATTGAGATATTCGAATGAAGCCCTTAATATTCGAACCTGTTTTTTTTGGGGTTTTTTTGTTTTTTGTTTTTTGTAAATGTGGTTGCTTGTAAACATTGTTTTCGATTCAAGATTCCGTTTTTTCACACCTGGTGACGTTGTAAATCGCGAGCTCATTAGCCACCCAGGCGCTGTCAACGGAAAACTACCCAACAGCATCTGCGGTTCTCCCCCTGCAGTATGAGCTTCTGACACAACTCCAGCCCTCCACCGATGACCCGACAGGAGTGAAAGAG
The DNA here is from genome assembly GCA_029959045.1 of Taenioides sp. WSHXM2023. Classification (NCBI taxonomy): domain Eukaryota; kingdom Metazoa; phylum Chordata; class Actinopteri; order Gobiiformes; family Gobiidae; genus Taenioides; species Taenioides sp. WSHXM2023. The sequence goes on from CM057099.1 coordinate 30,766,072, forward strand.
ATGAAAACAATAATGTGAGCTGATCTGAAGGCGCGATATGACTCCGACAACGATGCTTTTTTGCTACTGAACACACAGACGGAACTACAACAAGCGCACCATCCTCCACTACAGCTCATAAGCGCGAGTCTTAAGAGAATTATTTACACCTTTCAGTCTTTTCATCACAACAGTAGCCAACATAAATAAAGTGCATGAGTGAAATAAAGAACTGCGCTGCACACGTACGACCTGCACACGTATAATCTCTGAAAAGTTTAACATGAACCATCTCCAACATGATAGAAGCACAGAACAGACTCACCATAGGCAGAACATCCCTCAGTCACAGAAAGAACACGCATATTCCACTGAGTCCTGCCCTTTAGTCCGACAGAAGCTGACCGCATCAGCGGCACAAGGAGCAGCTGTTTTTTCAGCGCTTATAGTTTATGCAAATTAGCCATGTGGTTTTAAGTTTCACTTCTGTAAAACGTAAACAAATGTGCGCAAAGCTACATTAAACACATTATTATTTGAGTCCTCCTCATAGGAAATAAAAATCTTAAATTATCCACTGTCACGTGTACCACGTGTACCAGTCTCATCAGCCGTGAAATGAATCTGCCCACGGAGCATTAAGTGTTCTGTTTTCTTCAGAGACTTTTCTTTTCTTGGATTTATCATCATTGGGCCGAAAATCATACTGCTGATGTAGGTGCGGTAAGTCTGGGCTGCCAGTGTGTGCGGGTGACGCACATCGGCGGCTTTGACGCATGTTTTGAGCGACAAAAATATTAAAAACGTTTTATTTAAATGTTACAAGATTACCATTATTTACAATTTTAGATTTACATTTAAAAACGAACAAACTAAAATAATAATACAATGTAATTAAATACTCATTATTATTTTCCAAAGTCACAGGGAGCCACGACAGAACGATGAAAGAGCCACATGCGGCTCTGGAGCCGCGGGTTACCGACCCCTGGTCTTACTGAAGGCATTTAATGGTCAAAATATTAATACAATATTCGAATATATTCGAATATTAATATCAATAAACAAACGAACTTCGAATATGATTTTTGGGCAAAAGTCAAAGTCCTAATGTGGAGTTTAAAAACACAGTGGTGTGCTTCTTGTATTACCACATGACATCACAAGGTGGAACAGAGTGTTTTCTGTTTGAGAGAAGAACAGTCTAAATATGCAGGGCTTGTGTGTTAAACATGTGTGAAACAAACACAAACTACAGGTTTGTGATGAGGAAACAATATTATGACATAAATCAGAAATCGAGTCATATGAGCCCTTTAATTTCATCTGTGAGTATTTTATGCACAGTGTTACACTTACTTTAGACAAACTTATGATTTATTCTCACCTGATATTAAGATCCAGAATGACCTCTCTCTGATCCACCTCATGAGTGTAAGCCTTCATCCCAGTGATCCTCAGAGGCTGAAACATACAAGACACTTCACCTGCCCACGTGTGTGTGACAGGGACACTTCACCTGTACGTGTGTGTGTGTGACAGGGATACTTCACCTGCCCATGTGTGTATGACAGGGACACTTCACCTGTACGTGTGTGTGTGTGTGTGTGTGACAGGGATACTTCATCTGCCCATGTGTGTGTGACAGGGACACTTCACCTGTACGCGTGTGCGCATGTGTGTGTGACAGGGACACTTCACCTGTGTGTGTGTGTGACAGGGATACTTCACCTGTACGTGTGTGTGTGTGTGTGTGTGTGTGTGTGTGTGCGTGTGCGTGTGCGTGTGTGTGTGTGTGTGTGTGTTGTGTGTGGTGTGTTGTGTGTGTATGTGTTACTCACCACGTGTCCAAAGTGCACCTTGGTGAAGGTGAAGGTCCTCAGAGCGGGGTTGGACTGTCGGACGGCAGGCTGAATGTTGGTTCTTAATAATTTCTCCATAAACATTCCAAAAAAAGGCCAGGCCTGTTCCAGAACCTGAGGAACCACAGAGACCACATCACTAGACTAGTACTAGCCATATACTCCTACTACTCCTACTGCCACTACTGCTACTGCGGCTACTGCTACTGCGGCTACTTCTTATACTTACACTAATTCATATGTGCGGGTTATGTGGCTGGCCTTGGTCCAGCAGGGGACTAAGGATGCGAATCAGCTTTGGCTACAATACTGCATATTTACAAGTACATGTTTGTCTCTTACATTATCTTGTCTTTTAATATCCACTGTCCCTTTAATAAATGAACACAAATACAAATATAACTGTACCTTCTTATAGAACATTCACAAGAGCTGAATTAGACCTGGTTTAGATCTAGTTTAGACCTGATTTATGACAGTTTTATGGTGTAGGCCAGGTTTATGGCTTAGACCTGGTTTATGCAAAACATCTGGTCTGATCCTTGTTGAAGTGAGGCTGGTGAAAAAAAAAAAAAATCACAATTCTGTCCCTTTTTTGATCACTCCCAATGTTTAAATGGTGCAGACTTTTGGAGACAATGATGATTGATTAAAGAAATGAATGTATGCATTTTTTTAATCATGCAAATGATAAACAGAAACCATGTCACACATAATGACCTCACAAGAGCCATCACAAATCCAGATATAAGATTATGCAAATATACGCTACAAAATACCACAGTACCTTATTGACCCAGTCCACTTTCTCCACCTCAGGAAAATGAACCTGAAATACAAGACACTTATTTTAGGATTTTAGTACCGTTTTTACTCCTCTGCACCACTCTCCCTCCTCCTCTGCACCACTCTCCCTCCTCCTCTGCACCACTCTCCCTCCTCTGCACCACTCTCCCTCCTCCTCTGCACCACTCTCCCTCCTCCTCTGCACCACTCTCCTTCCTCTGTGACATGACGACCCTGAATGACTTTGAAATGGCGTAAATACCTCTCTTAGTGTTCTGAGTGTGATGTGCTCCTTTGGCACATTGGTTCATCTTTGTGTTTATTAGAAGTTTGTCACTGGGTCTAGTCTAGCAGTGGTGAGGAGTGAGCTCAGATCCCAAACAGCACATTTAGCTCACACCTGTTTAACCTGTTTATGCAAATGAGCCGCTGTCACCATGGCGACGGCACAGTCCTGGGCGCAGGCAGGTGAGAGGAGTCCTGATTTAAGACCTGGTTTAGTTCTAAGTACCTGGTTTGGACTTAGTGCAGTACCGAGTCTGGTAGTCCTGGTCTAGAACAGGCTAGAATACCTGGGTTAGACCTCGTCTCTTTCCTGTGGACCTTTCAGCTGTCCGGTCTCTTAAACTCTCAGTTGAACATGTAGCCTAAGCCTCCTCTCCCCCCCTGTAGTGACATGAACAGACCCTCACCCAGGACGCGTGCTGCAGGGAGCTCTGGAGCTCCGCGTGGATCACTCGGGTCTCGTTGTCTAGTAGCTCGAGCGCGGAGCCGATACGCGCCTCTTTCCACTCGCGGTTTTTGCTCCACCAGGTGAGAAGCAGCATGATCAGCAGCACCCAGCTCACGCTCAGCCCCAAGGAGCCTGTCAGGTACACGGGGTAGAGAAGCAGCACGCTCCGGCCCAGGTACATCAGGAACTCCATCAGCACACGGTTCACAGTGGACGGCTTCAGGGCACCGTCCTGCGGCTCTTCCCCTGCCGAGAGACTGAGCTGGAGATCCGCGGGCGAGGACATAGCGCCGGGACTCTGTAAGAGCGAAGAACGGGGCCCAGAGCCGGTTCTCTGTCAGAGCGCACACCGGAGAACGGAGCCCAAAGCCGGGGGGAAACGGGATAAACTCCGTGGAAAGAAGAGCAGCGGAGGAGCGGCGCGTCAGTTCCAAAACTTCCGCGTTTGTTTGGGACGCACCTGCGGCGTGGGCGGGGTGATGGGCGGGGCTGGCGCATTCCAAACGAGAGACGATCCGTTTGACCAAACCGGAGAGACAGACACGTCCTGAGCGTGGGTCTGTTATAAGAACACTTCCATATAGCTCAGCGGATAACTGCACATTTCACAGAAATCTTTCAAATCTGGAAACAAACACCAAAATTGGCACAAATACTCCTTAGGGATTACTCTTTCCAAAAAAAACCCGTTAGCCACTTGAAAATTCAAGATGGCGGCTTTTTTCAAGATGGCTGCCGTTTCTGTAAATTGAAATCACTTTTTTTCAATAAAATTGTAGATATATCTCTCAAATTATTGGTCTTGATGTCTATACATTACCATATATATATATATATATATATATATATATATATATATATATATATATATATATATATATATATATATATATATACACACTATATTATACCATGTAGAAACTGAATTTAGAATTCTGGAATTACCCAGAAGCTTCCTTATACATAATTCTCAACAATTATTGTCAAATAACAAGTTCATGTCAGCTAAAAATCAATGTAGGTAGTAGAACAAGTAGGCAGAACAAAACATTGTAATTGTCACCAAAGAAGATGATGCTATCAGCAACCACACCATCATCCTGACTGGCTTGACACCTTGTAGCCATGAAGAAGCTGACACTCGGATTTTTGTACATGCTAAGCATGCAGCAGAAGGAGGAAGCAAAGTCCTCATGGTCAAAGCCAGTGACACAGATATTTTAGTTATAGCAGTCAGTGTTCTACCAACTCTCCAAGAGACTGGTCTGCAGCAGCTGTGGATTGCCTTTGGCCATGGACAGAACACAAGGTGGATTCCAGTACATGAACTGTATCACTCTCTTGCAATGGAAAAGACCAGGGGAATCCTCTTTTTCCATGCCTTCACTGGCTGTGATGTTGTCTCAGCATTCCGAGGGAAAGGAAAAAAGTCAGCATGGCAAACCTGGGATGTCTGTGATGAGGTATCAGTTGTTTTTAGCAAACTCAGCCAGTACCCACCAGAAGTAGATGATGATGATATCAAAGTTTTGGAAAAGTATGTAGTCATGATGTATGACAGATCCAGTACAGCTGATGGAGTTAATGATGCCAGGCTAGACATGTTTGCGCGGAAACAGAGACCATACAATGCTATTCCTCCTACTCGTGCAGCTCTACTTCAGCATATTAAACGTGCTGCCTACCAGGCAGGCTGCATATGGAGTCAGTCAGCAATATGCCAGCCAGAAACACAGAGCCCTGCTGACTGGGGCTGGACCAAAAAAGGTGATGTGTGGCACATCTTCTGGACTGAGCTTCCACCTATTGCACAGAGCTGCCAGCAACTAACCAAGTGTGGATGCAAGTCAGAATGCCGTGGACGATGCAAGTGCTACCGCTTCGGTCTTACCTGTACTGCACTGTGCAGCTGTAGGTGCGATGTGTAGGTGTTCAAACTCACTCTGAAAACACATGCAACAGCAATAGGATAGAAGAACATAAATAAATGAAATAATATTGTGATTGAGCAAATTGTTAGGACTTCTAACACCTTTGCTGTGGACAGTACCCTTTCATGATTTCATTTTGCTGAAAAGACTAGTCAATTTATTTTCCATTTTTTATTTTGTACCTACTAAATTATGTTACGTTTGTAACCTTAATGCCATGTTTTGCATTTTTGGTTATTTTTTAATATTGCTGAAATGACTAGTCAATTTATGTTTAAATTTGTCTTTTTTGTACATGTTAAATATGTAACCTTTGTAATGTAAAGGTCATGTTATGTTGCTTAATTAAGCTAATCAGTGTAAATACAAGGATGATTTGTGGGTGTACACTATTTGTTATAAATGTTATAATGTTGTGTTTTTCGTTATTTTCCATGTTACTAAAATAACTTGTGTTTTAATTATTCTGTTTTGTACATGCTGAATATGTAACTGTTGTAACCTAAATGTCACATTCCAATATTAAGCTAATCAATACAGGAAATAAATACAGGAAAGATTTGTGGTTGCAGCAATATGTTATGAATGATTTGCTATGATGTTGTGTTTTTGTTATTTTTTCATTTCGCTGACATGACTAGTCAAATTATGTTTGAATTTTTCTTTTTTGTACATGTTAAATATGAAACCTTTATAACCTAAATGTCCAGTTATGGTGCTAAATTAAGCTAATCAATGTAAATACAAGGAAGATTTGTGGTTGTACACAATATGTAATAAATATTTTCCTATAAGGTTGAGTTTTTGTGGGTTTTTTTCATTGTTTTGGTTAGAAATGGTATATAAAAGTACTAAAAGAATAGAAAGTAATTAATTTGAATTTCACATGCTCAAAAATATGGGATTCAATACCAAAATCATCAAAATTGACCCAAGTAGTGCTATTCTGTGGCAATATTTGTGTTTTTTATACCTGAATTGGCAGCCATCTTGGAAAATGGCCGCCATTTTGAAAATTGAAGTGGCTAACGTTTTTTTTCTATTAAGTGGTCTATAAAGCACACATGCCAATTTTGGTGCTTGTTTCCAGATTGGAAAGATTGTTACAGTTATCTGCTGAGCTAATAGGCCCGAGGCGAGACAGAGCGACCGGAGACAGTCTGTAGTCTTCTGTAGAGTGAGAAGGACGAGACCACAGTGCGGAGGAAAATGAAGGGAAATCTGTCACTCTGCTCCGTTAACATAAATGTCACATTTACGCACAATCCAACATTAGACTTAGGTTTGCCACTTGAATCCAACAGGCTGCGCTAACGTTCTAGAATTTCATATCAGATGGAGTGTAGGGGCCTATATCTCTATGGAAGATTCATTGTTTTTGAAAGAAATCTCCAAATTTATGATCCACAAATGCTGAACCTTCTCATTGGCTGCTTTTTTACATAAAGTTCGTAAAAAAAAGCAGTAAAATACGAAGAGTAAATACGAGTAAATGCATTTTAATCAAATTAAACTTATTTAAAAAAAAAAAAAAAAAAGGAAATATTTAGCCACATTACTGCAGATCACACTAATCACACTATTATCGAATCGAATGAATTCAAATGAGACCAAATGCAGCAAAATCTTTTAAAGAAGGGGATTGGGAATACAATTAGCCTATTATCCGAAAATGTTTCAGCCTGTGTATTTTTCTTTAGGTTAATTATCAGCCTAAATAACTCGATAACAGATGATTCACTCAGCCTTTATTATTCACATGTTTTAATGCATGTGGACACATAAATGCACCTCTGAACCTCATGATATTTATGAAAACTCGCAGTCGCTCCCTCTGGAGCCTGTTCCAGGAGGGCTCCCGGGACCCGTGAGCAAAGTGGTCTTTGGAGGAAGGATCCTGGGAATTGAGAAACACCCATGGTTTTGGGTCAGAAAGGTCGAACCTACTGTGCTGACCGGTAATTACAGCTCATTTTCTAGTGAAGACTACCCGTTTCACTAAAACATATATAGGCATCATTATATTTTATTATGTTATATTAACTATTATAGATTTACAAAATAATTTTGCTTTATTTTATTATTATTATTATTATTTTTTTATTTTTTTTCTAGTTTGTTGATCATTGTTGTTTATTATTTTACTTCCTGGTTGGACACAGGCAGCAGAGGTGATGCTATTGCTGTGTTTCAGATGACATTAACTTTCTACAGGCCGCTCATATTTAATACAGATGGGGACAACTAACATGATCACTAATAGGCCACATGTTCAGGTTCCACATGTGTGAGTTTACCTTTTATTTCATGATAATGTGCAATGTGATCAATGTGATCAATGAGATCATCTGTCTCTGCCTCATCTGGGAGTATGCCATCTCATTCTACAATCTGAAAACCATTAACCTTCCATTAACCATTAGCCATTATCCAACCATGAATACTTTGCAGTGACATCACGCTGGGGGTGTTCTATGTGTAGGTATATGGCAGAATGTTCAGCAGTTCCCATGGTGACACAATGCACACCTTAGCAAACACAGCCAAAAAGTTTTATGATAGTCCAAAAAAACTCAAGAAAACACACAAAATGGATTTTCAGGACCATGTGATCAGAGTGACTGATCACATGGTCCTGTTTAGCAGTTTGATTTTCAGCAAAAGGTGAGAGTGACTAACTGAAAAACTGTTGGCTAATGCTAGCTTGCTTGTGACTGTAATTTTATTTGAGAGGGATTTCATAATCATACATTTTATTTATATATCATTTTGTAGGATACTCAAAGACACTTTACAGAACACATATTTATGGAAGCCCTAAGCGGCAAGCAAAAAAATTAAAAAAATAAAAGACGCACGTCATTTGTTGTGTTTTTTTTTTTTTTTTTTTTTTGCATCAACAACTCAAAATAAGTTTTTTTGCACACGTTGTTGTTGTTGTTGTTGTTGTTGTTGTTGTTGTTGTTGTTGTTGTTTGTTGTTGTTGTTGTTGCTGCTGCTGAAAATAAAATATCAAACACTCCAGAGCCTGAGTGTTTTCCCAGAATATTATGAATGAATAACTTTCCCAGTACATTATGAATGAATAAATGCCAAAGTTCAGCACAGGAGGAGGGATAACTCATTAGGTAAGGCACTGGGTAAGAATGTGGGAGACTGGGATTCAAGACTCATCTTCCCCAATCATGTATATATTCTCTTTAGCTGAAGGCACCAGTTTTTTCATGAGTTTTTGTGTTCTCTTTATGAGTTGTATGAGAAGTAAGATCGATGCCTCCCTGATCACAATACAGGCATAAGACGCTGTGTTTCTGTTGTAACTTAGTTGTGCTGTTAGTTGTACTTTATTGATGTTCTCCTGTTTAGCTTATGTGGCAAAGCGCTGCACTTGAGTTGAAAACAAAAATCTTTTTTGAGTTGCTGGTGCAAAAAAAAGGCAAGATTTTTTAGTTCCCACAATGTAAGAAATACAGAAGCAGTTGCTTTAGTCTCTGTGCATACTATTGTCCACCATTGGGCCTAACTTCTTTGTAGTTCTTGATTAACTGTGAGATCCTGATCACCCTGATGTCTGCAGGATGACCCCCTTCATAGTCCGACCACAGGTATTCTGGAGACAGCACTTTGGTCGGCTTGTTGTACAGGAAATATCTGTAAAATAAAACAGTAAAATGTAAAGACATTCACTGTAGTGATTTGCATTATTTGTTTAAAGTTCCTATATCACACAAAACTGACCCTGACACTGACTTGTGAGATTTAAAGGTGCACTGTGTAACTTTTCAGTTGGGGGTCTTTCACCTTCTTGTTTCTGTGGATGTCATTGCTCTGCTTAGAATGTGCCACAGTGACATTAAACAGATCTACCTTCATTTATTAAATTCAGTGGTTTTATAGCTCAAAAATACCTAGAAAAACACATATTATGACTGTGAGTGCCTCTCCACAGATCTGACCTGTAACTTGGTTTAGTTTGGTCTCCATGAAGATAAAAGATTTAAAGCTATAATGTGAAAAATTCCATACAAAGCAATAACATCTCCTGGAGTTGTGTTTTGTTTCATTCACACAGGTGATGTCATTACCTGTCCAGTCAGAACCACAAAACTTTACAAAACTTTAAAAAGATCTGGAGCTGTATCCTGTCTCCCTGATTTCAGATGACATGATTGACAGGAGGATTAACCAATCAGAAAGACACATGCTCTGTTCACGTCAAAAACAAACATGGCTACTTAGACATAAAAAAAGGAGAAAAATCTTCATAAATGACTGAGAAACAGAACAGATTTTTTACAGAATCAATGATCAAAGCACCAAACTATGACTTATCTCAGGTAAAAGAAGTGATAGATTTTGTTCTGAATGTTACAAGGGTTTTGGAGAGGAGATGTCTTCTGCATTTGAGGGACACGTGATACAAATGTGGTTGTGGCTGGATCATCTCAAGTTTGGAGGTTTTAAATGCTTCTGGATTGAAAGAGAATGTAGAAGGGACTGGCTGCTCAGGCAAGTGATGTCATAAAGCAGTGGTTTTCAAGTTAAAAACTACCTTTAACCTTGTTCTTCATTAGATTTGGACAATTCCAGGGCTGAGATCATCCAAATGATTCTAGTGATTCTAGGTGTGAGGAGTTTAAAAACACAGAGGAGCACTTCCTGTATCTCCACATGACATCACAAGGTGGAACAGAGTGCTTTCAGTTGGAGAGAAGAACTATACAGGGTATATCACATTTTACCTGTGTTTTGTCATTACTCGCTGTGATGGAAATTTATATTGTGGAAAATTTCTGTCAGTCTGTCTTTGTGTAAATGAATGTGATTTCTAGAAGAGGTCACTGAGAGGTTACTGGGGAGAGGCTGTTGGTCTGTGACCAGGGCAGGCCTAGGCCCTGTCCAGATCTGCTGTAACAAGAATAAACCTTTGTCTGTATTCCAAAAACTCACCGGGCTTTGCAAATGGATTCATTATTTATCATGAAGAGATGTGCATAATTTTTCCACAACACTCGCCATTGACACTCTTGTTATCACTCATTCTAAAAATTCTGAATGTCGTGACGTCATCTGCATAACCTCTATAAAACGTTTTCTGATTCTGAACATTCCAGACAAAGCAATACCATCTCCATGGAGACCAGCACCAGGCAGACCCCCCACCAGGAAAGTTCCACAGTGCAACTTTAAAAAGGGGCTTACTTGTTGAGATGACTTTCTTCCTGCCACGCTGCTTCCACTCCGTTTTTAGCATCCTCTTGTGATTTCTCATCACAGTATCTGTGAGTAACACAAATACCATAAAACAGATTTAAATTAAGGCTCATATGATTTTGATGTTTTTCTCATTCTGACTTTCCACAGTACCTGTGCTTAATATTTATCATGGTTTTACATCAGTTAAGTGACAGTTTATGGGGGAAAAAAAGATTAGAATAAAAATACAAAAATACAGGAAGTGGTGCTGAGTTGTAAAACAGAATCCCTCAGCCTATGTCATCAACACGAAAACTCCATCCAAAATGAAAATGTGTGCAAATTGATTTCTCACAAAATCCTAACTGTAACTGTGAATTAGATTAGTTTTGCCCATTATTTACATTATGGTTGCTTAGTAACAGACATGGAATTACATCTACATATGTCACATGTGCTGCCCCGCCCACACCACTGGCTTAGCAGGAAGAGTGCACTTAGCAACGCTGTCAATCAAACCTGTTGTTAAAGCTAGTGTGGCCTCGGGTAAAGAAGCCGCCTGATTGGTCTGTTATTAACGTTCATGCCTTGATTTACAGACTAAATAGTGAAATAAAACCCTTAGGATCATGTAGAGTGGGTTTATATGAACATTTTAAGACCAAAATGACGAGTGTGAAAGCAGCAGTTACAGAGAGAGAGGTGACAGTTTTTCAGTACAAAGTGAATTAAAAGCCAGAGCCGATGGAGTCGCACTGTCAATATGGAGAAACACTGTCAAACGCCGTACTTGACCAGCTTGTACATGTCGTCCATGAGCCCTCCCCACACGGCTGCAGTGTAGTAGTAGTCTCCCTCTGTCGGCGGGATGTACGCCTGAGACTTAGGATGCCGCTCATAAGGGAAGTGCTCACGCTTTGTCGTCTGGAAATGACAAGTGCAATCATGTATTGTAATGTATTCACTGAACCTGAGAGTTTATTTACGACACAAAGAAAGGCTACAGCCAGGTACAAAAGTCAACAGAGGTGAAAAACTATGTCTAAACTATTGTCTAAATACAAGAGTTTGGACTTATATGTCTCTGTACATCAGGAAGTCTTTGCTGAAGACTGAAGGGACAGTGTGAAATCTGCACTCACAGTTTTAAAAAAGCTACTACAATCTCAACTGAACCTGTGTCCCCAGAGCCTTAACCTGCAGACAGAGGACACATCCAGAGGAATTCTGGAGGTTCTGACTGAGCTGCAGAGGCTGCACTAGCACTGATCCATGACTGGCTGCAGGTGCTGGGGTTTAGGTGGAGACCATTCAGATCAGAGAGGTTCTTTTAAGGATTAAACACAGTGGATTTCAGCATTGAAACTGGCAACACAAATGAGAGAGTCATGTGAGGCTCATTCTGCTTTCTGATTGGACAAGAGTCTTGAAAACGAAACCTCAAATGATTAATTATAACATAAATAACTTGTCCATCATGGCCAGAGGTTTTGTCATATAACAATCATATAATTGTCAATCAATAAATCAGCATTACAATTGTTATCAGTATTGTTATATTTGAACGTGTTTACCTGGTATTTGGGGACACAAGTGAGTCATGTTTCACGTTTCAAATACAAAATAGCATGTTTAAATGAGCTGCTTGACTTTTGCACAGTCTGTACTAAACAGAGACATGACACAGACCCTGTAGTATCCTCGGTGGAGCACGCCAACCAGCCGACTCAGGGACTCTGCTCCAAAACGGCCACGAAAAACACTGTCCACGTCCATCATGAACAGATAGTCAGCCTCTCTGTGAAGCTGAAGCAGCACACTGTAAATCTACATACACACGTATATGACTGTGTGTGTGTGTGTGTGTGTGTGCGCGTGTGTGTGTGTGTGTGTGTGTGTGTGTGTGCGTGTGTGTGTGTGTGTGTGCGTGTGTGTGTGTGTGTGCGTGTGTGTGTGTGTGCGTGTGTGTGTGTGTGCGTGTGTGTGTGTGTGTGTGTGTGTGTGCGTGTGTGTGTGTGTGCGTGTGTGGGTGTGAGACACTGACCCATTTCTCTATAGAAAGCGCGGCCCACTTCATCTTGCTCAGTACCACGTCCTGCCATCGCTTTGCACTGGGCACATCGTGGATGGAGATGTTTCTGCCTGGAGCCAGAGGAATCTGCAGGGCAGCCGAGGGAACAATAGAATGAATAGAATACATGTAGAGTATCTTATCAGGATATTGGTATCGGATCAATATTGAACATTAACCCGATATTTGTTCTGCACTCTCCCAGTCTGTGTGTGCCCATGTACCATTCCAGTCTGTCCTCGCATCGATTTCCGCTCGGACCAAGTTCTGCCATTGTGTCCTTAGGCAAGACACTTTACTCACATTGCCTATAGTATGAAAGTGATGTGTGAGTGTTGGTGGTGAGAGGGGCCTCACCTCCCTGTGGCTACAATAGTATGTGACCACCAGTGAGTGTGGAGTGAGTAGTGATAGTGTGGCTGTGAGGGGCTTGGATGAGCCTAAAAGCACATTACAAGTGTAAGACATTAGAACATCTCTGTTTACATCATTATCAACTGTGTATTTGACCTTATTATCTTTACATAAGCAAAGAGTCAACTTTGTGACCTTTACTATAACTTAAATAACTACTACACATTCATGGTCCTTGCTTTGGTTTTTAAAATCGTAACATTGGTATCGGCAAATATCGTTTATTGACCACAACAGTGAGTGAAATATTGGACTTCAGTATTTACAGAGTGAAAAAGTGCAGAACAAAGAGATTCGGTGTCACATTCATTTCATGGTCCAATCAGACGACTGCGTCCTGAATTACTTAGAATACTTTCTCATTTGTTTATAGAGGAGAAACACAAGACCTGTGTCCACTCACCACAAGACCTGTGTCCACTCACCATAAGACCTGTGTCCACTAACCACAAGAGCTGTGTCCACTCACCACAAGACCTGTGTCCACTCACCACAAGAGCTGTGTCCACTCACCACAAGACCTGTGTCCACTCACCACAAGACCTGTGTCCACTCACCACAAGACCTGTGTCCACTCACCACAAGACCTGTATCCACTCACCATAAGACCTGTGTCCACTCACCACAGGACCTGTGCTTTCCATTTATTACCACAAAGTTTCATGATAAAGTATCTCAGCGTATTCTTTTGATTTTAGGAAAGTAATTTTTCTGAATTCTAAATACCACAAACAATATGGTTACTCAAAATCAACTGTATTGTTCATTTATTTTCAATACAGCTTCATCTCAGGAACATAGTTTGCTTTTCAGAGCATTTTGAAGAACACTTGTGAAGAGATGGGCTGTGGCTGTGTTGGAGAAGACTGGAACACAGACAGGATATGAACAGGTCTACATTTGTACTTGGGTTCTAAAAACTCACCTGAAATACTGCGATGTGGCACTGTCAAAGTTCTCACAGTATGTGGGCTGTCTCAATGTATCGACTTATACAAACTTCTTTGCTTAAATGCTTTGTTTTGTTGCAGCAACAGCTACAAAAACCAGGGGGAACTACATTACAGAGCTTGATCTTTCGCTCCATTTCAATGCAGACAGTGTGAACTTTTCCATGTTAAAGGTCCTTGTGCTTTTAGCCATGTTAGAATCCAAATCATCCAAATCAGCCATTCTAGTGAAGGCGTATGGTGTTTAAAAACACAGTGGAGCACTTCCTGTATTACCACATGACATCACAAGGTGGAAGAGACTGTTTTCCATTTGAGAGAATAACTGCAATAACTAATATGCAGTGTTTGTGTGTTAAACATGAGTGAATGAAGAAAAAAAAACAAACAACAACTCCAGGTCTGTTTGTGATGGGGAAACAACATTACACTGCAAAAACTCGTATAAGTTAAGTTAAAATGATTTAAATTAAGAACATTTGACTTTATTTGAATAAACAAGTAAGGCAAAATGATCTACTAATGGAATAAGTGTGTTTTTCTTAATTCAAGCAAGATTTTGTTTCTCAATTTAAGTGCAAAGAGTTGTGATTTTCTTATCTTAAGAGTAGCAAAAAGTATTTCCATATTTCAAGTACAAAAAGTCTAGTTCCAGCGGTAGATCATTTTACAAATCACAATAAAACTTTCGTATTTCAAGTAATCTTAACTTGGCTGGATTTTAGTTTTTGCATAACATAGATCAGAAAAGAGCGTGATATGGGCCCTTCAGTTCTTTGGAATATGACAGTAATCATACAGGTCAACAGGCATGTCTGTTACTTCACATCTCATTTATGTGACTTTTCCTGATGGGTTGGTTCTATGGCAGCTTACCTGTGGAACATTTTCTTTATTGTCCGTAAAGATGTAGTACGTCACTCTGAATCCAACAAAGAAATACTTCTCTCCCGTCTCCAGAAATCCTTTCAAAAACCGAGTGTACCTGTTCAAACGTAAAGGACATTTTTCCTCTGAAGTATAAAACAGAGTAAAGCCAAAAACCCTGCACTGGTTTATATTGTCAGCAGGAGTATTGAAGAGATGATTGTGCATGAGTCTAAGCTGTAGTTGTACAACTGGATGCTGGTTACTATAGTGTCAAGTGCGTGTGACAGGTTTTGGTGATTCTCTGATTTCTACATTGGTGGGATTGTACCCACTGTCAAAATAAGTGATAGATTTTTACACAAATCAAGAAGCAATTTGCAAAGAAATATTGAAAAATATGTTGAAAATTACAGGAAGTAGAGCGATCTATTTTAGAGTTATAACTACAGGGAGAATTCTATCCAAAGGTTCTACACCAGCAACACATTTTTCTGATTTAAACGTGATTTCAACTAAATAAAGGTGTTTTCTTATATTTTTGTTTGTCAAGTAATAATGTCTGTGTACATTAGAAGAGTTTGGGCCTAGTGTAAAACATGGTTGCTAGGTAGCCTTTATGGAATTCCCTAATGTGATGTATGATGGTGATTGATTTTTTTATGAAACTCCTGTTCTCCCAAACTCACGTTCTCCCAAACTCACGTTCTACCAAACTCACGTTCTCCGAAACTCATGTTCTACCAAACTCAGGTGAGACTGCTCTCCTTGCCCAGCTCAAAGACAATAATTCATTTATGGACTATTACAACACAATCATAAAATTCACCACGTGGTTCAGTGACAACCATCTCCACCTCAATGTCAGTAAAACAAAGTAACTCATTTTCAACCCCCCCCGTCACCACAGCCACCCATCATCATTAATAACCAGACAGTAGAGACAGGGGACACTTTGAAATATCTCGGGGTCACAATAGACAATGCACTGACATTTGATCAGCATCCATCCATCCATTTTCTTCCGCTTATCCGGGGCTGGGTCACGGGGGTAACAGTCTAAGTAGGGACTCCCAGACTTCCTTCACCCCGGACACTTCCTCCAGCTCCTCCGGGGGGACCCCAAGGCGTTCCCAGACCAGCCGGGAGACATAGTCCCTCCAGTGTGTTCTGGGTCTTCCCCGGGGCCTCCTCCTGGTGGGACGTGCCCGGAACACCTCCCGAGGGAGGCGTCCAGGAGGCATCCGGAACTGATGCCCGAGCCACCTCAGCTCCACGTCAGCTCTCGACGTGGAGGAGCAGCAGCTCTACTCCAAGCCCCTCCCGTGTTACTGAGCTTCTTCGGATTCAGGAGGAGCAGTGTGGTTTTCGTCCTGGCTGCGGAACACTGGACCAGCTCTATACTCTCAATCGGGTGCTCGAGGGTTCATGGGAGTTTGCCCAACCAGTCCACATGTGCTTTGTGGATCTGGAGAAGGCATTTGACCGTGTCCCTTGTGGGGTCCTGTGGGGGGTGCTCTGGGAGTATGGGGTCCGGGGCTCTTTGTTAAGGGCTGTTCGGTCCCTGTATGACTGGAGCAGGAGCTGTGTTTGCATTGCAGGTAGTAAGTCGGACCTGTTTCCGGTGCAGGGCTGCCCTTTGTCACTGGTTCTGTTCATTGTATTTATGGACAGAATTTCTAGGCGCAGTCAGGGGCCGGAGGGGATCCGGTTTGGGGACCACAGGATCTCATGTCTGCTGTTTGCAGATGATGTTGTCCTGATGGCTTCATTGAACCGGGACCTCCAACGTGCACTGGGGCGGTTTGCAGCCGAGTGTAAAGCGGCTGGGATGAGGATCAGCTCCTCCAAATCCGAGGCCATGGTTCTCGACCGGAAAAAGGTGGCTTGCCCTCTCCGGGTGGGTGGGGAGCCCCTGCCTCAAGTGGAGGAGTTTAAGTATCTCGGGGTCTTGTTCACGAGTGAGGGGAGGATGGAGGGTGAGATTGACAGGCGGATTGGTGCAGCGTCGGCAGTGATGTGGTCACTGTACCGGACCGTTGTGGTGAAGAGGGAGCTGAGCCGAAAGGCAAAGCTCTCGATTTACCGTCAATCTATGTTCCTACCCTCACCTATGGTCATGAGCTTTGGGTAATGACCGAAAGGACAAGCTCGCGGATACAAACGGCCGAAATGAGTTTCCTCCGCAGAGTGGCTGGGTGCTCCCTTAGAGATAGGGTGAGGAGCTCAGTCATTTGATCAGCATATCACGGACATTTACAAAAGAAGCCATCAACGATTGTCAGTAATCAGAAAACTCAAAGGACTCTATGTTTCTCCACATCTCTTATTACTGTTGTACCAATCCATCATCCAGTCCATCCTGTTGTATTGTTCCACCTGCTTTTTCAATCTGCTCACTGTTAAAAACTAAACTCAAAAAGGAAACACACACACAGCGGCTAAAATCATAGGACTCCCCACACCCAACCTTGCAGATCTTAACAACAGGGCCATTGGACGCACTCTCCATAGAACAGGACCCCAGTCACCCACTACAGGAACACCTCACCCCTCTACCCTCGGGACGGAGGTACAAGGCATCAGGTGCAGGAGGGCCTGGACGGAGGTACAGGGCATCAGGTGCAGGAGGGCCCTGACAGAGGTACAGGGCGCTCAGGTGCAGGAGGGCCCGCTTTGGCAGAAGACTGATCCTCTCGGCCATCACATTTCTGAACAGGCCCCGCTGAGTGTGCTGTAATAGTGTAAAAGTGTGTTGTGTTGTTGCTGTATATGTCAAACAAGCTCTGTGTGCGTAAAAACCTCCGCCCTATCTCTGTTGCCCCTACTACTTCATTTGAACACCTGGTTTTCAGACTTCCTGGTTCACAGTCACTGCTTGTCGCCATGATCTACCGTCCCCCCAAAACCTGTCCATCATTCCTCTCAGACTTTACTGACTTTTACACACAGCTCTCTTCCATCTCCTCATCCTTGGTGATTTTAATATCCACATCGACTGCCCTCATTTAAAATTCACAGCAGATTTCCTGGACATTTTAAACTGCCTCAATCTCACCCAACATGTCAGCTTACCCACACACACCCATGGTCACATTCTTGACCTTATCTTTTCCTCAGCCTCAGTCCCAGTCCTTAACCTAACACTAACTGACCCCTCCATTTCTGACCACCTGGCTGTTACTATGGACATACCCATTCCCACCCAACTCCAAAACAAAAATCGTTCAATAACCTTCCACAACCTTAAATCACTATGCCTTATCTCTATTGCCTCCTCTATATCATCCTCTCTATCCATCTCCTCCCTCCCCACTAACCCAACCACTTCAGAACTTGTTGACTGCTACAACCAATCTCTCTCCTCCTGCCTTGATCTACTTGCTCCCCAAAAAACAAAAACAGTCTCCTTCACCACCTCCGCCCCTTGGTACACCCCTGAACTCCACCTTCTCAAGAAGAAACTCAGACAACTTGAACGACTCCATCGCAAAACTGGTCTCACTGTCCACGCTGAAGCTTACAAAGCATCCACCACCACCTATAACACAGCTCTCAAAACCGCCCGATCAAACTATTATTCCCACATCATCCATTCCAACTCTTCTAAGCCCCACACCCTGTTTTCAACATTTGCCCAGCTCACCAAACCCATGGACAATATTAGTTCCTCATTCACCACAGAGAAATGCAATAACTACTTATCATTTTTCCATTCCAAAATCCAAACCATTCACTCCACACTTAACAACTCTGTGATGGAATGATCTGTAAAAGGTTGCCCCAATTCAATTGACATATAACATGTCCGCATATTGTACCTTTAAGGCTGTACTGCAATATTATGCTCTGCAATATTATGCTTATGTAGCTTGTTGATTATTATTGTTGGTTGCCATGACACCGAAGGGCAAGGTGCTCCGTCCTCCCAAGTGTTCCCAGCACTTGGGGGAACGGAATGCAAACAATAGAGCGGGATGGCTGGGAGCAGGGGACTGCCCCCCCCCTGTTCTCCCGCGGTCCTTGTGCCAGGGAAAGAGATAAATAGGACTGGAGGGAAAACCCCCGTTAGAGTCAGCTGCGGGTTACGTACGGACGCCCAACCGGTTCAAGCCACTATGCCGGGGTTGTTGGCTCTCCAGCCCAAGTGTCAACGGTAAGAGCTTTGATGATATTGATGATGAAACTTGATGTTTGCTTGAACCAATGTGATGATGAAGGAGAGGTGTCACGAGCGGGGAATAAAAGGACACATTTATTCTAGCTTTGTCTCTGTGTTGTAATGTTAAAGGAGAGGTGTCACGAGCGGGGAGTAGAGGGACACATCTATTCTAGCTCTGTCTCTGTGTTGAAGGAGAGGTGTCACGAGCGGGGAGTAGAGGGACACATCTATTCTAGCTCTGTCTCCGTGCTGAAGTGTTAAAGGGGAGGCATCAAGAGCGGGGAATGAAAGGACAGATTTTATTCTAGCTCTGTCTCTGTGCTGTCTTTGTGTTGTGACTACCTTCAGCGAACCTGGGTAATAAAACAGAACAAACTCTCACTCCAGAATCTAGCCTGTACCCAACCAAAAACCACAGGCTGTCGTCCTTCTCCCCCTTATCCTTTTCAGACACTACCAAACTCCTCTCCACCATGAAACTCACAACCTGCCATCTCGACCCTCTCCCATCTCCTCTCCTGAAAGCCTGCATCCCCACTCTCACCCCACTCATAAGCAATATCATAAATACCTCCCTCAGCTCTGACACTGTCCCTCCTGCACTCAAATTAGCCACAATTACACCTCTTCTGAAAAAACCCGGCCTGGACCCCGACAACCTGGTCATCTTCAGACCCATCTCCAATCTTCCTCTCCTCTCCAAAATATTAGAACGTGCCATCACCACCCATCACCACCCAACTTCAACAATACCTCCTCAACTTCCAGCTTTTCAAAACATTTCAATCTGGTTTCCGCCCCCATCATAGCACTGAAACAGCCCTCCTCAAAGTCACCAACGACCTCCTCCTCACAGCAGACTCTGGTTCCCTCTCCATTCTCCTCCTCCTCGACCTCAGTGCAGCATTTGACACCATCGACCACACCATCCTCCTTCACTGTCTAAAGTACATTGGCATCTTCAACACTGCACTCTCCTGGTTCTCCTATTATCTCTCTGACCGTCACCACTACGTCTCCATAAATAACTCCAATTCTCACTCCTCCCCTGTCACCACTGGTATTCTCGAAGGTTCGGTGCTCAACAGCAATAAAACAGAACTGCTCATCATTGGACCCAAATCTCTCCTCCCTTCTGCTCAGAACATCTCTCTCTTCATCGATGGCCACACTGTTACCCCCTCTCCCTCTGTATGCAGCCTTGGTATCATCTACCCTGTCATTCAGAGCCCATATCAGCCGCATCACCAAAACATCTTTTTTCCATCTCCGCACCCGTCTCTGCCCCTCCCTCTCTCTGCCCACCGCAGAAATCCATGCTCCAGACTCGACTACTGGAATAGCCTTCTGTATGGTCTCCCCTCCACCCACCTCCAAAAACTGCAATACATCCAGAACTCTGCCATCCGCCTCCTCACCCACACCCGCTCTAGAGACCACATCACTCCTGTCCTCAGCCAACTCCACCGGCTCCCCGTACAATACCACATTCAATATAAGGTCCGGCTCATCACCTACAAGTCCCTCCATAACCTATCTCACTGACCTCCTCCGTCAGCGCTGTCCCACCTGCCACCTTAGATCAGCCGACACCAACCTCCTCACTCCCCTCATCAGGACAAAGCACCGGACCTTGGGGGACCGAGCCTTCGCTGCTGCCGCCCCCTCGCTCTGGAACACTCTCCCAGAATTCATCAGGAACTCGGACTCTCTGCAGAACTTCAAATCACTACTAAAAACTCACCTATTCAAGCTGGCATTTCCTCCATGATTCCCCCTGTTTCTTATAGTGTTACTTCCTATTTTGTTTGTTAAGCGTCTTTGAGTGTCCAAAAAAGCACTATAGATAATAAATTCTTCTTTTATAGCAATAGGCATGAAGTAAACAGAATAATTATCAGTGGTTGTGTCCATGTGGTGCACGGGCACAAACATAGTTCAATTCTGTATAAGATATACCAGTGCAGTGTTTATAGGATGAAACTGATCTATTCTGAGTAAAAGTCCTGACAGGACAGGTGGACTTGTGCATTATTACATGGACATATGCACTTTTATGTGTCCATTTAAAAACTTTCACCAGCAACTTTTCTATTTTTACTTAATTTTCCATCAGAATTTTGCTCTTGCTCCACTCACAAGATGGCCGCTGCATTTGCCACAGCAAAAATATTCACGCTCTACCCAGGACATATGATGCATCAGTGCAAACACGCTGGTCAGGAGAATCCACTTTCAGAACTTCTGTTGCACCTTAACTGCCTTTTAAATCTATGTTTTTATGCTAGGGTTAAAATGAGTTTACACTATGTTTTAGCTAAACACTGTATGTCGTGTCTGTATTGTACACTGACAGTCAATAAAAACTTTGAGGGGACAAGTTTGTATTTTCTGGGTAAATATGATACAGAGGTATAATCCATTTGGCTTTTTTGTTTCCGTAATGTATGAGCATGATTACAATTGATGAGTTTTTGCTTGGTCATGCGTCACTGCACATCTGGGGATTATTTGACAAAAGCTCGACCACATGCCAGCTGAGCAATAAGCACAATGAATCTGTTCAATTTGAGGAGTGACATGGAAAGCCTTTATATATGGGAACCAAAAAGGCCACCAATATCATTCCAGTGCACCTCTGGGATCAACTTGGTGGGCAGGTAGCCAATCAGTTCCCCCAGCCTCAGAACAGGCAACAGCTGATCCAGGCACTGCAGGAGGAGTGGCTCCAGATCCCTCAGGACAACATTCGACGCCTTGTGAGGAGCATGCGTCAGCGCATCACCGCCTGTGTAAACGCCAACGGAGGTCACACCCGTTACTGATCTGGTGCAAAACTGTATTTGGCAGTCGCCATATATTCTGGTTTATTTTGGTGAAAAAAAAAATGCTTTTGGACACCTATTCCTTTATTCATTTTTTTTACTGATATGATATTGTTGTTGTCTGTTCATATGAAAGTAGCTTTGTGTTAGGGAAATAACAAGTATTTGTCAATTTTGTCCCTCAAAGTTTTTATTGACTGTCAGTGTACTTATTGTGTGTACTGCAGATGTCAACATGTAGGTTACCATGGCGATGATTCTTCTAGTTTTATTATGAACTTACTTGCCAACAGCTAAAACCAGCACAGCGATCCTCGGGTTCACTCGTTTATAGATGTCGTCAATGACCACAGGGTCAAAGGTCCCCTCCCAGACCAGCGGCGCGTTCCAGTTTGTCACCGAGTTTACGTCAGTGCGTCTGCAGGGGGCGACAGAGAGACTTACTGCAGGAACACTGAACATCGCAACAAACCTGTACTAGAGCCCTGCAGTAGTTGAACCTGAGACACGTGACAATTCTCAGTTGGAGTTTGTGTGGAACCTGGTTTATCTCTTTAATTCCCGGGCCTATCCACATAAAACAGGAGAAATAAACTAAAGTCAAATGATTTTTTCACAATCGCTTCAGAAAGTGGAGCCATTATTCAACCCCAAAGCCGTGAATGTTTCAGCTAAAAGGACTTTAAGACATAAGATTCATTTGACAAGTTTGTGGAGCCGATCCCAAACAAAGAACGAGAAGGAGAAACATTTGTGGATCAGAAGTTTGGAGCTTTCTTTAAACACTGAATGTCCAATTGAGTTATATAGGGTCCTGCTCCATCTGAAATTATGACATCATCTAATTTTAGAATGTGAGCGTTAACTATACAAAATATATCCTTGAAGATTTAGTCTCCATGGAGCAAACATACCCCTTCAGCGTGCTCGGCTGGGCATATTTCAACCTGAAAAGAATGGAAACACAAGATAAAATATTATTTTCCTTAAATCAGACCTATTCTGCAAAATCGACTTTTTAGAGCTTTTAACTGTGTTCTAGTAGTTTTCCTCTCACTGACTGACTGCACTGATTCATGCATGTTTGAGAAATCTTCAATTGCTTATTTTCAAGACACCTTTTTGCCCATTTACCCCCGTTAGTACTGCCACTGTCACACATCCACTGTGTCACCTTTGTGTCTCAGTGCAGTTTAACCGGACGACTGGTCGGGGGGGGGGTCAGCCTCCAGGGGGGAGCCAGGTGAACACAACAGAAAAGTCTCTTTTAAGCCTCACTCTCGCTCCACTCTGGTGTTTCTGCTGGTATGAAATGGGTCATTTCCTCAAAGTATTTCCTCTAAAAGGTCTCGTAGTATTTCCTCTAGAAAGAAGGTCTTCTGCCACATTTGGTGTAAAAAGCCTGTAGTATTTCAAAGATCCATAGCTAACTCCTCAGCGAGCCTCTTGCACGGTCTCTTACTTGTGTCCTTTGAGCTGCACATGCTGCACTTCTTAGTTGGTTAAAATCCCATGAAATGATGGTAAAAACTGAGCTTTCAAAAACTGCTCAGTGTGTGAGCCAGGATGCTAATAATGAATAATACTATAATGAATAATAACAAATAATACAGTGTGTTGCGAAAAGTTTGGGCACCCCAGGTAAAAATTTGTATTAATGTGCATAAAGAAGCCAAGGAAGTATGGAAAAAGCTCCAAAAGGCATCAAATCGTTAGGGAAGAAAGACTGGCGGACCCAAATATGCAGAGACAAAAAAAGGATTTATTAACAAAAATAGGTTTTCGGGGCTCAGGGATGGGGCAGGACGGTTCCAGGTTGGCTGTAGACGGTGGAGGTAGGTGAAGGCTGGAGCTGACCGGAGGAACAGGACTGGTGGTAACGGGATGTAGCTGGCTCCGGGAGAAGAAACTGAAGAGCGGACAAAAATAGGTAAGTATAAAAATCAGAATTCACAGAAACAGAGATTAAGGCTGCGTCTCAATTCTCCCCCTTAGCCCTCTGTCTTAGCCCTACCCCTCTGTTGTGCGCATTCACGAGAGACAGAGGGGTGTCCCAATTCTCTTTTCTGTAAGGGCGAGGGGTAAGGGGAAGGGCTATGATACCCCTCTGCGCAAAGCGTTTTCAGATGCACACTTTGCGCAAAGGGGTAGGCGTGGCTTAACGCAAGTCGGAGCAAAAACCAACACGGAAATCGGGAAGTGTCGGCAATCGGGAAGAAATTGGACAAATGTGAGTATTTGCACTCAAGAACCTCATAAAAAGTTGTATAAAACTGTAGTAACTTTTGAAAAGTTGTAGGTATACTCATGGCGCCTGCATTTACGCTTTCTGACATATACGGCTTATCGTAACATGCCCGGTTAGAACTATACGCTTGTTACGGTACAATGTGTAAAGTATTGCGAACATGCATGGCCTAAAAGAACTATATACGCATATATGTCAGACTAGAATGTGTCAAATATATCGCTGTATTTCGCCTCGTAACTTGTCTCATGCGCGTTTAGAACTATACACATGTTACGGTAGAATGTGTCAAATATATCGCTGTATCTGTATATGTTTTCATTTCGCCTGTGTAAAGTATTACGAACATGCATGGCCTTAAAGAACTATATACGCATATATGTTAGACTAGAATGTGTCAAATATATCGCTGTATTTCGCCTCGTAACTCGTCTCATGCGCTTTTAGAACTATACACACGTTACGGTAGAATGTGTAAAGTATTACGAACATGCATGGCCTAAAATATTACTGTTTCGTTTCGCCTTGTAAATTATCCCCTATTTAATGACATGTTATTAATCACATTTGTATTTCTTGTAGGAGGCTGGACTTGTTGGAGTTGTGTCAGCCCAACAAGCTTCAAAAAAGTGGGAGAATTTGAAAATAAAATATAAGGTATATTACATTCTATAATATTTGTAGGTACCAGAACAACTATATGTTTATGACTATGTATTAATTTTGTTTTCTTTTTTGTGTGTACCAGGCATCCTCTACAACTCCATCCACCTCTGCAGCATTTTAATTTTGTGTTACAGTTGATTAAAATTTGATTTACATATGTTGTACAGAGTATAGTAATTTAAAAAAAATAAAAAATTAAAAAAACATTTGACTTTTTGCAAAGTTCATTTAAAACAAACTCAAAAGGAGCACAATACTTCAAAACTTTAAAAATAATGTCATATTGTTGCGACTGCAAAGGGGTGTCCCATTTCTAAGGGTTAAAACATACCCCTTTGCCTTACCCCTCTGTTTAAAGACAGAGGGGTAGGGCTAAGGGGTAGGGCTAAGACAAAGACAGAGGGCTAAGGGGGAGTTGGGATTGGGCCAATGTCTAAGCTTGATCACCACAAGACTGATGGAACGATCTGGCACTGGAAAGCAGGTCAGCAGGGCCTTTATTGCCGGAGTTGATTGTAGAATGAGTTGCAGGAGTGGAGCACATGTAGCAAATACGCTGCGTGGAATGGTAATAAAGTAGTAATGCAGGGTAATGACGAATATGAATTATTATTATGAACTATGGGCTAGAAAACCAGAAGACTAAGTACGGCTCAGGGAGAGAGGAGGCAGAGACTGAAACTGCTATAGATGGTACCGTGTATTAAACATAAATTAGAAATAAACAATAGACAAACAACAACAGAGAGAGTGAGTGAGTGAATGGCCATTCAGAGAGGTAGTAATACAAAATTTACAATGCACTGCAGTGAAAGTTCATTGTCCAAACCCAAAAATATTTACAATGTAAATATTCAGTTTATAATAGTCCACGAAAGGATTGATCTGGAGCGCACAGATCACTGGTAAAGCACAGTTTGACGCACGAGAATGACAATTCCTGCGACCTGAGAGTGACTGAGTCCAGGCGGGGGATAAGTGTCCGTGAAGAGTGGGAGTGAGCGGTTGAGCAGCGGGTCGCGGAGGAATGAGTGCGTGAAGGTGCGAGAGTTTAAATGTTGGCTGCAAGAGCCTCCTACCAGCCCAGACAGGGGGAGTAGGGTGTCAGGGTTCCTGACAGGAATCTCCACAGAGTTGAGTTTCACAAGGTTGAGGTTCGTGGGGTTCAGTGGGCTAGAAGCCTTGTCTTAGCTCGCCATCAAGACCTGGCCTGTGCGGAGAACAGGACCATGCAATGTAACAATCAATGTGCACAAGAATTCATAATCTAAATATAATTAAAACACTAGTGTATCATTTCAAGGTAATTATCAAGTTAAATATATAAATACTTCTTCATATATTATCATATTGTACAATATACTCAAAAACATTCACTAGTTAATCAAATAACCATAAATAGTTAAATATCTTCCATTGAAGTAAAGTGCATGGAGGCTACATACATTCAATATAATAGTCAGCCTTTAAAGTGCTCAGTGCCACAATGTTTAGGCTAAAAACCATCACAGAGTAACATTCAGAAAGTTGGCATAAAAAGTAGTGCTAACCGGACCCATAGAAAGCAGTGGGAGCGGCTAACATATACAAACAAATACGGGAGGCTAATGCGAGAGCGTGAGCTTACCAATTCCGGATATTTCATCTAATACACAGCTCGCTTGAAGCGCTTGGGCGGTGTGGTAGTCGGCTCCTATGGGTTAACATTTAGCACAATAAGTTTGGAAACTTGTCATAGCGGAATAAAGCAGAGGCGAAGTTACAAACATACCTGCAGCAACAATTTGTTTGTCCGTCTCTCGCGTCTACCGCGCTTCCGGGGTTCGCGGTAATATAGCGCGCTAATTGGCGGACTGCGATCACGTGACCGCACGCAAGGAACGTAAAATACAAAGAGCAGTAATGAGGCGAGAGAGTAATACGGTTTTGTCACCCGCGTTACACCCTCCCCCCTTAAGACCATGCACCTCCGCGTGCATATTAGATGACATGTACGGGAGATTCAATAAAATTTGCTGCTGTGACGGTACTAAATGCTTCGCCATAAGCATCTGCCAGACTGTGAAAAAGCGTCTGTACGACCGATATCAGGGGATTGCCTAACGCGGAATAACCAAGACGGTTAGGCGGCTGTCGCTGTCGAGACGAACGACGTACAGATAGATCAGGTTCCGCTCCGGCTACATCGGAGTCAGTATTCACATGGTCATGGGCTGAGCCGGTCAATTTTGGGTCTGTCTCTACCTGGCCACAGGGCTCCACATTTTCCTCATCGGGGACATCCTTCTCAGGAGGGACCCTTTCTTCTATTGTAGGTGGTAGGGGTCCACAGGGAGTGTTGTTGGATATAGGTAAGGGCTCTGGGATATCTTCCACAGTTGGAGGCAACATTGCGGCGGCGGTAGAGGACAACTCGTCAGAATCCTGATCAGGTAAGTGATGTTGTGGAGGTACTTCAGGATCGACTGGATTGGTAAGTATAGGTACAGGACTTGCACTGGCTGGAGTAACAGCAGGAATAACATACTCGGAGCGGAAATACTCAGGTGACTGGGTTGTAAGGTAAGGCAAATCACCTTCAACTTCATCTTCTTCCAACAGATCAGATGGAGCAGGTTGTCTTTGACTGCGTGTCACTGGTTTGCGAATTGGCGATTGCACAGGAGTGTCATTAGAAGCATCAACAGGAAGGAAACCACATGGCAGCAAGAGATCACGGTGGAGTGTACGAAATGGAGCATGACAATCTTTCTCAGGTCTCACTTTGTAGACTGGTAGGTCGCCAGCACGACTGAGAACGATGTACACTTCTTTCTCCCACTTGTCTTCTAGCTTGTGTTTCCCTCGGAGTCTCACATTACGAACGAGAACTCGATCACCAGCTTCCAAGCTCGAAGGGGTAACACGCTGGTCAAAGCGAGATTTGTTTCTAGCTGCGGATCTTCCAGCATTCTTAGAAGCAAGTCGATAGCTTTGCTCAAGTCTGGAGCGCAGATTCTCCACATACTGCGAGTGTGATTTTGTCTGATGTTTGTGGACTGGTAAACCAAAAGCAAGGTCTACAGGTAGACGGGGTGAACGACCAAACATTAATTCATAGGGCGTGAAACCAGTGACTTCATTTTTCGTGCAATTGTATGCATGTACAAGAGGCTTAACAAACTCCTTCCATCTTTTCTTTTGACTGGGCTCAAGGGTACCGAGCATGCTTAGAAGTGTTCTATTGAAGCGTTCAGTGGGATTTCCCCTTGGATGATAGGGTGTGGTTCTCGTTTTCTTGATGCCAGACACTTCACAGAGCTCCTTGATAAGTTTTGACTCGAAGTCTGGACCTTGATCTGTATGAAGGCGCTCGGGAATGCCGTAACACACAATGAAATTTTCCCAGAGACAACGAGCAACGGTACGAGCTTTCTGGTTTGGCGTTGGTAAAGCCACAGCAAACTTTGTGAAGTGATCTGTAAGGACGAGGATATCTTTAGTATTGCTCTGGTCTGGTTCAAGTGACAGAAAATCCATACAGACCAACTCTAATGGGCGAGTGGTGGTAATGTTGATTAAGGGTGCAGCTCTCTCCGGTTGAGTTTTTCTCCTTACACAACGATCACAGGTTCGAATTTTGGTCTCGACGTCAACGGACATACGTGGCCAGAAAAATCTGGATCGGACGAGATCCAGTGTCCGTTCAATGCCCAAGTGCCCCATGTCGCTATGAAGACTGGTTAGCACGATGGACCGTAGCCCCTCAGGCAGGACCAGCTGGAACACCACGTCTTCATCCTCTTGTCTCTTCCGATACAAGATACCGTCAATTAATTCAAGACGGTTCAACTCCCGCAGCAACAGAGCGAGTTCAGGGAGCTCTTGTTTTGCCGTGGGAGGGACTCGTTCTCCGGTCTCCAGCTGATGTATGACTTCCCTGATGGTGGAGTCCGCTCTTTGTTTGTCTTTAAGCTCTTGAAGAGACAGAGATGGAATAACTGGAAGACCATGTTGACTCTCGTCGACGTAGCTGTTAGGTAGGACATTGACAGACATACTCAGGGACTCAACAAGTGTAATGGAGTGTGAATCAGATGAATGGGCTCTGGCAAGACAGCTATCACAGATGGCAGCAACTATCTCGGGCGCAACCTCACATCCAAACTCACTGCAATGCTCTTGGGTGAACTGGCGGATGAGGTTGGTGTCAGTGGAAGCAGATGGGGCATCATGTGGGCGCCGAGACAGTGCATCAGCATCCTGGTTCTGCTTACCAGCACGGTATTGGAGTGTAAAGGTATAAGTGGACAGAGCAGCAAGCCAGCGATGACTCGCAGCGTCCAATTTGGCGGATGTCAGAACGTATGTGAGTGGGTTGTTGTCAGTGACGACGACAAAGTTAGCTCCATAGAGATAGTCATGAAACTTCTCAGTTATCGACCACTTCAATGCCAGAAACTCCAATTTGTGTGCGGGATATCGTGATTCGCTTGATGAGAGGCCCCGGCTGGCATATGCAATGACCCGCAGATGACCTTCTTGCTCCTGGTAGAGGGCAGCCCCGAGCCCGGTGGTACTGGCATCGGTGTGCAGAATATATGGCCTCTTTGGATCAGCAAAACCAAGAACCGGCGCAGATGTTAATCTCTCAATCAATGTCTCAAATGCACGCTGACAATCAGATGTCCATCGCTCCCCAAATGGCTGTTTGCAGTCAAGGGCCTTGCTGTTCTGAGTGGATTTCTGATTGGATTTCCGGGTTGGAACATAGCCCCTCGTCAGATTGTTTAGTGGCTTGGCGATTGCAGCATAGCCACGGATGAAGCGTCTGTAGTATCCTGCAAAGCCGAGGAAGGATTTCAGCTCTTTCAGGGTCTTTGGAATTGGCCAGGATTTTAGGGCAACCAGCTTATCAGGATCTGTCTCCACACCAGCCTCGGAGACAACATGCCCAAGATAACGGACGGAAGTCTGGAAGAATTTGCATTTTTCTGGTGACAGTTTGAGACCATATTCCTTGAGCCTATGAAGAACACGCATAAGTCGCTCTTCATGCTCTTCCAAGGTACGGGAAAACACAATAATATCGTCGAGGAACACAAGGACTTGTTTTAAATTGAGGTCGGCCATACATCTTTCCATGAGTCGTTGGAAAGTGGAGGGAGCATTGGTAACACCTTGTGGCATACGATTAAATTCCCAAAAACCCAAAGGGGTTACAAACGCCGTCTTTGGTTTGTCTTCCTCGGTCATCTCGATTTGGTAGTAGCCAGATTTGAGATCCAGAACACTGAACCATTTGGACCCAGTGAGCGCAGAGAAGGACTCTTCTAGGTTGGGGAGTGCATAAGCGTCCTTGATGGTCTGCAGGTTCAGCTTCCGATAGTCAATGCATAACCGGACATCACCATTCTTTTTGCGCACAACCACTATTGGAGAGGAGAATGGAGACTCAGACTCCCTGATAACTCCGGATTGGAGGAGATCCTGCAGGTGTTTGCGCACTGCCTCGATGTCATTGGGATGTATAGGCCGTGGACGATGTTTGAATGGAGTTGGGTCATGTAGTTTGATACTGTGTTTTACTTTGTCTGTTCTTCCGAAGTCAAGGTCATGATGAGAGAAGACTTCAGGGATTTCGTTCAATTTGCTTGTGATTCGTTGTTTCCATTCTTCCGATATGGGCGAATCACCAAAATCGGGTTGCAGATCGTGAGGAATGGATGAGATAGAAGCAGCATGAGAGAGAATCTGAGGAGATATTACGAGTTCAGCGATGATACTGAGAGGTGGGATAGACACATCTCGTTCTGACTCATTCTTGAGAATTACAGGTACTTTGTGAGGTGAATGTCCTGAGAGGGTGATTAGGCAATTGGTGACACACAATCCCCCGGCAAGTGGGGATGTGGGATGTTCGATAAATGCACTGCAGCCTGAGGAGGTGATTCCATGGACAGAGCCCTCCACCACGACAGTGTGGCCAGCAGAGATGACGACAGGCTTTTTGCTGGAGAGTCTCACTGTCCCATCATTCCCAGACTGCACTTGCTGGTGACGCAACTGTAATAGTTTGAGGACAGCTCTATAGCCATGGGCTGCAGGTTGGAAGTTAGAATGCTCTCCCTCTCTATACTGGTTGTAGAGAAGCTCCAGTGTATTCATGCCGATTAGAATGTGGGACTGGAGTTCGGAGGTGGAATCTGGAACAACTAAGGCAATGGTGGATATCTCTGTGTCAACACCAATGAAATCTTCGGGAAATGTAACAGTTAGTTCAGTGTAGCCCAGGTAGGGAACAGCTTGTCCGGCGGCACCTTCAACTTTAAGGAGGTCACAGAGTGGCTTGAGTGGCTGACGTGATAGGTGTTTGTTGTAAAATGAGACTGGCACTGTGGTGACTTGTGATCCAGTATCGAGCAGACAAGAACACACTTGGCTGGAGATGATAATGTCACTGGTGCATTTTGACCCAATAAGGCCTTTAGGTAGTCTGGTGATTGGAGTGGAAAATGTATGGTCTTTGCAAGTGGCATGGGTCTGAATCTTGGGACATTGTAGGTTCGAGGAAGTTCCAGTTCGCCCCGTAACAGGAACTTTACTTAGTTTAAATCGGGTCTTACTGATGAGTTTGAACTTTTCCACCTGCCTTGTTTTTCAGTGAACTGTTTCTTCTTGGCAGCTACAAGGGCAGAATTTGGTGGATTTACACAGTGAGTGCGAATGTGCCCATCTTCACCACACCTAAAACAATAACCGGGCTTGGGTGCAGAAGGTGGGTTTCTTTGTGGCTTGCCCACCCTCTGACCCTCACCAGAGCTACGGCTTGGTGTGGACTTGGCTGCATGGAGTAGCTTTGAACTGGTCTGGGCGGCTGTCAGGGCTGTGAGCTGTCGTTGAATATCAGCTAACTGCTTTGTGAGTTGTTCCAGGGTGGTGAGTTCTGTTTTTTCTTCCGTGCTGGCACTGGCATAATGGGCGTGAGTCATTACTTTGGCTTTTGAGGGACCAAGATGTTGTTTCATTCTCTGAGTTTTAGCAGCTTCACGGTCCTCTTCTGTGCGGAGTAGCAGTAGCAGTTCGGCGAAAGACGGTGGATTTGACTTCCGTTGTTTAAGTTGTAATTCAGAGATAACGGTATTGTCCCAACAGCCTCTACAAAATTGGTTGAGAAGATGTCGGTCAACGTCGCTGAGTGGAACTCCCCCTCTCTTCACTGCCATGCTCAGTGCAACTTGTAGCCGCTGAAGGTATGTTGACGGTTTCTCTCCAGCATCCTGGAACGTATCCATGAACTTCGCATAGAGCTCTTCTCCGTCCTGAACTGTGCCATATGCCGAATCAAGGATTTGGATATAAACTGTTGGAGGTGTTTCGGGTTTGAGATGCTTCACCACATCCGCAGCTGGGGGCAAAAGACTCTCGAAGATTCGTCTGGACCGATGTAGATCAGAGATTGATGGATCTTTTAACATTAAGTCAACTGTTGAACGCCAGGTTTCATAGTCAGTTTCATTTGGTGGTCTTGGCAACCGGCCAGAGAACACTCGGAGTCGCTGTGTGGACAGGTGGAGCATAGCACTATCTTCATTTTTAACGATGTGTTCTACCACATAGCGTTGCACTTCCGGCGGATTGAAGTCAGGCAAGGGTGGAATAGAAGCTCTTGACTGGGCACCGGGTTGAGAGTGAACATGCGGAAAGGCTTCATGTGGGTCAGGACCAGGCGGCAGCAGGACAGGGGACACACCACCTGATACAGCAGGCATGGAAAACATATTTAGGTTTGCTTCAGGTTGCTCCTTGACTGGTGCTGAATCAGGCCCAAGTTTTGAAATGGAGTGGCCAAGTAGAGACATGACATCCTTTAAGACTTCCGCGTAGTCTTTACCAGTACATTTAGCCAGATTTTGTAACTCAGACAAGTAACTATGAGTTTTGACCTTTTCAACTTGAGAAGTACAAACATTTGAAAGTGCAGAAATTTTGTAACTAACAGTTTTATCAGGGCTAACGTAAGTGTAAGTTAACATATTATGCAGTGCAACAATGGATGTACCAGACTCAAATTCAACGACCATAGTACGATCTAAGACGGACCCTGTTTGGTCAATAAATTCAGACTTTCTGATTGAACCATAAGTGCTCAGAAAACCAATCACTTCATCATCTGTACCGGAAGCACCTTCAATGACTACTGCATTAGGGATCTTTATGCCAAGTTTCTCACAAACCTCCATGATTGTCTGTCTTAAAGTAGATTCACACAAGTAAATACAGGGGTACAACTCTGCCAACCTCACTCCTGGCTAGCTCGCCACGAATTATGTAGCAAATACGCTGCGTGGAATGGTAATAAAGTAGTAATGCAGGGTAATGACGAATATGAATTATTATTATGAACTATGGGCTAGAAAACCAGAAGACTAAGTACGGCTCAGGGAGAGAGGAGGCAGAGACTGAAACTGCTATAGATGGTACCGTGTATTAAACATAAATTAGAAATAAACAATAGACAAACAACAACAGAGAGAGTGAGTGAGGGAATGGCCATTCAGAGAGGTAGTAATACAAAATTTACAATGCACTGCAGTGAAAGTTCATTGTCCAAACCCAAAAATATTTACAATGTAAATATTCAGTTTATAATAGTCCACGAAAGGATTGATCTGGAGCGCACAGATCACTGGTAAAGCACAGTTTGACGCACGAGAATGACAATTCCTGCGACCTGAGAGTGACTGAGTCCAGGCGGGGGATAAGTGTCCGTGAAGAGTGGGAGTGAGCGGTTGAGCAGCGGGTCGCGGAGGAATGAGTGCGTGAAGGTGCGAGAGTTTAAATGTTGGCTGCAAGAGCCTCCTACCAGCCCAGACAGGGGGAGTAGGGTGTCAGGGTTCCTGACAGGAATCTCCACAGAGTTGAGTTTCACAAGGTTGAGGTTCGTGGGGTTCAGTGGGCTAGAAGCCTTGTCTTAGCTCGCCATCAAGACCTGGCCTGTGCGGAGAACAGGACCATGCAATGTAACAATCAATGTGCACAAGAATTCATAATCTAAATATAATTAAAACACTGGTGTATCATTTCAAGGTAATTATCAAGTTAAATATATAAATACTTCTTCATATATTATCATATTGTACAATATACTCAAAAACATTCACTAGTTAATCAAATAACCATAAATAGTTAAATATCTTCCATTGAAGTAAAGTGCATGGAGGCTACATACATTCAATATAATAGTCAGCCTTTAAAGTGCTCAGTGCCACAATGTTTAGGCTAAAAACCATCACAGAGTAACATTCAGAAAGTTGGCATAAAAAGTAGTGCTAACCGGACCCATAGAAAGCAGTGGGAGCGGCTAACATATACAAACAAATACGGGAGGCTAATGCGAGAGCGTGAGCTTACCAATTCCGGATATTTCATCTAATACACAGCTCGCTTGAAGCGCTTGGGCGGTGTGGTAGTCGGCTCCTATGGGTTAACATTTAGCACAATAAGTTTGGAAACTTGTCATAGCGGAATAAAGCAGAGGCGAAGTTACAAACATACCTGCAGCAACAATTTGTTTGTCCGTCTCTCGCGTCTACCGCGCTTCCGGGGTTCGCGGTAATATAGCGCGCTAATTGGCGGACTGCGATCACGTGACCGCACGCAAGGAACGTAAAATACAAAGAGCAGTAATGAGGCGAGAGAGTAATACGGTTTTGTCACCCGCGTTACACACAGCAGGTGACTGGTGATTGGGATCCGCCCAGGAATGACCAAACAAGGTGAAAGTGAAGGGGAAGAGGGAGCAGGAAGGGAGGGGGTAGGAGCAGCCGGATGACAACCCTCACACAAATTACAGATGAGACATTCTTATAATGTCAAAAAAGTTAGATTTTATTTCCATCATTTACACTTTCAAAATGACAGAAAACAAAATAATGGTGTCTGCAAAAGTTTGGGCACCCTGCAGAGTTAATACCTTGTACTGCCCCCTTTGGCAAGTATCACAGCTTGTAAACGCTTTTTGTAGCCAGCCAAGAGTCTTTCAGTTCTTGTTTGAGGTATCTTCGCCCATTCTTCCTTACAAAAGTCTTCCAGTTCTTTGAGATTTCTGGGCTGTCTGTCACGCACTACTGTTTCAAGGTCTATCCATAGATTTTCAATTATGTTGAGGTCAGGAGATTGTGAAGGCCATGGCAAAACCTTCAGTTTATGCCTCTTGATGTAATCCATTGTGGATTTTGAGGTGTGTTTGGGATCATTATCCATTTGTAGAAGCCATCCTCTCTTTAACTTCATCTTTTTCACAGAGGGCATCAAGTTAGTGTCCAAAATTTGCTGAAATTTCACTGAATCCATTTTTCCTTCTACTTGTGAAATGTTCCCTGTGCCACTGGCTGCAATGCAACCCCAAAGCATGATTGATCCACCCCCATGCTTAACAGTTGGACAGAGGTTCTTTTCATTAAATTCTGTGCCTTTCTTCTCCAAACGTACCTTTGCTCATTCCGGCCAACAAGCTCTATTTTAACCTCATCGGTCCACAGAACTTGTTTCCAAAATGCATCAGGCTTGTCTAGATGTTCAAACGCTGATTTTTGTGGTGAGGACATAGAAGAGGTTTTCTTCTGATGACTCTTCCATGAAGACCATATTTGTACAAGTATCTCTTTATAGTGGAATAGTGTACCACAACTCCAGTGTCTGCCAGATCTTTCTGGAGGGATTGTGCAGTCAAACGTGGGTTTTGACTTGCTTTTCTCACAATCCTGTGAGCTGTTCTGTCTGATATTTTTCTTGGTCTTCCAGATCTTGCTATAACTTCCACTGTTCCTGATGACTGCCATTTCTTAATTACATTCCGAACAGAGGATATTGGCATCTGAAAACGCTTTGCTATCTTCTTATAGCCTTCTCCTGCTTTGTGAGCATCAACTATTTTCAGCATTTAACACGTTTGAGATTCACATCACCTGGTCTTTCCAGATGATGACCTTGAACAATCCATGACACTGTCAGGTCTCAGCTTTCCAAAGGGGGCAGTGCATGCTA
This sequence comes from Taenioides sp. WSHXM2023, assembly GCA_029959045.1. Classification (NCBI taxonomy): domain Eukaryota; kingdom Metazoa; phylum Chordata; class Actinopteri; order Gobiiformes; family Gobiidae; genus Taenioides; species Taenioides sp. WSHXM2023. The sequence goes on from CM057099.1 coordinate 30,801,790, forward strand.
TAAACTCTGCAGGGTGCCCAAACTTTTGCAGACACCATTATTTTGTTTTCTGTTATTTTGAAAGTGTAAATGATGAAAATAATTACATATTATAAGAATGTCTCATCTGTAATTTGATACCTTTTGGAGATTTTTCCATCCTTCTTTGGCTTCTTTATGCACATTAATACACATTTTTACCTGGGGTACCCAAACTTTTGCATCCCACTGTACTATTAAAACACCATATACACAGTTCAGCAGCAAAGAAGCTGATTTAAAGTTTAGTTCCACTTGAAAATATCGCCGTAATAGCAGTATCGCAACACAAACAGTTCATGTGGCCTTATTCTGAATATGTATTTTCAGTACATGTATTTAGTTACTTCCCAACTGACTACTCATACTTTCCAGCTGATGTCATCAACAATCCCTGGGGTTGTGATGCTAACTGTAGGCACAGCTCTGTCTGAGGCTTTGTTAGATTTTAATCTGAGTTTTATTTTAACACAATCTGATCATAAAGAAGTGACTTATCTGAACTACACCAGGTGAGATCATTTGGGCTGTTAAACAAGTTTCTCTCATATCACATTACAGTCACAATCTAGCTAGCATTAGCCAACAGTTTTTCAGTTAGTCGCTCTCACTCACTGTGAAGTATCAGGAGACTTTCTGATATTATCTATTACAGAAGGCTACATTACCCAGGACTCATCAGAAGGTCTCCTACGTTGCAGCGGTTGTAAAGTTCTGATGTTCTGGTGTCCACCACAGAGCTGAGCCCGTGTGCCGGCTCCCACAGCAACCTTAGGAAACAAGGAAATGGTTATGCTTCCTCAAAATACAGGAAAATATTACAACTTTAGTCGCCTAATGAAATGCCGGACTAAAGACGTGCTGACAATCAAAACGCTCAAAACTATTCTGTATCTCAAACTGCACTCACAAGACTATACCTGCAGGGGGCGCTCATCAAAAAACTTCTATTTATGCAGAAAAAACTAGAAAACTATTTATATAAAGACAGATTCAGCTTGTGAGTTTAACCTGCCGTTTTACAAAGGAATACCAAAAAATACCAAATCTCAAGATCACTTTTCATATAAATAAAAGGATTAGTCAAATAATCCACATTTTAACTTAGACTCCACTGACCGATTAATCGACTAAACAACTAAAGGTCTACAGCAAAATATACACACGCTTAAGCTGTAAAGTAGCCAAAACTTATACTCAAGTAAGAGTAACATTATGTATTATTAAACAGAAGTAGAAGTACAAAGTAATGGGCCAAGAAATGACTCAAGTAAGAGTAGAAAGTATTTTGGAAAACCACTACTCAAGTAAGAGTAACTTAAAGAGTAACTGACTGGACATAATATCTGATTTATAATTTGAAGATAATGTAAAATCTGATGTTTTCAAAGGACAGAGACAGAAATGGGACAAACTAAATCAGATCTGAAGGAGCTGCAAGAAACACAAATGTGAGAATCATTTCAGATTGTCACAGAAAACTTTAGTCACTTTAGACTCACTCACAGTGGGAAGAGGAACATATTACTCAAGTAAAAGTACTGTTACACTGTACAACATATTACTCAAGTAAGAGTACTGTTACACTGTACAACATATTACTCAAGTAAGAGTACTGTTACACTATACAGTATATTACTCAAGTAAGAGTACTGTTACACTGTATAGTATATTACTCAAGTAAGAGTACTGTTACACTGTACAACATATTACTCAAGTAAGAGTACTGTTACACTGTATAGTATATTACTCAAGTAAGAGTACTGTTACACTGTACAACATATTACTCAAGTAAAAGTACTGTTACACTGTATAGTATATTACTCAAGTAAGAGTACTGTTACACTGTATAGTATATTACTCAAGTAAGAGTACTGTTATACTGTGCATTAAATTACCCAAGTACTTTTACTTAAATAAAAATGTTACTCAAGTAAGAGCAAAAGTATGGTGCTAGAAAAGTACTGTATAAAATACAATTTCTTTCAAAGTAAAGTCTAGCACCCACCTCTGCCTTTATGTAAAGCAGCTTTTTTGTATTCTTAAAATGACTTAAATATGGTGCTTGTTGTGACAGGTCCTTGTGTGGACTTTGTCATCTTGGACTCACCCATTGCAGACGTCTCTTCCTGTGTAAATATAAATGAACCTATAAAAAGCACATGGGAGTCACAGTCAGCCAATGAAACAAACCCAGACGTCTCTACACGTTTAAACAGTTTAACACACAGAATAAATAATAAGTATTGAAAATCAGACGCTAATCCATACTATAAATAGTATTGAAACTAGATACTCATTTTCCACAGATATCGATACTAAAACAGTCCCATTGACGGGACAGAGCAGAACCTTTCCTGAATGTCTTTAGAACAGTATACACTATTCTAGTATACACCCATGGACCAATAGGACATTGCAGCTCAAACCATCACAAGCCCATTACTGGTAAGTTCAGGGCCAGTTGTTAATAACAGGCATGAGTTGGTGTGACTTTGTCGTCTCTGCTCAGGATCACATGTTCATCCAAAGAATATGCAGAGACACCAGGGTGATGAAAACCATAAAATGGAGAGCGAACCTGTTTTACATTCTTATAATATATTATACATATTATAGTTTCTTGGTATCAACCATCAACCATAGACAGTATATATAAATGGACATAGCTAACCCGCTAGACGCCGCATTCCAAATAGGAAGTGAGCATGTGGGCACTTCCAGTTCCTTCTGACCCTGGCTCCAATTGACTTTACATTGAAAATTTGTCGCCCCTCTCTCTGTAACTGCTGCTGTGAGCCTTGTCATTTTGGTCTTAAAATGTTCGTATTACATCATCCTGGGGGTGTTATTTTAGCATTTTGTTCATTAATAAATTCCAATTCTTAATATGGAGCTTCCAAATTCGCCCTGTAACCGTTAGCATCGCAAGCTTCGTTTGGCTGGAGCCGAACGCAATGGGTGATGTCACACTTCCATGGTCCTCTTCTTTATACAGTCTATGGTTTTAGAAGAGCAGTAGTATTTCACACAGACTTTGAGAATTGTTAAATGTGTCACAATACTAACGTTTGTTTAGTCATGCTATACGGATTTTGATAACCTAATGATAATTTTTAAAGAAAATGTTTAGACAATATTGTAATTTTCCAATAAGTCTTTGTTTACACCATGACGTCTTGCACGAGTTCTGATAAAAGTCAAGAAGAAAGTGTTCATGAAAGGTCACTCTAAAATGTTACTTTTAAAATATTAAATTTCATTTTATAGGAAATTGTGTTAAATATTTCAAAGACATGTTTGTAATTCACTGTATTTGTATGCTTTTATGGACACAGAGGCACCTAGTGTTCAAATATAAAATTGAATGTATGACAGATAAAGCTCATCATTTGAAATCTGTGACGTGCATTTTTGTTTTAAGATCCACAATGACACTTTCATCACATATATCACATTCAAACTATTCAGTTCCACACTTATTTTCTATACCAGTGTAACATAGTTAAATCCTGCTAAATTGTGAACTAGCGCCATCTCCTGCACTACCTGTACCCGCGCAAACTCTGTGTCCTCCTCACTGTAATGGAGAACTCGAGACGAGGTAACATGGCTGTGAAATTGTGTGGATAAAAATATTAATTCACTCATGTGTAGCTGTTTTAATACTAAGCTGGTAGTTGTGTGTTATACTGGAGGTATTTTATATTTGTTTGGTCATGATCTGCTGAAGTTAGTTTACAGTATATTTGATTTGTGTGTAGAATCCCTCAGTTGTCCAGGTAGAATCCATGGCAAAAGGAGATATTCAATTTGTCAACTGGACAAAAGTTTATTTGGTTGAATACGTTTCACAGCTCATCCAAGCTGCTTCTTCAGTTCTGGTCCGACGCTGGTGGACACTGCCTTATATCTGCCTGAAGGAGGAGCTAACTACAATGAAATTACTCTGAGACTACCACAACTATTTGTTTACAGTGAATTTGATGTTCGGATCTACAGAATTGATATGTGCAGTAAAGGGTTCCAAATCTTGAATTTTGATTTTTGAAAAATTATCATCAACAAAGTGATACCAATGTGTGGGTGGAGTGCCTGGATACGAGGCCAGGGCACTCTGTTCAAATTGTTCCATGTATAAGTTTGCAATAATAGGGGAGACCGGTGAGCCCATTGCACAGCCGTGGATTTGCCTGTAGAAGTTTCCTCTGAACTGGAAATAGGTGGTACTTAAACAAATTTCCAGCAGTTGGCAGATTTGGTCGGGTGAAAGTTTGGTTCTCTCTTCTAGCTAAGTATACTCCAGTAGTCTCCTCCTTGCTGCCTCCACCGCTACCGATGTAGGGATACAAGTGAAAAGAGAGGTCACATCAATGGAAACCATTGTCTCATCCAGGTCCAACTGGAGATGCTTGACTTTGCTCACAAATTCGGGTGTGTTCTCAATATCACTCCTCCTCAAAGGGTCACTCCTTTGAGGACAGTGAGGTCCAGATCTTAGCCAGAGAAAAGAACTGAGAGGGGAGTTAAAGAGGCTATTTTTATCAAGAAAGAGAATCCTTCCTTGAACAGAAATGGAGGTCTCAGACATCATTTGTCTCCCATTTATAACTCTATCCTCAAACCTAAATCAAAACAAGTGTGGTAGTCTCAGAATAATTTCATTGTAATTAAGCTCCTCCTTCAAGCAGATATAAAGCAGTGTCCACCAGCGTCTGACCAGAACTGAAGAAGCAGCTTGGATGAGCTGAGAAACGTATTCGACCAAATAAACTTTGTCCAGTTGACAAATTGAATTTCTCCTTTTGTCATATATTTGATTTGACTGTGTTTTTCTTTTTTGAGTGCTTAGCTTTGCTAGCACTCAAAAGTGAATGTCCACTACAAGTCAATTCACAACAACTTTTTTCTATATTATTCTGTGCAGAATAAACTGCTGTCATACCAAACAGCAGCCTCCGTGGGTCATTGAAATAAATGAGAAGGCATTATCACACATAAAGAGTATGCATATCTGTTTAACACACAACTGTTACAACCACGTCCCCTGAAAAAGGGGGAATAAAACTTGAATAAAGAAACAGCGTTCGTTCAGGTCTCAAGTCAGTGGTTTTAATCGATCAATATTAATTATAATATAACTTTTGTACAAACTTGGTACATCAAAAGCACATAATTACCTGAAAAAGGGGGAATAAAACTTGAATAAAGAAACAGCGTTCGTTCAGGTCTCAAGTCAGTGGTTTTAATAAGATAAGATAAGATAAGATAAGACTTTATTGATCTCACAGAGGAGAAATTCACTCGTGACAGAAGCTCACAGTCAGGGGACAGTATAGTGCAAAAAGTTGTGAAAAATTGTGCAAACACTCAGAACAATAAGTAAATAAAAAATAAAAATCACAATAAATATTAATATTAATGACCTGAGACTGAACCAGAGCGCCCCCTCCTGTTCATTGGACCAGAAAATGGTAATAATATAATATAGTACAATCATGTAATACAAATAATAATCATGTACCAATAAAATAAAATTACTTTACTTTTTAACATAAATCTTATTATGAATTATATATTTAACAGTAGTAATACTGTATCATAAATATATAATTTGCACATTGTCTACTTTTTTACAACCATTACACACACCCCTTGGAAATGAGATGTCGTCCCGACATCTGACTCAAACACAAATATTTAGAACTTAGAACTATTTCAAAGTGCGTGTAACTTTTGGAACATGTTACAGCTTGCTTACTGAAAAATAAACATGCTTAGGTATTACCATTTGGCGTATCTCAATGCAAAAGCATTATGTTATCACACCTTCAACTCACAGGACAGTATGTCTCAATATGGTCTTCTGAGCATACACATTTTCATTCTAACCCTTGATATTACTCATATGTGACCCTTATCTGTTATACAACAGTCCATGGAATTCAGGTTAGTGCTGTTTATGAAACAATTCATATTAGTGCTAATGTTCTTGTAGAAGCAGTCTTTATGATGATTCCTAAATCACCAAATGTTAAATGTCTCTTACTGTGCTATAATGCATCAATAGAATGACTGGTAATCATAATAATGGAACATGTTTGGGCACTTCCAAAATGTCTCTCCTGCTTGTAGACCACAGGGCTGCTGGTAAGCTGCTAGCCAGACGCTGCAACAGGAAGGCTTACCCAGTTCATCGTAGGTGAAAACCCTTGGTGGATGTCTCTGTCGGCGTGGCCGTTGTGGTGTCGGGTCCCGCTCCACGGGGTGACTTCTCGAGGATGCTGGGAGGTCATCACTGGCGGCTGCGTTGTTGGGAGATGAGACTCCTCCCTGGATGGTTGCTGCTGCTCTTTGATTCAGTGTCTCTTCCTGGATGTGCTCTTGTGGTTCTTCTCTTGGCAGGATGGGATGCTGTGGAGACGCTGGTGTGTTTTCTACTTCATCTTGCTCTGTGCCTACAGTATCATTAACACAGTCTGGTGACACATTTTTATCTTCTTGCCGCTGCACTGTTGCTTGGGTTTCAGTGGGATAGTAGCAGTAGTACCACTCATCCTCCTCATCACTACTTTCTTCTTCTTGAGCAGCTGTTGGTGCTCTTTCTTTAGATTTGTGTCTTTTCTTTGTGTGTGCCACCTTGAGGGGTATCTCTAGTGGTAGGTGATTACAAGGTAGGAGTAAGTTACGGTGTAGTATTCTACTGTCTCTGTTTTTACCTTGTTCTGGCACGACTTCATAAATGGAGAGATCTTTGTTTACTTGTCTCACCACTTTATAGATGCTGTCTTCCCAGTGATTGCGTAATTTGCCTGTACCGCCTCTAGGGGTCATGTTCCTCACAAGGACGCGATCTCCTTCCTCCAAGACAGAACTTTTCACTTTGTTGTCATGGTTCCTTTTTCCTCTTTCTAATGACTTTTTACACCTTTCTTTTGCTATTTCATAGGCTTCTTGCATTTGACTTTTACACTTGTTAATATACTGTTGTTGGTCGTTTGTTCCTGTTTCTTGTGTCACTTTGAATAGAATGTCTATAGGCAATCGTGGAGCTCGGCCATATAACAGGTAGAATGGGGAGAAGCCTGTTACTTCGCTCCGTGTGCAGTTATAAGCGAAAATGACTTTATTCAGTGACTCCTTCCAGTTTGACTTCTCTTTTTCAGTGAGAGTTCTCAGCATTTGTAACAACGTTCTGTTGAATCTCTCAACTTGCCCATTTCCTTCGGGATGGTAAGGAGTCGTTCTAGAGCCTGCCACACCACAGTGTTTGGATAGCTGAGCGAAAAGTTGATTCTCAAACTCACCCCCTTGATCATGATGTATTCGTGAGGGAAAACCAAATTTAAGTGAATAGTCATTGAATATTTTGTCTGCAACTGTCTTTCCTGATTTTGACGTTGTGGCGTAAGCTTGGGCGTACCTTGTAAAATGGTCTATTATAACCAATATATACTCGTAGCCCCCTGAACATCTGTCAACATGAAGGAAATCTATAAGATAAGATAAGATAAGATAATCCTTTATTTGTCCCACAATGGGGAAATTGCAGTGTCACAACGCAAGTTACAGAAACAGTAGGAAATAAGAGCATGCATCAAAATCAAGATAAATAATAATAAGTATTTACAATCAACTAAAAAACACAACACTGTAAGCTAAGCTAAAAGGCACAGGAACATTGCACAATAAGTGTTTTTGATTCTGAGATGATTGTGTACATTGCAGTGATGGACAGTGGTGGGTAAATAAATAATAGCAGGTACAGTGACTTTAAATAATATTGCACATTGTTATTATTACTATGGAGATGACACATGGTTGCTATGGGAATGACACATGACTAGCATTGTTCATTATACAGTCTGACAGCAGCAGGAAGGAAAGACCTGCGAAATCTCTCCTTAACACAGCGAGGGTGAATCAGTCTGTCACTGATGCTGCTCTCCAGAGCAGACAGGGCGTCCTGCAGGGGGTGACCCTCATGGTCCAGCATAGACATGAGTTTAGCCAGGACCCTCTTGTCCCCCACCTGCTGCACCGAGTCCAGAGGACAGCCCAGGACTGAGCTGGACTTCTTGATGATCTTGTCCAGTTTCTTCTTCTCCCTCTCTGTGACGCTGCTGCTCCAGCAGACCACACCATACAGGATGGCTGATGCCACCACAGAGTCATAGAAGGACCTCAGGAGTGGCCCTCTCACTCCAAAGGACCGCAGTCTCCTCAGGAGATAGAGCCGACTCTGGCCCTTCCTGTACAGTGCATCTGTGTTATGAGTCCAGTCCAGTTTATTGTTCAGATGCACACCCAGGTACTTGTAAGAGTCCACTCTCTCAATGTCTCTTCCCTGGATGTTCACTGGTGAGGGGGCAGTAGAGTGGCGTCTGCGGAAGTCCACCACCATCTCCTTGGTCTTCCCCGCGTTGATGAGAAGGTGGTTCCGGTGACACCAGTCCACAAAGTCCTGCGTTAGTCCTCTGTACTCCGCGTCGTCATCGTCCGTGATGAGACCGATGATGGCGGAGTCATCGGAGAACTTCTGCAGGACGCAGCTGTCCGTGTTGTGTCTGAAGTCTGCAGTATAGAGGGTGAAGAGGAAGGGTGCGAGGACAGTGCCCTGGGGCGCCCCCACACTGCAGGTCAGTAGGTCAGACACGCAGTCCTGGGCTCTCACAAACTGGGGCCGGTTTGTGAGGTAGTCCAGGATCCACTCAGCCAGGTCACAGTCCACTCCTGCCCACTCCAGCTTGTCCCTCAGGAGCAGCGGCTGGATGGTGTTGAAAGCACTGGAGAAGTCAAAGAACAAGATTCTCACAGTGCTGCCGGGCCTCTCCAGGTGGGACAGTGAGCGGTGCATCAGAGAGATGATGGCGTCCTCCACTCCGATGCCGGGCCGATACGCGAACTGCAGCGGGTCCATCGCTGAGCTCACCGTAGAGCGGAGGTGACCCAGGACAAGCCTCTCCAGAGTCTTCATCAGATGAGACGTGAGAGCCACTGGCCTGAAGCTGTTGAGGTCTTTGGCGTGCGGTGTCTTGGGCACAGGTACCACACAGGAGGTCTTCCAGAGCTGTGGCACCACCTTCAGCTTCAGGCTCAGGTTGAAGACATGCTCCATAACTCCACACAGCTCATCTGCACAGGACTTAAGGAGCCTGGGGCTGATCCCGTCTGGTCCAGCAGCCTTCCTACTCCTTATCCGGCTCAGTTCTCTCCTAACCTGAGCTGTTGTGACAGACAAAGAGCAGGGGTGTGTGCTGGAGGTCTGGCTGAGTTCTTGATGTGGATTCGGGGGCTGGGGGGCTGAGGCTGAGGCAGAGGTGTGAAGTGGTGGCAGTCTGGGCCTTTGTGCAGGAGACAAGGTGAGCCCATGCAGCGGTGCAGGGGGAGGAGTGGGTGATTGATCAAACCTCAGGAAGTGAGAATTCAGATCGTTCACCCACTGTTGGTCTCCCTTTGTCTGGACGGGCGGAGGGCTGAAACCAGAGACACTCTTCATACTTCTCCACACCTCCCTGACATTCCACTGCTGCAGCTGCTGTTCCATCTTCCTCCTGAAGTTGGCCTTAGCCTGTCTGATCTTCTTCCTCAGCTTCCCCTGTACAGTCCTCAGCTCCTCTTTGTTCCCGGACCTGAAAGCTCTCTTCTTCTCCTTCAGCAGAGCTTTGATATCCGAGTTAATCCACGGCTTGTTGTTTGGAAAACACCGCACCGTCCGAGAGGGTACAGTGTTTTCAAAACAGAAGTTAATGTAGTCCGTAATACAGTCCGTGATAGCATTGATGTCCTCCCCATGAGGCTGGCAGAGCTCTGTCCACACAGTGGTGCTAAAGCAGTCCCTCAGAGCCTCCTCGCTCTCTGCTGTCCACCTCTTCACCACTCGGGGCTCCACAGGCTGCCTGCGCACAAGCGGTTCGTACACAGGCCTCAAATGGATGATGTTGTGGTCTGCTCTTCCCGGGGGGGGGGGGGGGGGGGTGATGAGATGTAGGCCTCCTTGACGTTGGCAAAGAATAAGTTCAAAGTTTTATTGTCTCTTGTAGGGCAGGTCACATACTGGGTGTATGTCGGCAGGACAGATGAGGGAGATGCATGGTTGAAGTCCCCGGTGGTGAGGAAGAGGGCCTGTGGATGCTGAGTCTGAAGAGAGCTGATGCAGGAGAGCAGAGTGTCACAAGCATTCTCCGCGTTAGCACTGGGAGGAATATACACAGCCAGTGTGATGACATGTGAAAACTCCCGGGGCAGGTAGAATGGCCTCATGCTAACAGCAAACAGTTCAATGTCTTTATTACACATCTGCTCCTTCACTGTACAGTGACTAGATTTGCACCATTTCTCGTTCACAAACAGCGCTAGTCCTCCTCCCTTCTTCTTCCCGCTCTCCTCCGTCCTGTCCGCACGCAGCAGGTGAAAGTTGTCCACGGTGACGGTAGAGTCCGGGATTAGCGGTGTTAGCCACGTCTCCGTAAAAACAATGATGCTAGCGTCCCTGTACTCCCGCTGGAATCTAACGAGCGCCGCGACCTCGTCCGTCTTGTTGACGAGGGAGCGCACGTTCCCCGTGACAACGGAGGGGAGAACCGGTCTGCAGCATCTCTTCTTTTCACGGAGTTTACGTCCCGCACGGCATCCACGGCGTGTCGTCCGTAGAATCTCCTCGGGGATGACATGCCTGTCCCGGGGGAACACAACAGCGCTGCGCAGCGCCATCAGCTGATCCCTTGTGTAGACGAGGCGTCGGGGTCCCGTACACATCTTAAGCCGAGACAGGTAAATAATCCCCCAAAAGTGCGGAAAAAATGCAGCGTCGAGTGCAGCCCAAGCTTAACAATCAATGTTGCGAAAAATATTTACAAAAGTGGGGAGATTTAAGGGCAAAAAGTTAGAAAAGTTACAAAAAGTGCGGGAGCGCTGTGACGGGCAGCTAGCGCAGCGCCAGCGCCGGAAGTATGTGACACCAATTCAAAAGGTTGGGACGTGACAATACTTGTTAGAGGGGCTCTTGTTTCTCGACTTGGTTTTTTACTTTTTACACAGGAACAACAGTTCACATACTGTTTGATATGTTGTCCCATTTGAGGCCAAAAAAATCTGTCTCTGACAAGTGACATTGTTCTGTCAACCCCTTGATGTCCCATTTCATTATGCAGTTTCATAACTGTCTCTTTGTATGTGTCTGGCAAAACGAGTTGTGTTCTTACTGTTGTTTGGCGTCTGAGAATGTTGTCGCTGTCCAGTGTTAATCTATCCCATTCCGATAACAGTTTTCTGGTGGGCAGGGTAAGTGACTTATACTCTTGGCCAACAGGTTTTGTGCCTGAGTGTAGATAGGTGATGACAGGACCGATACATGAGTCATTTCTCTGGGCTTTGCTTATGTCTTTGTTTTGGATGGGAATAAGCTTTTTTGTTTTCATTATTGATTCTATGTCAACTGGCATGCGTGATAAGCTATCAACGTCCACATTTTCACGTCCAGGTCGGTACTTTATTGTGAGGTGAAAATCTGCAAGCTCTGCTACCCATCGACATCCAGTAGCATTTAGTTTTGCTGTTGATAACACGTGCGTAAGTGGATTATTATCCGAATGATTTGATCACGTTTCATCAACATGTAAAAGTTGCGTTCAGGTTCTGAGAAAATAACATGTAGAGGACATCGAATACATTTTAAAGCCTACACATAATTTTATTGCACGCAACAGCTTTTGTATTTTTACACAAATCCAGTGACTTTTTTCTTTCAGTGTACACTCTTAAAAATGCTCAGTGCTCAGAATCAAAGACACTTATTGTGCAACGTTCCTGTGCCTTTTAGCTTTACAGTGTTGTGTTTTTTACTTGATTGTAAATGCTTATTATTATTTATCTTGATTTTGATGCTTTTATTTTCCTACTGTTTCTGAAACTTGCGTTGTGACACTGCAATTTCCCCATTGTGGGACAAATAAAGGATTATCTTATCTTATCTTATGCTGGGTTAAAGCTGCCTGGTAATACACACAAAAGGAGTTACACCGTGGTAGTGTCACACTGGACGCCAAGCGCCGGACGGCCTTTCGCCTCCGTAGCTACAGCAGGAGCCGCCCGCTGTGGCCGCCCTGTGCACGCACGGTGCGGGGAGATGCACTCTAGACGCGCCGCTAAAAATTAGTTTTAATGAGTGGCGTTTGGGTAAGAATTGGAAAATTTCCCTGCCTGTGCTTTGTCCTTATCATCCTATTTGGCCATGAACCCTAAGTACATCAGGCGGACAGCTACAGTTAATGAAATTGCACATTCAATATCAGACTTTACCGATACCTTTAGCACGTAATTTCTCTGTCAATTTTGGCTCTTGCGTTAAGCTCTTTTAAGAAAATTGCCATCTTAATCTAACACCACTTTTTATTTATATCGTTATAAGATTTTTTGTCATTACAACAGTAGCTAAACTTTCTTTTATTTATTTATTTAAAACATGGACAGTGCGCAGAAAACATTCATCTCAGACAGAAAAGATGCTCTGTGCCAGATTTAGCTCCTTTCCATCTGCAGTCCTTGGGCAGGTAAAAGACCACCTCTAACAACAACATATCCTCAGTAACAGTGTCTCCTTAAAATAACCACTATCCAATTCATCATTAAACATTTAAAACAATCAAAATTAATTCATTCTAATTTCCATAAATACAAGATTTCAGATTCATCGTTATCTTCTCAAAATACTCAAATTCAATGTCATCAATATCCTCTAAAATGTACATTTACCAAATTCATCAGTGTTATTATCCTCTAAAATACAGTTCATCAACAACATGACCATCAAGACAAATGTCATAAGTCAAACACAACACATTTACATCTACACAACACATCTACAGTACAATCAGTCAGAATGTTTGAATGTTTAAAGAAGACTGATGTTGACATACTGTACCTGCTGCTCAGAAGACATTGTTTTAGCCCATGAGAGAAAGTGTGGGAGGTAGTGCAAGATTTAAGATTAGCTGGAAGCGTGTTCCAGTTTTTTGCTGCTGTGTTTGAGAAAGCCGACTGTCCCATCACAGTATGTTTAAAGGAAATGGTCAGATCAGAATTTACAGATGAACGAGAATTTCTTGTCTGTTGCATGCTGCTATTTAGACACTGACGTCTAATTGTCAGAGGAGTGGAATAAACATTATTTTTCAAGCGTCCCACTACTTAGACTTTTTTTTTTTCTCATTTTCGGAGTAGTGGCACTTTACTATTTTTCAAACATTCCGCTTTTCTGACATGAGTAATTTTAATGTGAGCCTATTCTACTTTGCGCTCCCATATATCATAAAATGCTTGGGCTGGTGCAAAGTACTTAATCAGAGAATACTTTGGCCACATAGGATATGTAGGAAAATGTCCTGACTGATAGCCGTGGGAAACAGTCATGCATTTAAAAAAAAAAAAGCATCGACCAGCCTTCGGGAAAATATCTAAAACGGAGGCTGCATGGGCCCTTTGTGCTTCATTCCTTTCATCATGTAGATTATCTGCAGAGAATGGCATACAGCCTAAATAAATAACCACTCAAGTTCATTGCGCCAGCTCAATGAGACAGACTACCTTGCCATGGGTAATCAGTCTAGGTCAACATGCATCTCTTAGTCACTCTGGGTTTCTATCTCAGCTATATCTATCTCCCAGTGTTATCGGACTGTATCAGACCAGACTGGTTTTCACCAAACTGGTTTTTCGCACGTTGCTTCACGCACTAGTGATCTCACCTTGGATAACCTATCTTTGTATAGATGACGTATCGCAACCTATGCATCTGTATCGGTCCTATGTTTTGGGTATAAATACTTTGTATGTTTTGTTGTGGTTAGCCGTGAGGGACAGATGCCTCTGTCAGGGACAGTTAGGGTGCGATTGTGCGCACAATTACTTTAATAAATTAGACTCTTTGATTCAAGACAACTTTCCAGTTTTATTCTTTGCAGCTTAGAAATTCCACAACAACACTCTCGCTGCCCAAAACACACATTTGACTACCTACATCTGACAATGAAATGTGACTGTATACGCATTAGGGCCCTATTTCTTTTGGCCAAATCATTTCCATCTTGGTGGCTGCTAGCCAAGCTTGGCTACGCAGAGACGCGCCTGGGTAGACTATCGCAACTCTCAAAAAATATGACGGAAAGAAAGTTATAAATTAAATTAAGTCTTAGTCATAAATTAAAAACATAAATCATGTTAAATACCTTTTGAAAGATGTTTCTCTTGTACAGACGGAGGGTGGGGCAGAGGAGCCAAAATACCAAATTACCAAAATAACCCAACATTTTTTAGGGTGTAGCTGTTAACTAGAAAACTACCAGTTCATGACATCACAAGGTGGAACAGAGCATTTTAAGCTTTGGAGATGTAGACAGACTAATAATAAAGGGTTACTCAAACATTCTAACATGGCTTAAAGCTCACAAGAATCCATTTTGTAATATAGGACCTTTAAGTTTCTTACAGACTTACCCCATCAGACAAAACATCACAGTGAAACCAACAAAAATCTGACTTCTGCTGCACCACATGACTCCTCTCTGGACGTGGTTTCTGCTCTGCGTCTCACACAGTCTGCAGAAGAACCGGGGCCTGGAGCTGGGATGGGCTGTCAGGGGCGGAGCTTCACAACAGACAGGTGGAGGATAGGTCCGAATTCTACGGTGGAGTTTGCTGTTTAAAGGGTCCATATGACACTATTTTCTGATCTATGCCATAATGTAGTTTTCTCAGCACCAACAGACCTGGAGTTGTGTTTTGTTTCATTCACACATGTTTAACACACAAACCCTGCAGATTTAGCTCGAGTTCTTTCAAACAGAAACACTCTGTTCCACCTTGTGATGTCATGTGGTGATGTTCATTGAAGAGGATGGAGCAGGTGATATTAAGGCTCTGGTCGTTGTATTTGTTTTTAGGTACAGTTTACAGGTGTAATAACATCAGTGTAGTCATCTGAAAGAAAACAGACAAATTCAAGGTCTTCAACACAAGGTCTTCATCAGAGCTCCAAGCTCAAGTACACAGACTAATAATAAAGGGTTACTCAAATATATGTGAATGAAACAAAACACAACTCCTGTGGAGTTAATATGATTACTTAGGTTCAGGAGGTGGACCACGCCTCAACCTCCTCGCCAACAAACCACAGCTCAACTCGCCTTCAATTACCCAGAAGCCCTATTTATACAGCCTATCCCGATGTGGTATCTGGTGTTCATCGTCTGAAGCTTGGGAGCCTATAGTTCCTTATAAGGTCTTAATGCTAAGAGGTGCTGAGTGAGATGTTCACTTTCCAAATATGGATATGTAATGTAAAGGGACATATCTGGAGATGCTCAAGTCTTCGGACATAGAGTGCAATGGGGACGTCCCATAGAAATCTATATAATGTGATGTCAGTATCCATTCGGGGCGATACCAGTTTGGCAAGAGGTGATCTCCCAGACCTTATGTCTGTTAATTGGCTATACTCTGTTTTTGTAATAAATAGTATTGCACATCAGAGCGTCTGTCTTTTTGAATGATTCTTGACACCTCCTCCTCGGCCCAAGAACCACACAGCAGGTGAGAAGCTGCATTTGAATTAAAGCTACACCGACAAGACCGTCTGTGTCAGCTCTCTCGACCCAGACTGCTAACAACCCGTCAGATTCAAACACCGACATGTCACACGTTTCCTAGTTCCTTCCAGTTCACGAAATTCTCATGCCATGACGGATCCCACGAGGATCCCATCCAGGGATCGCATGTCCGCTCCGTGGTAGGAACCACCACCCAGCGGATGCTCAAGGCTTGCAGCTACACAGCGGACCTCCGCCTCCAAGGAGTGCTGTGCGTCCACCGTCAATATCTCTGTAGCTGGTGGTCAAGAAAGTAATCATGGCACTCTGAAACGAGATGAAGGAGCTTCCACGCTTCCCGCCATGTTTCCCGCGCCCAGCTGCTGACGTCATCACTCCCACCTCTCCTCTACTACAGTCTCAAAGCTCCCTCTGCTGGGGGCTAAGTAGCATCACCACCAGTGGTCAGTAAATATCTTCTGTCTACTGCGCAGTCTTCTCTGAATCCCCTGTGCATCCATCTCAGCCTGCTTCCACAGCTCCCCCTAGAGGGGGCAGGTCATCTCTCCCCCTGTGCCTGCTTCCTCAGTGTTAGACCTTGATCAGGTCGTCCTGGTCATCTTATCCCTGTCTCGCAGGGTGCACAATTCCCCATGCACATGCATCTTCTCTCCTTCCCTTCTTTTGTCTTTTGCAGTCATCACGAGCTAGATGGCTTCTCATGCTCTACCCACAACCCCCCCCCCCCAACACCCCAACACCCAAATGTTATTTCTCATGTCGTTGCACAGCCTACACAAGTCACCATACCCACTCACACTATTCTCGTTCGCACTCTGGAATGTCATACCAATGCATTTGCTTAACTCTACACCTGCACACTATGCCATCTCGGTATTGAACCTCTCCTGCCGACTCAAATCTGCTTATTCTAGCTCATGCAACTCACACTATTCCAACACATGCTAGCTAAGGAGTCTCTACACCCACTCTCTGCTTATCTGATATTCAGCACCCGTCGACTCGCGTCACTCTATTCCAGCTCGCACCTCTCATGCAATTTTGACGTACGCTAGCTGTCTTTACACCTGCTCTCCATTAACTCATATTCCAGCCCTTGCTGTCTCACGCTATTAGAGCTTGTGCAGCTCATGTCATTCATTACATGCTAGCTTAAGCCGTCGGTAACCACGCGTCATGCTATTCAGCCCCTCCCAGCCCCTGCCCTCATACTGGGTGACGCGCCCTAAAACACCATCTCGGCAGGCTTGGGGATAGCTCAGCGGATAACTGCACATTTCACAGAAATCTCTCAAATCTGGAAACAAACACCAAAATTGGCACAAATACTCTTTAGGGATTACTCTTTCCAAAAAACCCGTTAGCCACTTGAAAATTCAAGATGGCGGCTTTTTTCAAGATGGCTGCCGTTTCTGTAAATTGAAATAACTTTTTTTCAATAAAATTGTAGATATATCTCTCAAATTATTGGTCTTGATGTCTATACATTACTTTTATACCATGTAGAAGCTGAATTTAGAATTCTGGAATTACCCAGAAGCTTCCTTATACATAATTCTCAACAATTATTGTCAAATAACAAGTTCATGTCAGCTAAAAATCAATGTAGGTAGTAGAACAAGTAGGCAGAACAAAACATTGTAATTGTCACCAAAGAAGATGATGCTATCAGCAACCACACCGTCATCCTGACTGGCTTGACACCTTGTAGCCATGAAGAAGCTGACACCCGGATTTTTGTACATGCTAAGCATGCAGCAGAAGGAGGAAGCAAAGTCCTCATGGTCAAAGCCAGTGACACAGATATTTTAGTTATAGCAGTCAGTGTTCTACCAACTCTCCAAGAGACTGGTCTGCAGCAGCTGTGGATTGCCTTTGGCCATGGACAGAACACAAGGTGGATTCCAGTACATGAACTGTATCACTCTCTTGCAATGGAAAAGACTAGGGGAATCCTCTTTTTCCATGCCTTCACTGGCTGTGATGTTGTCTCAGCATTCCGAGGGAAAGGAAAAAAGTCAGCATGGCAAACCTGGGATGTCTGTGATGAGGTATCAGTTGTTTTTAGCAAACTCAGCCAGTACCCACCAGAAGTAGATGATGATGATATCAAAGTTTTGGAAAAGTATGTAGTCATGATGTATGACAGATCCAGTACAGCTGATGGAGTTAATGATGCCAGGCTAGACATGTTTGCGCGGAAACAGAGACCATACAATGCTATTCCTCCTACTCGTGCAGCTCTACTTCAGCATATTAAACGTGCTGCCTACCAGGCAGGCTGCATATGGAGTCAGTCAGCAATATGCCAGCCAGAAAGACAGAGCCCTGCTGACTGGGGCTGGACCAAAAAAGGTGATGTGTGGCACATCTTCTGGACTGAGCTTCCACCTATTGCACAGAGCTGCCAGCAACTAACCAAGTGTGGATGCAAGTCAGAATGCCGTGGACGATGCAAGTGCTACCGCTTCGGTCTTACCTGTACTGCACTGTGCAGCTGTAGGTGCGATGTGTAGGTGTTCAAACTCACTCTGAAAACACATGCAACAGCAATAGGATAGAAGAACATAAATAAATGAAATAATATTGTGATTGAGCAAATTGTTAGGACTTCTAACACCTTTGCTGTGGACAGTACCCTTTCATGATTTCATTTTGCTGAAAAGACTAGTCAATTTATTTTCCATTTTTTATTTTGTACCTACTAAATTATGTTACGTTTGTAACCTTAATGCCATGTTTTGCATTTTTGGTTATTTTTTAATATTGCTGAAATGACTAGTCAATTTATGTTTAAATTTGTCTTTTTTGTACATGTTAAATATGTAACCTTTGTAATGTAAAGGTCATGTTATGTTGCTTAATTAAGCTAATCAGTGTAAATACAAGGATGATTTGTGGGTGTACACTATTTGTTATAAATGTTATAATGTTGTGTTTTTCGTTATTTTCCATGTTACTAAAATAACTTGTGTTTTAATTATTCTGTTTTGTACATGCTGAATATGTAACTGTTGTAACCTAAATGTCACATTCCAATATTAAGCTAATCAATACAGGAAATAAATACAGGAAAGATTTGTGGTTGCAGCAATATGTTATGAATGATTTGCTATGATGTTGTGTTTTTGTTATTTTTTCATTTCGCTGACATGACTAGTCAAATTATGTTTGAATTTTTCTTTTTTGTACATGTTAAATATGAAACCTTTATAACCTAAATGTCCAGTTATGGTGCTAAATTAAGCTAATCAATGTAAATACAAGGAAGATTTGTGGTTGTACACAATATGTAATAAATATTTTCCTATAAGGTTGAGTTTTTGTGGGTTTTTTTCATTGTTTTGGTTAGAAATGGTATATAAAAGTACTAAAAGAATAGAAAGTAATTAATTTGAATTTCACATGCTCAAAAATATGGGATTCAATACCAAAATCATCAAAATTGACCCAAGTAGTGCTATTCTGTGGCAATATTTGTGTTTTTTATACCTGAATTGGCAGCCATCTTGGAAAATGGCCGCCATTTTGAAAATTGAAGTGGCTAACAGTTTTTTTTTTCTATTAAGTGGTCTATAAAGCACACATGCCAATTTTGGTGCTTGTTTCCAGATTTTAAAGATTGTTACAGTTATCTGCTGAGCTAGGAGTAACGGAATACATGGAACGGCGTTAAGTAAAAGGATACAAAAAAAGGTAACTGTATTCCGCTACAGTTACAAGGAAAGAAGACGTACTTAGATTACAGTTACATTTAGTAAAAACGGGGATTATTTAGCAGGATTACAATTTGAAAGCACTTTAACAAACTTGCAACTGGCATCATGGCTTCGACCGAGAAGAACGCATTTAGCGGGTGGAAATTTCGCCATCATTTTATTTTTAAAGAAGACAAGGGGAACAACACCACCGTGCAATGCAAATTGTGCCTTCCAGCTGTGAAACACCTGTCATCGTCCAAGGACTCTACTTCCAATCTGAAGAAAAATTTACAGGTAAGACTGCTAATATAATATAAACTAGTTAGCTAGCGAACCTGTTAATACAGGTCCTATTACATCCTCTAAAAACTATTTTGGGACTGTATGTGGTGATGCTGGGGACTGGGTGGCATTTTTTGCAAAACAGGCTTCGACATTGACAGTTGTTGTAATATCGTCGATATTACAACATTTAAACGTTATGCACATGCACTTGTTAGACCAGGGGTCGGCAACCTTAAATACTCAAAGAGCCATTTGGACCGTCTCCCACAGAAAAGAAAACACCCGGAGCCACAAAACCCTTTTGACTCTAAACCAGCGCTAACCAGTGAGGGAACTACAGGCAAAACTACAACTCCCAGAAAACGGACTACAACAAGCGCATCATCCTCCACTACAGCTCATAAGCGCGAGTCTTAAGAGAATTATTTACACCTTTCAGTCTTTTCATCAAAACAGTAGCAACATAAATAAATTGCATGAGTGAAATAAAGAACTGCGCTGCACACGTACGACCTGCACACGTATAATCTCTGAAAAGTTTAACATGAACCATCTCCAACGCGATAGAAGCACAGAACAGACTCACCATAGGCAGAACATCCCTCAGTCACAGAAAGAACACGCATATTCCTTAGGGTGCTTTCACACTGACAGCATTTGGTGCGCACCAAATGGCCCATTCGAACCAAAAGTTCTTAGTTCGGTTCGTTTTCGTTAGTGTGAATGCAATCTCGGTACTTTGGTGCACACCAAATCAACCGGTCCGAGACCGATAAAAAGGGGTGGTCTCGGATCGCTTTATCTGCCCTACTTTGGTACGGTTCATCAGGTGTGAAAGCAACCAAACCAAATTGGACGGAACCGAATGCATTAGGGTATCAGATCACTTCCTGTTTCTGTTTACTCGGTCGCGATGAAGGGGCACTCAAGCGACCAAATGATAATTCAGGAGGAGGGCACGTCTCTTCTCCCTGAAGAGGCGTGCAATGCGCCGTGGGCGAGTCGAATAACTTATAAGTTGTCTTTGGAGTCGCAGCCGCGAAACATGTTCGAAATTAAGTACGTGCAGAAAATTACCTACACGTACAAAATAATGTATGATGATCAGCGCCAGGAGCGCAAGGCAAAGCTGTTCCTCCATGGTGATCGAAAGTGGCGTGTTTTTTAGTCCGGTTCTGGTGACGATGGTCTTCGCGGTCTATTTTGGTTCGTTTAGAACTATGCATATGTGAAAGCAAACCGTACCCACGTCTGTTTGCTACATTGTAACATTTTTCTGACTAGTGCGGACCAAAGCAATCGAGCCATAGGTGTGAAAGCGCCCTGAGTCCTGCCCTTTAGTCCGACAGAAGCTGACTGCATCAGCGGCACAAGGAGCAGCTGTTTTTTCAGCGCTTCTAGTTTATGCAAATGAGCCATGTGGTTTTAAGTTTCGCTTCTGTAAAACGTAAACAAATGTGCGCAAAGCTGCATTAAACACATTATTATTTGAGTCCTCCTCGTAGGAAATAAAAATCCAAACTTAAATTATCCACCCACAGCGAACCAAAAATGCGTCTGCTTCTGTGTTCCGTCATCATTTTATCGTGTGTACCGCGTGCACCAGTCTCATCAGCCGTGAAAGCAAATGAATCTGCCCACGTAGCATTAAGCGTTCTGTTTTCTTCAGAAACTTTTCTTTTCTTGGATTTATCATCATTGGGCCGAAAATCATACTGCTGATGTAGGTGCCGGTAAGTCCGCACTGCCAGTGTGTGCCGGGTTACAAGATTACCATTATCTACAATTTTAGATTTACATTTAAAAACGAACAAATAAAAATACAATGTAATTAAATACTGATTATTATTTTCCAAAGTCACAGGGAGCCACGACATAACGATGAAAGAGCCACATGCGGCTCTGGAGCCGCGGGTTGCCGACCCCTGTGTTAGACTAACTAACACTAAACTGAAACTAACAAATGAACTGTGACCTTGTTTACTAGTCACTTGGCTTATAGTTATGACAGTTGTTTAAACTACACACAGAAAATGTACTTGCCCTCCTAAAAACTTTTAATTGTACTTATCTACTTCAAATATATATATATTACAACCATCGCTAGTGCCACTAATGATAAGTTTTATGATGATGGGTATTGTTATTGTTATTATATTACTTAATTAGTTACTGAATTAAGCATACTCTACCACTGCTTGACTTTTAATTTGTGCTATTATTATTACTATTGTTTCGCATTGTAAGCTTTTCTTTGTGGTCTTAAATTGTAGTACTGTACATTAATTTTGATGTGGACTTAAAAAAAAGTCTGATTTGTTTACAAATTGTGAGTGCTTCTAAAAAAACTAAAATAAGATCATTTTGTGTTTACGGAGTAATGAGCACGTATTTCTGTGTTGTATACTGTTCTGTACATGTACACCTTTTTGTTGAAAATGTTGAAGGTGACCACTGGATTTGTTTAAAATAATGTGTGCTATGTAAAAGGAGCTTATTTCTTTCTTAATAAACTGTGCTATGTGGTCAAGACTTGTGCACTTTCATTGTAGGACTATAAGCTACTGCCCAAAATAGCTTTCCTCAATTTCTTTTATAATGGACAAAAGTAAGTCATTTTATTGATATTTATTTTCTTGTTGTTATAGGATATTTGGTGTTAAAGTAATCCAAAAGTAATTGAAAGTATTCAAGTTACATTACTTTAATATTATGGTACTTGGATTACGTTACTGAATACATATTTTAAGGGGTAACTAGTAACTTTACCAGAATACATTTCTAAAGTAACCCTCCCAACCCTGCATCTCGGCTCACCCCCTCTTATCCAATCGAGAATTCTGCCATCGATGTCAGCTCACAACTTCTCCACTGTTCTATCCTTATACGCCTCCTCAGCGATGCTCTCGCCATCTTGTCCTCACCTCCCCCTGCTCACGCTACTAGTGATGTGACATTCCATATCGAGGCTTCGAAGCGTGTGCCGAGTAGGGGAGGGGGCATTTCCGTGATGCGCGTATCTAGGCTTGCTTCATTTAGGGGAGGAGCTGAAAATGATGACGTCCGAAGTCTCGCTGCCTTTCCTAAGGATAAAAATCTCAAATAGATAAAGACCTGGTTAGCATGGTGATTGAGGACACCCAGCCATTTAGTATTGTGGAGGACAAAGGATTTAAAAGATTTGTTAAATCTTTAAATCCTAGCTATGTCCTCCCCACTAAGAAGGTAATAAAAGCATTGAAAATGGTGCTTTTACTGAATAAAATCATTAACAATGTGGACAGCCAGGACTGAGGCTCAAACCTGAGTCCATCAGTCACAGGACAGCCACACTACACACTGCTTCAGAGCCACCTCGTACTTTTAAACTAAATGTTTTTTCTTTCCTTTAGGCCCTGAAAGCCATGGTGGATGCCAGGTACCAAGAGATGAAGGAGGAAGCTAAGGACTCGCTGTCACCTGCCATTTTGTTGATGACTCCAGCACATTAAATACAGTTGTTCTCTGACATCTAAGCCAAGTCCAGAAAGATAGTGGGATATTTCAGGAGCAGTACCACTGCAAAGGTAAGTTCTGTGGTTTAATTACAGTTTCTTTAATGCTACTTTAGTTTATAGTTCCGTTGCCTTGACAATTTAATGAACGCTTTTTTAATTGTATTTTGTAAGGAGAGGCTTACAGTGGTGCAGAAACAATTGGGGAAGCCTCAACTCAAACATATCCAGGAAGTGGAAACCTGCTGGAACAGCACTTACAATATGCTGCAAAGACTATTTGAGCAAAGAGAGCCAATGGATGCTGCTTTGGCAAGTCTCACAACAGACATCTCACCTATTTCATCAGAGGAATATGGCATAATTTCCGAGTGTCTGATTGTCTTTGGACCATTTAATGACAACCACCGAGCTCTCTCAGGAAAAAAGGGTGTCTGGCTCAAAGGTCATACCTTTGCTTGCTATTGTGGATCATTGCCTCACTGAAGAAATCGAAAAACCACCATCCTTTGGGTCTTCTCTGGCTGAGAAGCTGAGGATGCTCTTGAGAGAGAAACTGGATAGGATCCAAACCATGAGCATTATGTGCCTTGCGACACTACTGGACCCAAGGTTCAGAAAAATGGGGTTTCTCAGCCCTGCAAGAGCGGGTGAAGCAGAAAAAAGACTGAAAGCAGAATGTGCTTCCATAAAGAGGGCCACCACCACCTCCTCTTCCTCCTCACCACCACCACCACCACAGCCATCAATGTCACAAACTGTTGAGGCTGTTTCCCAAGGTACTATTGTTATTCAATTTGAGTTGCAGTTATATGAACTTTTAAACTCACAAAAAATTCTTCTTATATGTTAGGTAACAACCTGTGGCATCACCTGGATGACAGCGTCAGGCAGATACAAACACAAAATGTGATAGCAGACGCAAATATTGAGGTCCAATGCTACATGATGGAGCCAAATACTGGAAGACTGGAGGACCCCCTTCAGTACTGGGAGAGACAGAAATATGTCTATTCCCATTTATATAAATTAGCAGTGGCATTCTTGTGTACGCCTGCCTCATCTGTGCCCTGTGAGCAGGTGTTTTCCAAAGCAGGAGAAATATTGTCAAAAAAAAGAAGACCTGCCACAGTGGACAAACCACAGTGGACAAACTGTTGTGTGACGGGGTTCTAATCCTACGTAATGATGATGGTGTAGTCAGAAGGATGTTTTTGATTATTTAATCCCAAAAAGAAAAGTTTGAAGAGTGCTTCCATGTACAACTCCTGGCCCAGACTGACTGAGGGAGGGAGAGTGGCCCTCTTTTATCCACCAAGGCTCCTCCCCCAAGCCAATTAACACAAAAATACTGGTTTTCAACAGAATTAACAGTAATAACAAAAATACAAATAAATACTTGAAAATACACTGTTCAACATGGCCATGTCTCTGCGCCTGTAGCAGAACCACGAAGAATAATATAGCTAATTTAGTGCAGCAAATTATATTTCGTGATGACGTCACTATGACGTCAGACGCCAATGTCCCGCGCATGAAGACGGAAATAGGAAGTGCGTGAGGCGCTCGGTTTGACAGTGCGGCTCGCGAACGGGAGATGGAGACTGGTTTGGAGTTTATTGGAAAACAGGAATATGGACATGGATGATTTAACAGTGGACTCGTGTGCACCCGAGACAACTGTGGTGGTGAACGGACGGTAAATATAGCGGAGAACGGAGCGGACGGACGGGGAGCGAGAATGAATGAAACCAGGTAAGTGGTTAGCACGGGTTTGTTTGGGCGTACTTAGGTTAGCGCGGGCTTTGACGGGGCTACTCCGTCACATGTTGTTTTTAAATAAAAACAAATGATGTGTCTCCTAAACCATAATCACTGGCCATACCTCAACGTTACAAAAGCGCAATCATTGTCCATACCCCAACCCCAACCACCCTCACCTCACTGTAAATGATCGTTCTCCGTTTTCCCATTGGGTTTTTTGGAGTTTTTCCTTGCCGAGAAGGAGGGTCTAAGGACAGGAGATGCTGGGACAATTATCCATTTGCCTGCTTGTTGTTGGACATTCTGTATTTTTGATTTATGAATGTTTCTTATTCTGCTTTATTATCAACAATTTTGTGAAGTCCGCTGAGATAACTCTTGTTGTGATTTTGGGCTATACAAAAATAAATTGAATTGAATTGAATTGAATTTCCATTTTCCTCATTTCCAAATAATAATTTTCCATACTACCAGTATATGTATACACAGTATACTGCCATCACTACAATATACATGTTTTGCATACTTCTTTATTTTGCTGACAGTTTAATTCACAGGCTTTCTGCAAAATGCCACACACTTCAAATTCATGCCAACTGATATTTTTGCCGTGCTTCCTTCACCTGCCGGTTCCTATGCTTGTCATCCGCACCCATGCTGAACCACACATATCAGCGTTATCATGGTCACCTCTGACAACTATCTGTGTCAGCGCGTGCAACCCCAACATCTCCACTCCAATGACGGTCCAGCTCCTCCGTCAGGGGAGAAGACCCTCCACGTCACAGTCTCTCTACATCACTCCTGACTCATTCTTCTCCATTGCACCTTCACAAAGCAACTCCAGTTTCTCCAGCGTTTAATCTCCGGGAGTAGTTGGCTTCCGAATAGCTTCCAGAACTCTCAAGTTGCACAATTAGTCTTCAACTTCATCAGAACTCCGCCTCACCATTCCACCATTCTTTGGGGATCTGACTAATCCAGAAGGGGCATTCCCATTCATTCTAACAATAACAGATCAGTCAACACCATCTACAATGTAATAACTTTCCTCCAGCAATTGCAATCCTGCAACCCACTTTGATTTCCTCGAACAATCCGTCATTCAAGACACTCCAACTCTGGGTCACTGAAATCCTATTGCCTTCTACCACCTACTCCTTCAACTATGTGTTCCATCATCTTAACATGTATCTACTTAGCAGAAAGCCTTACTCACCATCTCCCGTCACACACTATCTTCTCACAGTTTTTCATGATCAACTCCTAATCCATTCATTCAGCATCAATTCGACCCAGTTTTACACTCCCTCAGTTCGCGTTGTGAACCTCATTCCTCACGCATGTTCTTCCAGTTCTCAATTCCCCGAGAGTTCTAGTCATTTCAACTCCTCCGTTGTTCCGAGGTTGTCCTTTCTCTCCTTAGTCAATTTCACTCGACTTCCACCTCCCAAAGACCGTTCTTCAGGCAACATAATTCCTTCCGTCACTCCAACCACTCCACACAACCTTTCACACGTCCCTCTCCTCCCGGTTCACATCAGACTCCACCACACTTTGCGACCAGTCCACTAAAGAGAATCCTTAGCCAGAATCTCCTCCTACTATTCCCACGTTCCGTGTCCAAGCTGCCTCTTCCGGCCGGACAGCCATTCCTAATCATCGCGACCCTTGACTGTCAGGCCTAGTGTGGATGTGACTGTGGCTGCTTTATTCACATTCTGCCATTTAAGTTGTCCACTGAAGCATTACTAATGCAGACACTACTATTGTCAACATGTACGTCTTATACTACACACAATGGATCGTGTGAGCTTTCAGTCATGGTAGAACATTGTTAACTCATCAAAACCATACCTGGAGTTGTGTTTACCTTCACTTCAGTAGAGATTGGCAATTCTCAGCTGAAATCATCCAAATGATTCTAGTGAAGGTGTATGGAGTTTAAAAACACAGTGGAGCACTTCCTGTATTACCACATGACATCACAAGGTGGAACAGAGTGTTTTCTGTTTGAGAGAAGAATGAAACAAAACACAACTCCAGGTCTGTTTATGATGAGGAAACTACATTAGAAGATAGAGCAGATATGGGTCCATTAAACCAAACAAATTTGTTCATTTCTTTAAAAAAAACAAACTAACAAACAAAAAACAACAATAATGGAATAAGAACCAGAACATTAACTAGAGCACACTGCTATATAGGGCTGTCAAAAGTATCGAAAGTCAGATACTAATCGATACTTAAACTAGTATTGAGACTAGATACTCATTTGAGCAGGTATCGAAACTAAAAAAGTGCCATTCACAGGACAGAAATGAACCTATTTTGTTTGTTGACATTCAAAAACATCACATTTTCTATTTGAAGTATTGCAACCCAAAAAAAGAATGTAGGTGTGTCTAATATACTAGTAAGTGTATGAATAAACCTGATATTTACAGTCGGCTCCTCCAATCACCACCGTCACTCACGCACACACCACTTTCTTACTAGGCAGTGTGGGTGAAGTGCCTTGCCTAAAGACACAACGACAGTTTTTGCGACTGGCACCCCCCTGTGGCACATGATTTTCCCAGTGGTCTCCCATCCAAGTACTATCCAGGCCCGGCCTTGCTGAGCTTCTAAGATCTGACGGGATTAGGCTTTGACAAGCCAGTATGGCAACATTATATCATGTTTTATAAGTTTCACTTTGGTTTTTGATGTTCTGAGCATCGCTAGAGCATATCACATTACCATCAGCATGCATCCCATTAATGAAACTACTGCACATCACATCAGGTTTGTTGCTGTGTACAGGTGTGATCGACTGTGAGCTCAAGACATTTGTCACAGTGAGGGACAGGAGGACACTGGACAAACTGCTCTACATCATGGACACTCCTGCTCACCCACTGCACCAGACTATAGAGGGACAGAGGAGATAATACTCCCTACAACTGTACAACAACTCACCCACTGCACCAGACTAGAGAGGGACAGATAATACTCCCTACAACTGTACAACAACTTACCCTTACGTAACAGATAATACTCCCTACAACTGTACAACCACTTACCCTTACGTAACAGATAATACTCCCTACAATTGTACAACAACTTAGCCTTATGTAACAGATAATATTCCCTACAACTGTACAACTCACCCTTATGTAACAGATAATACTCACTACAACTGTACAACTCACCCTTATGTAACAGATAATACTCCCTACAACTGTACAACTTACCCTTATGTAACAGATAATACTCCCTACAACTGTACACCAACTCACCCTTATGTGACAGATAATACTCCCTACAACTGTACACCAACTCACCCTTATGTGACAGATAATACTCCCTACAACTGTACAACAACTCACCCTTATGTAACAGATAATACTCCCTACAACTGTACACCAACTCACCCTTATGTAACAGATAATACTTCCTACAACTGTACACCAACTCACCCTTATGTAGCAGATAATACTCCCTACAACTGTACACCAACTCACCCTTATGTGACAGATAGCCCGATGTCCTGTCAATCATTATTTCATCTTTGCTGTTTCTCCTTATATAGACAAGTTTCCTGTGCACAAACACTGGGAGATGCACACACAGCCGGGGAGCGAGAGATGCTAAGCAGCTAATGGATGATTAAAACCGGTTTTCTAGTCAGCTGGTTATTGTAGATTTTTGCGTTGTTTGTGTACTCTTGCTGATAGCCTTTTAGAATAACATCATGTCATGTCATGTAGATCTTAATCGTTTAATCTGCTCTCAAAATAACATTCTATTAGGTAGCTGGGAGTAGGCTTGCCAGTTTTACTGGTTGCACCAGGACCTTGTTTTACCTTCACTGTTGTTTATTCACCCAGAATGCTCTGTCATGTCTAAATGTTATGATGTCAAAAGTATCCACTGATATCAAAGTTGAATAAAATTAAGTCTCTGAGATTTTTGTCTGCTTTTCATTTGCATCATTATAGTGGCTTGACTTAATAAGCCTATGCTAGCTAGCGGCCAGTCAGTTCATCAACAGAATTATCAAATGTATGTACAGAAAAGCTTCAAACGAATGAGCTATCTGAATGGTTAACGCTTTAGAGGATGCTGACATCATGTCCAACAAATTCATGAAAACTGCAATGTAGTATTATGTTTTTATTGAGCTTCTTTGTCGTCTCATTAACGTGAACATGAACTTAAGGTGAAGTATCTAAAATATTTATGACAACTTAATTTATGGCCTACTGTACTCTACTGTACTCATTACTGTACTGTACTGCACTCTGTACTGTACTGTTCTCTATACTGTACTGTATTGTACTGTACTGTACTGTACTGTACTGTACTGTACTATGACTATACTGTACACAGTACAAAAGGCTAAGTTCACTAGTTTAGGATGGCTAACATCACAAACAATTTCACAGAAACCCTAAATAGTTCCGATCGTGCCGCTACATAAGTAAGCTGGTCCTCAGCAATGGGCACCAGTTGTTGCTATTTTGGGCAAATGGATGACGTCCTCTCGGGATGATGAACATCCGCCAATCATTCTCACTTCTGTTCGTGCAATTAACAACACAACAACTTGTCATGGAAACGTGGGGAATGCTGCTGTCTGTGTATCTGTGTGTGTATCTGTGTATCTGTGTGTGTATCTGTGTATGTGTATTTGTGTATGTGTCTGTGTATCTGTGTACATGTCAGTGTATTTGTGTTTGTATCTGTGTATTTGTGTATGTATCTGTGTACATGTCAGTGTATTTGTGTATGTATCTGTGTATGTGTCAATGTATTTTTGTACGTATCTGTGTATGAATCTATGTATGTGTCTGTGTATCTTTTGCTTCTCGGCTGCCTACAGCTTTTCTGTGACGTCACCCAGAAATCCATCTATATAGCTAAGATATATTTGTATTACTATATTTCTTTATTTTATTTTTACTTGTACATATACGGTTATATAATTATGCCTTATTTGACACCAATCTCTTGTTATTTTTGCTACTTGTTTAGATTTTATATTTTTTCTCTGTTATTATAATATATTGTGATGTGTGAGCTACTATGTCTAAAAATTTCCCTTGTGGATCAATCAAGTTTGTTTAAGGGTCTTACCCCTTCCCCTTTATCTACGTCTTTGTCTTGCCCCTTGATACCCAGCTGAGAGGGCTAGGGGTACGAATGTTCCCCTAAGAAATGGAACATCACTCGATTACCGTTTGCGTCATCATCCCTTGCCGCTACCTGGCTGCTACGTGTACAGAGGCGACAACTGACTCAAACAAATGAAGATGCCGTCCTCTCAGGTCATGATGTCGATTGCCTGGGATCTTTTTATCTTTGCGCGCTTGTTTGCAATCAGATGAAGACATCAGAGAAGAAGATTGTTTTTGAGAAACTGCTTACGGACTCAATCACAGTATGCATGTCATAATATTTACCGGCAGCAGCACCATAGGTAACTTAGGTAACATAAACATTAGCATAAACATAATGTTTTAACAAGGTAACAAGTAAACATAATGTTTATATTACCTACGTTACCTATGAAACAATCTTGTTCTCTGATGTCATCGTCTGATTGCAGACAAATATGCATTTTTATACATGTGGTAATTGTGTGGTGTACTTTGTATTTATGCAGTTGCTACATCGTACTCGTTTTACTGTAGCAGTGTAAACGTGAGGTTTGAACACTGTTTTGCTCCAGGCGGATCGTCCACCTATGTACTGCAGGGTGGATGCAAATGTTCCCATCTTGCGCTTGTGGTTCAATCAGGAGGCTGAACTAACGCAGGACTTTCGCCTGACCAGGACAGCCATGAACAACCTGCAAAGGCTACTGGCTAGAAATCAAGATCATGGCTGGGCAAATCAACTAGAGGTCCTTATATACACCTATTGGTTGGCACATGGACTCTCTTACCGGGTGGTGTCTAAAGTGTTCAATATCCCCAAGGCAAAAGTACATACAGTGAGACACCGGGTGGCACAGAATATTTGGAACAATTTAAACAAAGCCATTTCCTTCCCAAAACATGAGGAGCTACAGGCTGTGGGTCAGGGATTTGTAACTTTATCAGGGACCCCTGCATTCCACAACGTTGTAGGGGCAATTGATGGCAGCCACATTCGGATTAAACCACCAGAAAAACATTGTTTGGACTACCTTAACTACAAAGCCTTTTACTCCATACATATGCAGGCCATATGTGATGCAAATGGATGGTTCCTGGACATCTTCGTGGGTTACCCAGGGTCAGTCCATGACAAATGTGTGATGAAAAACAGCTCCTTTTACAGATCTACACGTTACCCCCCACGAGGATACATTATTCTGCGTGATGGTGAGTACCCCTCCCTCTAGACCCCTATATGTCTCCTCACACCATACAAAGAACCGGTACGTGGACGGGTACAGCAACATTTTAATCACCGCCATTCAAAGGCACGCAGCATAATTGAACGGGCCTTTGGGGTAATGAAAACAAGATGGAGGTCAACTCTTTTCCGGGCACTGGAAGTCTGGCCTACCTTTGCCCCTCAGGTAACTGCTACCTGTGCATTCCTGCATAATGTGTGCTTGGACAATGGGGACACACTGGATCCTGACGAGGATATTGGCAGGGACGATCTTGACCACCAACCTCCTGAAGAACCAATGGCACTTAATGAAACCTCCGGTAATGCTGTAAGAGACACACTGGCTGCCCAAGTTTCCAGGGATGCGCAGGTCCCATGGAAACACATGTTGTATTGTTTGTTAACATGACAATTGTATATACCCAGTACATTTAATAATTTTGTAGCGTTTTCATGTTCTTTGCCTTGATTTCTATACTGTTGTTTGTATTGTTGTATAAATGTTACTGTTGTGTATTTTCTTTTTACAATAGCCTGACAACTAGGAGATACTGTATCTTGTTTGTAATGATGAGTAGGAGTAGTAGGTGAGTAGTGTCTTCACAGTAGTGTATTGTGGAGGGATTTTTGCAATTGTTTACAATATTTTTTTTTTTTTAATCACATCGCACATGTGTATTAAGTATTACTATAGAATGTATGCACATCTAGAACAGCCTTTGTACTAGAACATTTATTGCTCAGCTGTAGCAATTAATATAAAATAAACATATATAAAAACATTTTTTCAAGTATAACGGGTAACAAATATATATATGTATATAAATTCTAAACACTCAAATGTAACATGTTAATAAAACAAACAAACAAAAAACAAAACTAAAAACTTCACTGGTTTACATCTTGTCAACCATCTTTTCAAAGAGGTCCAGAGACCTCTGTGTCTTGGCCTCACTTTCCTCGTGACGTCTTTGTTCCTTGAGCGCCTCCTCAGCCAGGAATTCCAGGATGGGGTTGGACCTCCTCTTCGTGGCTGCTGGGGAGCTGGCCTCTGAAGTGCTGGCTGATGTATCAGAAGTGAAGCTGTCAGAGAAGGAGGGCTCCACAATATCCTAAGGAAACAAGGCAAATCAGTTTTAGACATTTTCAGGGGATATCTCCTCATGACATTTAAAGAGAATATTTGTGAATCTGATGTCAGCGGAATTAATGGAAGTACTGAATTCCAAGGTGAACGTTACATTAGCCTCACCAGGAGTAGTGAGATGGTTTCCTTGGCTCCTGGCTCAAAGGACGCCACCACCACAGGGGGGTCCATCGCTGGCCTGGCACCAAAACCTCATGCATGTCTGCATAATATTGCCAGGTAGCAACGGTCACCTCACCCATGTCGGTTCTGGAGCCTGTTTTGGGAGTCCTCAATTCCTGAAACACAAATACACACAAGAAATACAAATGGCTAGTGGATACACGCATCCCTCAATTGGAAATTATGTTAAACTGTACATCACATAGGCTTACCTTGTATTTTTGTTTCAAGTTTCCCACTTCTTGGACGCCTGTTGGCCGCTTACCTTTCCCTCCAAACTCATCTCTTTCACAAATTTCCTGCCTCACAATCAACAGTACAAACATTAAGTATTTGAAGCACAACACAGAAATTTAAACAAATCAGAAAACAGGAATATAATGAAGTTGTTCTATTCCCCCACTCTCTCTCAGTCTACGGAATATGTTGTTTGCATAGTGACCCATAGTTTGGCATCGTGGCTCATAGCTCATGCCGTGGACAGTGCTCTTATAAATGCCTACAACCTAGAAAAACACTGGCTTTGTGTACTGACAAATGTATATGTTACGGGCCCCAGGCACCGGGGCTACCATAGCAGTGATGTTGCAATTTGAAAGATATAATATTAGTAAGAGAAGAGAAGACACGGAGGGTTGCCTTTCACGTCCAGATTGCCTTTGGGCAAAACAGGAAGTTCCGCCATAAAACCCAACCTGGGGCAACGCCTCCAGCACAAAGGTTCCACATTACCATTTAATTTCTAATCCCTCACTAAACAGGAAAGTACTTATTAATGACACGTTAATATGTCCAAATATAAACTTGGGATTACTTTACCAAAAATAAAGACATATATTAAATTACCATAAAATACCAATTTACCAAATAATAAAATAACAAAAAACAATGTGGTGATATATTTTTAGGTGCACCATACGCTCCCCAACATAAAAGGTGGTTCCTGACACTTTAAAGCCTCAATAATATTCACATTCACAGGAAAATAATAACATTTCTCTCCACAATAACCTCACTACATTAACCCTTCAGTACACAAAACTTGGCATTGCATAAGGTACTGTTACTGTATAAGGCATAGTCTGGTATGGAATGTAGGGATTTACTTGGAATGGATGCATACCCCACGCTGGCAGGGCTTGTACTCCACATAGTCCAACATGACTCACCACTCCCTGTGGCTGGTATGAGGGCTGACCCAGGGAACTGTAGGTGAGAGTCTGCGGTGGTCTCCTTTCTCATGTTGACCTCCTGAGGGACAAATCCTGTGCCACAGTTTGTTCCTCATGTTCTGAATCCATTTCAGGTGCAACTTGTTCACTGTCTCTTTCAAGTCCTGATCCAAGTTGTTCTCCTTGTTCATTGTCAGTTTCAGGGTTTTGGACAAGTTCATTTTCATTTGGATACTGATCCTCTATCAAAGTGTCTCTGTGTTGGATATCAGTCTGTGAGTGTCTCACTTGTCCTCTTGGCACAAGCACTTGAGGTGATGCTAGACGAGTCTGTGGGACTTCTTGTGGCCTTGTCATGACTGGGACTCTGAGCCAATAGCGGGTCCTGGATTTACTTTCAAAGTCTGATGTGTCACTGCTGCTGTGCCGGTTACTTTGGTTTTGGTTAGTATTGCGAGTTTTAACTCTCTTTTTAACAGTCTTTTTGTTGTTTTCCTGGGCAATGTTCACAGGTAAGTCATTAACAAGGTGAAGGAGGTTTCTGTGGAGCACTCTAGTTCTCTGCTCACTGTTTTCAGGAAATACTTTGTAAATGGGGCTGTCCTTGATTTGTTCTTTGACAATGTACACAGTTTGCTCCCAATATGACCTGAGCTTTCCTGGTCCTCCCCTTTCACTTAAGTTGCGCACCAGGACCCTGTCACCGGGCTCCAAAACAACTCCCTTCACATGTTGGTCGTAATACTTTTTACCACGAACGAGTGTTGGCCGATTTGATAAGCCTCTTTCATTCTCTTCACCCACTTTTGCACGTACCCTTGTGGTGTCTCATTCTCCTTTTCAGTCCTAAGGCCAAACAAGAGATCCACCGGTAGGTGAGGGTGGCGACCAAACATTAAGAAGTGCGGCGAAAACCCAGTGGCCTCATGTTTTGTGCAATTATATGCATGAACTACCTGGGGCAAAAAGTCTTTCCAGTTGTCTTTTTTCTTCTCCTCCAGTGTTCTCAACATCTGCAGCAGAGTACGATTAAATCGTTCAGCCCGGTTACCCTGCGGGTGGTACAGTGTTGTACGAGAGTGGCCGACACCTGACAACTGCTGAAGGTCCCTGAACAGCGCATTCTCAAACTCACGGCCTTGGTCATGGTGCAGCTTGGCGGGGTAACCGAACCGAGGGATAAAATCATTGAACAGTTTTTCAGCAGCCGTTTTTGCAGACTTGTTTAGGGTTGGGTACACTTGAGCAAAGCGTGTAAAGTGGTCTACTGCAACTAGAATATATTCATAGCCACCTCTGCTCTTTTCTAAGTGCATGTAATCAATGGATACTAACTCCATGGGCGCACTAGTGCTGATGCTGCCCATTGGTGCTCTTACATGCGTGGCAGGTTTCTTTTGTTTTATACAGGGACACTTTCTGGTTACATAGGCCTCGATGTCCTTTTTCATAAAGGGCCAATAGAAACGGTCTCGGGCTAAGCTAATAACTCTTTCGGCCTTGAGGTGACCCATATTGTTGTGAAGGTGTTTCAGCACTAGTGGCCTGTATTCTGCAGGTAAGACCAGCTGTTGTCTAGCCCCAGCCTCCCTGTACAACAAGTCATTTTGTATTACCAGTTTTCCCCACTCACGCATTAGTCTTTTCACTAACCCATCTCCATTTTGTCTGTCTCTGTCTGTTAACACAGCTTTTGTCTCTTTTAGCTTAAAAATCTCATTGATTGTGGCATCTTGCCTTTGTGCTCTCACTAGCTCTTCATGGCTAATGCTGGGCAAGGCTGACTTGACCGGTTCAGTGTTCTGGGTCAGATTTAGGGCAGCTACATAAGCAATGTCACTCTTCTTGGCTGCCTCGCTATCTTCCCAAGTGGCACAAACAATGTCTCTACTAAGCTCCTCTGTACACTCCCCAACATAACTGTCAATGTCCAGAGGGAGGCGCGACAGAGTGTCCGCATTCACATTAACTTTACCAGGCCTGTATTTGATGTTAAATCTGAAATCTGCAAGTTCACCCACCCACCTATGTCCTGTGGCATTTAACTTTGCAGTGCTCATTACATATATCAGCGGATTATTGTCTGTGTATACTGTGAACTCCGGAGCATAGAACAAGTAGTCCCTAAACTGTTCACAGACTGCCCATTTAAGGGCTAAAAACTCCAGTTTACCTGAGTGTAAACAATAGTTTTTTTCGGCTGGAGTCAAAGTTCGTGAGCCGTATGCAATGACTTTCAGTTTACAACTTTGCCTTTGATATTACATGGCCCCTAGCCCTTTCTCGCAGGCATCTGTGTGCAGGACAAAAGGCAGTTCAAAGTTGGGATAGGCAAGGACTGGTGGATTTGCTAAAGTGTAAATGAGCTGCTTGAGGGTGTGGTCATGCTCACCTGTCCAACTGATAGCAGTCTTTGAGGGTAGCTGAGCACCTTTGCCCTTCTTGTTTTTCACCCTTATGCTTTCAGAGCAGCCCTTGACTTGCAGTAGGCCATACAGTGGCTTTGCGATTCTGGAAAAATCCTGAACATAGACACGGTAATAACTTAAAAAGCTAAGGAGCTTTCTTAACTCACCCACATTAGTTGGTTTCTTTTGGCCCAGCGACTTTACCGCGTCAATGTCCTTGGGATCAATCCTGACCCCACTGGCTGAGACCAGCCTACCCACATACCTGACCTCCGCTTTAAACAGTTCACATTTTGTTGGGCGGAGCTTGACTACATGTTGTTGCAGAGCTCTGAGGACCTTGCGCACAGCTTCAACATGTTCAGCAAAACTTTTAGAGTAGCAAAGAATATCGTCTAAATAGGGGATACAACAGTCATCACGCAGTGTGTTTAGCATTTCTTCCATACTGTGCTGGAAAGCCGCAGGCACATTACTGAGGCCGAAGGGGATCCTCACCCATTCATACAGTCCCCAGGTTGAGATGAATGTGGTCATGTGACAGGACCCCTCAGCCATGTACCCCTGATGGTAAGCTTTACCTTGGTCGAGAATGCTAAACCAGCTGTGGCCCCCCAGAGTGTCTAGGAGGTCCTGGATACGTGGAAGTGGGTGGCGGTCTGGCGCTGTTTTTTGATTTTATAATCTGTAATCAATACAAAGTCTTAACGTGCCATCTCGTTTTCGCACACATACTACAGGCGCAGCAAAAGGTGACTTTGATTTCACTATCCAGCCCTTAGCGAGTAGGTCCTGAATATACTCTTTGACCTCTTTGTATAGCGGTTTAGGAATAGCTGTGTATGAGCGCTGTACTGGAATGTCATCTTTCAGATTGAGTCATTTGTAAACTAGGAATATTACCAATGTCACCATCATCTCGAGCGAAAGCACCTGACTCCTCAAATAAAATTTGTTTTACCTCACTCCGCTGTTCTGGTGTTAAGTGGCTAATGTCCACTGGAGGGTGCCAGCGAGCTGTGTTTGGTGGCTCTTGGTCTTGGCTGGACTTGGGAACAGAGTGAACAGTTTGGACAGAAACTCTAGTGGTTTCACAAATGTCTTTGGGATTGTCTGTTTCAACTACTTTGGCTATCGGCTCAACAGACCCCAAAACTGTTAAGCTGGGTAGAGTCACACTTCGCTTCGAGTAGTTTGACACAGGTATTTTGACATAGGGCCTGTCTGTCTTTTGGATTGGTAACAGTCCTGCTCCAACACTAAGTGCTTCGAGGTGTACATTGTCAAGCGCTGGCTCAAATAATACAAGTGACTCTGTAGAGCTAATACTCTCTGGTACTCTGCATTTAATGTAAGCGACTTGGCTAGGGTAGACAGTTACACTTTTAAAGCCCACTTTTACAGTAGTTGGCTCAGCTACTGGATGCTTTTGTGTTTGAATAAAGCTTACCAACGCACTTAGAGTAGTAATCTCGATTCCCATAGCTCTACCAATAAGTTCTATGAGCTTGTAGTTTCCCCCATTGTCTTTAATGAACTCGTATATGACATTAAAGCCTACGATAGGTCTTTCAATCTTGAGCCGGCTCACAAGGAAGGGTGCGCGTATAAAGAGGTCTGGGTCATCATTACCCTCTAGATTGACTACTACCTCTACCCACCCATCATAAGGTACTGAATCCCCTGTGACTGCCTTTACATTAAGATCATCATCCATCAGCTCACTTAGAGGTCTGACCTGTTGACCTGGCAAGTATTTTCTTAGCCATGCATGATCTAAAAGACTCACTTCAGCCCCCGTGTCTAGCACTACAGTTACAAGGTAACCAGCCATCATGACTTTTAGATGGGATTGTTGACCAACTAATGGGGCTACTAAACCGCATGGTTTCTCCTTGTCAATAGTCTCTTGTGAGCTAGCATTACCTCTTTCTCTTTTTGACTTAGGTTTTGACTTTTTCTTTGAGTGGGACAGCTGAGTGGCGTTGATCAGGGGTGGTCCCTCTGCCCTGACCGCCTCCAGTTTCCCAACGGCTTGGTCCTCTTCAGGCACTCTACAGCGCGATGTCCTTCTTCTCCGCAGACAAAACAGTGGTTGCAGTCTGCAACCACTGCAGACTGCAACATTAGGAGACTTTCTGGGCAATTGCGACCAGTAAATACTCTTATTACATCACTTTGAGCTGTTTGTTTTTCCTGTATCCATGGAGACCATGCAAGAAGCACAAAGGAGCTAGCTATAGCTGTATGTTGTAATGTACGGACGGGGTTCGGTTGCTTTGTATGTCTTGCACATGTGAAGGGATTGACAAATAAAGGCTACTCATTCATTCATTCATTCATAGATATTTGAGATGCTACAGACCTTTACACCGTATGTGGCAGCAAATGTGCCAGGAAATACTTTGAGGGAATAAACCATATCATTACCAACCAAAACAACAGCGCAGAATAAGAATGAGGCCTTTCCTGTTGTGTTCACCTGGTTCCTCCTGGACACTGCTGTGATGCTACAGGACACAGAGGAGGGACACTTTTGGCTCTTCCACAGGATCTGCTGACCCTCCCTGACCAGTCGTCCTGTTAAACTGCACTGAGACCTTTGACTGAGACATAAAGGCCACTGAGAAGTGCAGTGTAAATGTTGTTGGAGCAAAACTTAAATTTCCCTCATGATCAATGAAGTATTGATTCTGTCTCCTAGAAATTTTTCAGGATCAGCACCAATATGCGATACCAGTATGGGATCAGTATAGATGATCAGTACAGATCTAAATATATGTTACGTCTCTCAAATTATGCTCTTTAAACTGGTGCGTGTTCCATACCCACAGTCTTGAGCTCAGAAAAGGGCAGAGACACACACAGGAAGCTCTGGCCCTGGTCTGTTTCACTGTCAGGCCAAAACCGGTTCTGGTCTCATGAACGGGAACTGAGGAGTGCTGTGAGTGAGCCACACGGCGGTCTGAGAACTGCAGTCCCCCATCACCACACCTGCACAGAGACAGAGACATCACCTGTACAGAAACATCACCTGCAAAAAGACAGAAACATCACCTGCACTGAAACATCACCTGTATAGTGACATCACCTGTACAGAAACAGAGACGTCACCTGTACAAAGACATTACCTGTACAGAGACAGAGACATCACCTGTACAAAGACATCACCTATACAGAGACAGAAACATCACCTGCACTGAAACATCACCTGTACAGAGACATCACCTCTACAGAAACAGAGACATCACCTGTACAAAGACATCACTTGTACAGAGACAGAAACATCACCTGTACAGAAACATCACCTGCACTGAAACATCACCTGTACAGAGACATCACCTCTACAGAAACAGAGACATCACCTGTACAAAGACATCACTTGTACAGAGACAGAAACATCACCTGCACTGAAACATCACCTGTATAGTGACATCACCTGTACAGAAACAGAGACGTCACCTGTACAAAGACATTACCTGTACAGAGACAGAAACATCACCTGCACTGAAACATCACCTGTACAGAAACATCACCTGCACTGAAACATCACCTGTATAGTGACATCACCTGTACAGAAACAGAGACGTCACCTGTACAAAGACATTACCTGTACAGAGACAGAAACATCACCTGCACTGAAACATCACCTGTACAGAAACATCACCTGCACTGAAACATCACCTGTACAGAGATATCACCTGCACTAAAACATCACCTGCACTGAAACATCACCTGTACAGAGACATCACCTGTACAGAGATATCACGTATACAGAGGCCTTTGCCCTCTGACCTTTGCTGTGCCCAAACAGTGTGGTCTTGGCACTGGCTCCTGGAGGCTGGTCGCTGTAGCTCAGGAACCCAAAGCTGGGTGGCTGAAACAGACAGACGTTTTCTGTTATAGTTATATAGATATACATATATACACATATGCTGTAAATATACAGTATGTCAGGACAGTATGGGAGAGAGGACTGTAAACGGCAAAACTCTTTTAATACATTTAGAGCCTTTTTCACACAGTAGAGTTGTCAAAAGTATCGGAAATCAGATACTAATCGAGACTAAACTTACTATCGAAACTAGATACTCTTTTGAGCAGGTATCGATAGTATAAAGTCCCATTCACATGGAGTTACCATGGAGACACAATGTATACATTAGCTAACACTGACAAAAAAAGTTTCAAAACTCAAGAAAAAATACAAAATGGATTTAAACAGCACACTTTCAGAAGCCTGTAATCAATATGAGCGTTCATGGACCTGTTTAGGAGTTTGATTTAACACCGAAAAGGTGAGTGAGAGTGACAAACTGTTGGCTAATGCTAGCTAGCTTGGGACTGTAAATGTAATTTTTTTGTGTAAGAGACTTGTTTAACAGCACATATCATCTCATTTATCTGTAGTTCCAGATAAATGAGTTCTTTCTGGGCAGATTGTGTTCAAATAAAACTCAAATTAAGTTTAACAAAGCCTCAGACAGAGCAGTGCCAACAATTTGCAGGTTTTGCTGGTGTCAGGGTGGGAGGGACGTGATGGCATGGAATAGGTTTTAATTTGCTTACGATTTCCTGCATAATTATATTACATGATTTTGTTTGAAATTATTGCATGATTTACTTTGAATGGACTGCATGTTTCAAAGCCTGAGCTCGTCAAATCTCAGAAGCTCAGCAGGACCGGCCTGGTTAGTACTCGGATGGGAGACACTGGGAAAATCAGGTGCCACAGTGGGGCACCAGTGGTAAATAACGTGTCCTTAGGCAAGGTACTTCACCCACATTGTCTAGTATGAAAGTGGTGTGAGCGTGAGTGTTGGTGGTGGTTGGAGGGGCCGAAGGCACAAATTTGCAACTTGGCTTCCGTCAGTCTGCCTCAAGGCAGCTGTGGCTACAATAGTAGCTTACCACAGCCGAGTGTGGAAAGAATTACTTCATCCTGAGAATCCATTGAGAGCCTGTGCCTAGATCACCTGCTATTTAAAAGGACACAAGGAAAGGCAAACAGGGCCTTTCCTTGTGTCCACGTCACCAGTGTACGTGTGGACCGTGGGTGGCAGAAGGCCAACTTGAGGAACATGGCACACAAACAACTATGTGAAACCCTGGATACTGTTCCTTGCTGTTGATTTGTGTCCGGTCGACCCACGGCTATTGATATTCCACTGCTCACCCACTGACTCAGGAGGAGCCATGAGTGAGGGCAGAGCATGCGTAGACAGAGGACTGGACAAGCGACCCATCTGACAATTAATACGGCTCAGAACAGCTAAGTAGAGGGAAGTTTTCGGAGTATCTGTTTATTTTTAAATGAACATGGTCCAGTTGCTGATGGGTTGTTTGTCTCCTAGCTCCAGCAACTGAAGCAGCGTGCTATGGAGGCTGTGGAGTTAAGCTGTGGGACCCAGGGCACAGCCGAGGATTGATGCTGCGACTTTTTAAAAGAACTTTTAGCAGATTATTAGACGGGGACAATTTTAGACTGACCTTAGAACTTTTGTAAAATGAATGCCTTTGTAACTTAGTCATGTGTTTGTGCTGTGTGCTG
Source organism: Taenioides sp. WSHXM2023 (assembly GCA_029959045.1). Classification (NCBI taxonomy): domain Eukaryota; kingdom Metazoa; phylum Chordata; class Actinopteri; order Gobiiformes; family Gobiidae; genus Taenioides; species Taenioides sp. WSHXM2023. The sequence continues at coordinate 30,843,466 of CM057099.1, forward strand.
CTTGAACCTTTTTATTTCTAAAAGTGTGACAAGGGCTTGCATTGTGAGTGTGCACTGACTCACCAGTCTATTTTGTTGCCCTCTATGTTCTTACAGCTCACGTCCTCAGGGAGCGACCGAAAAAGAACCGCGCTGCAGGTAGCGCTGTAGAGCAGCATCAGACTCAGCGTGATCCACCACATCCTCCTACAGGGCAGCCATAGACCAGATTACACTTAAATTTACATTATTTAGATTAGAACAAACATCACCAGTAGGACTGTCACAATAACATTTGAAACATGATGCAATAAAAAAAAAATAATACTAAAACTACTCTATGCCTCTGACACAATAACACTAAAGCAGGAGAATCCCAGTGAAGATTTTTAAATAGACTGTGTCATTAAGAGGCTTGAGGAGCAACAAAAAAATAACAGAATGAACCAATAATTCGCTATAGAAATTATGTACTCTCCCCTCTACACCTCAGATCTTATTGCATTTCAACAAAAACACCCCAGATCTCCTACTTTTACAAAAATGTACACACCATAAATATTGAACCCCAAAATCTATAATTCCAGCTTTCATTTATGGAAAGATAAATCAATATAGTGATTATTGCGACAGGCCTCACCACCAGTCAAAAGTCTGGAGACACTTTTCAATGCTTTCTTTTTCTTTATGTTTACTACATTTTAGATACATACAGAAGATGTCATATATATGAAGCAAGATATATGGAATCATGTTGCAAAGAAAAAATATCTCTAATAAATATCCCCAAAAGTTTGATTTGTTTTTTTATCTCACAGAGCAGTTTGTTGACGTGTTTGAATTGTCTGTGGTCATCCTCAGAAGAGTCACATGATGTTGCTGTGTGTGTCTTGTGGCTGATTTAGTTTTTGACACGTCTTCCTTCTGGGACATATAGGACAACTGCGCCCTCTGCAGTCCCACTTCTTCAGAACAGTATCCCAAGTATGAGAAAGCAAGAAAAGAGGGAGAATCACGTTACATATTGGGATGGAGCCACACTGGTATGGACAGAGGAGAATAATCACCAGTACTGGATAAAAGAGGCAATAGAAAACCAGAAACGTGCCTGAAATACACTTAACCAAGATGAGGGGGCGTTCTCGCTTTTGCATACTTGGGATACTGTTGTGAAGAAGTCAAACTGCAGAGGACACTGTCGACCATAACACAACCACAAAACACAGCAACATCACGTGACTACAAAACTAAAAAGTAACAACTAAATATTTATTTATACTTTATGTTCAAATAGTCTCAAGCCTTTCCTTTGTGGACAGCTACAAACCCTCAGCCTTCTCAGTGATCTTCATGATGAAATCTACTGAAATAATTCTCACTTCACAGCTGTGCTGCATCAGGATCACAACAAAACAATGAAGCTCTTTTTAAATGCTAAGTTTATCATTTAGAATCATACAGTGTCTCACCTATTCACATGGCCTAAAACACATTGAAGAGTGAGACACTAGTGCTGCATGTGTTTCTCTGTCCAGATCTTTGATGGAGTCTGGATTCTGTGTGCTGCATCTCTCTGACCGCTGACCCTCGTGTGAACAAAACCTGTTGTAAAGGTGGAGCTAAAGAAGCGCTGGTACCATGGAGCCCAGGGAAGGTCAAAGCAAAGGGCTACAGACTACAGGAATCTACAGTATGAATAATCATGGAAGTAAAGAAGAGACATGAAAGTGTGTCCAAACTTTTGACATGTACTATGCAATGATTAAAGGTCCTATATTACACAAAATTGAGCTTTAAGCCATGTTCTAATGCTGTTACTTCAGCAAAAAACACAACTCCAGGTCTGTTTGTGATGAGGAAACTACATTAGCACATAGATCAGAAAGTAGCATAATCTGGGCCCTTATATTACACTGTGGACTTACCTGCTTGTTGGACCTTTTTGCTGTGAATCAGATCCTCTTCTCAGCAGGTTCTGTGTGTTTCTGTGTGTTTCTTATAGAGGGCTTATGTACAGTAGAGAGGGCTCACCCCTGGGTCACACATCGACCCAGACTCAAACATTACACAAGTCCAGGACATGTACATGTCAAACACAGATGGACAATATAACCTTTATTTGTCCCACTTTGGGGAAAATCCACTGTTGCAACCACATCACAGACTGTATAAAGAAGTAGACTAAGGGAGTGTAACGTCAACCACAGGTCTGTACTCTGCTGCCCTCCACAGAAGGGTAAAGTGACGTGTGTGTCAGCTAATTTAAATCAGATATTTTTGATGTATTTATCTTATCTTGTTATCCACGAAAGGAAAAAGTGCACTTTAGGCAAGGAGAGTTTATTTGTATAGCACCATTCATACAGAAAGTAATTCAAAGTGCTTCAAAACATAAATAATCATCATAAAATGTACATTAGAAGTGTGCGGAATAAAAAAATAACTGTTTTGAGCCTGGATTTAAACAGAGTCAGAGGCTGTCTCACATGTTCAGAAGACTGTTCCAGGCTTTATGGCTCAAAGTGCAAAGTGCAATATTTACAGTGAAACCACAACGCAAAGTCCAAAAAAACGGGATGTATTTACAGCAGCGCTCACAGCAACGGTCGGGAAACAGTTTGTGGGAGTACAGGACCGCGGACATGTAAGCGGTCCTGCGGGGAAGCAGTCCACCGGAGCTTGACTCCGCAAAACCAGGGGAATGACGGGGCTACTACGGGTGCTCCGTCACATTATAATACACCATTAAAAGTATTTTAGTATTTTAAGACACCAGAGGGCTCACCCCTGGATCAGACATCAACTCAGACTCAAACGTTACACAAGTCCAGGACATGTACAATATAACCTTTATTTGTCCCACTTTGGGGAAAATCCACTGCTGCAACCACACCATAGACCAGAGGGTGCTCACACTTTTTCAGCATGTGAGCTACTTAAAAATAACCAAGTCAAAATGATCTGCCTATTACAAAAATGCAAATCATTTATTTATTCATAAATATATTGAGAATTCTTTTCATGTACAATGTATGTTGATGTACTTTGCATAACTGCATGAACCCATATTGTGCAATTTAACTCATGACATTTTTTGTCATTACCTTATTCTCTTGACTTGCACTGGATGGAATCAGCTAGAGATGCATAGTATATGTACGGACAGTAGCTGCTGACATCCAGACTCAAGCGCACTTCTAAATGATCATCAGTCATGGTGAAACAGTACTTGGACTTAATGATCTTCATGTGGGAAAAGACTGACTCACACAAATAAGTTTTTATAGATCTATCTCCATTTTATCTGATAAATGTTCATTTAAGCTTAAAATAAGCCAAGCAAACTGTCCTGCCCTTAAACATTCTGTGCCCCTTTTTTGGACCCTCACCCACAGTTTGAGAACCCCCTTTGTTGATTTTAAACCTGTTTTTCAAGTTCTTAACTGGAGTTACATTATCTTACTGGTTTTGCAGTAGTATTTACCAGCGTCTGCACATTTACCAAACACACGTCGTGACAAATACAGATGTATTTGTGCACTTTTATTAGGCAAACTTCAACCACATGTCGCGGTAGGCCAGCTCTGTGCTGTAGGCCTGTTTTTTGCCAACATAAATTTAGATTAGTTTTTGCTTCGCGTTTCATCTTGCTCTTCTAATCTGCGTGCATTGAGAAGGGTGTGTGTGTGAGTTATATGGAGGGAGGAGCGAGGAGCGGCATGCTGACGTGAGGCAGATGGACAGCTAGGATGTTTTAAAAAGTTTAACCTGCACTGTGATACATGCTGGTACTCAAGGGTACACGCTGTTGCGTACAAGCTGTGCGCGCTGGGGACACGTGTGGTGATGTGCTGCGAAGTGTCCGCAGGTTCCAGACGAGCGCACAGGCTGCGGTAAGAAGCCCCGTGCGGTCCCGCACACCGGTACAAGTTTATTGCTGACGGCACCGGCCGTAATGAAATATCTCAAGACGAATCTCGAGTACTACGACGCTACGATTTACCCACACTACCTTGGCGATCGACGTACTGGGCACCCCTGGTCTATACCATGACCGAGCAGCAGGACTTACCACTAGATTGCGGGCTTAGTGGATGGAATGTGAGGAAACGTGTACAGCACATTTTTTAAGATTACATCAGAGAAATTCAACCTATTATTATTTTCAGTCCTTATTCTCTCATGAAGGTGATCATGAACAACCATATAACACCAGTACATTTTTTCCTTGTCCCAAAGAATACAAACTAACACCCGAGCAAAGACTTGTGAGGGAAACATAACAGAAAAAGAAATGATGGAGGCCATCAAGTCTTCCCCCCTGGAAAATGGAATCCCAGCTGATGTATATTTGACATTCTTTGATGAAATAAAAAAAATATCTTTTAGCATCTTTTAATTACTCCTTTACAAATGGCAAACTTCGTGAATCACAAAAGCTAAGAGTCATCTCACTGTTGCTGAAACAAAATTCTGATGGTCAATATAAAGACCCCATAATTATGGCAAAACTGGAGACCTTTAACATTACTCTGCTGTGACACCCGCATACTTGCCAAATGTATAGCCCAAGGAATTAAAAACACTATTGGAACTTTAATTAAATATGAGCAAGTGGGATTTATAAAAGGAAGGTTTATTGGTGAAAACATTAGGCATGTTATAGATATAACTGAAGATATAAAAAACAGGGGAAAGCCGGAATGTTATTTATATCAGATTTTGAAAAGGCTTTCGATAAAATTAACTGGAGTTAACATTTTTTAATTTTGGAAAGACCATCTTAAAGTGGTTAATTTTTTTTTATAATGAACCCACCAGCAAAAGTTTGAATAATGGCTATTTATCAGAAAATTTCACATTGTCTAGAGGGGTCCGTCAGGGATGTCCTTTATCTCCCTACATATTTATTTTATATATGGAAATATTGGCCATTAGAATTAGAAACAATACAAAAATAAACGTCTATACCAAACTAATAAAGAGATAAAGTTGACAATGTACGCAGACAATGTTACCTCTTTTTTACAACCTAAGGCAGGGGTGTCAAAGTCAAATGGACGGAGGGCCAAATAAAAAATTTAGCTACAAGTCGAGGGCCGGACTGATCGAATGTTCATTGAAAAATTTTAAAATTACCACATATAGTCTAGTGAACCAAATTGAACCTACTGAAAACCTAACAAATATATTACAATATGATTGGATAAATAAAGCAATATTTTCTTATGGCTCTGTCACTAATGTTTAATTTTCAACAGGCACAAAAGACAAATTTCCTTTATATAAAAATACCCATAACATGAACATTAAATGAATGAAGCTGTATTATTCAAGGCACCATCAGTATTGCCTGGAAATCCAGAAGGATATCTCTCTGTATTTGTAATACAGATCCATAGCCATGAGTCTGGATTTTTCCAGGCAACTACCACGGTGGAAATGGCACGCAATCTCAGGCTTGTGTAAAAAGCAAAACTGCACCGATTACTGCTGCAGACGTGGTCCAAACACGGATCGACGCCAGACCCCTTTTACGGGTCGCCAGTCACACGCCGCACTGTCGCCACGGTTTGAGAGACACAGCGGCGAACAGCAAAACTTATTGGAGTGAGGTGCAAACTGTGCAACAACTAAAGAAAAAACGTATAAGAATTTAGGCATGGGTGAATTGATGGGTGTATCGGGCGTGCATTCCCGTCATTATGGGACGCTACGCACTACGGAGCGAGGGACCGAAGCGGCGCTGAGCTGCAGCCGAGCAGCGGCACTAAAAGAAGAGGTGATGGCGTAAGTATGAATGTAAGGTGCGCTGGAGCTTAAGCTTGCGATTTTACCTGAGCTGAGGACAGCGCGGCCACCAAGGGAAACCCGGAAGAGCGTGTGGGTCAAAAGGGGGAGTATGGGTATCTGAAAGTTAACTTTTGCTGTTATGCTAATGACTGCTGATAAATAATGAAATGAAGCCGCCTCCCGCTCGGTGCGTCACCGTTGCATTGTGGGAAATGTAGTATTGGTGCGTGTAAAACATCTGCGGCCTGCGGGCCGGTTCTAATAATAAATCAGTATCATCCCGGGGGCCATAGAAAACCCTCTCGGGGGCCTGATGTGGCCTGCGGGCCTTGACTCTGACATATGTGACCTAAGGTAAAAACATTACATGAATTACTAAAAGAATTAGATTCATTTTCAAAGATATCAGGATTAAAATCAAATTTTGAAAATTGTATAATTATGAGAATAGGAAATATTTCAAATACAAATTTTAATATTAACTGTTCCAACACCAGTGAGATGGACCAGTAACAATGTGAAAATTTTAGGAATACATATTACTGAAAACGTAGAAGACATGAATGAATCTCTGAAAACCTCCTGGATTTATAAAATATATCATAATCCTAAATGGATATCAAGTCAAATGTAGTTTGAAACCTACCCATTTTTCCAAAATAAATTTTTAAATTTTTTTCAATTAAATCCTAAACATATCAATCATTTATTCATGAATGAATTGGAAAATATGTCATCAGTTTTTAAGGATGCACTAAGAGCATGCTTCAGTTTTCAATACCACCCTCCAGATGGCATTCATGAGGTTCAAAATCAACTCTTATGGATAAATTCTAATATTTTGATTGAAGGAAAGCCTATTCTATGGAACACGTGTAAAAAATGGCACTGTATTTATTAATGACCTTATTGATACAACAGGTGATTTCCTGTCATTTTCACAGTTCTGTGCAATTTATGGACAATGTATCGACTCTTTTCATTATAACCAATTATTATCAGCTATTCCTACCAACTGGAAACGGACTATAAAAAGCAAATCTTGTAAATTGTTAGTATTTGTACCACAGTCAAAGTGTTTAAGATGGTTATCTTCCAGCAAAATAAACAACAGTGTATATAATTTGAACTTGTATAGGTTTGGTACTGCCTTTTATCCTCACAGAGTCTGTACACATTGGGAAGATGAATTTAATACTCCAATTATATGGAAAAACGTTTTTAGAAATATATACAACACCACAATAGATTCTTATTCAAGAATCTTTCAATTAAAAATATTTTACAAAATTATAGCTACAAAAAGATACCTTAAACTATGCAGCATTAAAGAAGACTCAATGTGTGGATTCTGTGAGGAGGAAGAGGAGGATATACTGCACTAATGTGTCACAGTTTTGGCTTTCAATTCAAAAATGGTTGAAGGAATTCAGAATCACTCTAGAGTGTGCTGAATAATCTTTCATCAAAATTAGTGAACACTATTATTTTAGTGGGGAAAATCTTGATCTTCAAAGCCGTTAATAAGGTGAACCTATGTTTGGCACACTTTAAAAATAAATTAAATCTACAATTCATAACTGAAAAAATTATAGCTACAAATAATAATCAAATAATCAACCAAAAACATGCAATACCCCTATGAACAGTTTACAATCAAGGACCGTCAAGGAATTCCTCCCTCCTGTGGCTCACCACCTGCAGAGGGGTTCATAGGGGTCTGGGTCTGGTGCACAGAGTAATGGGCAGCGTGCTGCCCCCGCGACCCAGCCGGATTAAGCGGGAGAAAATGGATGGATGGATGGATGGATAATAATCGGTTGCTCTTACATTCCAAAAAATGGGAGCTATTAAAACAGTGGTTCTGAATTCTACAAACATTATAAGTTATTGTATATTTAAGACACATGTTTGTCCACGTCAAGAAGTTGTGGGGCTGTGGCTTTGAGCTTTAGGTGTGGGACCTGTGGTTGGGACGGGGACTTCAGGTGCAGGTCTTGTCTTGTCCACTTTGTGTTGTTCTGTTGTGTTCTGTCTATTTCTGTGTGTCTTCTCTGTTACACGTGTCCTGTCTGTTTTGTCTGTCCCATCTGTGTGTTTTGTCTGTTTTGTCTTTTTATGGATTACATGTTTTTATTTTGTTATATTTTGCTTTATTTTCGTTATTGTTTTTATTTGTGTTTATTGTTATGTTGATGTTCTGTATGGTTGACTAAGATTGTTATATCACAGAAACTATAACTAAAATATAAAATAATAATAATAATAATAATAATAAAATCTAACTAAATAGCAAAAATAAAAAGAGACTGGTGTCAAATAAGGCATAATTATATAACTGTATATGTACAAGTAAAAATAAAATATAGAAATATAGTAATACAAATATATAGACTTAGACTTACACAAACTTTATTGATTCACAATGGAAATGATTTGGATACAGTAGCTCAAACATCACAATATAATATAATAACAGAGAGTAACAAAAATAGATGGTATAGCAAAAAGAGCAAGAGACAGGAGTCAAATGAGACATAATTATAAAAATAAATGTATATGTACAAGTCAAAATAAAATAGAAAAAAAGACAAATAAATAATCTCATGCACAAGTTATGCAATGTTTGCACGCCTGACCAAACGATGGCTTTTATCCAGTCAAACATGCACACATTAATGAACTGTGTGAATGCAGGAATATGAAATGTATATATGTATATAGTGCGTGTGGTTGTATATGTATATAGTGCGTGTGGTTGTATATGTATATAGTGCGTGTGGTTGTGATGTATGAATCTCTATGACTTTTACCTTTTTGCAAGTTGTTTTTCATGGCATTTTATTGGCATATGTGCCATTTTATATCAACCTGTCCAGGGACTGCAGGTGGAAATTAGCATATTTGCTATAACCTGGCGCAAACATATTACCTCTTTTGTGTAGGTCAATGTTTTTATGTGCATTGTCCCTGTCAAATAAACTAATAAACTAAACTAAACTAGACAAGAACGACAGTGCAAATAATAAGCTGACTGACAGAGCATAGGTTCTGTTACTTGAGATTAAAGTTGTTGTACAGTTGTAGGGAGTATTATCTGTTCCATAAGGGTGAGTTGTAGTACACTTGTATGGAGTATGGTATGAATATAGTCCTGTATCTCTCACTGTCTGAGTGGAGCTGTAGGAGCCTGTTGGACAATGAGCTCCTCTGTCCCTCTATAGTCTGGTGCAGTGGGTGAGTTGTTGTACAGTTGTAGGGAGTATTATCTCCTCTGTCCCTCTATAGTCTGGTGCAGTGGGTGACCAGGAGTGTCCATGATGGAGAGCAGTTTGTCCAGTGTCCTCCTGTCCCTCACTGTGACAAATATCTCCAGCTCACAGATCATGTGTCCAGCTTTACGGATCAGTTTGTCAATTCATCCAATGTCTCTTTTACTGGTGCCGCTCCTCCAGCAGAACCACAGTGAAGTCCAGGGCGCTGGCCTCCACAGACCGGTAGAAGATCTCCAGTAACTTGCTCCACACATTGAAAGACCTGAGCTTTCTCAGGAAGTAGAGTCTGCTCATGCTCTTCTTGTCGACAGCATTACAGTTGTCCCTCCAGTCCAGCCTGCTGGTCACATGGACTCCAAGGTCCTTGTACCAGTTCACTATTTTCACGTCCTGGCCCTGGATGGTAATTGGCTCCACTGATGTCCTCTTTCTCCTGAAGTCAATTGTATATCTCAGCTATACAAGCAAAGATGAAATAATGATTGACAAGACATGGGGCTATCTGTTCCATAAGGGTGAGGTGTTGTACAGTTGTAGGGAGTATTGTCTGTTACATAATGGCACTGTGTTTTTAAACTCCATACACCTTCACTAGAATCGTTTGGATGATTTCAGCTCAGAATTGCCAATCTCTACTGAAGTGAAGGTAAACACAACTCCAGGTATGTTTTTGATGAGGTAACAACGTTCTACCATGACTGAAAGCTCACACGATCCATTGTGTGTAGTAGTAAGACCAATAGCAGTGTCTGCATTAGTAATGCTTCAGTGGACCACTAGATGGCAGAATGTGAATAAAGCAGCCACAGTCACAGCCATACTGTGGACCTAACACGTGCAGAGATCAGTGACCTATGGCCTCCCTCAAAACCCCATATTGTCACACCATTTTAGAATGACCTTTCAATGAATCCTTAAAGCTCCTATATCACACAAAACTGACTCCTGTGAACTTGTTGTTGTTGTTGTTGTTACCTCCACAAAAACATATCTGGAGTTGTGTTGTGTTTCATTCACATATATTTGAGTAACCCTTTATTATTAGTCTGTGTACTTGAGCTTGGAGCCCTGATGAAGACCTCGTGTTGAAGCGCACCGGTGTCCCATTTGTAAGAATAAAGGGCTTTTACTTTGTCATCATTGCCTCGGACACTATTCATGCCCCTGTGACAAACACTGTGCTACAACAGTGTATTTAACAGAGTATTTAATCTGTATATTTGTCTGGTTTCTTTCAGATGACTACACTGATGTTATTACACCTGTAAACTGTACCTAAAAACAAATACAACGACCAGAGCCTTAATATCACCTGCTCCATCCTCTTCAATGAACATCACCACATGACATCACAAGGTGGAACAGAGTGTTTCTGTTTGAAAGAAAATTGAGGAAACTACATTATGGCATAGATCAGAAAATAGTGTCATATGGACCCTTTAAACAGCAAACTCCACCGTAGAATTCGGACCTATCCTCCACCTGTCTGTTGTGAAGCTCCGCCCCTGACAGCCCATCCCAGCTCCAGGCCCTGGTTCTTCTGCAGACTGTGTGAGACGCAGAGCAGAAACCACGTCCAGAGAGGAGTCATGTGGTGCAGCAGAAGTCAGATTTTTGTTGGTTTCACTGTGATGTTTTGTCTGATGGGGTAAGTCTGTAAGAAACTTAAAGGTCCTATATTACAAAATGGATTCTTGTGAGCTTTAAGCCATGTTAGAATGTTTGAGTAACCCTTTATTATTAGTCTGTCTACATCTCCAAAGCTTAAAATGCTCTGTTCCACCTTGTGATGTCATGAACTGGTAGTTTTCTAGTTAACAGCTACACCCTAAAAAATGTTGGGTTATTTTGGTAATTTGGTATTTTGGCTCCTCTGCCCCACCCTCCGTCTGTACAAGAGAAACATCTTTCAAAAGGTATTTAACATGATTTATGTTTTTAATTTATGACTAAGACTTAATTTAATTTATAACTTTCTTTCCGTCATATTTTTTGAGAGTTGCGATAGTCTACCCAGGCGCGTCTCTGCGTAGCCAAGCTTGGCCAGCAACCACCAAGATGGAAATGATTTGGCCAAAAGAAATAGGGCCCTAATGCGTATACAGTCACATTTCATTGTCAGATGTAGGTAGTCAAATGTGTGTTTTGGGCACAATGAACTTGAGTGGTTATTTATTTAGGCTGTATGGCATTCTCTGCAGATAATATACATGATGAAAGGAATGAAGCACAAAGGGCCCATGCAGCCTCCGTTTTAGATATTTTCCCGAAGGCTGGTCGATGCTTTTTTTTTTTAAATGCATGACTGTTTCCCACGGCTATCAGTCAGGACATTTTCCTACATATCCTATGTGGCCAAAGTATTCTCTGATTAAGTACTTTGCACCAGCCCAAGCATTTTATGATATATGGGAGCGCAAAGTAGAATAGGCTCACATTAAAATTACTCATGTCAGAAAAGCGGAATGTTTGAAAAATAGTAAAGTGCCACTACTCCGAAAATGAGAAAAAAAAAAGTCTAAGTAGTGGGACGCTTGAAAAATAATGTTTATTCCACTCCTCTGACAATTAGACGTCAGTGTCTAAATAGCAGCATGCAACAGACAAGAAATTCTCGTTCATCTGTAAATTCTGATCTGACCATTTCCTTTAAACATACTGTGATGGGACAGTCGGCTTTCTCAAACACAGCAGCAAAAAACTGGAACACGCTTCCAGCTAATCTTAAATCTTGCACTACCTCCCACACTTTCTCTCATGGGCTAAAACAATGTCTTCTGAGCAGCAGGTACAGTATGTCAACATCAGGCTTCTTTAAACATTCAAACATTCTGACTGATTGTACTGTAGATGTGTTGTGTAGATGTAAATGTGTTGTGTTTGACTTATGACATTTGTCTTGATGGTCATGTTGTTGATGAACTGTATTTTAGAGGATAATAACACTGATGAATTTGGTAAATGTACATTTTAGAGTATACTGATGACATTGAATTTGAGTATTTTGAGAAGATAATGATGAATCTGAAATCTTGTATTTATGGAAATTAGAATGAATTAATTTTGATTGTTTTAAATGTTTAATGATGAATTGGATAGTGGTTATTTTAAGGAGACACTGTTACTGAGGATATGTTGTTGTTAGAGGTGGTCTTTTACCTGCCCAAGGACTGCAGATGGAAAGGAGCTAAATCTGGCACAGAGCATCTTTTCTGTCTGAGATGAATGTTTTCTGCGCACTGTCCATGTTTTAAATAAATAAATAAAAGAAAGTTTAGCTACTGTTGTAATGACAAAAAATCTTGTAACGATATAAATAAAAAGTGGTGTTAGATTAAGATGGCAATTTTCTTAAAAGAGCTTAACGCAAGAGCCAAAATTGACAGAGAAATTACGTGCTAAAGGTATCGGTAAAGTCTGATATTGAATGTGCAATTTCATTAACTGTAGCTGTCCACCTGATGTACTTAGGGTTCATGGCCAAATAGGATGATAAGGACAAAGCACAGGCAGGGAAATTTTCCAATTCTTACCCAAACGCCACTCATTAAAACTAATTTTTAGCGGCGCGTCTAGAGTGCATCTCCCCGCACCGTGCGTGCACAGGGCGGCCACAGCGGGCGGCTCCTGCTGTAGCTACGGAGGCGAAAGGCCGTCCGGCGCTTGGCGTCCAGTGTGACACTACCACGGTGTAACTCCTTTTGTGTGTATTACCAGGCAGCTTTAACCCAGCATAAGATAAGATAAGATAATCCTTTATTTGTCCCACAATGGGGAAATTGCAGTGTCACAACGCAAGTTTCAGAAACAGTAGGAAAATAAAAGCATCAAAATCAAGATAAATAATAATAAGCATTTACAATCAAGTAAAAAACACAACACTGTAAAGCTAAAAGGCACAGGAACGTTGCACAATAAGCGTCTTTGATTCTGAGCACTGAGCATTTTTAAGAGTGTACACTGAAAGAAAAAAGTCACTGGATTTGTGTAAAAATACAAAAGCTGTTGCGTGCAATAAAATTATGTGTAGGCTTTAAAATGTATTCGATGTCCTCTACATGTTATTTTCTCAGAACCTGAACGCAACTTTTACATGTTGATGAAACGTGATCAAATCATTCTGAATGTGCCTTTTTTAGTATCTTGTTATTTTTATACATAAATTCTGTCTATTCAGTTACTTTGACATGCAATGTCAAATGTCCTCAAACGTAAAAGAACACAGAAACACAGATTTTCCACAGATCTGTATTGTCTTAAACACAAATACAGAGAACACGGATATAGAGTGAAGACTTATTCCAGTGCAGACGCTCTGGTCTCTGCCTGTGGAGACAAGAAAGAGAAATGATTATACTTTGTAATGTACATATTTAAATATACTTAAAGTACTTATTACTTTGGAATACAGTGATTAACAGGACAGAATCATAGTGAACAATACAGAAATGTACATGCAGAAACAATACTCACTGTGTGCTGCTTTTCTATCTCAAAAGGCATTCAGTAACAGGTAGGGCATTTGGTACAAAGTCCTCAAACTGCCTCACCAGACTGTGTAAACAAGTTATAAATGTTCACTGGGAAATATAACGCTGAAAAAAAAAGTTACTATGAACTATCTGTTCATCTGTGGCCTGTGTTTTAGTGGTTCTCAAACGTTTTCCCTTTTTTCTGAAAGATGATTTGATTTTATTTTAGTATTTTTCATTTAACTGAATTTAACTAAATGGCTAACATCCACTTCTTCCGACCCGGGTCCTGCTCAGCGGCTAGTTTTTGAAACATTTGTGTGATGTATGAGTGATACAACAGTCTACGTTTATGTGTGTATTCGCTATCCTTTTAATCTTCCTGGAAATGCTGTGGGTGCGACTGTGACCGGGTTGGTATCCGGGTTGGTATCCGGGTTGGCACCCGAGTTATGTCTTATTAGTCGTCACTGCTACAAATACCGCGAGTCGTGCGTCATGGTGCGTACAGAGAGACGTGGCTCTGGCCGGACATTCCAGATCACCTGTTGCATGTGGACGGGTTTTGTTGTGTCCGCGCACATAGGACTACATCTGTGGGGAAATTTAAAGGCGGGGGAATTTGTGTTTATATTAAAAATGACTGGTGCAAGCAAGTTACTGTCTGGGAGATGTCGAGTAGTCCCGATTTGGAATTACTTTGCTTGTCTATATGTCCCTTCTATCTACCAAGGGACTTTGGTAGTGTTGTCATGTGCACCACATATGTACCCCCCAGCGGAAATGCCACAGAAGAAGACAGTGTTGTAGTGGGCTGAGGATAGTGTGGAAACTTTGAGGGGCTGCCTCTTTTGTACGGACTGGAGTATTTTCCACAGTTTGGACTTAAATGCCACAGAGACAATGACAGACTATATCAACTTTTGTGTTGACACAGTTGTCCCTAAGAAGACCATACAGCACTTCCCAAATAACAAGCCCTTCATTACCAAGGAGGTTAAAACCTGTATTAATGAAAAAAGGTTTGCATATAGGCACAGGGACATGGTGCGCTCAGCCACAGCCCAGAGAGAAGTAAATAAAATAATTAAACAAGGAAGAGAAAAGCACAAAGTCACTTTAGAGGGAACTTTTAAGTTCCATGACAATAAAAAGATGTGGGACTTATTGAAAAAAAAAAATGACCCACATGGCAGCAGGTCTTTAACTGTCCAATGTAAAACTAAATTTGAAAAACTGGTAAATATGAGTTTTCTTCTCTTCAGGGCATTTTTCAAAACTCTGCTCACTCAGGCCAGACGGATTGTGGGGAACCCCTCTCACCTGTTACATGGGGAATTTGAAATTCTTCCATCTGGCAGGCGGGGGCGATATCGAGCACATAACTTTAGAGCAACAGATATAAACTCTCACTTGTATATAAACTCTAATTTGGGCCCACTTCTGTTGCACTGTTGAACAAATCTGCACAACAAAGGTACACCTAAGTCACTTTATTCAATGGTGCAATAACTGTGCAATAACTACACTACTCACAATAAGTTAGGGATATTGTTATTCATATGAGTATTTTTCCTATTTGGTCTGAAATTCAATTAAATAAGTAAAAGTTCCCTTTGATATTACTAATAATGAATGAGAAAATAACACCTTTTTCATTAGTTTAATTTATTACACCCCCAAAAATTATGACAATAACAAAGATAGCCCAAAATAATAAAAACTTGACTGTCAGTAACGGGTGTTTCCACCATTTGCCGCAATGACAGCTTGACAGCGACGTCTCATGCTCCTCACTACCCTCATGATGTTGTTCTGAGGCAATGCATTCCACTCTTCCACAAGTGCTACACACAGTTCTGCCAGGTCATGTGGTGGTGGGGTACGATCATCCAGTCTCCGCTTCAACTGGTCCCAGACGTGCTCTATGGGGTTCAGGTCAGGGGACATTGCTGGCCATACCATATGAGGCACTCTGACTTCCTGAAGTCGAGCTGTGACAATTCTGACTCGATGTGGTGGAGCATCATCATCCATGAACAGAAAGTTGAGGGTGTGCTGACGGAATTGGGGGTTGATGATGGGTTCTATGATGTCTCTGACTTAAGAACGTGCAGTTACTGAGCCATCTACAATAACCAGATCTGTTTTGCGCTGACTGGTGATGCCTGCCCAGACTGGTGCACCGCCTCCACCAGAGGGAACCCTGGGGACCATGTTGACCTCGCCGTATCGCTCACCTCGCCTTCTCCAGCAACGCTGACGACCATCATTCCTGTGCAAGGTGACCCGACACTCATCAGTGAACAAGACGGTAGACCACTGCTGCATTGTCCAGGTCACATGATCTTGTGCCCACTGCAAACGTTCATGGCGGTGTCTTGGTGTCAGTGGAGTCACCTGCAACGGTCGTCTGGCATTCAAGCCAAAGTGGTGGAGTCGATTGCGCATGGTTTGTCTGGAAACCCTAGTCCCCCTCACCTCTCGTAAACAGGCCTGCAGCTGTGTGGCCGTTGCATGACGATGTCTGAGTGCGTAGGTCCTTAGGTACTGGTCATCGTTGCGGTCCTGGGCCTTTTACAAACTCTGCCAGTAGTTCTGTGTCTTGATGCAAGTCTGCTGATGACACTTTGAGACACACCAAGTTCACGAGCAAGATCTGACTGCCTGCTACCGACCAAAAGGCGCGCTATGGCCAGGTGACGCTGCTCGTCTGTTAAGTGACGTCGTGTGTTCATGGCTGTTTGAATGATGAACTTGGAATGACTTACTGACAATACCAGCTTTTTATACCCACAGAATGTTGAAATTGATGCCACATTGACAAGATTTGTCTTTTAGTTTTTTTTTGGCCTTAGCCCCAATATGTACACAGTGAGACCAGTATGTGGAAAACACAAAATGAGGTGTGTCTATCACTCCAATACATTTGCCTCCCTATCCCAAAAGTCTCTGAAGTGAAGCAAACACCGTATGTATGACACCCGCTGAGTCTCTCTAAATATGCCTAACTTATTGTGAGTAGTGTATTTGTGCAAAAGGGCTAGTGCAATAACTGGACACTTTATGGACACTTTATTGTTGTGCAGTGCACAAATGGACAATGGACATTAACAATGGACACATGTATCTTGTGACTGTTGTCAGACTGTACCGTGTGAGTGTAACTGTGTTTTTAAGCTGCGGGTAGTGAGCCCAAGACAAATTCCCTTTGGGACAATAAAGTTAAAGTTCAAACTTTATTGTCAATTCTTCATACAAAGAATACATTGAAATTGTGTTTCTCACTATCCCATGCGTAATAAATAAATAATAAATGGTAAATAGTGCAAAAGTGCAAAAGGCATATAGTGCCTAAAGTTTATCTTAATATTCACTGCTCTGAATACCACTTTTTGTTTGCATGTGTTGCTCACAACATATTCAAATCTTAGTACAATTGTCACAGTGTTGTAGCCTATTTTCTATAATGCAGCTCCACACACCTTCACAAGAATCATTTGAATAATTTCATCTGGTGGAATAGCCCATTTCTAGTTAACTAAATGGAGCTGTTAACTTGTAAACTATCACTTCGTAACATCACAATTTTAACACACTATACAAACACTATTCTAAATGTACTGTTTTTTTTATATGAACTGCAAAAAAAAACAGCAGAATGAAAGATTTAAAGGGCCTATACTACATTATTTTCTGATCTATTTTATAAAGAGACCTGGACTTTTGTTTTGTTTCATTCACACATGTTTGAGCAACCCTTTATTATTGTCTACATCTCCAAAGCTCAAAATGCTCTGTTCCACCTTGTGATGTCGTGTAGTTAAGCTTCTTCTGGCACTGCTCCTGTCTGCTCCTCTGGCTCTGCTCCTCAGGCCCTGCGCCTGTCTGCTCCTCTGGCACTGCTCCTGTCTGCTCCTCTGGCTCTGCTCCTCTGGCTCTGCTCCTGTCAGCTCCTCTGGCACTGCTCCTGTCTGCTCCTCTGGCTCTGCTCCTGTATGCTCCTGTCTGAGTGGTCTCACCTGCCACGTGCACATTGATTCCTAAAGCAATAGGTCTAGTCCAACAGGTCAGACAGGTGCGAGGTTAGTCCTGCTTTTTCCACAGTGGTTCCTGGTCCTAATTAGACCGGGACTCAATCAACGTTCGGCATTTTGTTACAAGGTGGGACTGGCTTTCCCAGAACCCTAAAACTAACCAAAAACTGTCTCTAACCCTAATCCTAACCCTTTCTATATGCAACATATGCAATAATGTAGCAAAGAAAAAAGTGAGATAAGTCTACTACATTTTTTAAATCTTTTGAAATGGTTTCCACTTCACAGCTGCGCCATGTCAGGGTCAAGAAATGACAAAAGTGCAAAGCAGTGGTCAAAGCAAAAGGTAAAAGCTCTTTTTAAAAATTTAAAACAAGTTTGAGTTATTTTGAGTTTATTTTTTCTTTGCTACATTGCACATGTGTCATTCATAGTTTAGATGCCTTCAGTGAGAATCTACAGTCCCTGACAAAAGTCTTGTCGCTTATCCATTTTGTAGAAACAAAAGCTTATAACCTGACTTTAAATTAATCGATTGGTTTTTAGAAATGTCTCATATGAAAGCTAAAACCCTCCCAAATTATGCTCAATATACTAAAATAAATTTGCTTCACTGAAGAAAGATTGATCATTTAATGAACACAGAAAGGTCAGATTTTGGCAAGACAAAAGTCTTGTCGCCTTGTCATATGATGCACCCAATCCTAGATTACAGCCTCACCTGTGATCAGTTACTGATCAATCAATTAGTGGGTGTGTATAAAAAGAACCCCAGCACACCAGACCTTCACATCAACTGCAACTTGACCTCTGACAACATGCCTAAGATCCACCCTGAGACCAAAGCGTTAATTATCAAGAGGCTGAAGACCAGATCCACTGCTGAGGTGGCTTACACCTTCAATGTGTCTCAGCGTCAAGTACAAAGAATAAGAAAAAGATCTGAAAAGACTGGAGGTGTTTTTGACAAGCCCAGGTCCGGCAGACCCCGCAAGACAACTGCTCGGGAGGACCGTTTGTTGATTCGAAAATCCAAGGCCAGCCCCTTTTCCACTGCAGCAGAGCTCCACCAGGCCTGGTCACCTCAAGTCCCTGTGTCAACCAGAACAGTTTGTAGAATTCTGTCTCGAAATGGCCTCCATGGTCGAATCAGTGCACAGAAACCAGCACTAAACAAAAGGCAATTAAAAAACCATGTGGCATTTGCCAAGGCCCACAGCCTGCTAAAAGGATGGACACTGGAAAAGTGGCAGAAGGTGGATTTCTCAGATGAATCCTCGGTTGAATTACATCACAGCCGCCGCAAATATTGCAGGAGACCTACTGGAGCCCGCATGGATCCAAGATTCACCCAGAAAACAGTTAAGTTTGGTGGCGGAAAAATCATGGTCTGGGGTTACATCCAGTATGGGGGTGTGCGAGACATTTGCAGGGTGGAAGGCAATATCAATAGTCTAAAATATCAAAAAGTATTAGCTACCTCTTACATTCCCAACCATAAAAGGGGTCAAATTTTGCAGCAGGATGGTGCATCGCATACTTCTATCTCTACATCAAAGTTCCTCAAGGCGAAGAAGATCAAGGTGCTCCAGGACTGGCCAGCCCAGTCACCAGACATGAACATCATTGAGCATGTCTGGGTTAGAATGAAAGAGGAAGCATGGAAGGCAAAACCAAAGAATCTTGATGAACTCTGGGAGGCATGTAAGACTGCTTTCTTTGTATTCCTGATGACTTCATCAACAAATTGTATGAATCATTGTGGAACCGCATGGATGCAGTCCTTCAAGCTCATGGAAGTCATACAAGATATTAAATATGGATCTCACAGCACCACTACTTAATTCACTGACGTTATGCAACATATTTTTGTATTTGAAGTAAATTATTTGTTCAATTTTCTGTAGGCGACAAGACTTTTGTCTTGCCAAAATCTGACCTTTCTGTGTTCATTAAATGATCAATCTTTCTTCAGAGAAGCAAATTTATTTTAGTATATTGAGCATAATTTGGGAGGGTTTTAGCTTTCATATGAGACATTTCTAAAACCAATCGATTAATTTAAAGTCAGGTTATAAGCTTTTGTTTCTACAAAATGGATAAGCGACAAGACTTTTGTCAGGGACTGTACAGCGTAAAAATTCCTGGAAATAAAGAAGGAAAAAAATTAAGTGTGTCCAAACTTTGGACTGCTCTTACACAGGTCAAAAATAAACAATTGCTACAAAAATTTGAAAAAAAAAAAAAAAAAAATGCGGAACATTTGTGGACTCGAGATTAAGACCTTGTTTAGTCGCTGTTTATGTTTTGGTTTAGTCCTGGTCTAGATCTTCAAGTCATTTTAGTGTTTGACACTTCATTCAAATATATTTGATTATATTACTTTAGAGATGTCAAAAGTATCAAAAAACAGATACTGAAACTAGATATTTATT
Source organism: Taenioides sp. WSHXM2023 (assembly GCA_029959045.1). NCBI lineage: Eukaryota > Metazoa > Chordata > Actinopteri > Gobiiformes > Gobiidae > Taenioides > Taenioides sp. WSHXM2023. Next base: position 30,863,457 of record CM057099.1, read on the forward strand.
AGATTTTTTGTAGGTATCCTATTGACAGGACAGAAATGAACCTTTCCTGAATGTCTTTAGAATGATGTTGAGCTGTATCAGAACAAGTATAAGAGCACATAGACTAGTATACACCCATGGAGCACTATGGAACCTACAGGACCACTGAGGATTATACAGATATGAGGACACATAAGATAAGATAAGATAATCCTTTATTTGTCCCACAATGGGGATATTTCAGTGTCACAACGCAAGTTTCAGAAACAGTAGGAAAATAAGAGCATGCATCAAAATCAAGATAAATAATAATAAGTATTTACAATCAACTAAAAAAACACAACACTGTGAAGTTAAAAGGCACAGGAATGTTGCACAATAAGCGTCTTTGATTCTGAGCAGTGAACAAACAGCAGTTAAAGTGACTCCAGTATAGTAATATATAATATTACTACAATAAAGTGACTCAGATGATTGTGTACAGTGCAGTGATGGACAGTGGTGGTTAAATAAATAAGTAGAAAAGAAAAGAAATAGGGTTGTGGTATGGCGTATGGACTATCGAGTCTATTCTTTAGTATTGTTATATTTACATTTAGTCATTTAATATTTGGACATTTAAACATTTTCCTGAAAACGTATGCATAATCTTAAAGGATTTTAGTGAAACAACATAATAGCATAATAATCCAGGTTTTCAGTAAAAGTACAGATAATATAGTGTATCTGACTAACACTCCAGCACTGTTCCAGCACATTTGAGCTTTCTGTGAACAGTTCATATAAAAGCATGTTTCTCTTCTGTCTCACTGTGTGTACTCCACTGAACAACTTTTAAAACATGAATCTTTACTATGACTACTTTAATCACCACAAACCTAATGCCTTATGGAAACTGCTTGTTTCCATGGAAATGCTATTCCTTTGGCTATAATATTCCACAGTATGTTATAAAGCTACAGGCTTTTTGCACCATATGTGGCAGCAAATATGGCAGAAGACCTTCTAGAGGAAATACAGGGAGAAAGAACCATTTCATCACCACATGTTAGGGAAAATAAGTGTTGTCCTAAACATTCCTAGAGTTGCACAGAGGCAGAAGGCTCTGGATGTCTGAGGCAGGAGAAGTTTATTTACCATCAGTCTGGGACCTGGTGAACTTGAATACTCAACACTGCATTAGTATTGGGTGTTCAAGCCTGACTCTGCTTCCAGACAAGAAAGATTTAAATAGGAGCATGGAGACAAGCTGGCCGAGATAAAATGAGAAGCACATAATGAATCTGAGAATATTATAAAAGCCTACTCAGTGACACCACAACCTACGAATTACTAAAACGGGACCCCACCAATGTGTACAAAAAGAAGATCATTGATTGCTTGCAGAAGTTGGAGAAGGAAGTCATTGATCGACAGCTATATTACAGACTGTACCCTGGTAACGCCATCCCTGGCATCTATGGCCTCCCAAAGATCCACAAACAAGGAGTACCACTCAGACCCATTGTATGTAGCACAGACTCCATCACGTACAATGTGGCCAAACACCTAAAAACCATCTTGGCTCCGCTGGTGGGTAACACGGAGCACCATATTGAGAACACAGCCGAATTTGTGAACAAAATCAAGCATCTCCAGTTTGACCTGGATGAGACTATGGTTTCCTTTGATGTGACCTCTCTTTTCACTTGTATCCCTACATCGGTAGCGGTGGAGGCAGCAAGGAGGAGACTACTGGAGGATACCAAGCTAGAAGAGAGAACCAAACTTTCACCCGACCAAATCTGCCAACTGCTGGAAATTTGTTTAAGTACCACCTATTTCCAGTTCAGAGGAAACTTCTACAGGCAAATCCACAGCTGTGCCATGGGCTCACCGGTCTCCCCTATCATTGCAAACTTATACATGGAACAATTTGAACAGAGTGCCCTGGCCTCATATCCAGGCACTCCACCCACGCACTGGTATCGTTATGTGGATGATAATTTTTCAAAAATCAGAATTCAAGATTTGGAACCTTTTACTGCACATATCAATTCTGTAGATCCAAACATCAAATTCACACGTGAAGATGCCAAGGACAACACATTGGCCTTCTTAGATTTTGCAGTAACGATAAGAGAAGACCGGTGACTCCAGGTAGAGGTCTTCAGGAAGCCCACACACACCGACCAATATCTGCTTTTTGATTCACACCACCCACTGCAGCACAAACTTGGAGTCATTCGGACATTACAACACAGGGCCCAAGTGGTTCCTACAAGCGCAGAGGGAAAGGAGAAAGAAGAACAACACGTGAAGAAAGCCCTCTCCGTTTGTGGATATCCTAAATGGGCTTTTAAAAACAGCCACTTTTCAAACGAATGTATCAACACAGAATACCAGGGTGGGCCGCAAATCTGCCGTACATCTCCACCTAAAAGCCACGGGCCACTCCTTTGAGGACAGTGAGGTCCAGATCCTGGCCAGAGAAAAGAACTGGTTTGAGAGGGGAGTTAAAGAAGCTATTTTTGTCAAGAAAGAGAATCCTTCCTTGAACAGAAATGGGGGTCTCAGACATCATTTGTCTCCCATCTATAACTCTATCCTCAAACCTAAATCTAAACAAACAGAGAAAACAATGGGACTAGCCAGGACATGTCCAGAGGTGTGAAAACACCCATCATGGCCCTGAATGGATATGCTAACTACACCCCACTCCCACTCCATATTGAATAGACCCACCCAACTAACAGAAACTGTAAACACTCCATATTGAATAGACCCACTTAACTAATAGAAACTGTATTTAAATATGTGTTGTCTCAGAGTAATTTCATTGTAATTAGCTCCTCCCTTCAGGCAGATATTAAGCAGTGTCCGCCAGCATCTGACCAGAACTGAAGAAGCAGCTTGGATGAGCTGCAAAATGTATTCGACCAAATAAACTCTGTCCAGTTGACAAATTTCTCCTTTGCCATGGATTCTACATGGACGACTGAGGGATTCTACACACAATATTATAAAAGGACAAATTCTGTAATAGTTGGATGACGCATAGAAAAGGTCACCAATGAACTGGAGGTGTCTTTGCTAAAGCCTATGCAAGGGGTGCAAAATTCCACAACAGTTCTCTCCTCTGAAAACTTAAGGTTTTCCCAAAAAATATACTTAAATTTAATGAATTATAATCTCGAAAGAAACTAGACTGGTGGAAGCAGATTTCAGACCTTTACATCTTACCAACATACAGTGGAGGAAATAAGTATTTTATCCCTTGCTGATTTTGTAGGTTTGCCCACTGAAAAAGAAATATCTATGTCTATCATTTTAATATAAAAAAGAAAATCCAGAAAATCACACTATAGAAAATATATTAATTGATTTGCATTTCATTGTGTGAAATAAGTATTTGATCCCCTACCAACCATTAAGAGTTCTGGCTCCCACAGACCAGTTAGACACTCCTAATCAACTCGTCACCTGAATTAGACTCCTGTTTTAACTAGTCACCTGTATAAAAGACACCTGTCCACAGAATCAGTCAATCAATCAGACTCCAAACTCAAAGGACGTCAGGGACAAGACTGTAGACCTGCACAAGGCTGGAATGGGCTACAAAACCATAAGCAAGAAGTTGGGTGTTGAGGAGACAACTGTTGGTGCAATCATTCGAAAATTTAAGAAATACAAAATGACCATCAGTCGACCTCGGTCTGGGGCTCCACACAAGATCTCACCTTGTGGGGTTTCAGTGATCATGAGAACAGAGAAAAATCAGCCTAGAACTACACGGGAGGAGCTAGTCAATGATCTCAGCACCTTGGACCACAGTCACTAAGAACACCATTGGTAACACTTTACGCCGCAATGGATTAAAATCCTGCAGTGCTCACAAGATCCCCCTGCTTAAGAAGGCACATGTGCAGGCCCACCTGAAGTTTGCCAATGAACACCTGAATGATTTAGAGAGTGACTGGGAGAAGGTGCTGTGGTCAGATGAGACCAAAATCAAGCTCTTTGGCATTAACTCAACTCGCTGTGTTTGGAGGAAGAGAAATGCTGCCTATGACCCCAAGAACACCATCCCCACCATCAAGCATGGAGGTGGAAACATTATGCTTTGGGGGTGTTTTTCTGCCAAGGGCACAGGACAACTTCACTGCATCAACAGGAGGATGGACGGAGCCATGTACCATTAAAATCCTGAGTGACAACCTCCTTCCATCCACCAGGAAACTGAAAATGGGCCGTGGATGGGTCTTCAAACACGACATTAACCTCTAACATACAGCCAACGCAACAAAAGAGTGGCTCAAGAAGAGGCACATTAAGGTCATGGAGTGGCCCAGCCAGTCTCCGGACCTTAACCCTATAGAAAACCTATGGAGGGAGCTGAAGCTCTGAGTTAATTTAGAGATGATCTGCAAAGAAGCGTGGACCAAAATTCCTTCTGATATATGTGTGCAAATGAAATGTCTGACCTCTGTGCTGCAAACAAGGGTTTTAAGTCTTTTTTGGCTTGAGGGTTCAAATACTTATTTCACTCAATGAAATGCAAATCAGTTTATATATTTTCTGGATTTTCTTTTTGATATTATATTTCTCAATGTTAAAATAAACCTACCATTAAAATTATAGCCTGTTCATTTCTTTGTCAATGGGCAAACCTACAAAATCAGCAAGGGATCAAATACTTATTTCCTCCACTGTAAGTTATCAGTTATTAAAATAATACATTTATCCAACCACATAATACACCAACAAATGGCATTTACCAGACCTAAGTGGGCAAACTTCAGAGTTAAGTAAAACAACAGCTTTAGTTCCATCATCAGTAATAATATTTTCTCATACATTTGTACAAATTACATACACAAATGGCATATAGACACATATAACATACATCAAAATATCACCAAAACCTCTGATTTTTATTTTCTATATATTTTGGTATTTTTAAATAATATAAAAGAGTCCAAGTCCATGTTCTTCACACTGAGCATTTCCTCTGCTCAGTGCCGAGAAACTGAGTGAAAGTTTGTAGGGAACACACAAACTTAAATCCTTATGTGATTTTCTAAACCTGACCCAGCTCATTACTTCTCCCACTCGTCCCAATCCAAAGTGTTATGAGAAATCTACTTTGATAGATCTTATTTTGACCAATGCTCCCCATAAATATAGTGCCACTGGGGTGTTCTGTAATGATTTAAGCAACCATTGTGTTGTGGCAGCAGTCAGAAGCACAAAAACCATTAAAAGGAAACCACGTATCATCATAAAGAGGGATTTAAAACATTTTTCAGAGCAAGGGTTTCTTCTTGATTTAGGAAACTGCAATTGGAATCGTGTTTGTCTAATTCCAGATGTTGAATTGGCTTGGAATTATTTTTATGACATTTTTAACAACGTTGTTAATGCACATGCTCCACTCCGGAAAATCCGAATAAAAGGAAGGGATAATCCTTGGTTCTCATCTGAGCTTTCAAACATTATTTATCAACGCAACAAAGCCTGGGCAAAAGCAAGAAAGTTCAGTCTTACTGATGATTGGCTTACCTTCAGAAGGTTACGAAATAGATGTTCTTACTTAATTAAGAAAGTCAAAGCAGAATATTATTTATCTATTACTACTGATAGTCTGAATGACCCAAAACATTTTTGGAAAACAGTGAAATCTCTTTCTGTAAGTGATAAATCTCAGTCTTTGCCAACTTTCATTGTTAATGAATTTACTGTTGTTCGAGACAAACATGAAATGTTAAATTGTTTTAACAAATACTTCATAGCTTCTGGGTCAAAACATTTAAACGATAATGTGGCAAATGATGGCTATTTTCTTCCAGCTTCCAGTCCTTCCTCTTTTAACTTTCAGCCTATCACTATTGAGGATGTGCATAAAGAGCTGAAACATCTTGATATTAAAAAATCACATGGCCCAGATCTTTTGGACCCCTATTTTTTGAAAATGGCAGCTGATTCTATAGCAGAGCCACTTACACACATCTTTAATTTGACCTTGTCCACTTCAGAAATCCCTAAAATGTGGAAATCTGCTTTTGTATTTCCACTTTTTAAAGGAGGTGACCAAAGTGTCTTAAGTAATTATAGACCAATTTCAAAATTGTCGGTTATTTCCAAAATTTTAGAGAGTCTAATTAATGAACAACTAAAATCATATTTGGAAACTTGTGAAATCCTTTCCAAATTTCAGTCAGGATACAGGAAAAAGCATAGCACCATGACAGCAGCATTGAAGATTATAAATGATATTTGCTCAGCGTCCGATAAAAAACTAAATTGTGCTTCTATTCATCGACTATTCATTGATTTGTCTAAGGCGTTTGATTCTGTAGATCATCAATTACTAATGCGACGACTTGTAAGCATTGGACTTTCGGAACAAGCAATCAGATGGATTTCAAATTATCTTTGTGACAGGTCTCAAAGGGTTAAATGCGGTGACCAGTGTTCAGATGATCTGCCTGTTATTCGAGGTGTACCACAAGGGTCTATTCTGGGACCACTTCTCTTCATTATATATATAAATGATATGGGACAGAATGTAAAAAATGCAAATTGCCATTTTTATGCAGATGACATGATTATATATTGTTTTGCACCTTCACTCACTGAAGCCATCGACAAATTGCAAAATGCATTTAACATTGTTTGCCACAGCTTCTCTGAATTGAAACTCTGTCTTAATGCAAACAAAATCAAAGCAATGCTTATTTCCTGATGTAAGATCACGCAAAATGTTCCTCCAGTTGTTGCATCTGATGGCTCAGTTATTGAAGTTGTTCATGCTTTTAAATACTTGGGTGTCATAATTGATGATGGACTGTCTTTTAAGTTTCATATTGACTCTCTTATCAAAAAGTTGCGTCTTAAATTGAGTTTTTACTTTAGAAATAAGTTGTCTTTTTCATTCAATGCCAGGAAGAGACTTGTTGCTGCAACATTCCTCCCTGTGCTGGACTACGGGGATCTTTTGTATATGCATGCCCCAGCCCAAGCTCTGCGGTCTCTGGATTCAGTATTTCATGCTTCTTCGCGCTTTATAACAAACTGTAGTGCTCGGACCCATCATTGCGAACTCTACTATCATGTTGGATGGCCCGCTTTAGCGACCCGGCGGCTCACACACTGGTACAGACTTATTTATAAGGGACTTGTTGGGCTGCTTCTTCAATACCTTAGTGTGTATCTTCAGCGTAGGCCTAATGGACTCCAGAATTTACGTTCTCAGGATGTTTACACACTGACTGTTCCTACTGTGAGAACACAGAAGGGAAAACTGTCTTTTCAGTATTGTGCTCCAGCCGACTGGAATTCTTTGCAGAGAGTTTTAAAACTAAAAACACTTATACCTATGCCTTTTTTAATACTCTTTTGAAGGACCTGGAAACGCAATCGATGATATGCCAGTGTTTCTAACTGTGTCCCTAACATATTATCTGTGTTGATTTTATATTGAATTGTTGTCTTGTGGGTTGTGTTGTGTGGGCTTCGTGGCCAGGACTCCCTTGAAAAAGAGATCTTTGAATCTCAATGGTTAAATAAAGGTTAAATAAAAATAAAAAACTTTAGCTGCTACCGGCTTTTTGTCATCTCGGTTTGGTTAGTGTTTTTCTGTTTTCTGCCATCCACTCTTTTCATTATTTGTAGTTCTTCCAGCGAACTTATTAAAATAACTGTTTCGGTTTGCTCCGGGCCGCCATCTTGCAGTGTATCATCGTGTCAGAAGGACGACCCAACGAGCAGGCGCCGAACGACCGGAATTATTTTTAAGAGGAATAAACATGTACATGATTGAGGAATAAATTAATTCGGCTTTAAAATCGGAATAAACAACCCAATTAATTCGGAAGGAGGAGCAGTGTGGTTTTCGTCCTGGCCGCGGAACACTGGACCAGCTCTATACTCTCCATCGGGTGCTTTTCCCAACCAGTCCACATGTGCTTTGTGGATCTGGAGAAGGCATTCGACTGTGTCCCTCATGGTGTTCTTTGGGGAGTGCTCCGGGAGTATGGGGGTCTTTGCTAAGGGCTGCCCTTCTGTTCATTGTATTTATGGACAGAATTTCTAGGTGCTGTCAGGGGCCGGAGGGGATCCGGTTTGGGGACCACAGAATCTCATCTCTGCTGTTTGCAAATGATGTTGTCCTGATGGCTTCATCAGACCGGGACCTCCAACGTGCACTGGGGCGGTTTGGATCAGCTCCTCCAAATCCGAGGCCTTGGTTCTTGACCGGAAAAAGGTGGCTTACCCTCTCCGGGTGGGGGAGAGTCCCTGCCTCAAGTGGAGGAGTTCAAGTATCTCGGGGTCTTGTTCACAAGGAATGAGATTAACAGGTGGATCGGTGCAGCATCGGCAGTGATGTGGTCACTGTATCAGACCGTTGTGGTGAAGAGAGAGCTGAGCCAAAAGGCAAAGCTCTCGATTTACCGTCAATCTACGTTCCTCCCCTCACCTATGGTCATGAGCTTTGGGTAATGACCGAAACGACAAGATCAAGGATACAAGTGGCCGAAATGAGTTTCCTTCACAGAGTGGCTGGGCGCTCCCTTAGAGATGCTGGCACCACTACCAGCCTAAGCACAAACCCTCTCCAGGCTAACCTGTGTGGGTCAAACATGAGCACAGCTGGCAAGTGTGGCTGGGCAGAGCCATGGGTGCACTAGGCACAGGTGACTTATTTTAGGCTTTAGGCTTTGAGTGGTAACATTCATAAGTTAAAATATATGGTAATAAAGTAATTATATTACCAAGCCTATACCAAAATAGCCAAATGAGCCACACCCTCTGGGCCGTCAGACCCCATGACCTAACCAGTTGACAACAAAGAGATTTACTATCACCTGAAATCTACATGAATTTTGGCCCAGAGTCCGATGTAGTCCCAGTGCAAATGTTACTGTAACAGTTAACAGTTATTGTACTGAGGCAATAAAAAATAAATGTACCAAATGAAAAATATTTTCTCTGCAAAGTATTCACGATGTTCTGATGAATACTGTTTTGCACACTACAATCAGGCAAAATAATGATGGATAAAATTCAATACAGTATCATCACTGCAATACACATCAGAACTAAATAAAACATATTTAGTTTTGAAAACGTTGTTGATTTTAGGTTTCCTTAAATTAATATTCAAAGTTTTCTTAATTTGGCTCCCAAACGAAAAGCAGCAGGATCAAATCAAAACTACTGCTATGTGTGTCAAATAAATAATTAAAATATAATCCAGCTGAAGTATAACATGACCAGAAGAAGTAGATAAAATCTGTTGGTAATATATTAAATATTACATTACTGTTAATGACAGCCCATGTTCAGTTACGGCTATGCAAATAATGAAAATTTCAGTTTTACTCAAATTACCAAAGCTGTAATTGAGAAAATATTCTATTCTGCTCTTATACTATGGGTACTTGTTCCCATCTCCCACAAAAACTGCATGGAGCACATGTTAAGTGTAGTGGTCTAAAACACAAAACATGTTTTTACCGTGTAATATGACAGAAACACACAAACAATGTTTTTCATTCGATAGTCTTCTGATTTTGTAGTTTTCATAGAACATTTGCAGTACAACTTCTCAAAGTTTCAGAACACATCAAGAATATTAGAGATATGTGCAAGGTACGGCTGCCAGATTAATTTGCAGTCCAATTTGACTGACCCAACAAACAAATCACAAATGCCATATTTTTCTCCATAACAAAATATTCTTAAATAAAATCGCACAAACCTGTAGTCCAGGACTGCACAAACATGTCCCAAAATGGTATTCCTGTACTATGTGTGTTTGATGTGTTTAAAATGGAAACTTTGAACAGAATCCCAACACCAAACATAAATGACAAAGCTAATCCTGATTGCAGTGTTCCTCAAAAAACACAGTGAGACATTTTTCGTAAATCGTTCAGCTCTAGCGCTAGTCATAACAATTTGTTTTTCAACCAACCATTCCTTCATTCCTTTTACCCTTCTCTGGTACTGTATAAAATAGATGCAATAAGAATTGCGTCATGCTAACTGCTGAATACGTTAATATTTAATTTACATTAATAATTAATCACAACTAATCATAAAAGATTGATAAGCATTTGGAAGCCCTAAGCCCGCCCGGGCCAGAGACCAACCCCTCTCCTGAGTCTCCTTTCTCCAGTCATCCCTTCTCTCCATCTCCCCCCAGAGCCTCTGAGCTCTGAGTATTACAGAACAGTATACAGAAATACAACTTACATATCAAAGCAGACTTGTGCTAATCAACTTAACTTACATCTGAAGACAACACAGTGTTTCCTGTGGGATGGGGCCAGTTGTGTCTGTTGACCCTTTACACATACACTGGCCTGGTCTCGGATAGAAATCACATGTATTTACACAAAGACAGATTGAGATAAATTTTTTCCACAATTTAATTTCCATCACAACACAAGTTTTTTTTTTTTTTTTTTTGTTTTTTTTTTGCATACAACACAAGAGTTTTAGTTGTTATGTATAAAACTAAATTCCGGTTCTGTGTATTTAGTTTTGTATTTTTTATTTATATATTATAATTTTATTTCCCTTAATAAGATTAAAATTGATATTTTAATCTTATTTTATTATGGCTGCCCCATATTACTCTTACCACGATTACCATCGAAACACCAGAGCAAAGTAAGAACAAGGCCTTTCCTGTTGTGTTCACCTGGTTCCTCCTGGACACTGCTGTGATGCTACAGGACACAGAGGGGGACACTTTTGGCTCTTCCACAGGATCTGCTGACCCTCCCTGACCAGTCATTCTGTTAAACTGCACTGAGACCTTTGACTGAGACACAAAGGCCACTGAGACATGCAGTAAAATGTTGCAGCAAAACTGCAAGAGTTTACTGCAGCAAAACTGCATTTCCCCCGGAATCAGTGAAGTATCCCTCTCTCTAAAAGTGATCTATCTCAATGGAGAGTGCTTTGAAGTATGGTTTGAACTTTCTGTTTCCATGGAATCATGCAGGAAACATGCCACCTCCAGAAAATTACATACTGTAGCTTTAATATAAAAATTGATGTTGTCAAAGAAACGTATTGTCAAAGCATCAGTGATGGGAGAGATATGGAAGACAGTCTGTGACATATACCTCACTGGGACAATGTATGATTAACCCGGACGTTCTTGTAAAACGGACAACCGCCTTTTTATGACATTTTTTATGACGTGACAAGCAAATCGCTCTCACCTCAGACACTACAGTGTTAAAGGGCCTATATTATGTATGTCATATTTACCTCTTCAAAAGCAGGCCTGGATATGTTTGAGTAACTATTATTAGTTTGTGTACATCTCCAAAACTCAAAATGCTCTGTTCCACCTCGTTATGTCATGTATTGGTAGTTTTCAAGTGAACAGCTCCTTTTACTTTTAGTTCAGTAGACATTGGCAATTCCCAGGCTGAAATTATCCAAATGATTCTAGTGAAGATATGAGGAGTTTAAAAACCCAGCGGAGCACTGTGCTTTAGACGAGAGTACAGAAAATGTCTGCCAGCTCTGCTCAGATCCCCTCCATGAACAAAGGGCCCAGTGTGAGGTCCCAGGGACAGTTCACTCTACAGCAAAGAAAACAGTCACATATTTACATCCAAACATTTTCATGACATTATTTGACCATATTCCCATATGGTCTTATATGTGTGTACTCCCTCAGTGGTCCTGTAGGTTCCATAGTGGTCCATGGGTGTATACTAGTCTATGTGCTCTTATACTTGTTCTGATACAGCTCAACATCATTCTAAACACATTCAGGAAAGTTTCTGCTCTGTCCTGTCTGACTTTTTAGTATCGATACCTGTGAAAAATGAGTATCTAGTTTCAATACTATTTATAGTATGGATTAGTGTCTGATTTTCAATACTTTTGACAGCCCTAGTTATTCTGTGTGTTAAACTGTTTAAACATGTAGAGACGTCTGGGTTTGTTTCATTGGCTGACTGTGACTCCCATGTGCTTTTTATAGGTTCATTTATATTTACACAGGAAGAGACGTCTGCAATGGGTGAGTCCAAGATGACAAAGTCCACACAAGGACCTGTCACAACAAGCACCATATTTAAGTCATTTTAAGAATACAAAAAAAGCTGCTTTACATAAAGGCAGAGGTGGGTGCTAGATTGACTTTACTTTGAAAGAAATTGTACTTTATACAGTACTTTTCTAGCACCATACTTTTGCTCTTACTTGAGTAACATTTTTATTTAAGTAAAAGTACTTGGGTAATTTAATGCACAGTGTAACAGTACTCTTACATGAGTAATATACTATACAGTGTAACAGTACTCTTACTTGAGTAATATACTGTACAGTGTAACAGTACTTTTACTTGGGTAATATACTATACAGTGTAACAGTACTCTTACTTGAGTAATATACTGTACAGTGTAACAGTACTCTTACTTGAGTAATATACTGTACAGTGTAACAGTACTCTTACTTGAGTAATATACTGTACAGTGTAACAGTACTCTTACTTGAGTAATATACTATACAGTGTAACAGTACTCTTACTTGAGTAATATGTTGTACAGTGTAACAGTACTCTTACTTGAGTAATATACTATACAGTGTAACAGTACTCTTACTTGAGTAATATGTAATACAGTGTAACAGTACTCTTACTTGAGTAATATGTTGTACAGTGTAACAGTACTCTTACTTGAGTAATATACTATACAGTGTAACAGTACTCTTACTTGAGTAATATACTGTACAGTGTAACAGTACTCTTACTTGAGTAATATGTAATACAGTGTAACAGTACTCTTACTTGAGTAATATACTATACAGTGTAACAGTACTCTTACTTGAGTAATATACTATACAGTGTAACAGTACTCTTACTTGAGCAATATGTAGTACAGTGTAACAGTACTCTTACTTGAGTAATATGTTGTACAGTGTAACAGTACTCTTACTTGAGTAATATGTAGTACAGTGTAACAGTACTCTTACTTGAGTAATATACTATACAGTGTAACAGTACTCTTACTTGAGTAATATGTAGTACAGTGTAACAGTACTCTTACTTGAGTAATATGTTGTACAGTGTAACAGTACTCTTACTTGAGTAATATGTTGTACAGTGTAACAGTACTCTTACTTGAGTAATATACTATACAGTGTAACAGTACTCTTACTTGGGTAATATGTAATACAGTGTAACAGTACTCTTACTTGAGTAATATGTAATACAGTGTAACAGTACTCTTACTTGAGTAATATACTATACAGTGTAACAGTACTTTTACTTGGGTAATATACTATACAGTGTAACAGTACTCTTACTTGAGTAATATACTATACAGTGTAACAGTACTTTTACTTGGGTAATATGTTGTACAGTGTAACAGTACTCTTACTTGAGTAATATGTTGTACAGTGTAACAGTACTCTTACTTGAGTAATATACTATACAGTGTAACAGTACTCTTACTTGGGTAATATGTAATACAGTGTAACAGTACTCTTACTTGAGTAATATGTAATACAGTGTAACAGTACTCTTACTTGAGTAATATACTATACAGTGTAACAGTACTTTTACTTGGGTAATATACTATACAGTGTAACAGTACTCTTACTTGAGTAATATACTATACAGTGTAACAGTACTCTTACTTGAGTAATATACTGTACAGTGTAACAGTACTTTTACTTGAGTAATATGTTGTACAGTGTAACAGTACTCTTACTTGAGTAATATGTAATACAGTGTAACGGTACTTTTACTTGAGTAATATACTGTACAGTGTAACAGTACTTTTACTTGAGTAATATGTTGTACAGTGTAACAGTACTCTTACTTGAGTAATATACTATACAGTGTAACAGTACTCTTACTTGAGTAATATGTAATACAGTGTAACAGTACTCTTACTTGAGTAATATGTTGTACAGTGTAACAGTACTCTTACTTGAGTAATATACTATACAGTGTAACAGTACTCTTACTTGAGTAATATGTAGTACAGTGTAACAGTACTCTTACTTGAGTAATATGTAGTACAGTGTAACAGTACTCTTACTTGAGTAATATTCTATACAGTGTAACAGTACTCTTACTTGAGTAATATACTGTACAGTGTAACAGTACTCTTACTTGAGTAATATACTGTACAGTGTAACAGTACTCTTACTTGAGTAATATGTAGTACAGTGTAACAGTACTCTTACTTGAGTAATATACTATACAGTGTAACAGTACTCTTACTTGAGTAATATACTATACAGTGTAACAATACTCTTACTTGAGTAATATACTATACAGTGTAACAGTACTCTTACTTGAGTAATATGTTGTACAGTGTAACAGTACTCTTACTTGAGTAATATACTATACAGTGTAACAGTACTCTTACTTGAGTAATATACTATACAGTGTAACAGTACTCTTACTTGAGTAATATACTATACAGTGTAACAGTACTCTTACTTGAGTAAAAGTTGTTCCTCTTCCCACTGTGAGTGAGTCTAAAGTGACTAAAATTTTCTGTGACAATCTGAAATGATTCTCACATTTGTGTTTCTTGCAGCTCCTTCAGATCTGATTTAGTTTGTCTCATTTCTGTCTCTGTCCTTTGAAAACATCAGATTTTACATTATCTTCAAATTATAAATCAGATATTATGTCCAGTCAGTTACTCTTTAAGTTACTCTTACTTGAGTAGTGGTTTTCCAAAATACTTTCTACTCTTACTTGAGTCATTTCTTGGCTCATTACTTTGTACTACTACTTCTGTTTAATAATACATAATGTTACTCTTACTTGAGTATAAGTTTTGGCTACTTTACACCTCTTAATTGGTCAGTGGAGTCTTAGTTAAAATGTGGATTATTTGACTAATCCTTTTATTTATATGAAATTTGGTATTTTTTGGTATTCCTTTGTAAAACGGCAGGTTAAACTCACAAGCTGAATCTGTCTTTATATAAATACATAGTTTTCTAGTCCTTTTTTTCTGTATAAATAGTAGTTTTTTGCATGAGCACCCCCTGCAGGTGTAGTCTTGTGAGATACAGAATTTTGAGCGTTTTTGTCACACCCCCTTTTTAGTCGACCAATTGATTGTCAGCACGTCTTTAGTCCAGCATTTCGTTAGTCAACTAAAGTTGTAATATTTTCCTGTATTTTGAGGAAGCATAACCATTTCCTTGTTTCCTAAGGTTGCTGTGGGAGCCGGCACACGGGCTCAGCTCTGTGGTGGACACCAGAACACCAGAACTTTACAACCGCTGCAACGTAGGAGACCTTCTGATGAGTCCTGGGTAATGTAGCCTTCTGTAATAGATAATATCAGAAAGTCTCCTGATACTTCACAGTGAGTGAGAGCGACTAACTGAAAAACTGTTGGCTAATGCTAGCTAGATTGTGACTGTAATGTGATATGAGAGAAACTTGTTTAACAGCCCAAATGATCTCACCTGGTGTAGTTCAGATAAGTCACTTCTTTATGATCAGATTGTGTTAAAATAAAACTCAGATTAAAATCTAACAAAGCCTCAGACAGAGCTGTGCCAACAGTTAGCATCACACCCCCAGGGATTGTTGATGACATCAGCTGGAAAGTATGAGTAGTCAGTTGGGAAGTAACTAAATACATGTACTAAAAATACATATTCAGAATAGGGCCACATGAACTGTTTGTGTTGTGATACTGATGTGGAACTAAACTTTAAATCAGCTTCTTTGCTGCTGAACTGTGTATATGGTGTTTTAATAATATTATTTGTTATTATTCATTATAGTATTATTCATTATTAGCATCCTGGCTCACACACTGAGCAGTTTTTGAAAGCTTAGTTTTTACCATCATTTCATGGGATTTTAACCAATTAAGAAGTGCAGCATGTGCAGCTCAAAGGACACAAGTAAGAGACCGTGCAAGAGGCTCGCTGAGGAGTTAGCTATGGATCTTTGAAATACTACAGGCTTTTTACACCAAATGTGGCAGAAGACCTTCTTTCTAGAGGAAATACTACGAGACCTTTTAGAGGAAATACTTTGAGGAAATGACCCATTTCATACCAGCAGAAACACCAGAGTGGAGCGAGAGTGAGGCTTAAAAGAGACTTTTCTGTTGTGTTCACCTGGCTCCCCGTAAATGGGCAAAAAGGCGTCTTGAAAATAAGCAATTGAAGATTTCTCAAACATGCATGAATCAGTGCAGTCAGTCAGTGAGAGGAAAACTACTAGAACACAGTTAAAAGCTCTAAAAAGTCGATTTTGCAGAATAGGTCTGATTTAAGGAAAATAATATTTTATCTTGTGTTTCCATTCTTTTCAGGTTGAAATATGCCCAGCCGAGCACGCTGAAGGGGTATGTTTGCTCCATGGAGACTGCTAAATCTTCAAGGATATATTTTGTATAGTTAACGCTCACATTCTAAAATTAGATGATGTCATAATTTCAGATGGAGCAGGACCCTATATAACTCAATTGGACATTCAGTGTTTAAAGAAATCTCCAAACTTCTAATCCACAAATGTTTCTCCTTCTCGTTCTTTGTTTGGGATCGGCTCCACAAACTTGTCAAATGAATCTTATGTCTTAAAGTCCTTTTAGCTGAAACACTCACGGCTTTGGGGTTGAATAATGGCTCCACTTTCTGAAGCGATTGTGAAAAAATCATTTGACTTTAGTTTATTTCTCCTGTTTTATGTGGATAGGCTCGGGAATTAAAGAGATAAACCAGATTCCACACAAACTCCAACTGAGAATTGTCACGTGTCTCAGGTTCAACTACTGCAGGGCTCTAGTACAGGTTTGTTGTGATGTTCAGTGTTCCTGCAGTAAGTCTCTCTGTCGCCCCCTGCAGACGCACTGACGTAAACTCGGTGACAAACTGGAACGCGCCGCTGGTCTGGGAGGGGACCTTTGACCCTGTGGTCATTGACGACATCTATAAACGAGTGAACCCGAGGATCGCTGTGCTGGTTTTAGCTGTTGGCAAGTAAGTTCATAATAAAACTAGAAGAATCATCGCCATGGTAACCTACGTGTTGACATCTGCAGTACACACAATAAGTACAATACAGACACAACATACAGTGTTTAGCTAAAACATAGTGTAAACTCATTTTAACCCTAGCATAAAAACATAGATTTAAAAGGCAGTTAAGGTGCAACAGAAGTTCTGAAAGTGGATTCTCCTGACCAGCGTGTTTGCACTGATACATCATATGTCCTGGGTAGAGCGTGGGTATTTTTGCTGTGGCAAATGCAGCGGCCATCTTGTGAGTGGAGCAAGAGCAAAATTCTGATGGAAAATTAAGTAAAAATAGAAAAGTTGCTGGTGAAAGTTTTTAAATGGACACATAAAAGTGCATATGTCCATGTAATAATGCACAAGTCCACCTGTCCTGTCAGGACTTTTACTCAGAATAGATCAGTTTCATCCTATAAACACTGCACTGGTATATCTTATACAGAATTGAACTATGTTTGTGCCCGTGCACCACATGGACACAACCACTGATAATTATTCTGTTTACTTCATGCCTATTGCTATAAAAGAAGAATTTATTATCTATAGTGCTTTTTTGGACACTCAAAGACGCTTAACAAACAAAATAGGAAGTAACACTATAAGAAACAGGGGGAATCATGGAGGAAATGCCAGCTTGAATAGGTGAGTTTTTAGTAGTGATTTGAAGTTCTGCAGAGAGTCCGAGTTCCTGATGAATTCTGGGAGAGTGTTCCAGAGCGAGGGGGCGGCAGCAGCGAAGGCTCGGTCCCCCAAGGTCCGGTGCTTTGTCCTGATGAGGGGAGTGAGGAGGTTGGTGTCGGCTGATCTAAGGTGGCAGGTGGGACAGCGCTGACGGAGGAGGTCAGTGAGATAGGTTATGGAGGGACTTGTAGGTGATGAGCCGGACCTTATATTGAATGTGGTATTGTACGGGGAGCCGGTGGAGTTGGCTGAGGACAGGAGTGATGTGGTCTCTAGAGCGGGTGTGGGTGAGGAGGCGGATGGCAGAGTTCTGGATGTATTGCAGTTTTTGGAGGTGGGTGGAGGGGAGACCATACAGAAGGCTATTCCAGTAGTCGAGTCTGGAGCATGGATTTCTGCGGTGGGCAGAGAGAGGGAGGGGCAGAGACGGGTGCGGAGATGGAAAAAAGATGTTTTGGTGATGCGGCTGATATGGGCTCTGAATGACAGGGTAGATGATACCAAGGCTGCATACAGAGGGAGAGGGGGTAACAGTGTGGCCATCGATGAAGAGAGAGATGTTCTGAGCAGAAGGGAGGAGAGATTTGGGTCCAGTGATGAGCAGTTCTGTTTTATTGCTGTTGAGCACCGAACCTTGGGGAATACCAGTGGTGACAGGGGAGGAGTGAGAATTGGAGTTATTTATGGAGACGTAGTGGTGACGGTCAGAGAGGTAATAGGAGAACCAGGAGAGTGCAGTGTTGAAGATGCCAATGCACTTTAGACGGTGAAGGAGGATGGTGTGGTCGATGGTGTCAAATGCTGCACTGAGGTCGAGGAGGAGGAGAATGGAGAGGGAACCAGAGTCTGCTGTGAGGAGGAGGTCGTTGGTGACTTTGAGGAGGGCTGTTTCAGTGCTATGATGGGGGCGGAAACCAGATTGAAATGTTTTGAAAAGCTGGAAGTTGAGGAGGTATTGTTGGAGTTGGGTGGCGATGGCACTTTCTAATATTTTGGAGAGGACAGGAAGATTGGAGATGGGTCTGAAGATGACCAGGTTGTCGGGGTCCAGGCCGGGTTTTTTTCAGAAGAGGTGTAATTGTGGCTAATTTGAGTGCAGGAGGGACAGTGTCAGAGCTGAGGGAGGTATTTATGATATTGCTTATGAGTGGGGTGAGAGTGGGGATGCAGGCTTTCAGGAGAGGAGACGGGAGAGGGTCAAGATGGCAGGTTGTGAGTTTCATGGTGGAGAGGAGTTTGGTAGTGTCCGAAAAGGATAAGGGGGAGAAGGACGACAGCCTGTGGTTTTTGGTTGGGTACAGGCTAGATTCTGTAGTGAGAGTTGTTAAGTGTGGAGTGAATGGTTTGGATTTTGGAATGGAAAAATGATAAGTAGTTATTGCATTTCTCTGTGGTGAATGAGGAACTAATATTGTCCATGGGTTTGGTGAGCTGGGCAAATGTTGATGTAGCATATGTGTAGATGCTGGCCAAAAGTAGAACGGAGGTTATTGTAGACTAGTTCAGAAGATAGGTATCGGCTCTTGGAGGTGCGTGACAGTAAAACACGGAGACAATGATTTTGATTTGGTGGCTGGTGCCGTATATTAACAGTGTTTAACAGTGAGACAAAATAAAAACCAAAGTATATACAAATCTGCAGATTATTGGACTAAATGCATTTCCCACAATATAGACAGGTTGAACAGAATAAAGTACTTGACAGCAACGATATTGATCAGTCCAGTGCAAATCCCAACAACAACAGTTACCACGAGTTTTGCAATCCACAAGTAGTAGTGGAGTGAGAGTCCGGAGTAATGACTGAGGTTATGAATTGTCCTTTGAGCGCTTAACCGGGTTGTGGAATGCGAGTAGTGGCGTATGGTGGAAAGGTGTAGGGAGTGACTGGCTGTATCAAGCCTCCTACCAGACCGCAGAAGGGTAACGTTGAGATGAATAGCTCGGTGAGGTTCTGGGCTGTTCTAGCTCGCCATCAATATGGGTTTGTACCCGACTGGGCACACCTGGCCTGTATGATAATAAACAGGATTTCCCATCAGTAACAAAAAATAATAAGTTAACTAGTTAACAATCAGTTAAATCTCTGTGTATACACAAATAATTTACAATACTCTTTACAAAAAGTGCAAATAACCAAATAATACCCTTGTTTAAAAGGCACATTATAAAGACAACATAGAACAAATTGCACTTAAAACAATACGACACGACATTAACATACTAATGCATATTTGACAATCAGAAAACAATGTAAACAAGTGTAAAAATGCTAGCGGCAGCTTGTTGCTAATGCTAACCACTATTATATAAACAAACAGACTCACCAATCCCGCTTTATAATCCACATGCAGCCCGAACTGCACTTCCGCGGCGGCAAGAGACTTCTAAAAGTGCAACGTATGGTTTTAGTTTTAGCGTGAACATTATTTTAGAGCGAGTATAAAGAATTTCTTGCGACTAACCTGTACAGCAGTCCTGCAGCTCCTCTCCCCAACTCCTGAATACGGGAGAGCAGACACAGGAGGCTTATATCAGGCGCTAACGAGGAACGCTATTGGCTGACCGGCACGCTGCGTGTGCGTACCCTGTACGTGCGCATTCACGTGACTCGACGTAGGAGTACCATTTAGAAAAGTTTAGACGCATTTTCTAACCTGGGTTACATTGACAACAGGGTGTGGGGGTTAGAAGAGTTGGAATGGATGATGTGGGAATAATAGTTTGATCGGGCGGTTTTGAGAGCTGTGTTATAGGTGGAGGTGGAGGCTTTGTAAGCTTCAGCGTGGACAGTGAGACCAGTTTTGCGATGGAGTCGTTCAAGTTGTCTGAGTTTCTTTTTGAGAAGGTGGAGTTCAGGGGTGTACCAAGGGGCGGAGGTGGTGAAGGAGACTGTTTTTGTTTTTTGGGGAGCAAGTAGATCAAGGCAGGAGGAGAGAGATTGGTTGTAGCAGTCAACAAGTTCTGAAGTGGTTGGGTTAGTGGGGAGGGAGGGAGGGAGGGAGGAGGTGGATAGAGAGGATGATATAGAGGAGGCAATAGAGATAAGGCATAGTGATTTAAGGTTGTGGAAGGTTATTGAACGATTTTGTTTTGGAGTTGGGGTGGGAATGGGTATGTCCATAGTAACAGCCAGGTGGTCAGAAATGGAGGGGTCAGTTAGTGTTAGGTTAAGGACTGGGACTGAGGATGAGGAACAGCAGATAAGGTCAAGAATGTGACCATGGGTGTGTGTGGGTAAGCTGACATGTTGGGTGAGATTGAGGCAGTTTAAAATGTCCAGGAAATCTGCTGTGAATTTTAAATGAGGGCAGTCGATGTGGATATTAAAATCACCAAGGATGAGAATGGATGGGGAGATGGAAGAGAGCTGTGTGTAAAAGTCAGTAAAGTCTGAGAGGAATGATGGGCAGGTTTTGGGGGGACGGTAGATCATGGCGACAAGCAGTGACTGTGAACCAGGAAGTCTGAAAACCAGGTGTTCAAATGAAGTAGTAGGGGCAACAGAGATGGGGCGGAGGTTTTTACGCACACAGAGCTTGTTTGACATATACAGCAACAACAGAACACACTTTTACACTATTACGGCACACTCAGCGGGGCCTGTTCAGAAATGTGATGGCCGAGAGGATCAGTCTTCTGCCAAAGCAGGCCCTCCTGCACCTGAGCGCCCTGTACCTCTGTCAGGGCCCTCCTGCACCTGATGCCCTGTACCTCCGTCCAGGCCCTCCTGCACCTGAGCGCCCTGTACCTCCATCAGGGCCCTCCTGCACCTGATGCCCTGTACCTCCGTCCTGAGGGCAGAGGGGTGAGGTGTTCCTGTAGTGGGTGACTGGGGTCCTGTTCTATGGAGAGTGCGTCCAATGGCCCTGTTGTTAAGATCTGCAAGGTTGGGTGTGGGGAGTCCTATGATTTTAGCCGCTGTGTGTGTTTCCTTTTTGAGTTTAGTTTTTAACAGTGAGCAGATTGAAAAAGCAGGTGGAACAATACAACCGGATGGATTGGATGATGGATTGGTACAACAGTAATAACAGATGTGGAGAAACATAGAGTCCTTTGAGTTTTCTGATTACTGACAATCGTTGATGGATTCTTTTGTAAATGTCCGTGATATGCTGATCAAATGAGTGAGCTCCTCACCCTATCTCTAAGGGTGCACCCAGCCACTCTGCGGAGGAAACTCATTTCGGCCGCTTGTATCCGCGATCTTGTCCTTTCGGTCATTACCCAAAGCTCATGAGGGTAGGAACATAGATTGATGGTAAATCGAGAGCTTTGCCTTTCGGCTCAGCTCCCTCTTCACCACAACAGTCCGGTACAGCGACCGCATCACTGCCGACGCTGCACCAATCAGCCTGTCAATCTCACCCTCCATCCTCCCCTCACTCATGAATAAGACCCCGAGATACTTGAACTCCTCCACTTGAGGCAGGGGCTCCCCACCCACCCGGAGAGGGCAAGCCACCTTTTTCCGGTCGAGAACCATGGCCTCGGATTTGGAGGAGCTGATCCTCATCCCAGCCGCTTCGCACTCGGCTGCAAACCGCCCCAGTGCACGTTGGAGGTCCCAGTTCAATGAAGCCATCAGGACAACATCATCTCCAAACAGCAGAGATGAGATCCTGTGGTCCCCAAACCGGATCCCCTCCGGCCCCTGACTGCGCCTAGAAATTCTGTCCATAAATACAATGAACAGAACCGGTGACAAAGGGCAGCCCTGCACCGGAAACAGGTCCGACTTACTACCTGCAATGCAAACACAGCTCCTGCTCCAGTCATACAGGAGCAGGAGGACTACCTAGCAACCATGTTTTACACTAGGCCCAAACTCTTCTAATGTACACAGACATTATTACTTGACAAACAAAAATATAAGAAAACACCTTTATTTAGTTGAAATCATGTTTAAATCAGAAAAATGTGTTGCTGGTGTAGAACCTTTGGATAGAATTCTCCCTATAGTTATAACTCTAAAATAGATCGCTCTACTTCCTGTAATTTTCAACATATTTTTCAATATTTCTTTGCAAATTGCTTCATGATTTGTGTAAAAATCTATCACTTATTTTGACAGCGGGTACAATCCCACCAATGTAGAAATCAGAGAATCACCAAAACCTGTCACACGCACTTGACACTATAGTAACCAGCATCCAGTTGTCCAACTATAGCTTAGACTCATGCACAATCATCTCTTCAATACTCCTGCTGACAATATAAACCAGTGCAGGGTTTTTGGCTTTACTCTGTTTTATACTTCAGAGGAAAAATGTCCTTTACGTTTGAACAGGTACACTCGGTTTTTGAAAGGATTTCTGGAGACGGGAGAGAAGTATTTCTTTGTTGGATTCAGAGTGACGTACTACATCTTTACGGACAATAAAGAAAATGTTCCACAGGTAAGCTGCCATAGAACCAACCCATCAGGAAAAGTCACATAAATGAGATGTGAAGTAACAGACATGCCTGTTGACCTGTATGATTACTGTCATATTCCAAAGAACTGAAGGGCCCATATCACGCTCTTTTCTGATCTATGTTATGCAAAAACTAAAATCCAGCCAAGTTAAGATTACTTGAAATACGAAAGTTTTATTGTGATTTGTAAAATGATCTACCGCTGGAACTAGACTTTTTGTACTTGAAATATGGAAATACTTTTTGCTACTCTTAAGATAAGAAAATCACAACTCTTTGCACTTAAATTGAGAAACAAAATCTTGCTTGAATTAAGAAAAACACACTTATTCCATTAGTAGATCATTTTGCCTTACTTGTTTATTCAAATAAAGTCAAATGTTCTTAATTTAAATCATTTTAACTTAACTTATACGAGTTTTTGCAGTGTAATGTTGTTTCCCCATCACAAACAGACCTGGAGTTGTAGGTTTTTTTTTCTTCATTCACTCATGTTTAACACACAAACACTGCATATTAGTTATTGCAGTTATTCTCTCAAATGGAAAACAGACTCTTCCACCTTGTGATGTCATGTGGTAATACAGGAAGTGCTCCACTGTGTTTTTAAACACCATACGCCTTCACTAGAATGGATGATTTGGATGATTTGGATTCTAACATGGCTAAAAGCACAAGAGTCTATTCTGTGTAATATAGGACCTTTAACATGGAAAAGTTCACACTGTCTGCATTGAAATGGAGCGAAAGATCAAGCTCTGTAATGTAGTTCCCCCTGGTTTTTGTAGCTGTTGCTGCAACAAAACAAAGCATTTAAGCAAATAAGTTTGTATAAGTCGATATATTGAGACAGCCCACAATACTGTGAGAACTTTGACAGTGCCACATCGCAGTATTTCAGGTGAGTTTTTAGAACCCAAGTACAAATGTAGACCTGTTCATATCCTGTCTGTGTTCCAGTCTTCTCCAACACAGCCACAGCCCATCTCTTCACAAGTGTTCTTCAAAATGCTCTGAAAAGCAAACTATGTTCCTGAGATGAAGCTGTATTCAAAATAAATGAACAATACAGTTGATTTTGAGTAACCATATTGTTTGTGGTATTTAGAATTCAGAAAAATTACTTTCCTAAAATCAAAAGAATACGCTGAGATACTTTATCATGAAACTTTGTGGTAATAAATGGAAAGCACAGGTCTTGTGGTGAGTGGACACAGGTCTTGTGGTGAGTGGACACAGGTCTTGTGGTGAGTGGACACAGCTCTTGTGGTGAGTGGACACTGCTCTTGTGGTGAGTGGACACAGCTCTTATGGTGAGTGGACACAGGTCTTGTGGTGAGTGGACACAGGTCTTGTGGTGAGTGGACACAGGTCTTGTGGTGAGTGGACACAGGTCTTGTAGTTAGTGGACACAGGTCTTGTGGTGAGTGGACACAGCTCTTATGGTGAGTGGACACAGCTCTTGTGGTTAGTGGACACAGCTCTTGTGGTGAGTGGACACAGGTCTTGTGGTGAGTGGACACAGCTCTTGTGGTGAGTGGACACAGGTCTTGTGGTGAGTGGACACAGCTCTTGTGGTGAGTGGACACAGGTCTTGTGGTGAGTGGACACAGCTCTTGTGGTGAGTGGACACAGCTCTTGTGGTGAGTGGACACAGGTCTTGTGGTGAGTGGACACAGGTCTTGTGGTGAGTGGACACAGCTCTTGTGGTGAGTGGACACAGGTCTTGTGGTGAGTGGACACAGCTCTTGTGGTTAGTGGACACAGGTCTTATGGTGAGTGGACACAGGTCTTGTGGTGAGTGGACACAGCTCTTGTGGTGAGTGGACACAGGTCTTGTGGTGAGTGGACACAGCTCTTGTGGTGAGTGGACACAGCTCTTGTGGTGAGTGGACACAGGTCTTGTGGTGAGTGGACACAGCTCTTGTGGTGAGTGGACACAGGTCTTGTGGTGAGTGGACACAGCTCTTGTGGTTAGTGGACACAGGTCTTATGGTGAGTGGACACAGGTCTTGTGGTGAGTGGACACAGGTCTTGTGTTTCTCCTCTATAAACAAATGAGAAAGTATTCTAAGTAATTCAGGACGCAGTCGTCTGATTGGACCATGAAATGAATGTGACACCGAATCTCTTTGTTCTGCACTTTTTCACTCTGTAAATACTGAAGTCCAATATTTCACTCACTGTTGTGGTCAATAAACGATATTTGCCGATACCAATGTTACGATTTTAAAAACCAAAGCAAGGACCATGAATGTGTAGTAGTTATTTAAGTTATAGTAAAGGTCACAAAGTTGACTCTTTGCTTATGTAAAGATAATAAGGTCAAATACACAGTTGATAATGATGTAAACAGAGATGTTCTAATGTCTTACACTTGTAATGTGCTTTTAGGCTCATCCAAGCCCCTCACAGCCACACTATCACTACTCACTCCACACTCACTGGTGGTCACATACTATTGTAGCCACAGGGAGGTGAGGCCCCTCTCACCACCAACACTCACACATCACTTTCATACTATAGGCAATGTGAGTAAAGTGTCTTGCCTAAGGACACAATGGCAGAACTTGGTCCGAGCGGAAATCGATGCGAGGACAGACTGGAATGGTACATGGGCACACACAGACTGGGAGAGTGCAGAACAAATATCGGGTTAATGTTCAATATTGATCCGATACCAATATCCTGATAAGATACTCTACATGTATTCTATTCATTCTATTGTTCCCTCGGCTGCCCTGCAGATTCCTCTGGCTCCAGGCAGAAACATCTCCATCCACGATGTGCCCAGTGCAAAGCGATGGCAGGACGTGGTACTGAGCAAGATGAAGTGGGCCGCGCTTTCTATAGAGAAATGGGTCAGTGTCTCACACCCACACACGCACACACACACACACGCACACACACACACACACACACACACACACGCACACACACACACACGCACACACACACACACACACACACACACACACGCACACACACACACACACACACACACACACACACACACGCGCACACACACACACACACACACACACAGTCATATACGTGTGTATGTAGATTTACAGTGTGCTGCTTCAGCTTCACAGAGAGGCTGACTATCTGTTCATGATGGACGTGGACAGTGTTTTTCGTGGCCGTTTTGGAGCAGAGTCCCTGAGTCGGCTGGTTGGCGTGCTCCACCGAGGATACTACAGGGTCTGTGTCATGTCTCTGTTTAGTACAGACTGTGCAAAAGTCAAGCAGCTCATTTAAACATGCTATTTTGTATTTGAAACGTGAAACATGACTCACTTGTGTCCCCAAATACCAGGTAAACACGTTCAAATATAACAATACTGATAACAATTGTAATGCTGATTTATTGATTGACAATTATATGATTGTTATATGACAAAACCTCTGGCCATGATGGACAAGTTATTTATGTTATAATTAATCATTTGAGGTTTCGTTTTCAAGACTCTTGTCCAATCAGAAAGCAGAATGAGCCTCACATGACTCTCTCATTTGTGTTGCCAGTTTCAATGCTGAAATCCACTGTGTTTAATCCTTAAAAGACTCTCTCTGATCTGAATGGTCTCCACCTAAACCCCAGCACCTGCAGCCAGTCATGGATCAGTGCTAGTGCAGCCTCTGCAGCTCAGTCAGAACCTCCAGAATTCCTCTGGATGTGTCCTCTGTCTGCAGGTTAAGGCTCTGGGGACACAGGTTCAGTTGAGATTGTAGTAGCTTTTTTAAAACTGTGAGTGCAGATTTCACACTGTCCCTTCAGTCTTCAGCAAAGACTTCCTGATGTACAGAGACATATAAGTCCAAACTCTTGTATTTAGACAATAGTTTAGACATAGTTTTTCACCTCTGTTGACTTTTGTACCTGGCTGTAGCCTTTCTTTGTGTCGTAAATAAACTCTCAGGTTCAGTGAATACATTACAATACATGATTGCACTTGTCATTTCCAGACGACAAAGCGTGAGCACTTCCCTTATGAGCGGCATCCTAAGTCTCAGGCGTACATCCCGCCGACAGAGGGAGACTACTACTACACTGCAGCCGTGTGGGGAGGGCTCATGGACGACATGTACAAGCTGGTCAAGTACGGCGTTTGACAGTGTTTCTCCATATTGACAGTGCGACTCCATCGGCTCTGGCTTTTAATTCACTTTGTACTGAAAAACTGTCACCTCTCTCTCTGTAACTGCTGCTTTCACACTCGTCATTTTGGTCTTAAAATGTTCATATAAACCCACTCTACATGATCCTAAGGGTTTTATTTCACTATTTAGTCTGTAAATCAAGGCATGAACGTTAATAACAGACCAATCAGGCGGCTTCTTTACCCGAGGCCACACTAGCTTTAACAACAGGTTTGATTGACAGCGTTGCTAAGTGCACTCTTCCTGCTAAGCCAGTGGTGTGGGCGGGGCAGCACATGTGACATATGTAGATGTAATTCCATGTCTGTTACTAAGCAACCATAATGTAAACAATGGGCAAAACTAATCTAATTCACAGTTACAATTAGGATTTTGTGAAAAATCAATTTGCACACATTTTTATTTTGGATGGAGTTTTCGTGTTGATGACATAGGCTGAGGGATTCTGTTTTACAACTCAGCACCACTTCCTGTATTTTTGTATTTTTATTCTAATCTTTTTTTCCCCCATAAACTGTCACTTAACTGATGTAAAACCATGATAAATATTAAGCACAGGTACTGTGGAAAGTCAGAATGAGAAAAACATCAAAATCATATGAGCCTTAATTTAAATCTGTTTTATGGTATTTGTGTTACTCACAGATACTGTGATGAGAAATCACAAGAGGATGCTAAAAACGGAGTGGAAGCAGCGTGGCAGGAAGAAAGTCATCTCAACAAGTAAGCCCCTTTTTAAAGTTGCACTGTGGAACTTTCCTGGTGGGGGGTCTGCCTGGTGCTGTTCTCCATGGAGATGGTATTGCTTTGTCTGGAATGTTCAGAATCAGAAAACGTTTTATAGAGGTTATGCAGATGACGTCACGACATTCAGAATTTTTAGAATGAGTGATAACAAGAGTGTCAATGGCGAGTGTTGTGGAAAAATTATGCACATCTCTTCATGATAAATAATGAATCCATTTGCAAAGCCCGGTGAGTTTTTGGAATACAGACAAAGGTTTATTCTTGTTACAGCAGATCTGGACAGGGCCTAGGCCTGCCCTGGTCACAGACCAACAGCCTCTCCCCAGTAACCTCTCAGTGACCTCTTCTAGAAATCACATTCATTTACACAAAGACAGACTGACAGAAATTTTCCACAATATAAATTTCCATCACAGCGAGTAATGACAAAACACAGGTAAAATGTGATATACCCTGTATAGTTCTTCTCTCCAACTGAAAGCACTCTGTTCCACCTTGTGATGTCATGTGGAGATACAGGAAGTGCTCCTCTGTGTTTTTAAACTCCTCACACCTAGAATCACTAGAATCATTTGGATGATCTCAGCCCTGGAATTGTCCAAATCTAATGAAGAACAAGGTTAAAGGTAGTTTTTAACTTGAAAACCACTGCTTTATGACATCACTTGCCTGAGCAGCCAGTCCCTTCTACATTCTCTTTCAATCCAGAAGCATTTAAAACCTCCAAACTTGAGATGATCCAGCCACAACCACATTTGTATCACGTGTCCCTCAAATGCAGAAGACATCTCCTCTCCAAAACCCTTGTAACATTCAGAACAAAATCTATCACTTCTTTTACCTGAGATAAGCCATAGTTTGGTGCTTTGATCATTGATTCTGTAAAAATCTGTTCTGTTTCTCTGTCCTTTTTTTCTTTCTTCTTTCTTTTTTTCTGATTTGTAATCCTCCTGTCAATCACACATTTTGAGCTATAAAACCACTGAATTTAATAAATGAAGGTAGATCTGTTTAATGTCACTGTGGCACATTCTAAGCAGAGCAACGACATCCACAGAAACAAGAAGGTGAAGGACCCCCAACTGAAAAGTTACACAGTGCACCTTTAAATCTCACAAGTCAGTGTCAGGGTCAGTTTTGTGTTATATAGGAACTTTAAACAAATAATGCAAATCACTACAGTGAATGTCTTTACATTTTACTGTTTTATTTTACAGATATTTCCTGTACAACAAGCCGACCAAAGTGCTGTCTCCAGAATACCTGTGGTCGGACTATGAAGGGGGTCATCCTGCAGACATCAGGGTGATCAGGATCTCACAGTTAATCAAAAACTACAAAGAAGTTAGGCCCAATGGTGGACAATAGTATGCACAGAGACTAAAGCAACTGCTTCTGTATTTCTTACATTGTGGGAACTAAAATCTGTATTCCAGCTGCAACGATTATTTTAGTAGTTGACTAGGCAGTAGGAGTGCACGGTCCAGCTTTTTCAGTTACAGTCATTTTTTTGAATAGTCAACAAGTTAAATTATTATTTTTATTTTAGTACTAGTAACTAGTATTGAAACTAGATACTCATTTTTCACAGGTATCGATCCTAAAAAGTCCCATTGACGGGACAGAGCAGAATCTTTCCTGAATGTCTTTAGAATGATGTTGAGCTGTATCAGAACAAGTATAAGAGCACATAGACTAGTATACACCCATGGAGCACTATGGAACCTACAGGACCACTGAGGGATTACACACATATAAGGACAGATCTGTGTTCAAAATCACGTTAAATAAAAAAAAATAATAATTTTTTTTTATTATTCTCATGGTATCAGAATCTGTATTAAGTATCGAGTCTGTCACTTAATACTGAAATATACATAGAAATATAAAATGACATGACTGTAAACATTGTTTGCTTAAATGATTAAATGTTTTTTCCAACTATGTCCCAAGTGTTTCAAAGGTTTCAGTGTGGGGCTTTATCGCTTGTGCCTTGTTACACTGGGAGTGTTTTGTTCAAATTTTGTATTTTGATGTTTAAACTTGCACACACACACACGCACACCCACACACACCCACACACACACACACACACACACGCACACGCACGCACGCACGCACACGCACGCACACGCACACACACACACATACACACGCACACACACACACACACACACATATGCACACACACGTACGCATGCATGCACACACAAGGCATACACACACACACACAGATTTCCTATTGAGGACATTGTACTTTGCCATGAAATCTCCAAAAGTTAAATTCACAAATGTTGAACCTGATAATTTCTATTGGTGACCAGAGTCAACAACCTTCTGTATTCTAACACAAATCTGCATCTGAACAAGATTCACTCTTCTGTATTAAATATGACTGGTCTATTGATACTTTGCAGTGACATCACGTTGTTCAGCAGTTACCATGGTAACACAATGCACATGTAGTTAAGGGGTAATTTTAACCTTAGGAGTATTGAAACATTTAAAGAACCCATATAACACTATTTCTTGGCCTGTGTTATAATGTTGTTTCCCCATCACGAACATACCCGGAGCTGTGTTGTTTCTTTCACATGTTTAAAAACCCAACCCATCATTATCTGTCAGAAGAGAACTCTGTGTAAAAATGTACTTACAAGGGACTATGTGATAGACTGCCTGAAGATCTCACTTGTTTGTTGACCCTTGACACTGGAACTTTTAATACAAGATCTCATGGTTGTGCAAGTCTAAAACCTGGCCACACTAGAACTAAAATGGGAGAAAAGCTTTTGGTTATTTTGCTTCACATTTTGCCCACAAATGGAACACATTTGAAGGACATGAAAAGTGGACACACTGGAGCCACTATACCTATTTGAATCATCTGGTGATAAACATTCAGCTTTAAACTCCCTGTAACTGTTTTTCCCATGTAGATATAATGTATAAGCAGCTCTTGAGGTCAACATAAGTCAACAATGTTGTATTGTCAGAGAATCAGGAAGTGCTATTAACATGCTAGTAACGCATAAGGTAAATGAGGAATAACTTTGGACCACTACAACCCGTTTAAAATGAACTAATTCTGTTTTTTCACCTTTTGAAGACAGTAAAAATGAGGTACAGAGACTTTAAATGAACCGTGTGTGAGCCTGTCTCCTGGTGTTTGGTCCTACAGCAGCTGAGTGACCTCTTCGGAGCCTGTCTGTCCAGAGCAGAGGACCTGGGGATGTCGTCCATCTCCTTCTCCGCAATGGGAACTGGAAATCTGGGCTTCTCCAAACCTCAGGTCTTCTCTCTGCTCATGGAGAGAGTCCTGGAGATCAGCAGTCTGTGAAAAGTGCTTATAAACTCATCATAATGAATAAACAGGATGCTCAGAATGCATAAGGTTAGTGAGGAATAACTTTGGGCCACTGCAAACTGTTTAAAATGAACTAGTTCTGTTTTTCACATTTTTAAGACAATGAAAGTCAGGTACAGCACCAAGAAATAGAGACGCATGAAGTGTCTTTATTTTACTGTAATATATTTCAAAGAAGCAGATTGTTAACAATTAAATTCACAAAATAGGATAATAACAACAATAGGACAAAAAACGAAGACAAAAACATTACAATAAGTCCTTCATATGAACAAAGGCAGTGCTACGGAGAGATAATTACAGATCTAAACAAGGACTGAATTAGGACTAAACGAGGATTTATCTAGAACTACACCAGGACTGAATTAGGACTAAACTAGGATTTAACCGTAACTAAACCAGGACTAAACTAAAGTAAACTAGCACTAAACCAGAATGAAACCTGGACTAAACCTAAAATACATTTGTGTACATGTTGCAGGCATAAAAAGTGACCACAGAAAAGGACACACTGAGTAAACATTATTATATTCATAAGTGCACTTAAAGCAACACCTGATCATTTCTATCACTGAGAAGCTCCATAGGTGTGTGCAGAGGCCCAGTGTTTGTGGCTCTTAGAAAAAAATGGAGACGTCAACGTGCCTTGGTGTGTGTCGGCCTTAATAGGTCCAGTGATGTACTATCTATTGTTAAACTAGGACTAACTAGAAGTAAACCAGGTCTAAACCAGGACTAAACCATGTCTAAACCAGGACTAAGCTAGGACTACACCAGGTCTATACCAGGTCTAAACCAGATCTAAACCAGGTCCTAACCAGGTCTAAACCAGGTCTAAACCAGGCCCAAACCAGGCCCAAACCAGGTCTAAACCAGGCCCAAACCAGGCCCAAACCAGGTCTAAACCAGGCCCAAACCAGGTCCAAACCAGGCCCAAACCAGGCCCAAACCAAGTTCAAACCAGGTCCAAACCAGGTCTAATCCAGAACTAAACCAGAACTAAACCAGGTCTAAATCAGGAGTAAACCAGCTCTAAACCAGGACTTAAGATAGGACTACACCAGGTCTAAAACAGGTCTAGAACAGGTCTAAAACAGGTCTAAACTCATTTGAAGGTGATGAGGTAGTCGGGGTAGGCGTGGCTGTCGTGGAAGATGATGAACATGGAGGGTCTCTGAATGTTGTCCACCACACTGTCGAACTTCTCAATGGAGCTGTTGTTCTTCAGAGGAGGTTCTATCATGTCCGAGTTCCCTTTGGTGAAGTCTCCGGTCAGGACGGAGCACAGGTACATGAGCTTCTCACCTGTGGCGTTGGGGCGGGAGTATGTGTCACTACTTGAGTACTGAGCGTTCACTGCAAAGTACGTGCCTTTACCATACGCCGTGGCTGTGGAGGGAAACAGGACAAGAGTTTAAATGTAACTGGATCACCACTCTGCCACAGGGACGCAATCCACTCAGAGAGACTAGGAGTCTAACCCACATTCTCCAACTGAGAGGAGGTGACCGGATAACCACTCTGTCACAGTTAAGTCTGGTGTCCATTGGGTGATTTTTTTATGTTTTAACACTGTTGATGACCCACTATACGATGTGAGGAGTTTAAGTGGTCCGACTAATAGGGCTCACTCTGCGCCAAGACTCTAAAGTATCAAACAGGCTGATCTCAGTGGCTGCTCGTCTTTGGTCGTACAATAATTCTAAGTTTGATCTTTGTCCCAGTTTCACTCTGAGACCAAACACCCACCATTTTTAGCTACGACTCTAAATTTTCCCACAGAGACGGACAAAACTGTGCAGTGGACACCCGGCTTAAGACAGGAAGGACATGCACACTCCACTCAGAGAGCTCAGAAGTCTAAGCCACAGCCCTGTCACTGATGGGTGGTTGTACCGTTCTTGCCGGCGTAGCTGCGGTTGAAGCCATGCTCATTGATGAAGGCGATGGTGTCGTGGCTTGTGCCATGGAACAGTTGTCTCTCGTTGTTCTGGTGTCCGTTCTTCTGGTCCATCGCTCTCCTCTTGATCTGCAGACTCTGCCACAGCACGGGGTTCTGGATACGCTCAATCTGAACAGGACAACATCACAGTTTAGTGTTTGGCCTGTGATCATGTGACAACACAACACTGCACAATATCTATAGTTTTGATACTTTGCAGTGGCATGACACTGCATTTCTACTAGCGGAATGTTGAGCAGTTTCCATGGTGGCACATTGGCAAACGCAGACAAAAAAGTTTTAAGATTGTCTAAAAAAATCCAAAATTGACAGCCCATTTTCAGGAGCCTGCGATCAATATGAGTGTTCATGGTCCTGTTTAGGAGCTAGCTAGCTTGTGACTGTAATTTTAGGCCTGTGTGTAACAACTCAAATCAACTCACCTGTTGTAGTTCCACCCAAATCAGCTCGTTCTGCTCAGATTGTGTTTAAATAAAGATCAGATTAAGTCTAACTTGAGTAGAAGAGCTTCAGACAGAGCAGTGCTTTTAGTTAGATTTGCAAGTAGTGTAATGGTTTAATCCATAGACTGTATATATAAATGGACATAGGACTAAACCAGGCCTAAACCAGGCCTAAACCAGGACTGATCCAGGACTGATCCAGAACTAACCTTGATTATATTCCTGTTACATGAAGCCTTGAACAGTTGCTCCACTTTGCGATACTCGGGGCTCCCAGGGGCCACAGTGAGGACTTTGGTGGAGATGGTGTCCATGGCCTCCCAGGACTCAGGCAGCTCTGCAGGAAAATACAAGAAACAAACACTTCAACAAAACAGTAAATCATGTCATACTAGTGTTGTCACAATACTAAAATTTCAAACTCAGTTTCGATACTTAGGAATAGACTTGATACTCAATACCAATTCTGGTACCACGATGATAAAAAAAAAAAAAAAACACTTCTACTCTATCTTCCCTTCCTCTTCTTCACTCGCCCCTCATCTTGTTGACTCTCTGTATTTTCAGGCGCCTCATAGACAGTATAAAAAAGTGGACTAAGGGAATGTGACGTCACCCACAGCGTTTGGCTCCACCCATAGACTGTAAATATAAATGGACAAAGCTAACCCGCTAGCTGCCACCAAATACAAAGTCAGCATGAGTGCACTTCCGGCTCCAATTCACCATAGAAAAAGTGTGGCCCCTCTCTTGCCTCGTCATTTTTGGTTAAACTGTTCGTATTAACCCTCTACATGATCCTTTTTTATTGTGTTATTTTGTTCCTAAAACACAGTATGAACATTAATAACAGACCATTCAGACACCTTCTTTCCCCAAGATCGCTCCAGCTAGCATTAACAACAGGTTTGATTGACAGCTCGCCCGCTCCCTACTAAACCAGCGGTACAGGCGGGAAGGGGCGTTACCTTTAACAGCCTTGCTCCTAATTGCCCCCCCTCCTCACTCACCGCTGTCCTTGCTGACCCTCTGTATCTTCAGACTCTGTCCGCTCTTGCTCGTGCCTGGTCCGTAGGGCACTTTCACTGTCACCTCTTCTCCATTTAGTTTCACTTTCACTTCGCTCTTCTTCATCTTCAGAGCCTGCTCCAGCTCTAAATTCGTTGTTGCGTCGAAGCTCTGGAAGTCCTGTCCGGGCATGGCGTACTGCCACTGCACCACCGCACTCAGTAGCGCTGCCTTCTGGTGCAGTTCTTCCTCCTGTCGCACCGCCTTAAGCATCTCATGGACCAGTGTGGTGGCACTGGTCACGTCCTTGGCCAGCCCCTCGATGTGGATGCTGCCCACTCCGTTCCTCCCCTCCACCCTGACCCCCACCTCCATGCTCCTCTGCAGCTCCTCCAGACTCTTCAGCTGCTTCTGTGAGAAGCCACCATATCACATTTTAGACTACAAGAGGAGTTATTACACTTCTAACAGTAACACTGAACATATTTAGATCACATTTTAGACATTATACTTCTAACTGCTAAAACATCAGATGTCATGTTATCTTTTATTGTTTTGAAAATGCTGATCAGAACACATTAACATGTTTTATAAGTTTCACTTTTGCTCCCTATGCTAAGTCACTCCCCCTTCAGAGTGACATCACAACACAATCAGTTTATAACAAGGTGTAGTGTATAGTTTTGTATCATGTTTTTGTATATTTATGGAAAAATGTTGGGTGGGAGCATGGGTGATGTAGGCTTGTGGGCGGAGCCTTGTACAGAATCTTACAGCTAACCATAAGGAGGGTTTGAATAGGGCCCGGGAGAGATTGCTAAAATACTCAAACATGCTTGAATGGCATCTAAAACCTTTTCAGGCATGTTTTGATGAGGGGATAACATTATGACATTTAACATTTACAATCCTATTGTGACCTGATTAATCCTGATTATAAATGACCCTGATGATCTGTCATACCTTGGAAAGGTTAAGGATGATCTCGTCTTTGATGCAGTTGCTGTGGAGATTCTTGGACAGGAGAGAATCAATCTTCTGTTTAGCTGAGTTGATTTTAGCTGCAGACTCTCCACAGAGGTGGAAGCAGATGAGAGTGGGCTTCAGAGCTTCTATCACAAAGTCTGAGGTCTTCAGGGTCTTCTCCAGTGACGAGGGGACAAAGAACGCTGAGAACCAAAGACAAGGAGCCAATTGTAACAGAGCTGCTAACCCGCCACATACTGGTGATTTTCTGATTCTAGAAGGTGATGATGTCATGCTCCCCGAGTGGAACAGCAACAGGTTTCCCTGTTGATTAATGCACAAATATTCAACCTTATCATTTCTATTAGTGACTAGAGCCAAGAACTCACTGTATTACAACACAAATCTGCATCTGAACAAGATGCATTTGAGCTGCTCCCATTGGTGTGAAATAAGTCCTATTTATACAGCCTATCCCGACAACACCGTCCGTGTCATCTCTCTCGACAAACCTCCCTCCCACTCCGTGTCTCTCGTCCATCCTTCAGCCTGAAGACATCATCTTTAAGGAGGGGGGGTTCCGAATTAGCTGGGTGACCATTTTTGCATTTTTGGAAAAATGGTCACCCATTATATATATCACCCATATCCCCCATATATATATATATATATATATATATATATATATATATATATATATATATATATATATATATATATATATATATATATATATATATATATATATATATATATATATGTGCGTGTGTGTGTGTATATATATGTGTATATATATATGTGTGTGTGTGTGTGTGTGTGTGTGTATATATATATATATATATATATATATATATATATATATATATATATATATATATATATATACACATAAAACTA
The DNA here is from genome assembly GCA_029959045.1 of Taenioides sp. WSHXM2023. NCBI lineage: Eukaryota > Metazoa > Chordata > Actinopteri > Gobiiformes > Gobiidae > Taenioides > Taenioides sp. WSHXM2023. The sequence goes on from CM057099.1 coordinate 30,900,112, forward strand.
GATAACTTTTTATTGTTTTGAAAAAGCTATATTCACCCAAAACAAGCTATTAACACGTTTTATGAGTTTGAGTTTTGTTTTTGACCCTCTGAGTCTCCCCTCTCTTGACATCCCGTCACTCCCCCTTCAGAGTGACATCACAGCACAATCAGCATGCATCCCTCTAAATGAAACTACTGCACATCGCATCAGCATGTGGGTGACAAAGGCTTGTGAGCGGAGCCTTGTATAGGTTTGTACTACAAACCGTAAGGAGGGTTCGAATAGAGCCCAGGAGAGATCGCTAGATTACTCATACATGCATGGATGACATCTAAAACCACTTCAGGCATGTTTTTGATGAGGGAACGTTATAAAATGGTACAAAGCTTAAAAAAATCATTTTAGCTGAATACCGCCTCTTTAAAATCTATTATGTTGGTAGTGAAATGAGTAGTCTAACCTGTCATATGCACTTTAAAACAATGGGACTTACATTTGATCTTGGAGGCCAGGTTTCCCAGCACGCCGCTCTCTTTGGTCTTGTCCATGCGCGTGTGTGAGTGCGTGCAGTCAGAGGCGGAGTGCTGCTGCAGACTGTCCTGGAAGTCTCGGAGCATCTGCGGCTGGAAGATCACCATCCTCACGGTCTTCAGACAAGTGTTTGGGTTTTTACTCAGAACCTCCACCACCGCGTCCAACATGGCGTCCGCTACTTTCCGCGGCGCCACGTTCCCCTGACCTGCAGTCCCAACATGAGACAGGTGTGTCAGATGTCCATCCTCCTGTACCCCAGTGTGTCAGAAGCCCTATTGTCCTCCTACATCCCTATGTGACAGATGCCCTCCCTGCGCATCAGATCCCCATCTCCTTGTGTGTCAGATGCCCTCCCCTCGTCCTGTAGTATGCCAGATGCCCTCCCTGTGTGTCAGATGCCCTCTCCTCGTCCTGTAGTATGCCAGATGCCCTCCCTGTGTGTCATATGCCCTCCCCTTGTCCTTTAGTGTGTCAGATGCCCTCCCACCTGTGCCGATAGCAGGGAAGGCGACAGAGGTGAAAGAGTGCTTGATGCAGGTAAGCAGAGCGTCTCGTACGGTGGCGATGATCTTGGCGGGGTCGGTCTGTCCCACCAGGTGCAGAATCTTCTTACATTTGAGGTTCCCCGGCTGTGTCAGGATCCAGCCGTTGTTTGGCTGAGCTCCTAACACGGGACGGACCATTAAACACACATTATTGTTATTAACGTTATTGTTGTTGTTATTATTATTATTAAATCAGACCTACTGTGCTTGCATGTTAGTAATGATTTGCACATTTTAAATCTCAATACTGATCTAAAACAAAAGAAACAAATCAGATTAACAGATTAATAAAAGGGATTAACAAGAGGCAAACTAACAAGAGAGATCTGGCTGCATACCTCCAGACACAGGCCCTATGGCAACACATTCATGGACAAAATACATCTAATATGTCTATGCTATAACAGCCTTGTATATGTAGGCCTCTGTTGACAGTTGAATATCTGTTTTTGTTTTTGTTCACATTTAACCAAAAAAAAAAAAAAAAGTATAATTCCTCCTGATACTTAAGTGATGCATAGACTTTTGAATAGCCCTGAATCTGGACTGGCCATACATCATCCATCACCCATGTAGAGCTGGTTAATACGAACATTTAAGACCAAAATGACAAGGCTCACTGCAGTAGATTCAGAGAGAGGGCCCAATACAAAGTTAACTGGAACCTGAGTCGATGGAGCCGGAAGCGCACCCATGCTCACTTCCTATTTGTAATGCAGCAGCTAGCAGGTTATCTATGTCCATTTATATATACAGTCTATGCATTTAACAGGCAATGAACTAAGGAAACAACTGACAGAACATGTCATTAAGTTGTTTCTAAAGTAAAAATAGTGAGGCACATGTGGGTGAAGGTGCATCCTGGTGGAGATCTGCAGCCAGTGGGAAACAGAGAAACCTCAAGGAGACCCATAGTAAAGGAAAGATCTTCTATTGTAAACAAATATGTTACAGTTTAAAGGTCGTATATTACACAAAATTTATTCTTACATTGAAATATACCCGGAGTTGTGTTTTGTTTTATTCACACATGTTTGAGTTGAACACTTTATTATTAGTCTGTCTACATCTCCAAAGCTCAAAACACTCTGTTCCACCTTCTGATGTCATGTAGTAGTAGTTTTCAAGTTAACAGCTCCTTTTTACTTTTAGTTCAGTAGAGATGAGCAATTCTAAGGCACAAAGCATCCAAATGTTTATAGTGAAGGTGTATGGAGTTTAAAAACACAGTGGAGCACTTCCTGTTTTACCACATGACATCACAAGGTGGAACAGAGTGTTTTCTGTTTGTTAGAAGAACTCAGCCTAAATCTACAGAGTTTGTGTGTTAAAATGTGTGAATGCAACAAAACACAACTCAATAGGTCTGTTTGTGACGAGGAAACAGCATTACAGTAGATCAGAAAATTGTGTAGTATGGGCCCTTTAAGTCTCTCACCCAGGCTCACACACTCGATCGCCACAGCAGGTCCAGCTGCCTCCAAGATGGCCTTGGACACTCCTGCTCACAGACAGAACAATATAAAGATATATTTATCATTTCATCATTACAAGCGCTGTACCTGATTTTAACCGTCTTCAAAAGGTGAAAAACAGAACTAGTTAATTTTAAACAGTTTGCAGTGGTCCAGAGTTATTCCTCACTTACTTTAACCATTCTGAGCAAAGTTTGTTAAAGTCTACATCTATGTTTACCTGATTTGAGGGAGAAGTTCTCATTGGACGAGTTGACAATGACATCAGTGGTTTCTTTGGTGATGTCACCGGTGACCACCTGCACCGAGACTCCACCCATTTTTGCCTCATGCATCGAAGCCGAGGACACGACCTTAGAGAAGGGCCCTAGAAGACAAGGAGAACTTATGACCCCATGGATCATTATGTTATAATTTGAACATTTAAAAACACAATATTGAGCTAAAAAAAAGTCAGCTGATGTGTTAGAAAACTGCGGTGCCCAATGGGAGCTGATGTCGCTGTAAACATCATCACGACAAAATGTTGCATGCTGTGGGCCCCTCCAATGGACAGCTGCACATCACACTAGAGCAGAGCTTTTTTTTTTTTTTTCATTTCAAAATAAATAATTAAAGATGACACAAACATGCACAAATCACTCCAAATACAACCTCAGAGAGTCAGTGAGAAGAAACTACTATAACATGGTTAAAAGAAACTGTAAACAAATAGGTGCGGTAGTCTCAGAGTAATTTAAATGTAGTTAGCGCCCCCTTCAGGCAGATATAAGGCAGTGTCCACCAGCATCTGACCAGAACTGAAGAAGCAGTTTGGATGAGATGCGAAACGTATTCGACCAAATAAACTTTTGTCCAGTTGACAAATTGAATTTCTCCTTTTGCCATGGTTAAAAGCTCAGAAAAGTCCAATTTGGAATAGGTCTGATTTAAGGAGCAGTGTGTGTACCTCCAGAGGGCGCTGCTGCAGCTGTAGAAGAGCCTCCTGCTTTTGGAAACTTCTTTTGAAACTCATCACTGAAAACCTGAGGAACAAACAGGATAATCACTCAGCCACAGTAACACAGGAAGCAAATGCACACTCCACTCAGAGATCAGGAGTGTAACCCACAACCTCTGCACTGAGAGAAGGAGACAGGATTGGATCTCACCCTAGGCCTGTCACAAGACTTATCATTCAATATGAACGCTGGAACTTATGGGAATACTTATTCTTTGCAATAATGGGAAGATTTTTGCTATTTTAACGTAATAAGGTAAGATTTGAGCTGTAGAGAGGAGAATAAATAACTTCTATGGCTAATTATTGGCTCATTCTGTTGTTTATTTGTTGCAGCTCAGGCCTTTTGATGATACTGTATAATTTAAAACTGGTTTATCCTGCTTTGTGTCAGTGGCATAAAGTAGTTTCAATATTATTATCTGTAGCACTAGCAATATATGGCGCTCTCAAATGTGTTATGGTGCCAGGCCTATCTCACCCGTATGGTGTCTGTGTCTCCAGGGTACAGCACCACGTGGACCTTCTTGAGGGCCTTGGGCTTCTTGCTGCTGATCTCCAGGACTCTCTCCATGAGCAGAGAGAAGACCAGATGTTTGGAGAAGCCCAGATTTCCAGTTCCCATCGCGGAGAAGGAGATGGACGACATCCCCAGGTCCTCTGCTCTGGACAGACAGGCTCCGAAGAGGTCACTCAGCTGCTGTAGGACCAAACACCAGGAGACAGGCTCACACACGGTTCATTTAAAGTCTCTGTACCTCATTTTTACTGTCTTCAAAACGTGAAAAACAGAATTAGTTAATTTTAAATGGTTTGCAGTGGTCCAAAGTTATTCCTCACTTATGCATTCAACAACTAGCATGTTAACAGTGCACTTCCTGATTCTCTGACAATAAATCTCTTTATATTTAGATGCAGACAGTACACAGTGGACTTAATTTGACCTCAAGAGCTGCTTGAGGTACAGGGTCTTAAAAGCAGCACATCCAATGGAAAACTCACCCTACCTGCGAGAACATGCAAAGTCCACATAAAGGAAAGCTCCTCTGGGACTCAAACCCGGGACCCTCTCACTGTGCTCCATAAGGCTATAGCCATTTAGTCGTTTAGTCCAGAGGTTTTCAAAAGGTGAGGACCGCCTTCCCTGGGGGCCGCCAAAGAGCCAGTGGGGAGGCGTGACACACAGACAAAGACAAAGTAACGGTCCACATCTGTACATATCTGCAGCGGTACTGATATCGGTAATTGTGTGTGTATAATGTAAAATGGATCGTTTTCTGATTCCATCTCAACAAAAATCAGCAGCAAGGGAGGAGACAGGATCTAGCAAAAAACTTAGGAAATATGATCCTCATTATTTAAAGTTCGGTTTCACCTGGTCGGGTTCTGAGACTGCATCTCTGCCACAGTGTGTGGTCTGCAAAGAGGTGCTTGTGAATGAAGCATGAAACCATGAAAACTCCGGCGTCACATTGAGACAAAGCATGCAAATTTAGTGAACAAGCCAGTTGAGTTTTTTGAGAGGAAGCGTGATGATCTGCAGTCACAGAAAAGCATTCTGCATGATTTCAGCCATCGGGTGTCGTCAGCGATAGTTTTGGCACCGATTACAAATGTTAAGCATGTTCTGTTGATTTGGATAGACCTGCTGATGTTCAGTGATGTTAAAAGTAGCCTCAATTAGGCCTGCATGAAGTTGGAAATTATTTGCTGTTGCAAAAATCATTTATGAATGCACTTTAAAAAAAATATGAAAATACAATATTAAAAAATATATCATCAGTTGTTATTGAAACTCTTCATTGCCAGGAACACATTTACTTCAAAGGATGATTCACAGGTTTAAAGAGGGGGCATTTTAGATCACCATGTTACCTTTCAGAGCTCCTCACAGTGCTCTAAAGTAGCCTACGGTGTGCCACAGGGTTCAGTTCTGGGTCCAGTTCTGTTTACCCTTTACATGCTACCGTTAGGTAATATCATCCGAAAGCACGGTATCGATTTCCACTGTTATGCAGATGACACCCAGCTGTACCTATCAATGAAACCTGATCAGACTAATCAAACTGAAAGGCTTAGTGACTGTGTGAGGGACATAAAAACATGGATGACCTTTAATTATTTACTTCTTAACCCTCAAAAAAACTGAAGTCATTCTATTAGGCCCTAAACACCTACGAGACTCTATTGTGGTTTTGTCCCGGCCTGCAGCTGGGCTCGATGTAAAGTTTGACTCTCTAACTGAGCAGATAATCACATTGGACAATGTCAGTGTAGCCTCCAGCTCCACTGTAAGAAACCTTGGAGTCCTATTTGATCAAGAGCTCTCATTTAAAGCACACATAAGCCATGTCTGTAAAACGGCTTATTTTCATTTACGCAATATAGCCAAAATTAGAAATGTACTGCCAAAAAATGATGCTGAAAAACTTGTCCATGCTTTTGTCACTTCAAGGTTAGACTACTGTAACTCCCTGCTTGCAGCTTGCCCTAAAAGCTCTATAAAAAGCCTTCAATTGGTTCAAAATGCAGCAGCAAGAGTACTAACAGGTACTAAAAAACGAGAGCACATTACTCCAGTATTAAGAAAATCTTCATTGGCTTCCGGTTGAGTTTAGAGTAAAATTTAAAATTCTTCTTCTAACCTATAAAGCTGTAAATGACATGGCCCCTTCCTACATTAAAGATGAAATTGTACCTTATCATCCTAACCATTCACTCCGCTCTCAAAATGCTGCACTATTGGTGGTTCCTAGAGTCGCTAAAAGTACTTTAGGAGGTAGAGCTTTTAGGTACCAAGCACCCTTGTTGTGGAATCAGCTCCCTGCTCATGTCAAAGAAGCTGACACAGTCTCTACATTTAAGATTAGGCTCAAAACGTTCCTCTTTGAATTAGCTTATGGTTAGGTCAGTTAGGAACAGAAACTAAACCCATAGGCCTAGTTAAGCTGCTCTAGGAGATATATTACTGGGGAAAGTATGGCAACTTGAGCACTGTCCTCTGGTTTCTCCTACTTTTTCTCCTCCTACTGTTAAGATTATTCAATTACTAGTTCATTCGTAGTCTGGTTCTTTGCTATTCACATGTTGTCCCTGTCCCACTCCCCTTTTGGGGAGTGTAACTGTTTCAGATGCTGCTGTTCCAGTTCGGACCGCTGCTATCCCCTAGTGTCGAGGACCTGGACCCCTCCTCTCCTTCCCTATCCTGGATTAACTGTCCTCGTCCTGCTAGATTAGTAGTTTCATCTGCCTGTCCGTCCTTAGGAGTAGGATCTCTCCTTCACTGTGGTTCTCCTCGAGGTTTCTCCGTTTTCCCATTGGGTTTTTCAGAGTTTTTCCTTGCCGAGAAGGAGGGTCTAAGGACAGGAGATGCTGGGACAATTATCCATTTGCCTGCTTGTTGTTGGACATTCTGTATTTTTGATTGATGAATGTTTCTTATTCTGCTTTATTAATCAACAATTTTGTGAAGTCCGCCGAGATAACTCTTGTTGTGATTTTGGGCTATACAAAAATAAATTGAATTGAATTGAATTTTATTGTTTTGAAAATGCTACAGTATATTCACCCAAAACATCATATTAACATATCAGATCCCCCCCCTCCCTTTGCTCTCCACATTAAGTCATCCCCGCTTCAGAGCACTATCACAACACAATCAGCATGCATTCCACTAATGAAACTACTGCACATGGCATCAGGTTTGTCAAGTTGTTGTGTTTGCACAGGCAGGTACTGCCAACTGTAAGGGGGGTTTGAGGGCCCAGGAGAGATTGCTAAAATACTCAAACATGATGAAATCTGTCATCATCATCTTCAGGCATGTTTTTGATGAGGGGACAATGTTATAACATGGTTGAAAGCTTCAAGAAGTCCACTTTGCATAAGACCACCTTTAATCTGTCTTTATATAAACACACTAGTCCTAGTATTTTTTTTCTGCATAAATAGTAGTGTTTGCATGAGCTCCCCCTGCAGGTGTAGACTTGTGAGTGCAGTTTGGGTCAGATACACAGAGATACACAATAGTTTTGAGAGCTTTGGCATGCCCCCTTTTTAGTTGACCAACTGATCGTCAGGACATGTCTTTAGTCCACTACAGATCTACAGCTGCAAAGCTGTCTCCACACCTCACCTTCTGCTCATTGCCTTGTCCCTTGTTGTAGTGAGGAGCCACAGCGTGAAAGACCTTCTGGCAGCTCAGGTTTCCACCCTTAGTGACGATCAAGTCCCCCACAGCCACCTGGTTCTGCCCGGTCTGGTTCTGTTGAGTCTGGACCATAGTCTGAACCATGGTCTGGAGGGAGGGGCCAGCAGCAGACAGGAGGGCACTGGAGACCGCCCCCCGGGACAAAACCAAGTCCTGTGCTAATGTGTTCACGATAACATCCGTCTGAGGAGAGAAGAGAAAAAGAGTGAACCAGGACTGAACCAGGACTGAAATGGGATTACAACAGGTCTGAATCAAGACAAAACTAAAGCAGGACTAAACCTTGTCTACTGTAGAGCAGGACTAAACCAGTACTAAAGCAAGACTGTTTTTGGTCCAGTTTAAGACTTATTTAGACTTAGTTTTGATCCTGTTCTAGTCTTTTTTTAATCCTGGTCTAGTCCAAGTTTAGTTCCAGGTTAACTCCCAGTTTAATCCCAATTTTGATGTGGTGAATGAACACACCCTAAAGCAGGACTGAACCAAGACTAAACCAGGAATAACAAGGACTAAACCAGGATTAACCAGGACTAAACCAGGACTAAACCAGGATTAAACCAGGACTAAAGCAGGACTAAAGATGGACAAACTAAAACAGGACTAAAGCAGGGCTAAAGCAGGACTAAACAAGAACTTTTATTTGTTTAGTACAGATTCTAAGCATGACTATTTACCGTAGCTTTCTCCAGGTTCCCTTTGAGGATGCAGATCTCCACTCCCTCTTTGGTCAGCTCTTTGCCCACACAGTTCTGGTCAATCGTCACCGGAGCCGAGACTGACAAAGCTGACACGGCTGGAGTTGGGGATGCTTTAGGAGAAGCAGGAATGGCAGCCATTTTGTGACACACTCCTCCTCCACCAAACTCCATCTTCACTGCGTCCTCCATCGCTCTCACTGCTGCATCGTCATTGTTCACAAAATGGATGCTCTTCAGGTAGTTGTCGTCATGACTCTTCTCGCAGTGCTCTTTGACAGCTTTCACAATGGTTTGAGCACACTCTTTTAGCGGAAAGTTGCGGTTTCGGCTTATTGCTGGTATGGCAATGGAGCTGTACTTGTATTGCTCTGCTAGCTCCAGGCTCCTCTTCACCACTGTCGCCAGCTGCGCATGGGATTTCTCTACGTTTTGCCTGTCATACTGAGGTCCGATTGCATGGATGATATTTTGGCACTGTAGACTTCCACCTGCCTCTGTCACTTTGCACTCTCCCGGTTTGAGCTTCCCTTGTGCTAATATTATCTTATCACATTTCACTTGTAGCTGTCGGCCTGCTGCTTTTAACAGCGCAGCTGACAATCCTTGGGTGAGCTGTAAGTCTTCCACTGTTGCGTTAACGATAGCGTGCACTGGGTAGCTGCACATGTCTGCGTTAGAAACTATGATCTCCACTCCGTCTGGCGTTTTGATCTCGTAAACCAACTTTGGTGAAAGGCTAGGCAAGGGAGTATTTTGTTTAGCATCAGCAACGTCCACTATCTTCACCAAACAGCCTGTTTTATCTGCAATAATTGACTGGTAATTCTCATCTTTGTCCTCAAATAACTTCCTAGCCCCATGTTTAGCAATGGTTAGTGATTCAAAGGTGACAGAAGCAACCAAATTCTTGACTAAACCTAAGCACTCTTCGACACTAGCTCTCGCGCCGCTCAGAGAAATGCCGTCCTTTGTAAAAGAAACCTGCACTTTCATAGCATCTATCTTAGGCTTTGAGAACTGTCGGAGATATTCTAGTTTGGTGATAGGGTTAACCGAAACGCTATCTTGAATATGAGCATTTTGTTTTAAGAAATAATCAAGTTCTAGACCAACCTTCGTCACATTTTCTTTGAACCCAGATACTACAGCTTGGTCTTCTTCTACCCTAATATGGACTTTCTTCGTTCCTTTGTTTTCATGTTTCTCGAGTTCGTCCACCAGTGATTGCCATTCGGTCATCTGCAGCACGTTACTATCCTCAGCTTTGAGACATGTCGAAACAAGTACTGATTTAACATACACCTCTGCATCTGTCACATCTTTCCTCGTACATGCCAAAATTTTGATTCGATTTCTGGAGATGTCCAAAACTGCATGCTTTTGGGTCAGCAGTGCATTCATCAGCTCTTCCTGTTCGCCTGATTTTAAAAACTCCAGCACGTAATTGTCTACTTCTAAATTTTGGCTTTCCAGCTCTGACTTTTCTTTATAAATCTCACCCTTTGTAGCAGCGATCTCTTCTATTAGCCCAGTAACTTTTGGAAACGGTCCGCACGTGTCGAATTTGATCTCTGGGTAGACTGTTTGGAGCTTCTGTAGGAGGCCATCTTGGGAAAGTAGCTTGAAGATGTTCACTGGGACGTCAATCTGGTCCGTGACCTGCGTCTTCTCTCTGCGCACCCGTTTTATGAGCGAGTTAATGCAGTCGTGGAGCTCTTGTTGGAGTTTGGAGATGTCCGATTTGAGTCCCACGACTTTTAGGATCCCGTTGGTCTCGTCTGGGACCATCAGGACCTGGTTTTGGTTTTTCAGAAGAGCTGAGATCTTGTCCAGACTTTGCCTCCACAGATCAGGAGGAGGGTTCAACTTATAGACGTCAAACTGAGAGATGAACTGGGACTGAACCGACCTGGAGAGAAGAGAACCTGTGACAGTCCATAATGCCAATACCAATACTTGATATCCTGTGAACTATAAAAACATTTAAGTTTGTAAATATTTTCATAGATCATGTTACAGTCACATGTGATTAAAGCTACTGTCTGGCCACACACTTTTACAACACTGCAGAGTCTAGAACCCGTCAGGATTTATGATGACCGTGATTGACCGACGAATTAACTACTCAGACAAAAACATGGACCATTTGTGTCTAAACAGATGAGTAAAAAAGAAGGAAAATAACACAGGGGACTGAGAAACAGCGTGGATTTGTGCAGAATCAACAGAAGCACTAAACAGTGAATGTGAGGTAAAAGAAAATGTCTGACAATGACTCTTGTGTTCAGATATCTGATGTAACTTGATTGTGGCTGATAACTGATATTTGCCAAAGACCTTCAAACTGAGGTCAAGTTGTAGTTTTAATACAATATTGAGTTGACAAATGCTAATAATACTGTTAAAAAAGTAAAAGAATCAATGGTTGTTTTAATTGTTCTGGTGAGGTTTGAACACTAAAGCTGCTGCATCACATTTCCTAAAATTCATAAAGTCATAAAAATCATACAAAACTCAAACTATGAGAAAACCTCTACTAATTATAAAAATTATAAAAACTATTAAATGACCACAACATACAACAGTTATCTCCAGTATCTCCAGCATAACTTCACATTACACCTCCAGAGCTTTACCTCACGGTCTCAGTCCAGTCCTGGATCACCTGCTCCTCCTGCTGCAGCAGCTGAGGCTCTGGACTCAGGCTCACAGAGTCCTGGTTGAGTTCTGCCTGGCACCAGTGGGTCTGCAGCTGTGAGCAGAGGCTCTGAAGGAGTGAGGGCCTGCTGGAGAAGAACTGCAGGAGAGCTGGATCTATGGAGGGGCGCAGAGGAGCAGGCAGCCGGACGGGTGGTCTGTCTGCGCCGTACAGAGCCCGGCCCAAGCTCTGGTAAAATGGGTAAAACTTCAGCTGCTTCTTCCGGAGTTGGTGACACTTCTGCAGCAGCCGGAGCACATCTGAGACAAGAGAGACAGACACAAGAAAGATCAGACCACAGACTAGTAGACTAAGGGAGTTTGATGTCACCCACAGCGTCCAAATGAAGCTCATCAAGGCTAGCAGTATTAAGAGGTGAATTTGGAGCAGAGTTCCATATTTGGAATTCTGACCACAAGTATCATAGCAACCAAAGAGCCAATCCAGGTTGAAATTAATGTCCCGCACACATCACTGGTGTAGCAGGGAACTGTCAATCAAACCTTGTTGCTAACACTAGCGGAAGTGATCATGGGGAAGAAAGGTGCCCAATTGGTCTGTTATTAACGTTCATATTTTGATAAACGGACAAAATTGTAAAATAATTCAATTCAATTCAATTCAATTTATTTTTGTATAGCCCAAGATCACAACAAGAGTTATCTCGGCGGACTTCACAAAATTGTTGATTAATAAAGCAGAAGAAACATTCATAAAACAATAATATATAATAAAATAAAAAAACAATGATCATGTAGAGCAGGTTAATATGAACATTTTAAGTCTGACAGCAGCAGTTAGAGAGAGAGGGGCCACACTTTTTCAATAGAAAGTGAAATGGTGAGTTGATGGAACTGGGGCATGCCCATGCTCACTTTTTGGAGGGCAGTAGAGGACTGTAGTTATGTGCATACAGTCTACGTAATAAACCAAGACTAAACCAGGACCAAACATCTGAAAGAGTTACAGATTCCAGAGAAGAGTGAGAGCTTACATACCGGTGTGGCTGGTGAACTTGAGCACCATGCGTTGCTGTTTCTCTTGGACCTGTACTGTCTCTACCTCCACTCCCTCCTTCTCAAAGTACAGCCTCAGCAGCTCCTCATCCATTGTGTCCTCCAGAAGAACCTGCCTGGTCTGCTCCAGAGCTCTCACCTCCAACAACTTGGACTTAAAGGTCCTGTTATGAGGGCAGCGTGCCACAAACTCACTGCATTCTGGAATTATCATCAAATATTACAATTTAACTGCATTTTACAAATAAATTATATTTTTATCATAGCTTATATTTACCATTATTATTCATTGTTTTATGTTGGACCATATCAGATCTGATTTAGTTTGTCTCATTTTTCAGTCTGTCCTTTTGTGCATTTTTTTATGTTTTGTTCTTCCATTTATATTAACTTTAAATTATAAATAAGATGTTATGTCCAATGTTATGACAGTTACTCTTTAAGTAACTTGAGTCATTTTTTGGAACACTACTTTGTACTTCTACTTCAGTAATATTATTTTGAAGTGATGTTACTCTTACTTTAATATAATTTTTGGCCACTCTACCCACCATTGCTAGTCCATCTACAACATTACTTTCAGTACTTTCAGTGCAGTACCTTGTGGGGTCTTGAAGCTGACCACAGTGGATTTTAAAGCAGGGATCATCTCCACCGTGACTCCCTCTGGAGCTGCAGACTCTGCTCTCTTCATGATGTTCTCCACCAACATCTCCACAAACTCCTGGGTCATGTCTAGAGGAACGTTACCCAGGAGGCAGGATGTGGGGAGGGTCAGGTCTGAGGGAGAGGAGCCCACGAGAGGAGCACTGGAGCTGGGCACAGAGGCAGGCATCTCTCCATCACCCCCATCTGGAACTCTGCACGTGTCGACCACTGTGGAAGGAGGAGCTGGAGAAGACAACTCAGGTTTAGAGCTATGCCAGAGGAGCAGAGCCACAGGAGCAGAGCCAGAAGAGCAGACCGGAGCAGACAGAAGCAGACAGGAGCAGGCTGCTGACAAACCTGTTCTTAGTAGAGTGTGTTTCATAAACTCAGATTTGTGAAACTGAAAGTAGAGCACTCACTTTTATTGTCGTTCTTATCAGCGGGAGATTCCTGTAAAGACACACCACAGTCCAGAGTCAGACTATTAAACAGGAACGCGCTGAGAAATAAAATAAAATAAAATAGGAAATAAAAGTGAAGGAAATAAAATAAGAGGTTTATAACAGTTATTGAGGTTTGGGAAATGGGGAAATCATTGCTCATGTCTCAGGATTAGAATATTAATATAAAGTCTGTTATTGCTGTCTAAGATTATATCACTGTTACATTACGACGAAGAAGCAGCTTGGACGAGCTGCGAAACGTATTCGACCAAATAAACTCTGTCCAGTTGACAAATTAAATTTCTCCTTTTGTTACATTACTTTTACACCGATGACTACTTCGGCGACTCAGACAGTGATTTGGGTATTGTTTGTACTGCATTACTTTGCACACTACAAATAGTATTAAACACATATATGTATGTATATGCCGGATACAAGCATACAAGTATGCTGATTGTTGAGCCTTCTCATTATTTGTTTGGGATCGGCTCCACAAACTTGTCGTATTAATCTTAGGGTTTAAAGTCCTTACAGCTGAAGCACTCATGTCTTTGGGGTTGAATAATGGCACCTATTTCTGAAGTGATTTGACTTTAGTTTATTTCTGCTGACAGAGAAGACGCTGAACTTTGTGCCAGTTTTTGTTTCATGTGGATAGGCCCAGGAATTACAGAGATGAACCATTATGAACCATAAACCAGGACAACAAATCTGTAATCTGACAGTTACACAGCAAACTCCACCTGAGAATTCTCACCTGTCTCAGGTTAAACTAGAGGAACCAGCTTGTCAAAGCCTAAATCCATCAGATCTCAGAAGCTCAGCAGGACTGGGCCTGGAGAGTACTTGGATGGGAGACACTGGGAAAATCAGGTGCCACAGGGGGCGCCAGTCGCAAAAAAATGTTGTGTCCTTAGACAAGGCACTTCACCCACATTGCCTAGTATGAAAGTGGTGTGTGTGTGAGTGACGGTGGCGGTCAAAGGGGATGATGGTGCAGATTGGCAGCCTCGCTTCTGTCAGTCTGCCCCAGGGCAGCTGTGGCTACAATAAAAGTTTACCACCACCGAGTGTGGAGTGAATGAAGAATGATCTGTGAAGTGTCTTTGAGTGTTCAGAAAAGCGCTGCATTAAAGCTGATGCATTATTATTGGGGGGTGTTCTTCCTGTATGTCTATGGTGTATGTTCAGCAGATACCATGGTGACACAATGCACACATTAACAATAACTACCAGAAAGGGTTAAGATTCTCTGAAAACCAAGAAAAAATACAAAATGAATTTAAACAGCACATGTTCATGGACAAACTGTTAATGCTAATGCTAGTTAGCTTGTGACTATAATGCTATTTGAGAGGGACTTGTTTAACACCACAAATCAGCTCACCTGTTATAGTTCCAACTAAGTCAGTTCTTTCTTACAGTTGAAGTCTAACTTGAGTAACAGAGCTTCAGACAGAAAAGTGCCTATAACTATAGGCACTTTTCTGTCTGAAGCATCACACCCTCAGAGAATGTTCATGATCAGCTGCAAATTATCAGTTGTCTGGAGGTATTTAATAAGATTATCTGATTGATTGTCTGGTTGATTACCTGTCTATGAGACGTAAGGCGCACAGTGAGGTGGAGCACTCCTTGTTCCAGGCGGATCAGGTGGGGCTCTTTCTCCAGAACGTTCCTCTGGTCTGTGCAAAACAGAACAAAACACCATTAAAAACATCCATCCATCCAATCATCCATCCATTTTCTTCCGCTTATCTGGAGCCGGGTTGCGGGGGCAACAGTCTAAGCGGGGACTCCCAGACTTCCTTCACCCCGGACACTTCCTCCAGCTCCTCCGGGGGAACCCCAAGGCGTTCCCAGGCCAGGCAAGAGACATAGTCCCTCCAGCGTGTCCTGGGTCTTCCCCGGGGCCTCCTCCCGGTGGGACATGCCCAGGCTGCAGTACGTTTGGCCCGCCGGTACCTGTCAGCTGCCTCAGGAGTCCCACGAGCCAACAAGGCCTGATAAGACTCCTTCTTCAGCCTGACGGCATTCCTTACTTCTGGTGTCCACCACCGCCGCCGATTGCCGCCGCGACAGGCACCACAGACCTTACGACCACAGCTATGAGCAGCCGCATCGACAATAGAGGCCGAGAACAAAGCCCACTTGGACTCCATGTCCCCAGCCTCCCCCAGAATCTGGGAGAAGCTCTCCCAGATGTGTGAGTTGAAGGTCCCCCTGACAGAGGGCTCTGCCAGACATTCCCAACAGACCTATACGCTTGGGTCTGCCAGGTCTTTCCGGCTTCCTCCTCCGCCAGTGGACCCAAATCACAACCAGGTGGTGATCGGTTGACAGCTCTGCCCCTCTCTTCACCCGAGTGTCCAAGACACGCGGCCAGAGGTCAGATGACACGACAACAAAGTCGATCATCAACCTCCGGGCTAGGGTGTCCTGGTGCCATGTGCACTGATGGACACCCTTGTGCTCGAACATGATGTTCGTTATAGACAAACCGTGGCTAGCACAGAAGTCCAATAACAGGACACCACTCGGGTTCAGATCAGGGAGGCCATTCCTTCCG
The DNA here is from genome assembly GCA_029959045.1 of Taenioides sp. WSHXM2023. Taxonomy (NCBI): domain Eukaryota; kingdom Metazoa; phylum Chordata; class Actinopteri; order Gobiiformes; family Gobiidae; genus Taenioides; species Taenioides sp. WSHXM2023. The sequence continues at coordinate 30,915,933 of CM057099.1, forward strand.
ATTACCCCTCTCCAGGTGTCACTGTCGTTGCCCACGTGGGCGCTGAAGTCCCCCAATAGAACAACGCAGTCCACAGTCGGTGCACTGTCTAGTACCCCTCCCAAGGACTCCAAGAAGCCCGGATACTCTACACTGCTGTTCGGCCCGTAGGCCGACACAACAGTGAGAGACCTGTTCCCGACGGTGCAGGGACGCAACCCTCTCGTCCACCGGGGTGAACTCCAACACACGGCAGCTGAGCTGTGGGGCAATGAGCAGGCCCACACCAGCCCGCCGCCGCTCCCCGCGGGCAACGCCAGAGAAATGGAGAGTCCAGCCCCCCTCAAGGAGTTGGGTTCCAAAGCCCAAACTGTGCGTGGAGGTGAGGACTATATCTAATCTGTAACGCTCAACCTCCCGCACAAGCTCGGGCTCCTTCCCCCCCAGTGAGGTGACATTCTATGTCCCCAGAGCTAGTCTCCATGTCTGGAGATCTGGTCGTCGAGGCCCCTGCCTTCGACTGCCACCCAGATCTCCCTGCACCGACCCCCTATGGATTCTCAATTAAAACCCAATTAAAACGATTTAGTCCCAAATGACCAATACCAATAATAGTGAAACATACATATAGGCCTGTTCCGATGATCACTATATTGACTTATTCTTCACTACATGACACATGGAACAATCGTGTTTACCTTTTCTTAGTACTTAAGGTGATATTTTGGGTTATTTTTGGGCAATACAATAAGATATGAGCTGTAGAATGTTGAATTGTAAACTGCTATGACACATGCAAACTAAGCACTGAAGTGCATTCTGCTATTTATTTCAGCTCCTGTGTTATTAACAGTATTGTAGATTTAGAATAGATTTTGTAGTTTAATCCTGCTTTAGGGTTTTTGTGTTGTGGCATAAATTAGTTTCTATATTATCGCTTAGCGTCTATATTTACTTAAACATACTCACATTTTTATCATGACAGGCCTACATATAAAAAGATAAATGCCCCAAGTGTAATATTTGACATAATACCATAATATGTCATTTGAACTGTTTAGCAATTAAAGAAGCACTGTGTAACTTTTCAGATGGGAAGCTTGTTTCCATGGAGATGTTATTCCATTATTAAATTGCAAACGCATTTACTCGTACTTGAGTCTACCTATATTAGTACAATAGTAACAATACTCTTACTTGAGTAATACTGTATATTATACAATGTAACAGTACTCCTTGAGTAAAAGTTACTTTTACTCTTCCCATTGTGAGTCTATAGTGACAAAAGCTTTATGTGACAATCTGAAATGATTTGAACATTTGTGTTTCTTGCAGCTCCTTCAGATCTGATTTAGTTTGTCTCATTTTTGTTTCTGTCCTTTAAAAATACCAGATTTTGTGCATTTTTTTAATGTTTTGTTCTTCAAATTATAAATAAGATGTTACATCAAAACATTTACTCTTTAAGTGAGTAATTTCTTGGACCATTACTTTGTACTTCTACATGAATAATATTATTTTGAAATAACATTACTTTTACTTGAGTAATGTTTTTGGCTGCTCTACACCTCTGATCATGAGTCTTCATTGTTTCCTGATTGACATGTTATGACAGTGGCTTTAGGTGGAGCTACACTCTCAGCTGATGAGGAAGAGACTAGACTCATGATTATTCCACGAAGGATTTCAGCTAGAACAAAAATATAACACTATGAATAACTTTAAAATGACCCCTCACATGTGTCCTTTTTACGCGTTTGTCCCTGATTCAAAGCAGCAGACTCCACCTGAGTGCTAAATATTTTGCAGATAATACATTTTTACTTTCAACAGACTTAAAAAAATACAACTTTTAAATTTTCATATTCTTAAGTTACACCATGTCATTTTCTTCACATTTGGTAAAGTTGTCATTATATTATTTTAGCTGAATCTTGACCCCCAGGACCGGAGCTCTGAGGGCGGTGAGTTTACCTTGTTCTGTCCGGAACCGGAGCACTGCTGTCCGGCTGCCGCTCTCATGCTCCACGGTGCAGTCTCCTCCGCGGGACAGCTTCTTGCTCTGGAAATACTTTATCAACTTATTCTTCAGTTTAGGAACTTGATTTTGTTCAAACTCCACGAGCAGCGCGTACTGGTATGGTTCTGTCATGGTGTCAGCCGCGCACTGATCACTTTCGGTTTTGTTTCTACAGAAATGAGGCTACGAGCGGGGAAACACAGAGAGGCGGTGACCGGGGACAGAGCACCGCGGACCGGGAGCGAATGAACGCGGGGTGAAGCTGACAAACAGCGCTGGCACCGGCCCACACGACCCAAACCTGTCCGGGCACAACACTTTCACTTTTGGCTTCATTCGGGACTTTCCTGCACCAAAATGGGTGAGTGTTTCTGCTGGTTCTAATGCAGCTAGCTTATCTGTTAGCCTCTTTTAGCATGTTTGTGACTTTACAAATAAAATGATAACGCGTTTTGCATTAAACTTTGAGGTGTTTTAGTGCGCAGTGTCGTTTTCAGAGGAAGAGCGAGGTGCGTCACGTTCTAATTTGAACGAACATCTTTGCGCACAACTTTCATTTGAGTCTGTTTCTTTATTTCGAGTAACGATCTGAGCTGCTGTAGTTATTTTAATGCATCAAATTTAGCTGTCCGTCACGTTATGTTTTAGTTTCAGAATTAACCAGTTGTGTCTATTAGTAAATTTTATGGCAGTGCATTCCTTACATCCCTTAAAACTTCTTTTGCTTCCTTGTCACGACTGAAAGACTGTTGCCAGAACCAGGGCATAAATAATGCTGTGGTTCGAAACGGTGACTGCGGTTATTTATTTACTTTTATTGTGTAATTACTATAAATTATTCCTTTCTTGTAAAGTTTGCCATTGAAATACAGTTGAGGGCTGTATGTTTAAAACATCTTGGAGAAAGGATAAACGTATTTAAAGCGCCTTTATTTCGCTATATTTCCCGTTTCACAGTTTTCTATGAGCACATTGAAGATAATATTTATTTAGTAAGACTCAGGTGTCTCGAAATGGCGTCATATGCGTCATACAGGTGTTGGTCACATGTTTCTTTGCATTCACAGTGAGGGTCAGTACAGACAAAGCACCAGCAGAGGGAGCCACATGTGCAAAGGCAGCGCACAGAAAACTGCTATGAGGATTTTTACTGCTAAGTAGAAGTACAGATACTGGAGCAAAAAAATTACTCAAGTAAAAGTAAAAATATCACATAAAATAATCAAGTAAACGTACTAAAGTAAATGTTTTAAAAATGTACTAAAAGTATTTCCTGCAGATTATGAATGAAGCTTCACATGTAGTGATTTTGATAAAGACTTGTGCAGAATTTTGATCAACAAAAACAACTGAATTGATTTTTTTTCCTAGCGGTTTTTATTTGTATATTTTTGTTTGGTCAGACTATGAACATGTTCAAAATAACCCTCAGCATTTTTAGCAGGTCTCAAACTACTGCTCTCAGATGTAGTGAAGTAAAAGTAAAAGTTTACACTCTGGGTTTAACCCAGAGACACTTAAGGATGGGTCAAATGTAGGTTTTAAATAAATAAATAAATAAACAAACAAACAAACAAACAAACAAACAGATCAGCATAGCAGTTCTTTGGTTACTGTTTTAATAGTAACACAATGAGCTCCAAAGAACTGTGTTCCTTTTTTTTTTTTTTTTACAGTGTTTGTACGAACTTTTATCAGATGTGTCCATGCCTTTATCTACCAGTCAAATGCAGGTTTATCCCAGAGACACTGAAGGATGGGTCAAATGCAGGTTTATCCCAGAGACACTGAAGGATAAAATAAGATAAGATAAGATAAGATAAGATAAGATAATCCTTTATTCGTCCCACAGTGGGGAAATTTCAATGTCACAACGCAAGTTTCAGAAAAAGTAGGAAAACGAGCACACATCAAAAACAAGATAAATAATAATAAGTATTTACAATCACAATGTTGTGTACAGTGCAGTGATGGACAGTGGTGGTTAAATAAATAAGTAGCAGGTAAAGTGACTTTAAATAATATTGCACATTGTTATTATTACTATGGAGATGACACATGGTTGCTATGGAGATGACACATGACTAGCATTGATCATTGTACAGTCTGACAGCAGCAGGAAGGAAAGACCTGCGAAATCTCTCCTTTACACAGCGAGGGTGAATCAGTCTGTCACTGATGCTGCTCTCCAGAGCAGACAGGGCGTCCTGCAGGGGGTGACCCTCATGGTCCAGCATAGACATGAGTTTAGCCAGGACCCTCTTGTCCCCCACCTGCTGCACCGAGTCCAGAGGACAGCCCAGGACTGAAGGATGGGTCAAATGCAGGTTTATCCCAGAGACACTGAAGGATGGGTCAAATGCAGACACATTTCCCTATAGGGAGAATAAAGCGTACACCAACCTGATCTTAACTTCATAAGACTACCGTAAATGCATTATAACCATAGACTGTAGCTAACACGCTGGCCGCCGCGTTCCAAGTAGGAAGTTCACATGTGGGCTCTTCTGGCTCCTGCTGATCCTGGCTCCCTTTGACTTACATTGGAATATTGGGGCCCCTCTCTCTGTAACTGCTGCTGTGAGCCTCGTCATTTGGTCTTAAAATGTTTATATTAACTCGCTCTGCATGATCCTGTTGTTTTTTTTGCTATTATATCCTTTACAAAATCCTATTCCTCATTCACCGCGTTCCAAATTATTATGCAAATTGTGTTTAAGTGTCATAAAGGTCAAATGTTCAGTTTTTCAGTGAAACTCATGGATGGTCTTGTGTCTCAGGCTCATTGGGTCAGTGAAATCAATCTCACACATCTGTGCCAATGAGTTTGCCAGATAAGTCCAATTAAAGGAAAAACGACTTAAGAAGGACGTTCCACATTATTAAGCAGAGCACCATTATGGGAAAGTAAAAGGATCTGTCTAGTGCTGAAAAGCGTGAAATAGTTAAATACCTTGGACAAGGTATGAAAACCTTAGATATTTCACAAAACTTAAGCGTGATCATCGAACTATTAAGAGATTAGTAGCTGATTCAGAGCACACACGGATTTGTGCAGATAAAGGCATAATGAGGAAGGTTTCTGCCAGTCAAATACATCAGATTAAGAGAGCAGCTGCTAAAATGCCATTAAAGCAGTAAACAGGTATTAAAGCTGCTGGTGCCTCTGGAGTCCCGTGAACATCAAAGTGTAGGATCCTCCAGAGGGAGTTATGCATAAACCTTCTTTTCGGCCACCCTTAAACAAAGCTCACAAGCAGAAATGGCTCCAGTGGCCCAGAAATACATGAAGACTCATTTTCAAACAGTCTTGTTCACTGATGAGTGCCGTGCAACCCTGGATGGTCCAGATAGATGGAGTGGTGGATGGTTGGTGGACGGCCACCATGTCCCAACAAGGCTGTGACATCAGCAAGGAGGTGGAGGAGTCATGTTTTGGGTTGGAATCATGGAGAGAGAGCTGATCGGCCCCTTTAGGGCCCCTGAAGGTGTGAAAATGCAAAATCATCTTCATGCATGACAATGCTCCATCTCATGCTGCAAGGAACACCTCTGCATCATCGGCTGCTATGGGCATAAAAGAAGAGAAACTCATGGTGTGGCCCCCATCCTCCCCTGACCTCAACCCTACTGAGAACCTTTGGAGCTCCTCAAGTGAAAGATCTATGAGGGCAGGAGGCAGTTCACATCCAAACAGCAGCTCTGAGAGGTTATTCTGACATCCTGCAAAGAAATTCAAGCAGAAACTCTCCACAAACTCACAAGTTCAATGGATGCAAGAATTGTGAAGCTCCTAAATAAGGGGTCCTATGCTAAAATGTACCTTGACCTGTTAAGATGTTTTGATTGAAATAGCTTTTGATTTCAGTAATATGCTAATGCTTCTAATTGAAAAATAAACAAATGACCATTTTCAGTTCTTTACAACAATAACATGGTTTGAAACTCTGTTGTGCAGAATAATTTGGAACAGTGGATTTTAAGTTTTTATTTTTGAAAAAAATACTGTTATCATTGGCAAATTTGGCAAAATCAGAGAAAAATATCATTTGCATGATGATTGGGAACGCAGTGTATAGAGCCTGGCTACATATTTGCCCCTGTAACCGCTAGCATCATGAGCTTCATTTGACTGAACACTGTGGGTGAAGTCACAGTCGCTTTGTCCACTTCTTTATACAGTCTGTGATTATAACAGATAATTCTGTTAATAATTCAGATTAATGTGTACTTCTGGAGGTAGCAATTGTTTTATTTATGGACAAATATATTCATGTTTTGTCCTTCTAATTGCAATGTGAAGTGAGTGCTGTGAAGGGCGAGTGACTTAACTCCTACCATCAAAAACTAAACCTTTAATACATGTTAATATGTTGTTTTATTTATGTATTACTCCAGTGCTCTCCATATGGGCCTCTGTTACAGCCCTGCGCCTGGTCACTGCGCTGGACTCAACACCCCCATCACCTCCCCTGACCCCCCCATGATCAGAGCCCCTACCCCAGCCCCCCTCCCTCACTATTTATTGAGACTCTCGGAAAGTGCGATAAATATGATAAAAGCAGCCGCTTATTTCAATAACTTTATGACTTAAATATTCCCTCCCTGAGCATGTTCATGTCAGTTTGGACATTTGAAATCACAGTTAAAGCTGTAAAACAGCCGTAGTCTGTAGACGCTCCACCTGACTTCCTTGGTTACTTTCTCCCTCGCGCTTTCACACGTTATAATGCCAAACCCATATTGGCCATATTTGGAAGTTCAGAGGGCGTTTCTAATCAAATACATATTCATTTTCTATGTCAATAAAATGTAAATGAGCGTGGAGGTGTTTGTAGCTGGATGTTAGTGAATTGGCTGTCACTTAAGAAGGAAATCGGCTGCTTAAGAACACTTTGTGAATCTGGCACAAAGTTCTCTCAGCATCTTCTTAAAGTAGAAGTTACAAACTTTTTTTAAGAAAAGATTCATGAATGAGGCCCAATAAGAGGTAACATGGTGATCTATATGTTATATTTTTGCAGTTACTACTCCATAGAAGTACCTTGTCTTTAAGAGCCACTGCATTACAATATATTTGATATTTTGATTCTAACCTGCTCCTCTGTCCCCAGCCTCCTCTGCCCCACGCTCACACTCTTTGGACATCCCTCTGATTGGTCCCTCCGTGTACATCGCTCGCAGCTCCGCCCACGTCCTCGTGGACCTGCTCCAGACCCGGTTTCACTGTGAGGCTGAGATCCTCGGTGTAGACCTGGACCTAGGCCGAGGAGCGAGACCACACATAGTCCCTGACAAACGCTTCGAGAGCACACTGCCCTCTGGTGTCCGAGTATCCGTGTGGAAGGCAGATCTGGGACACTTCTCGTCTGTGGCTGTGGTCAACGCGGCCAACTCAAAGCTCCACCATTACGGAGGTCTGGCCCTGACTCTGTCCACAGCAGGAGGACCACTGATTCAGAAAGAGAGTGATGATCATGTTCAGAGCCATGGAGAGGTGAGGACAGGAGAGGCAGTGGTTTTGGGAGCAGGGAATCTTCAGTGCAAAGCTGTTATCCATGCGGTCGGCCCTCAGCTGTCCTTCAAACCCACTCTTCATGAGGTATCACTGGCTAGAGGTCAGCTGGAGAAAACCATCAGGAGTGTGCTGGAAATAGTGGAGAAAAAACACTTTGATACAGTTGCGATTCCAGCCATAAGCTCTGGAATTTTTAACTTCCCATTGTCCGAATGTGCAGAGGTGATAGTCAGCACGGTGAAGAAGTTCTATGGAAGCAGCTTGTCTCACAGGTAGGTGTCCAAATTAGTCTTTAATCAATAATCAGGATTATTCAGCTCAAAATGTCATGTTATGTAGCGTACTGTGTATTTTTTTTTATTTTGTAGTGCACATTAACGTCTGTAAATGTGCCAGTTTTCAGCGGTGGCGTAGTCGATGCTTCAAAAAATGGTCAATAGTAGGGGTGTAAGAAAAAAATCGATTCACTGATATATCACGATACTTCATCACATGATTCTCGTATCGAATCAAAATGCATTCAGATAGATTTTTAAAAGTAATGTTTTTCATGAGAAAGTTCCATTTACTCTTCTCATTATTTAAAAATTAAACTAATTGTATTTCATCCAACTGTGTGCTCATCAAGGTGTACTCGACCAGATTATACGTAATTATTGATAAATCACAATATATCGTCCTGTGTTTTAGGATTTGGTTCTGGGGTCAATAATCTTGAAATCAGGCGGCATGTTACCTGCATGATTCCATGGAAATGGAAAATTAAAACCAGAGTGTGAAAAACCTCCAACTGGCCTGCTAATTAGTATCATGTGTTTCTCAAATGCAGAAGACATCTTCTTTCCAAAACTCTTATAACATTAAGAACAAAATATATCACTTCTTTTACCTAAGATAAGTCATATTTTATGTTGTTTTTTTCCCTTTTTATGTGTAAGTAGCCATGTTTGTTTTTGACGTAAAGGGAGCATGCTTCTCTCTGATTGGTTAATCCACCTGTCCATCACGCCCTCTGAAATCAGGGAGATAGGAGATGACTCCAGATCCACTCGTCTTTGTAAAGTTTTGTCAGAGCGTGTGGTTCTGGCTGGTCAGATAAATACTTTCTGTATGGAGATGGAGTTTTATATCATACTGTGTGGAATATTATAGCTAAAGGAACAACATTTCCATGCAAGCAGAAGGCCTCCAGACCAAATAAGAGTCAGGTTTGTGGAAATACAAGTCCACTCACAGTAAGGACACCGGCTTTTCTCTGTTTTCCAAGGCAATTAAACATCTGAAATATAATAATAATAATAATTACTCAGGTTTAAGCCCAAAGAGGTCCTTCTGGTGAACAACGATGACCCCACAGTGGAGGAGATGAAGCAGGCATGTACCAGGCTCCTGTCCCCAGGCCCTGTGTCCTACAGTCAGGCAGCAGCAGCAGGAACCTCACCCCAGACCAGAGGAGCAGCTAAAGGCGGGGCTCCTCCTCCTTTTCCCCAAGTACAGTTCGGAGCAGTGCGTGTGATCCTGAGGAAGGGATGCCTTGAGGAGCAGAAGGTATGAAATGTTTTAAACATTCCAAACAGGGAGAATACATGATCAGAATTGCAGATCACTGTTGTCTTAGTGAGAAAACTTCTTTTCCAGCACATGAGATGTTTAATTTAGTGTAGTCCAGATTATTGACTATTATTGATGATTCACTGATTAGTATGAGTGTTATTGTGATGCTATGGTCACTTAAAGGAACTTGAGTGCTTTGTTTTCCCGGTTGAGAGAGTGGCTTTAGTGTATTTATTACATAAAACCCATCAGCCGAGACGATTGGCTCGACTTCTGGCGTCAGACGCCCTGAATGCGCATGCTTGAAAGCTCAAGACATGCCACGTTGACGCCAGATTCACGCCACAAAAACGCTGAGTGGCCTAGCCATGCATCCACATAGACTTTGCATGTAAACTCAATATCGTGCTGGACGCCTCTAGTTGGATGCCTTTGCATTTGAGTCAAGTATTTTTCGTAAAATATTTGAGGCGCGTCTAGGGTGTCAGGGGTCGGGCTCCTTGTAAATTTTATTGGATCACATAATAATAATTTAAGAAAATACATAACTTACAATCATGCAGGAATTAGAATTTTATGTTGCATTATCAGAGTAATAATATTCAGTAGAATTTTTGTCCTTACGAGTGCTCCTGACTGTAGGATTTGTTATTCCAGAAGAACATTTTCGCTTTAGAAAACGTTTTGTGAATGCCAGAAATTTTTGTAGAAGGCCTTAACTACAAATTTGTTTATAAGAACACTTCATGAATGAAGCCCAATGTGAGTAATACTATGTTGGATGATCTCTATGGTTTCAGATGGATGTGATCGTGAACACCATCGGGCAAGAGAGAAATCTGAGCATGGGCCAAGTGTCCAAGATGTTACTGAAGAAAGCTGGCCCCAAAATACAAGACCAGATCAACAACGCCCCTGTCCATGGGTCCGTGATCATTACACAAGGCTTTAAGTTAGACTGTAAAGAGGTCTACCACACCTGCTGCCCCATAAAAAATCACACCGGATCTGAGCAGGTAATTTATACATGATGGTACATGTGTAAGGCTATGGCAGGGCGTTTAGTTACTCAGACCTATTCTGTAAACTTGACTGTTAACCATGTTGTAGTAGTTTCTTCTTATTGACCCTCTGCAGTTGTATTTAGAGTGATTTGTGCCTATTTGAGTCATCTTTATTCTCCTGTATTCAAGGCGTCATTGCTCCGATCTACCCGTTTAGCTCGGCCGCTACACGCTCACTGTGATGTCCGGTCTTCCTTCTCCAGTTTTATTTTCTTAATCAGTGATCAATTATCCATTTGCCTGCTTGTTGTTGGACATTCTGTATTTTTGATTTATGAATGTTTCTTATTCTGCTTTATTAATCAACAATTTTGTGAAGTCCGCCGAGATAACTCTTGTTGTGATTTTGGGCTATACAAAAATAAATTGAATTGAATTGATACATGTAGGATGGGCAGCGTTGCTTAGTCATTTTGATACAAATGAAAAAAATCTGCAGCTCAGTAGTATGATGTGCAGATATCCATAGCTGGGGTCGGCAGCATGCGGCGCATTGTTGTGATGACTCCTAACGCAGAAGTCAGCAGGCTTTTTTCTTTTATGAAGTGGTTTCGATGAATATTGTGTTTTAAAATGTCTAGATTATAACATGATGATCCACAGGTGTCAGAGATTAGAACTATAGCAGACACAAGCACAATGGGCTCTAGTCACGTTACGTCACAAACCAGGAAGATGTTTGGAAACGTGATGACAAAATCTAGGAAAAATGAGAAAATGCCCAGTTTTCTTCATCTACATGTCACTGTAGTGTTCCGTTATGTGTCTCTTCACCTCCCAGACTCCCACACCTCACCACAGACCACTTAGATGGCCAATCATCAGCCCATCACCTCCGCTCCCACACCTACTCCTACCCCATGGAGGAACCCAGCCCAGTGTCTATGTCACCTGTGCAGGTGAGAAGACAGCTGGAGAAAGTTCACCAAAACAAGTCTCCTGGACCAGACCAAGTCAGTCCACGTGTGCTGAGGACATGTGCTGCAAAGCAAAAGGAGAAATTCAATTTGTCAACTGGACAAAAGTTTATTTGGTCGAATACGTGAGCTCTGCGCTGAAGCTGTCAACTTTAGACTTTTATCTTTGTGTATTAAGCCACTCTTTCATGTAATATTTTATGTTTTATATTTGTTTTAATATTTCACTATGTTGTGTTTCATTCTGTAAAGCACTGTGGTGCAACTTGTTACGACGGTTGTTTTAAATGTGCTATATAAATAAAATGACTTAACTCCTTCTCCAACAGGCTCCTACAGCTCCGCTCAAACAATGAGAGATACAGGACTACATTCATACCATACTCCATACAAGTGTACTACAACTCACCCTTATGTAACAGATAATACTCCCTACAACTGTACAACATCTCAGCCTTATGTAACAGATAATACTCCCTACAACTGTACACCAACTCACCCTTATATGACAAATACCCCCTACAGCTGTACAACAACTCACCCTTATGTAACATATAATACTCCCTACAACTGTACAACTCACCCTTATGTAACAGATAATACTCCCTACAACTGTACAACAACTCACCCTTATGTGACAGATAATACTCCCTACAACTGTACAACAACTCACCCTTATGTGACAGATAATACTCCCTACAACTGTACAACTCACCCTTATGTAACAGATAATACTCCCTACAACTGTACAACATCTCAGCCTTATGTAACAGATAATACTCCGTACAACCGTACAACATCTCAGCCTTATGTAACAGATAATACTCCCTACAACTGTACACCAACTCACCCTTATATGACAAATAATACCCCCTACAGCTGTACAACAACTCACCCTTATGTAACAGATAATACTCCCTACAACTGTACAACTCACCGTTATGTAACAGATAATACTCCCTACAACTGTACAACAACTCACCCTTATGTGACAGATAATACTCCCTACAACTGTACAACAACTCACCCTTATGTGACAGATAATACTCCCTACAACTGTACAACTCACCCTTATGTAACAGATAATACTCCCTACAACTGTACAACTCACCCTTATGTAACAGATAATACTCCCTACAACTGTACAACATCTCACCCTTATGTAACAGATAATACTCCCTACAACTGTACACCAACTTACCCTTATATGACAAATAATACCCCCTACAGCTGTACAACAACTCACCCTTATGTGACAGATAATACTCCCTACAACTGTACAACAACTCACCCTTATGTGACAGATAATACTCCCTACAACTGTACAACTCACCCTTATGTAACAGATAATACTCCCTACAACTGTACAACAACTCACCCTTATGTGACAGATAATACTCCCTACAACTGTACAACTCACCCTTATGTGACAGATAATACTCCCTACAACTGTACAACTCACCCTTATGTGACAGATAATACTCCTTACAACTGTACAACTCACCCTTATGTGACAGATAATACTCCCTACAACTGTACAACAACTCACCTTTATGTGACAGATAATACTCCCTACAACTGTACAACAACTCACCCTTATGTAACAGATAATACTCCCTACAACTGTACAACTCACCCTTATGTAACAGATAATACTCCCTACAACTGTACAACTCACCCTTATGTGACAGATAATACTCCCTACAACTGTACAACAACTCACCCTTATGTGACAGATAATACTCCCTACAACTGTACAACAACTCACCCTTATGTAACAGATAATACTCCCTACAACTGTACAACTCACCCTTATGTGACAGATAATACTCCCTACAACTGTACAACTCACCCTTATGTAACAGATAATACTCCCTACAACTGTACAACTCACCCTTATGTAAGAGATAATACTCCCTACAACTGTACAACAACTCACCCTTATGTAACAGATAATATTCCCTACAACTGTACAACTCACACTTATGTAACAGATAATACTCCCTACAACTGTACAACTCACCCTTATGTGACAGATAATACTCCCTACAACTGTACAACTCACCCTTATGTGACAGATAATACTCCCTACAACTGTACAACAACTCACCCTTATGTGACAGATAATACTCCCTACAACTGTACAACTCACCCTTATGTGACAGATAATACTCCCTACAACTGTACATCTCACCTTTATGTAACAGATAACCCTATGTCTGGTCAATCATATCATTTTTGCACTCTCTTTCTTATGACCGCTTGTTTAAAGCTGGGATTTAAACTTGTACATTTACATTTATATAATTATGTCTTATTTGACGCCTGTCTCTTCCCATCTTTTTTGCTACTTATTTAGCATTTATTATTACCATTTATATTTTTTACTCTTTGTTATTATAATATATTGTGACTTGTGAGCTACTGTGTCCAAATAATTTCCCTTGTGGATCAATAAAGTTTGTCTAAGTCTAAGTCTGAATACATCTGCTTTAATATATGATTAATACATGATGGCACATATGTAATGCTATGGGAGGGCATTTAGTTACTCTTTAATACATGATATGTGTTCTGTCTTTCAGGTGTTGTTTACGTCTGTTCTGAACTGTCTGTGGCTGGCAGTAGCCAGTAAGCACAGCTCCATTGCGTTCCCGGCCATCGGCACCGGGAATCTGGGCTTCAGGGATGAGGAGGCAGCTCGAATCATGCTGTGCGCTGTGTTGGACTTTGCTCAAAAATGTGTCCAGCCTTTAAACGTGCACTTTGTCATCTTCCCCTCAGACGGGAATCGTTTCAAGGTATCAACACCAGCAAATGGCATGACACTTACTCACATGAAAGACTGTAGTTGTGTCCTTGAACAAGACACTTCACCCACGGAGTCTGAATAAGAGATACTATCCAAATAGAGCGGTTGAACTGGGCAGTACCTGGAGGACTAAAGGGGAGAGTGAGGGGGTAGAAGAGGGACGGGGTCTGGAGGACTAAAGGGGAGAGTGAGGGAGGGAGGAGGGGCGGGGTCTGGAGGACTAAAGGGGAGAGTGAGGGGGAGAGGAGGGGCGGGGTCTGGAGGACTAAAGGGGAGAGTGAGGGGGAGAGGAGGGGCGGGGTCTGGAGGATTAAGGGGGAGAGTGAGGGGGAGAGGAGGGGCGGGGTCTGGAGGACTAAAGGGGAGAGTGAGGGAGGGAGGAGGGGCGGGGTCTGGAGGACTAAAGGGGAGAGTGAGGGGGAGAGGAGGGGCGGGGTCTGGAGGACTAAAGGGGAGAGTGAGGGGGAGAGGAGGGGCGGGGTCTGGAGGACTAAAGGGGAGAGTGAGGGGGAGAGGAGGGGCGGGGTCTGGAGGATTAAAGGGGAGAGTGAGGGGGAGAGGAGGGGCGGGGTCTGGAGGATTAAAGGGGAGAGTGAGGGGGGAGGAGGAGCGGGGTCTGGAGGACTAAAGGGGAGAGTGAGGGGGGAGGAGGGGCGGGGTCTGGAGGATTAAAGGGGAGAGTGAGGGGGGAGGAGGAGCGGGGTCTGGAGGACTAAAACTCAAACTCCGCCCCTACAGCCGCATGTTTGTAATCAGGAAACTGGCTGTAATCAGGAAGTCCTGCAGTCCAGAGGTCACTGGAGGCAGTAAACTTAGAGTTTGACTGTTTTTGACCAGAAAGTTGCAAATGTACCTTGTTTACACTAAAATTGCCAAAAACACACTAGGAACAGTAAATAAAACACCACAGTTTAGTATCAAAAAAAGTGGATGTATTGTCAACTTTATATTTCTTTTCTTTAGAGTGCTAACTATTATATGATGCAGCTGACTTACTAGTATGAGCAGGACCTAAACCACAAGTACATTTCACAAACTAATGTTGTTTTATTTCAGGCATTTGAAAAAGAACTGAAATCCCACCAACCAAAGGCTTTCCAGATGGAACCCTTTCAGAGTAAAAATGACTGCTGTATCTGAAACATTTACATATTTCTATCAAACTAAAAACAAAGGGCAAAAGTCTCTGTGTGTAAATCTTTACAGCTGTTTCATTCTGATGTTACAGATTTCCCAGAAGGAGCTCAAAGTCTGAACTTAAAACCAGCTCTCCCCTCATCCCAAGGTTTGAACTCTGACTAAACTAGGACTGAAACAGGGCAAAACCAGGACTAAACAAGGACAGACCCAGGATTAAACCAGGGCAAAAAATAACTATAAGGCCAAGATTAAACTGTGATCTAAATAAATGTAAAAATCAGGACTTTCATCACAACCTGATCATTATTTTTATTTCTGTGGCGCTACATATATATGTGTTTGTGCTTCAGTGTCTGCAGCCCAGGCTCGGGAGGACAGACCAGAGGACACTCCTGTGCTCTCCCCACAGCCGTGTCTCCGTCTGCGTAGCTCCTCAGAGCACAGCCGCTCTGAGGCTGAGGCCTGGGTCACATCTCTGCTCCACAACCAGGACAGCCTAGTCTGCATCTGCAACAACTTCATCCAGCACCTTGGAGACAAACAACTGCAGGAGCTGTCCAACATGGAGGTACGGGGAGGGCATCTGACACACTGAGAGGAGGGAAGGGCATCTGACTCACAGGCCAGTCACGATAGCAAAATTTGAAGCTTGATATATTGCAACAGACATAGACATAACTTCTTGTGTTCTTTTTTAAAGACAATACAGTAACTTGTATTTACCTTGTTGACATGTTTCGGCTGCTAGCTGCGAACCATCTTCAGAACTGTCACCGGTGTTGGTGGTGACGTGTCGTATATCAGCTGTTGTTACTTCCTGTAGGCGTGGTCAGCCTGATTGACCTGGCAGGTCGCTCAGACTGACCACGCCTCCCGTCGCCTGGTGGTCTCTGGAGGAGGGTGTCCCAGGTGTGTGAAAGGAGGAACGCTCTGTCATCCGTGCCTCGTTTCCTGATTTCAGTGGCCTCCCTGATCCAGCGTTTGAACTTGTTGTTTTCTGATCCAATGACCTGAGCTGATATACGACACATCACCACCAACACCGGGGACAGTTTTGAAGATGCTCGCAGCAGCTGCTGAAACATGTCAACAAGGTAAATACACGTTACTGTATTGTCTTTAAGAAAAAGAACAGTACAAGTACAGAAGAAGACAAAATTAACATTTTTGGTTTAGACATAGACATATATAACAATAAATGATAATATAGAAACCACTTCATGCCACTGAGCCAAAAGCAATATGTAGAGATGATAAATACTGAGCTAAAAAATATATTATTCGAGCTTTCATATATTGAATGATAAGCTGATATAGTGATTATTGTGACAGCCCTACTGACATACAGGAAGGGCATCTGATTAGAGTATAGATGGAGCCCAGAAAATCCAGCGCAAGTCGCTACGCTAACTGACTGAACCAGGGTTATTCTCCCATTCAGTGTTCAACCCGTGTGACCCCGGCCGCTGACTCACATTATCTCTCCCTCGCTTCTTTCTTTATTTAACAGAATCCATCTCTCTCCTCTGCTCCTCTTCTCTGCTCCTCTTCTCTGCTTTTCTTCTCTGCTCCTGTGCCCCTCTCCTCCTTGGCTCCTCTCCTTCTCTCCTTTTCTGCTCCGCTCCTCTGCTCCTCCCTTCCTTCTTTCCTCTGCTCCTCTTCAGCTCCTTCTCTCCTCTGCGTCTCTCCTCCTCCACTCCTCCGCCCCTCCTCTCCTCTCTCCACTCAGTGTATCAGCCACAGCGTGTGATCAGTAGGAGCACAGGGTCTGACCAAACCCCACAACACAGCGAGGGCCCAGGCCAAGAATTTAAACTCTACAGCTGAAACAGAGAGGAGGCTATCTGACTCTGTAGGAGTATGGGAGGGCATCTGACTTTTTGTGTGCAGGTGGAGGGCGTGCAGGTGGAGGAGTACCTGGAGAAGGGTCGCTCTGGGTTTGTGGTGAGTGGAAACAGGGTGGAGGACATCGCAGTCACAACTCTGAGACTGGAGCAGAAGATCCAAGAAGCACAGAGTCGGTATGAAAAGGAGGCGCTTGACG
This sequence comes from Taenioides sp. WSHXM2023, assembly GCA_029959045.1. Classification (NCBI taxonomy): domain Eukaryota; kingdom Metazoa; phylum Chordata; class Actinopteri; order Gobiiformes; family Gobiidae; genus Taenioides; species Taenioides sp. WSHXM2023. The sequence goes on from CM057099.1 coordinate 30,932,981, forward strand.
AGCTGAGGAGACTGAGTCGGAGTCAGAGGAGCCAGAAGAGCCAGAGCCCAAGGAGCCAGAATAGAGAGAGGGGAGACAGGGAGGAGAACCAGAGGGAGGAGGTGAGCGTGATAGGAGAGAGGATTCCAGTGTCCAGATCTGACCGTCAGCTCAAACCTTTGGTGGAGCAGCTGAAGAGCCTCGGTCTGGAGGTCATCAAGGTACTGGTCCCTTCCTTTAGAGATGACATGTTCTGTTTCAGGTGTATAGTATTAAGGCTAATCTCTGCTCCACTTTCGTACATTAACAGATGGTGTGTTCCAAGCGTAGTAACCGTCACTGTATTTATACTTCCAAATGTTTCTAAGGCTGTGTCCTGCTAAATAACCACCAGGGGGTGCTAAAAGTCTCTTTGAGAATTGACCAAAACAGACAAAATAGAGCCACAAATAAACAAACATAGAGGCGCCCAGGGCAGGTTTTAGATCACATCTGTTTGAAAAGAGTCTAGAAACATGAGATGAGGGAAGCATTTATTTGTTTTGCGCCTGGTTCTAGTCACTTTGTTCAAATTTAGCTTCCACTGTCCAGCTGTGTTCACTACTGCCCCCAGTGGTCAGCCCAGGTGTGTGATTCTAGACGGAGTAGAACCACACAGAGGACAGGACCAGCAGAGGACAGACAGGACCACACAGAGGACAGACAGGACCATAGAGAGGACAAGACCACGCAAAGGACAGACAGGACCACGCAGAGGACAGACAGGACCACACAGAGGACAGACAGGACCACACAGAGGACAGACAGGACCATAGAGAGGACAAGACCACGCAAAGGACAGACAGGACCACGCAGAGGACAGACAGGACCACACAGAGGACAGACAGGACCACACAGAGGACAGACAGGACCATAGAGAGGACAAGACCACGCAAAGGACAGACAGGACCACACAGAGGACAGACAGGACCACACAGAGGACAGACAGGACCACACAGAGGACAGACAGGACCATAGAGAGGACAAGACCACGCAAAGGACAGACAGGACCACGCAGAGGACAGACAGGACCACACAGAGGACAGACAGGACCACACAGAGGACAGACAGGACCATAGAGAGGACAAGACCACGCAAAGGACAGACAGGACCACGCAGAGGACAGACAGGACCACACAGAGGACAGACAGGACCACACAGAGGACAGACAGGACCATAGAGAGGACAAGACCACGCAAAGGACAGACAGGACCACACAGAGGACAGACAGGACCACACAGAGGACAGACAGGACCACACAGAGGACAGACAGGACCATAGAGAGGACAAGACCACGCAAAGGACAGACAGGACCATGAAGAGGACAGACAGGACCACACAGAGGACAGACAGGACCACACAGAGGACAGACAGGACCACACAGAGGACAGACAGAAGCACACAGAGGACAGGACCACACAGAGGATGGACAGAAGCCTCCATGTGTTTAGAAAAGAGGATAAATGAGTCTTTACACTAAACATGTGCAGAGCAGTTTTTACATTGAGTCCATTGGAAACCTCAGCATTGATCTGAAAGGACAGGTCACTGTGACAAGCAGCACATCGTCATTCATGTGTTTTTGTCCATAATCACACTACAGGGGACAGGACTATACAGGATCACTCAAAATACAGCTCTGCATAAGATCATGATAAAAGGAACGCTGTTAAAATGCTGTCGAAAGCTCATTAAGTCCATTTTAATTCAAGCTACCATCTGCAAGTTTATTTAATTTGAAATTCAGCTTTAAAGTGCCTGTTACAGGTTCGACTACTCATTTTACTAAGATCATTATATTTAAGATTTCTGCAAAAACATTCACACTCGTTTTCCCCAATTTGGCCATTTTTTTTACTTAAAATTTTACTTCCTGGTTAGAAATCGTGACATCACACTAGGGAGTTCTATAATTGTTACCTGCAAAGCTTCTGTAATATACACAAAAAATGTTATCTGACTATAAATAAATAACAACTTTATTTTGTAGAAACAATGACTTAAGTATCAGAAAAAAAATTGTGCTGAAATGTTGGATAGAATTCTCCCTAGTGTGATGTCATCAATATGTTCAGAACTCTTTACTTCCTGTCATTTTCAACATATTTTTCATCTTTTCTTCACAAATTGCTTCTTGATTCGTATAAAACTATCATTTATATTTACAGCAGGTATTATCCCAACAAATTAAGTCAAAATTAGAGAATCGTGAAAATCTGTCATATGCACTTTAGGCTTTAAGTCTCGTTTAATGTCATAATGAAGTGTTAGAAAACTGCCAGTCTGGCCCTGATATGGCTGCTCTTTCATTTTACTTTTGGTTTGAATGTCTGAAATCTGAATAACTGATAATACCTGTACATGAGCCCAGTCTGTCTGACTTCAGGCAGAGAAAGTGGAGAACCCTGCGCTGGAGAAACTCTTTAGGATCCAAAAAGCCCAGATGCCCTCCCGCTCCTCCGAGACCATGCTGCAGCTCGTCTCTGCGCGGTTCTGTGACATGGTCTGCCATATTGGATTCAGGCCCGAGTGTGCGCCCCCAGAGGGTAAGGAAACCTGCTCTTGTCTTCTTGAATTTCCCTCACGATCAATAAAGTATCTCTCTCTCTCTCTGCTCCTGTCTGCTCCTGTCTTCTCCTGTCTGCTCCTCTGGCTCTGTTCCTCTCTTACATTTGTCTCTTTTTCAGACCCGTGTCTTGGAGAGGGTCTGTATTTCGCTGCAGATGTGAAGGCCGCTCTGGACATCTGGACCAGTCACTCAGAGGCGTTCCTGTACCTGTTTGTGGTTGAGGTCTTAAAGGGGAAGTCTGGGAGTGGTAGTCCTGGTTTAGTTCTGGGTCCTAATCTTGGTCCTGTTCTTGTTCCTGGTCTTGGTCCAGAGATTCGCTGTGACTCTGTGGAAAGGTCAAAGGTCACAATGGTTTTCAGTCACCTGCAGGCGATGCCCCGGTTCCTCCTCACCTGTCAGAAAACTCAAAACACCTTGGTGTGAAAAAAAAAAAAAAAACAGGACTAAACTGGGCATTGACAAATAAATGTGTGGCCTAAATAGTTTACTAATAAAACTAAAAACAAGGACTAATCCAGGTCTAAAAGGAGCACTAAACCTTATTTCTTCATTTAAATAAAACTAACTTTCTGAACAATTATCAGTTAAAACTTTGAAGGGCCCATATTATGACATTGTCTGATCCATGTTCTAATGTTGTTTCCTCATCACAAACAGACCTGGAGTTGTGTTTTGTTTCATTCACACATGTTTAACACACAAACCCTGCAGATTTAGGCTGAGTTCTTCTCTCAAACAGAAAACACCTTGTGGTAATACAGGAAGTGCTTCACTGTGCTTTTAAACTCAATACACTTTCACTAGAATCATTTGGATCATTTCAGTCCTGGAATTGCTCTACTGAAGGTAAAAATAGCTGTTCACTTGAAAACTACAACTACATGACTTTGGAGCTTTTGAGATGTAGACAGACTAATAATAAAGAGTTACTCAAACGTGTGAACGAAACAACACAACTCCAGGTCTGTTTTTGAGGAGGTAAAAGTCTAACATGTCAGTTTTGTGTAATACAAGACCTGTAAACCACAGTGAATGAAGCTTTTACGGGTAATATATTTGTCATGTTGATTTGACTTTTGAGTCGTTCTGTTTGTAAATCAGGTTTTTTTTTGTAGACTTTGTAATCATTTTGTGAAGACAAAATTATAAAAGTATGAAGAGGACTGTGTGTAATGATTCTATGCAAATCAGAAAGAATTAAACAGTTTCATAACAAAGTGGAGTCTGCAGTGGAGTCTGGAGGATGATGGGACTGAACCACTGGGGGAAAATATCTGACTGTGATTGTGATTAGATATGTTATTTCTGTTTAATATTAGGATTCTGTTCAAAATTCACATTTTAAACACAAAAAGAACTGACAAAAAGACAGAAATCTGGACTGACAAACTAAGAAGAATCACATTTCAGAACATGATTGTACAGATCTAAACTACAGGGTCATATGTTTTTTTAATTCACAATAAGACACCATGGAGACACAGGGAGGGCATCTGACACACGGGCATTTCAGAACATGTTTGCACAGATCTAAACTACAGGATTAGCAGTTTTTATGCAGAATAAAACATGAAATTTAGTTGTTCGTGGAAAAATTTGTGATTGGCTAATTGGGGCCAGTGAGAATTCAAATACAAACCACCATGCATTATTTCTGTAGGTCCGGCAACAATTAATCACTGTTCCATATCACTGCAGGGCCCATCACCATAGCAACAGGTAAAGAAATGAAGTACTGTTAGGATGGACTAGCTTCAACAAAAACAGAAATAACTAATGCTTGAGCAGTCACAGACAAAAGGGGAGCACGCCTCAGTCTAGAAGAAGAGTGGAGTTTTAAACCCCAATATTTAACCCCGAGAAGTGTTAAATATACATTACATCTATGGACCAAAGTGATGCACGATTTTCTAAAAAGATTTATTGATATGACACACACAGCAACAAATGACAAGTTATAATAGTGATTGTCTTAAATAGAAACGCAAGTCTGTACAGGCTGTTTATGCAAAACTAAATAAAAATAACCAACAACAGTTCGATAGTCTCCCACAAAAGTTACCAAAACTTAAAATTCTGCGGATAACTAGTGAAAGATACGATCAGTCAGCTGTTTTCTGATCACAAACAGACCTGGAGTTGTGTTTTGTTTCATTCACACACGTTTAACACGCAAACCCTACACACTCTGTTCCACCTTGTGATGTCATGTGGTAGTACAGGAAGTGCTCCACTGTGTTTTTACACTCCACACACCTTCACTAGAATCATTTGGATCATTTCAGCCCTGGAATTGCCGATCTCTGCAGAACAAAAGGTAAAAGGAGCTGTTCACTTGTAAACTACCACTACGTGACATCACAAGGTGGAACAGAGCGTTTTGAGCATTCGAGATGTAGACAGACTAATAATAAAAGATTACTTAAAAGTGTGAATGAAACAAAACACAATTCCAGGTCTGTTTTTGAGGAGGGAACAACATTCCAACATGACTTACTCTCACAATTGTCATTTTTGTATAATATAGGACCTTTAAACTCATTTGGATCTAAACAACTCGAAAAATGTAACAACTCTAAAAATCCTCATTACGTACCTCTGCTCTGCTAAAATAGAACAATAGAAATAGAAATAGAACACATCCAAACAGATCAGACCAGAGCTGTCAATCTACAAAGGGGTGAGCTTTAGGCTCTGGTCTGAGGCTCTGATTGGTACAGACGAGACATTTGCTCTTGACAGGTGTAACCCAGAGACACTGACGGATGGGTCAAATGCAGAGGACTCGTTTGTGTCTCTTCTTCATGTTTGATCCTGGAGCTGTTCTGAGGTAGTTTAATCTGAGCTCACGTCTCGTTCCTCTGGTCTCAGACTTTATCTTGATCAAATATAACTGACCAGGTTCTACATGTGTGGGTTTTCCTTTTGAATATTCATATTTTAAACAGCCACAGCCACTATGATTAAGTTATTAAAGAACAGTGCAGTTTACTGACCTCATGACACAGTCTGAGTGATACAGCACTGAACAAACCCAGCCACAGTGCCCCCTGGTGGATCACAGTGAAATAAGTTTTTTTTAGTTTTTTTTTTTTACTGGCACATATAGTCTGGTCCTCACTCCTTCTGTCGTGTCTTGAGCCAGAACCATGATCTCCAATCAGATTTGTTTATTTCAGTGATGCTTGTAAAATAAAAGAGTCCATTGGTCACCATTTAAAAACATAATGATATTTCTTATTTAGTACTTTGCAAATTGATTCTGCTAAAATTTGCCATGTTTTTCAGTCCCCTGTAATATATTTCTCTCTTCTCTCTTTCTTTTTTACTCATAAGCAGCCATATTTGTTTTGATACAAATGGACCCTGCATGTCCCAGATTGGCTCATATGCCTGTCAATCATTCCCATCTGAACTCTGGGAATTTCACCGGTGACCAGACTCACATCTTTAGAAAGTATGTAAAATCCCTCAGTCGTCCAGGTAGAATCCATGGCAAAAAAAAAAAAGGAGAAAATTTAATTTGTCAACTGGACATAGTTTATTTGGTTGAATACGTTTCGCAGCTCATCCAAGCTGCTTCCTCAGTTCTGGTCAGATGCTGGCGGACACTGCTTTATATCTGCCTGAAGGGAGGAGCTAATTACAATGAAAATTACTCTGAGACAACACATATTTAAATACAGTTTCAGTTGATCAGGTGATACAATATGGAGTTGTTAACAGTTTCTGTTAGTCATGTGAGTCTATTCAATATGGAGTGGGAGTGGGGGAGTAGTTAGCATATCCATTCAGGGCCATGATGGGTGTTTTCACACCTCTGGACATGTCCTGGCTAGTCCCATTGTCTTCCCAGTTTGTTTTGATTTAGGTTTGAGGATAGAGTTATAGATGGGAGACAAATGATGTCTGAGACCCCCATTTCTGTTCAAGGAAGGATTCTCTTTCTTGACAAAAATAGCTTCTTTAACTCCCCTCTCAAACCAGTTCTTTTCTCTGGCCAAGATCTGGACCTCGCTGTCCTCAAAGGAGTGGCCTGTGGCTTTTAGGTGGAGATGTACGGCAGATTGCGGCCCACCCTGCTTTTCCCGTCTGTGTTGATACATCCTTTTGTGAAGTGGCTGTTTTGTTTCTCCAATGTAGCGCTCACTGCAGTCTTCACTACACTGAATGGAGTAGACCACATTGCTTTGTTTGTGGCTCGGAGTTTTGTCCTTAGGATGGACCAGTTTTTGTCTTAAAGTGTTTGTGGGTTTGAAATAGACTGGGATTTCATGTTGTCTGAAGATCCTCTGTAGTTTTTCGGAAACGCCAGCCAGGTAAGGAATAGTTACACCCCTTCTCCTGGGCTCTGGTTCTCTGTTGTCCTGTTTCTTTGCTCTCTTCGTTTTATTGAAAGCCCATTTAGGATATCCACAAACGGAGAGGGCTTTCTCCACGTGTTGTTCTTCTTTCTCCTTTCCCTCTGCGCTTGTAGGAACCACTTGGGCCCTGTGTTGTAATGTCCGAATGACTCCCAGTTTGTGCTGAAGTGGGTGGTGTGAATCAAAAAGCAGATATTGGTCGGTGTGTGTGGGCTTCCTGAAGACCTCTACCTGGAGTCGCCGGTCTTCTCTTATCGTTACTGCACAATCTAAGAAGGCCAATGTGTTGTCCTTGGCATCTTCACGTGTGAATTTGATGTTCGGATCTACAGAATTGATATGTGCAGTAAAAGGTTCCAAATCTTGAATTTTGATTTTTGAGAAATTATCATCAACATAACGATACCAGTGTGTGGGTGGAGTGCCTGGATATGAGGCCAGGGCACTCTGTTCAAATTGTTCCATGTATAAGTTTGCAATAATAGGGGAGACCGGTGAGCCCATGGCACAGCCGTGGATTTGCTTGTAAAAGTTTCCTCTGAACTGGAAATAGGTGGTACTTAAACAAATTTCCAGCAGTTGGCAGATTTGGTCGGGTGAAAGTTTGGTTCTCTCTTCTAGCTTGGTATCCTCCAGTAGTCTCCTCCTTGCTGCCTCCACCGCTACCGATGTAGGGATACAAGTGAAAAGAGAGGTCACATCAAAGGAAACCATAGTCTCATCCAGGTCAAACTGGAGATGCTTGATTTTGTTCACAAATTCGGCTGTGTTCTCAATATGGTGCTCCGTGTTACCCACCAGCGGAGCCAAGATGGTTTTTAGGTGTTTGGCCACATTGTACGTGATGGAGTCTGTGCTGCATACAATGGGTCTGAGTGGTACTCCTTGTTTGTGGATCTTTGGGAGGCCATAGATGCCAGGGATGGCGTCACCAGGGTACAGTCTGTAATATAGCTGTCGATCAAGGACTTCTTCCTTCTCCAACTTCTGCAAGCAATCAATGATCTTCTTTTTGTACACATTGGTGGGGTCCCGTTTTAGTAATTCGTAGGTTGTGGTGTCACTGAGTAGGCTGTTAACCTTAGCCTACACAAAGAAACAGGACAACAGAGAACCAGAGCCCAGGAGAAGGGGTGTAACTATTCCTTACCTGGCTGGCGTTTCCGAAAAACTACAGAGGATCTTCAGACAACATGAAATCCCAGTCTATTTCAAACCCACAAACACTTTAAGACAAAAACTGGTCCATCCTAAGGACAAAACTCCGAGCCACAAACAAAGCAATGTGGTCTACTCCATTCAGTGTAGTGAAGACTGCAGTGAGCGCTACATTGGAGAAACAAAACAGCCACTTCACAAAAGGATGTATCAACACAGACGGGAAAAGCAGGGTGGGCCGCAATCTGCCGTACATCTCCACCTAAAAGCCACAGGCCACTCCTTTGAGGACAGCGAGGTCCAGATCTTGGCCAGAGAAAAGAACTGGTTTGAGAGGGGAGTTAAAGAAGCTATTTTTGTCAAGAAAGAGAATCCTTCCTTGAACAGAAATGGAGGTCTCAGACATCATTTGTCTCCCATCTATAACTCTATCCTCAAACCTAAATCAAAACAAACTGGGAAGACAATGGGACTAGCCAGGTCAGGTCCAGAGGTGTGAAAACACCCATCATGGCCCTGAATGGATATGCTAACTACTCCCCCACTCCCACTCCATATTGAATAGACTCACATGACTAACAGAAACTGTTAACAACTCCATATTGTATCACCTGATCAACTGAAACTGTATTTAAATATGTGTTGTCTCAGAGTAATTTTCATTGTAATTAGCTCCTCCCTTCAGGCAGATATAAAGCAGTGTCCGCCAGCATCTGACCAGAACTGAGGAAGCAGCTTGGATGAGCTGCGAAACGTATTCAACCAAATAAACTATGTCCAGTTGACAAATTAAATTTTCTCCTTTTTTTTTGCCATCTTTAGAAAGTATTGGGGAAGTGTGTTCTGGAGCCCAAACAACCTTTGTACTGATCCTGCCGCTTTAGAGGTTTTAGAGTTTTACCCCCAAATGAAGGAGGCGCACAGATGAAGTCACAACCAGAACAGAAAGGATGCAGAGATCCCATGAACTTTGACCTTGAGAAGAAGTCACCATGACAACTGACTGTGGAGTTTTGTATACCTGCTGAAGGAGTCTGGGAAAAAAAAAAAGTTTTAGAATGTCTTCAGTTTTAGTATAAGACCACAAGGGAATATTAAAGAACTACTATGATTTTCTGAAAATTGCATTCTATTGTTTCAAAAGACAGTCTGCTATTGTCACTGTGGTATCGGTATCGAGAGTTGAGTCTTTTTCTTTGTATTAAAATAAAGTTTGAAATTTAATTTTGTGAGTACATTCCATCCCTCCTCATCTGTAGATTTAGTTTGATGATATTTTTGGTGGAATTTGGTACTTGGTACACATGAATGATAACATCTCTCCGCTCGTTGCAGATCTGGTCGTGTTTCAGTGTTGTTTGAACTACAGTTTAGGCTGTAGTTTTATTCAGTACACTCGGGCACCTCAGTCCCGTCCACAATGAGCGTGTGAATGATTCCGTCTCTTCTCTTGCCGCTGCTCACAGCTTTGATGCAGCAAAGGTGACCGCTCAGAGTGAAGTGAGTCTCAGTGCCGTCGTCCACAAACTCGCCCTGACACAAACACGACACAAAGGACCACTTATTTATTTAGACAAACAACACAACTCAGAATGTCCTCAGTATAACACATATATGATCACACAATAACTGTATATGTGTGTGTGTCATATAGAAAACACTCACTGCTGTCTCGATGTTGTGTCCGTTGCACCACACGTCCATCGTGTCCTTCTCTGAAACACAGCCGAGGAAAAACAACACTTTAATGTTCTGCTTTTAAGTTCAGTGTTTTCACAGTGAACCAGTCTCATGGTTAAGCGATTTTTCTTTTACTCCAGATGCCCCGTGCCAAGGGATATCACTCTAGTGAGTGTCAAACCATTTTTTTATCAAACTACAGTTTTTATCAAATCTGTTTAAAGTTCCTGAAAGAAAGAAAACTGGTGACAACATGCAGCTTCTGTACCTGAAAGAGGATTTTCAGGGTTGAAAATAATCATGTTGATTTATTAATCGTTTAAAAATGAGCAGCTGATCCTGAGCAGGTAGTGCCTTTAAGTGCACAGGTGGATTAAAGGTAATAGGCCACGGGCTAGGATAGTCACGTGTGCACCCCCCCCACAACCCTATAAATTTGGTATCACTGGAAACCTTGGGATGTCTAGATTACAATTATAACTGGTAACAGTAAAAAAACTGGGACTTGCTATGACAAATCAATAGTTTTATTGACCTACCATAAAACTCATGAAATGGCTGAATGCGAAACATGTGATTTCGCCACATGATACAAAGACTCAGTAAATCATCAATTTTTCACTTAAATAAACATATAAGGCATGAAATGAAAGCGAACTCTGTGCCAAATCATTCCCTTTTTAAATGATATGTCTGTCTTAATTGTGTCTGAAGATATGCTTTAGTGAAGTATGACACCATATAAACAATAAATGCTCGTATGACAATACATGATGAATATGACAATAGTTCTGTTTTCATCATAATTCTACATACATTTGCCTAAACTATATGCACAACAAGAAAGCCCAATCTCTCAGCTTTGATCTCATGCCAAAAGTAATCTGGTAGGACAAATACTAGCAAAGATATCATATGTTTTACCTAGTGATCGGTAAAACACTTAAATGAATGCTGAAGATCGCATAATGATCCCATATTCAGCTTAAAAATTTAAATGCCATATGTTTCGAGGTATCAACAAACCTACACTTGCAATATTACCACTTTCATTTCCATCATATACAATGTTTGATATGTCTCAGTGTGCCACAATAACTCAATAACCAGTAACACATAAATTGACACAAAAAGTCAATCTCGCCAAGCTTTCAAAACGTATGTCAAAAACAATAACTGATTCTGTTACTTATCTTTTCTGAAACATAAAAGAAAACTAATGAACATGTTTTTTTCGGTCGTTTTGTTTTAGTGAGTTTTTTGTGCATTTATTTTGACCTGTAACATAGATCATCTCAGTCTGAATCACAGTCACTTTCATCTTCCACAAATGATTCAAAGTCAGCATCGATATCACAAACCAGATCTGAATCTAAGTCATCCAGGTCCTCACTGAAGTCCTCAGTTACCACAGTTTCCTGAGCAATATCTAGAAGTTCTTTTGGCAGGAAATCACCTGTGAACCAGATCGGTAGTAATTGCACCTGCTAAGACATATTAAACATTGTATGTGGGTGAAACTTGGGAATATTAGAAGTACAGGTTTGTTGATACCCTAAACCCTATGGCATTTCAATTTTATTTCAAGTTAAATACATTTTAATAATATATAATTCAAGTTGAAGTGATGATGCGATCTTCAGCATTCATTGAAGTGTTTTATCGATCACTAGGTAAAACATATGATATCTTTGCTAGTATTTGTCCTACCAGATTACTTTTGGCATGAGATCAAAGCTGAGAGATTGGGCTTTCTTGTTGTGCATATAGTTTAGGCAAATGTATGTAGAATTATGATGAAAACAGAACTATTGTCATATTCATCATGTATTGTCATACGAGCATTTATTGTTTATATGGTGTCATACTTCACTAAAGCATATCTTCAGACACAATTAAGACAGACATATCATTTAAAAAGGGAATGATTTGGCACAGAGTTCGCTTTCATTTCATGCCTTATATGTTTATTTAAGTGAAAAATTGATGATTTACTGAGTCTTTGTATCATGTGGCGAAATCACAGGTTTCGCATTCAGCCATTTCATGAGTTTTATGGTAGGTCAATAAAACTATTGATTTGTCATAGCAAGTCCCAGTTTTTTTACTGTTACCAGTTATAATTGTAATCTAGACATCCCAAGGTTTCCAGTGATACCAAATTTATAGGGTTGTGGGGGGGGTGCACACGTGACTATCCTAGCCCGTGGCCTATAAAGGTCATAAAGAGATTACTGCGGCACAGTGAGAAATTGCACCCCCTAGTGGTCTGAGCATAGCCTCAGCAGTGGCAGCAGTATTACTCTTACTGTAGTAGTAACAATAGTAGCAGTAGTATCTTACTCAGTACCACCCTGAGGTGGGTGCAGCAGTATTAGTAGTACTAGTAGTAGTAGCACTAGTTAGTAGTAGTAGTAGTAGTGGTGGTAGCAGCAGCTGCAGCAGCAGCAGTATCTTACCCAACACCACCCTGAGGTCGGTGCCCTCAAGGTTGAGTAGCCAGGTGCTGGTGGTCTTGGACCTGTTCTCCATGTACTTCTTGAGGCTCTTGCCGTTGATCTCCAGAGTGTACTCGTAGGCGAAACCGCTCACTGCATCGATATTTATCGTGGCTTTGGTGTTTGCTTTACCCACCGAGAACGTCTCCTTCCCCACCAGTTTGAACATCCAGTCCCTGCGCAAGATCTCCTACGGAACAGCAAGAACATGTTCAACCAATGCACAGCGGAGAAGAACAGAGGAGGAGCAGAGAGTCAGAGGAGGAGAAGAGGAAGAACAGAGGGTCCGAGGGGAAACAGTGGGCCAGAGCAGAAGGTCAGAGGAGGAGCAGAGGAGAGGAGGAACAGAGCAGAGGGTAAGAGGAGAGGGCCAGAGGAGAGGGCCAGAGGAGAGGATCAGAGGAGAGGATCATAGGAGCAGCAGAGAAGATGGTCAGAGAAGCAGAAGAGAGGGCAAATGGTGCAGAGGAGAGGGTCAGAGGAGCAGACGATGCAGAGGAGAGGGTCAGAGGAGCAGACGATGCAGAGGAGAGGGTCAGAGGATGCTGAGGATGCAGAGGAAAGGGTCAGATGAACCAGAGGATGTACGTACTTTTCCGTCCACATAAATAACGCGTTTCCCGGTCGTGGTGCCGTGTTCGAACTCGATGGTGTGGACTCTGTCGCTGAGAGCCACCTCCCACACCGCGGCCAAATCACTGGACATGGCTCCGACCCGAGACACCCCCAAAGCGGAGGGAAATCGGGCTAAAGGCGCAGAGACCCGGGCTAAAGGTCCAGAAGTGCAGAAGACCGGGTCTATGTATAGGCAGAGCAGCGCTGGAGCGACTTACAGCGGTAGAGCCGAGAATTTCCTGTAACCACAATAAAAGCGACAACTTAAATAACAATTTCAACTCCAAAGTATTTAAAACGCTGCCTCGTTATACAAACAAAGTTTAACTAAACATCCCTTAAACTACTGTTAAAATACGTGAGCAGAAATCAACAAAAACAATATATATATTTTTTTTTTTGCTATTCTCTTTTATTGTGAATGTCAAACGGAAGTACACTGCTCGAGATTAACACAAGCTTTATCCGCTCCGTCGCTAAGAACAACTGTCAACATTAAGCTTTCATTTTGTCTCAAATACACAACTTAAGCCTGTTCCCGCGGGAGTCACGGGCCTCGGTACTGTTTACCTGCAGAGGCGCGCTGGCTTTCGGGGGGTAGTCGCTGCAGATTGCGTTTATTTCTATGGGTTTAAGCCCTGTTAGCTTCTGTTAGCCGCGGACTGAAGCTGTGGTTGTGCTGTTACCGCGGCAACGGCAGCGTGCGTCACCGCGGACACGCCCACCTCCGCACACAGACGTAAACAAATTATTTATTTTTTGTTTTGCAATGAAATAATTTGATTTAAAAAGTGTATTATTAGTAATTAGTAGTTAGTCATTATTTGAGCACTGACAGGACAGAACTGAACCTTTCCTGAATGTCTTTAGAATGATGTTGAGCTGTATCAGAACAAGTATAAGAGCACATAGACTACAGTCCCTGACAAAAGTCTTGTCGCTTATCCATTTTGTAGAAACAAAAGCTTATAACCTGACTTTAAATGAATCGATTGGTTTTAGAAATGTCTCATATGAAAGCTAAAACCCTCCCAAATTATGCTCAATATACTAAAATAAATTTGCTTCACTGAAGAAAGATTGATCATTTAATGAACACAGAAAGGTCAGATTTTGGCAAGACAAAAGTCTTGTCGCCTACAGAAAATTGAACAAATAATTTACTTCAAATACAAAAATATGTTGCATAACGTCAGTGAATTAAGTAGTGGTGCTGTGAGATCCATATTTAATATCTTGTATGACTTCCATGAGCTTGAAGGACTGCATCCATGCGGTTCAACAATGATTCATACAATTTGTTGATGAAGTCATCAGGAATAGCAAAGAAAGCAGTCCTACATGCCTCCCAGAGTTCATCAAGATTCTTTGGTTTTGCCTTCCATGCTTCCTCTTTCATTCTACCCCAGACATGCTCAATGATGTTCATGTCTGGTGACTGGGCTGGCCAGTCCTGGAGCACCTTGATCTTCTTCGCCTTGAGGAACTTTGATGTAGAGATAGAAGTGTGCGATGGAGCACCATCCTGCTGCAAAATTTGACCCCTTTTATGGTTGGGAATGTAAGAGGTAGCTAATACTTCTTGATATTTTAGGCTATTGATATTGCCTTCCACCCTGCAAATGTCTCGCACACCCCTATACTGGATGTAACCCCAGACCATGATTTTTCCACCACCAAACTTAACTGTTTTCTGGTTGAATCTTGGATCCATGCGGGCTCCAGTAGGTCTCCTGCAATATTTGCGGCGGCTGTGATGTAATTCAACCGAGGATTCATCTGAGAAATCCACCTTCTGCCACTTTTCCAGTGTCCATCCTTTTAGCAGGCTGTGGGCCTTGGCAAATGCCACACAGTTTTTTAATTGCCTTTTGTTTAGTGCTGGTTTCTGTGCACCGATTCGACCATGGAGGCCATTTCGAGACAGAATTCTACAAACTGTTCTGTTGACACAGGGACTTGAGGTGACCAGGCCTGGTGGAGCTCTGCTGCAGTGGAAAAGGGGCTGGCCTTGGATTTTCGAATCAACAAACGGTCCTCCCGAGCAGTTGTCTTGCGGGGGCTGCCGGACCTGGGCTTGTCAAAAACATCTCCAGTCTTTTCAGATCTTTTTCTTATTCTTTGTACTTGACGCTGAGACACATTGAAGGTGTCAGCCACCTCAGCAGTGGATCTGGTCTTCAGCCTCTTGATAATTAACGCTTTGGTCTCAGGGTGGATCTTAGGCATGTTGTCAGAGGTCAAGTTGCAGTTGATGTGAAGGTCTGGTGTGCTGGGGTTCTTTTTATACACACCCACTAATTGATTGATCAGTAACTGATCACAGGTGAGGCTGTAATCTAGGATTGGGTGCATCATATGACAAGGTGACAAGACTTTTGTCTTGCCAAAATCTGACCTTTCTGTGTTCATTAAATGATCAATCTTTCTTCAGTGAAGCAAATTTATTTTAGTATATTGAGCATAATTTGGGAGGGTTTTAGCTTTCATATGAGACATTTCTAAAACCAATCGATTAATTTAAAGTCAGGTTATAAGCTTTTGTTTCTACAAAATGGATAAGCGACAAGACTTTTGTCAGGGACTGTAGTATACGCCCATGGACCACTATGGAACCTACAGGACCACTGAGGGAGTACACACATATAAGGACACATGGGAATAGAAAAGAAAGTTCTACCATTTAATGTGGAAAATCACATTCAATTGTCTAAAGAGTGGTTTTCTTATCATTGGAGTTTTGGAATCTGTATTGAGTATCAAGTCTATATCTTAATATCAAAATTGAGTTTAAAATTTTAGTATCGCAACAACAATATTCACATGGTCTCTTGTCTATTGTTTCCATTTTATCCTTAACAATATAATGTAAACAAAATGAAAATAATACTAGTAACAACTAAAAATAATTTCAAAATGTGAAGTATAAATGTGATTTGTTACTTTCCCTCTGAATTCTGACATAAATTTTTTATTGTTTAAGAAAAGTTAAAAAAAACCATGCACATATATAATCCATCTACTGCATTTATTATAAAACATTTGTTCATTATATTTGTGAGTTCTACAGTAAAAAGTGATTCTCCTCAAATCAACACAAATAAAAATGACAGAAGACGGTAAAAAAAAAGGAATGTTCCGCTACAGTTAATACAAAATCTGCGTCCACGGTACTGAGATTCCAAAATAAAACCAGCAATGGACCAAGAGGACACAAGACTTTTACTTTGAAAAACACAGTGTGAAATGCCATTACTGTGAACACTGGACAAAAATAGTGTTTGATTTTAAACAGTGAAAAGCTACCATCACATTTCGGAATAAGAACATTACATTTATATATTTATAGTATATACTTCATATCTACAAAGGCTGAGTGTTCAAATGAAAAATAAAATAACTGCGAGCTAAAAAAAACATTGAGGACAAAGTGTACCATGTGATTTAAGGAGATGTACGCGATGCAGTTGCGAAGTGGCAGAGTGGTTATCCTGTCTCCCCTCAGTCAGGAGGTTGTGGGTTAGACTCCTGACTGTCACAGTTGCATCACTACTCTCTCCTTTATTATTAGATAATAGAGCTTGGTTATAAAACATGATAGAGATGATAGTTGAGCCTGATATGAGACTTTGACACATGCAGACATATACAGTGAACATGAGTTCAGGTCTGACACAGACAAACCTGATCCAGTGATAATACATTCTCACACTCACACACACACACACACACACACACACACACACACACACACACACACACACACACACACACGCACACACACACACAGTGGGATTCTGTGTCTCTCTGAAAGAGACGTTAAGTCATATACTTGAAGCTGATTGGGATTTCCAGGACATAAAACCATGCACTACAATCATTAAACATACAGACACACTACAGTGTAATTGCTCCAAACATTTGTTAAACCCAGTTAAAAGTCCCTCTGAGCAGAAATATCTATGTAAAAAGAGCAAACACAGCCATATGCAATATACGTAATACACAATATACCAGCCTGTGTATCTCAGCCTTTTGTTCAACAGCAGCAGCATGTGGAGAATTGTACAAAAAGTAATCTTAAAAGGGCCCATATTACACGATTTTCTTCCTCATCAAAGTTGTTTCCATATACCTTCACTAGAATCATTTAGACAATTTCAGCAGTGTAATTGCCAATCTCTACCAAACAAGAAAACTGAAACTACCATATCATGACATCATAAGGTGGTAGAGAGCATTTGAAGCTTTGGAGATGTAGACAGAATAATAATAAACGGTTTACTCCAACATGTGTGAATGAAACAAAACACAACTCCAGGTCTGTTTCTGAGGCGGTAAAGCTCACAGGAGTCAACTTTACGTAATACAGAACCTTTAAAAAGAGCTGAAGTTGTTCGATTGGAATGTTTAATGTCCCAATAGTCTGTCTCATAACAATGATGGAGACATACTTAACTACAGTGTTAAGTGCCTGGTCAGTGCCTGACCAGACAGTGACAAACCACATCCTCAAATATGATTCAGAAATGTGGAGAAAACGGAAGCAAGAAGCAAAGTTTGTGTTCTTCCAATGTAAAATGTGCCCCTATAGTACCATTAAACCAGATTTAAACCCCATTCATGAACAGTCCAGTATCCAGATCCAGTGAAAGAAATGTCCAAAACACCACAGATCCACCGTTACCAATTGTTTAGAATCCAAAAGAAAATACTGGCATGTGCTGGAGATTTCAGGCCGATAGCTGATACACTAAAAAGAGCAAATATTGGCCCAATATATCAACCAACCAATATCAGTCAATTTCTAGTCCACAGACCCGGTCCAGTGTGTACAGTTTGTTCAGAATACAGGTCACAGTTCTACCTCTGTCTGCTCTTAAAAAAAATTCAGATGCCCAAAAATGTATCCTTTCAAAACACTGTCCAATAGGCGAATGCTCCAACATTATGAGGGGGCAGATGGTGCAGAATGGCAGCCACACTTTTTGTGAGTTTACCCCAGGGCAGCTGTGGCATAGACCACTGAAGGAACCATGGACGACTGGAATGCAAAATAACATTGGCGCCATTCTTATTACAATCAAAAATAAAACAAAAAAAATGAAAACAAATTGAAATTTATTGCGTCCAACTAAAACCAATGCTTCCAGTGCCATTAAAACATGATTTGGTTCAAAAATGTGTATTCTATTATGTTATATGTTTTAAGGCTTAAATATTTTAAAAGGGTTAATAAACACTTCAAAAGTAATCTCAAACTCAATTTTGATCCAGTTTAAGAGTATCACATCTATGCATTTTTATTCCATCAGTGTACAAATCTAAAACTTGGTGCTTCATAAAACAGTGTCTCATATAAAAGTGACTCTTCAAATCTTCATACAATTCAAAATATTAGTTCATTCGCATCAAAAATGTGTTCAAAAGTTAAATGTTTGTTTGTGGAGATGCAGAAGGTATGAGATGCTCCAGTCCACATGTTTTAGTCCAGATTTATCACAGTGTTTAGGACCAGACTGTAGATCCAACATGAGAATGTTCACACATAAAACCCAGAAAATTACCGGGTACACAATGCAGTGACCCACACATGCACAAGTCCCAGAACATATCTGGGTCTGCCCTTTTCACACTTAACCTGGCATTTGGGTCTAAACCAGATCTAAACCAGGTCAAAAACAGGTCGAAGCCAGGTCTAAGCCCCACACAGAGAAGACTTAACCTGCATTTGGCTCTCTGTGCTCTCTCACATGGCTGGTATTTTCCAAGTGGTGGACAATTTTCTGGTTGTATTCACACACAACCCTGCCCTGCATATTTCTAGTAATTATGCTGGGAAATAGCCACATCAAAGCTGCAGGAATATCACTTCTGGCTTCATTCATACATGACCCTGTTCTGGCAAAATGCAGGTAATGCCAGGTCAGGCTGCATGTGTGAATAGGGTTTGAGACTGGGTCTGTAGATGTGTAACATGCTGGAGGTCCAATGTTCAGAAGTTGGGGATTCTCTGTAGATGTAAGAGACTGGAGTGTGGTTTGAGTGAGATGGTCCATAGATTTATAGGAGGCTGGATAGAGTGTGGTGGTCCATATATGGTCTGCAGATGTGTAACAACTTGGAGATGCTTAGAGCTCAGTGGTGAGGAGTCCTCTGGATTTGGAGCCATCTTCTGCAGGAGTCTGGAATGAGCTGCTGACAAGAGAGAAAAATGATAATATTAAAGCTGCTCTATGTAACCTTCCACCGTTGTAGTAGAAGGTCCACCACCTGCTTGTCTGTTGGTGGGTTTCAGGATTGTAGAATGTAATGATGTCATACTCTTAGACAGTTTTCTCTGTAGATTTCACTGTACTTTGAATCAAACATTGGATGAAATCTCCAAAACATAAAATCTGATCATTTCTATTAGTGAATAGACCCAAGAACTCACTGTGTTACAACACAAATCTGCAATGTAACAATATTCATTTTAAGGCCGCCACACACTACAGTTTTTTTCAGTCTAAGCAATTTTTAAACATGCCACAAAAAGCGCACACCACAGATACAAGGAGAATCTTATGAGATTTAAAATATCCGAATAAGATAAGATATGCCTTTATTAGTCCCACAGTGGGGAAATTCCAGTGTTGCAACGCACAGTTCAAGAACAGCAGGAAAATGGTAACATGCAATAAAACAAGATAATAGATAATGGCTAAAAAATAATTTAAAAATAGACTTAAAATAGACTCTAATGTAACACACTGTTCCGGTGGAGCAAAAATATAATATATATACCAGAAAAACTATTATGTACAATAAAAGTAACAGTGCAGCATATGAACAGAATAAATCTCAGTAAAGTGACTTCAGTGTATTATGTTATTTACAGTAATGACTATGTTTATGTACAGACAGGATAAATATCAGTAAAGTGACATGAGTGAATTGTACCAGAGGTCTTCAGTATTGCACATAGATATAGTTGAATGACACATGTTCAGTGTTAACAGTGTTCATTGTACAGTCTAACAGCAGCAGGAAGGAAAGACCTGCGAAACCTCTCCTTCCCACAGCGAGGGTGAATCAGTCTGTCACTGAAGCTGCTCTCCAGAGCAGACAGGGCGTCCTGCAGGGGGTGACACTCATGGTCCAGCATAGAGATGACCTTAGCCAGGACCGTCTTGTCCCCCACCTGCTGCACTGAGTCCAGAGGACAGCCCAGGACGGAGCTGGACTTCTTGATGACCTTGTCCAGCTTCTTCCTCTCCCTCTCTGTGATGCTGCTGCTCCAGCAGACCACACCGTACAGGATGGCTGATGCCACCACAGAGTCATAGAAGGTCCTCAGGAGTGGCCCTCTCACTCCAAAGGGCCGCAGTCTCCTCAGGAGATAGAGCCGACTCTGGCCCTTCCTGTACAGTGCATCTGTGTTGTGAGTCCAGTCCAGTTTATTGTTCAGATGAACACCCAGGTACTTGTAAGAGTCCACTCTCTCAATGTCCCTTCCCTGGATGTTCACCGAGGGGACAGTAGAGTGGCGTCTGCGGAAGTCCACCACCATCTCCTTGGTCTTCCCTGCATTGATGATGAGGTGGTTCTGCTGACACCAGTCCACAAAGTCCTGCGTTAGTCCTCTGTACTCCACATCGTCGTCATCCTTGATGAAGCCAATGATTGCAGAGTCATCGGAGAACTTCTGCAGGACGCAGCTGTCCGTGTTGTGTCTGAAGTCTGCAGTGTAGAGGGTGAAAAGAAAGGGCGCGAGGACAGTGCCCTGGGGCACCACCACACTGCAGGTCAGTAGGTCAGACACGCAGTTCTTGGCTCTCACAAACTGGGGCCGGTTTGTGAGGTAGTCCAGGATCCAGTCTGCCAGGTCACAGTCCACACCGGCGGTCTCCAGTTTGTCCCTCAGGAGCAGTGGCTGGATGGTGTTGAAAGCACTGGAGAAGTCAAAGAAGAGAATCCTCACAGTGCTGCCGGGGTTCTCCAGGTGAGACAGTGAGCGGTGCAGCAGGTAGATGACGCGTCCTCCACTCCGATGCCAGGCCGGTACGCAAACTGCAGCGGGTCCATTGCTGAGCTCACGGTGGAGCGGAGGTGGCCAAGGACCAGTCTCTCCAGTGTCTTCATCAGGTGCGATGTTAGAGCCACCGACCTGAAGCTGCTGAGGTCGTTAGCGTGCGGTGTCTTAGGCACTGGTACCACGCAGGAGGTCTTCCAGAGTTGTGGTACCACCCTCAGCTTAAGGCTCATGTTGAAGACATGCTCCATAACTCCGCACAGTTCGTCTGCACAGGACTTAAGGAGCCTGGAGCTGATGCCGTCTGGTCCTGCTGCCTTCCTGGGTCTGATCTTCTTGAGCTCCAGTCTCACCTGGGCTGTAGAAAATGACAGTGGCAGGCTGGGGGGATGGGTGAGTCCATGTGTAGTGGTGGGCTGAAGAGCAGAGGCAGAGGTGTGAAGAGGTGCAGGAGTTCCCCATTGTCCAGCTGGGGAGGTGAGAGCTGGCAGCTGGGTGGGGGGAGTGATGGGTGATTGATCAAATCTCAGGAAGTGAGAATTGAGCTCGTTTACCCACCGCAGATCCCCCTCCGTCTGGGCAGGAGGTGCTTTGAAGCCTGAGATAGTCTTGAGACTTCTCCACACCCCCTGGATGTTCTTCTGCTGCAGCTGCTGCTCCATCCTTCTCTTTTGGCTGGCTTGGCTCATCCTGATTTTCCTCCTCAGCCTCTTCTGTGCAGCCTTCAGCTCCTCCTTGGTCCCTGACCTAAAAGCTCTCTTCTTCTCCTTCAGCTTTTATGTCAGGGTTAATCCACGGCTTCTTGCAAAGACAAGAATGCAAAGACTGCTGCGGGATATGTCTGCTACAGGCTATAAAGTTGTGAGCGCACTCATGTCAGCTGTTTCCTGTCTAGAATTAAACTCGCTTTGAGACTCTTAAGTGTTCAAAAGATCAGAGCACTGCACTTCTAGTTTAGATACAAGTCAAATTTGTGTTTTTATTATTTGTGAAACATGGTGCAATACTTCAGATACATGATTTTTAATGCACAGAAGATTGGTGATAAAGTAGACAGCTGCAGCTTCACCCCAATCCGCACACTGCGTGAATGTAACACACATGTGAGGAATTACTCTCACCTTTTTACTTTTAAAGAACACTTCAAACTGGATTCACAGCGTTGTTTTGTGGACTGAGTGTTATTATTTGCGCCGGACAAATTCTATAGATAATATGCTGCAATTTAAAATTTACAGCTCTACAAAAGGTGAGTACCGTATTTTCCGGACTATAAGCCGCTACTTTTTTCTCACACTTTGAACCCTGCGGCTTATACACCGATGCGGCTCATATATGGACGGATTATTCGTCTATGAACACAGCGGATGCGCGCGCAGCTTGAGTGCAGAAAGCGCCGCTGTCTGTGCGGTGAACATGGGTTAGGGTTAGTTAGAACACTCGCTAGCGCTGTTGTCAGCACTAAAACAGTTTATCGCTGCGTGATAAAATAAGTTCTGCTGCTAAATGAACATTAGTGAGTGGGATACGTCTTAATGACCCGTATGTGTTAAATGCAGGTGAAGCGTAAATGACGAGACGAAACGTCTCAAACTTCAGTAGCTGGACATCCACTCATACAATTTCGATACAACTAACCCCGACCCCCGGGAGAGCCTGAAATCCTGTTGAAATCCTACAAGACACTGACATGATACAAGACACTGACATGATACAAGACACTGACATGATACAAGACAGGACAGCGGCTCTTTCTGCTCGAGACATGCGCAGTAGAGCGCCAGAGCGACGAACTGACTCAATGCAAAAAGACGACAAAAGCTTTCAGAGGCAATACAAGCAGATGCTCGGAACTTGAAAACTTCTTGAAGACGTGGACACCTGCGGCTTATAGACAGGTGCGGCCTATATATGTACAAAAATAAAATTCTTTGAAAATTTAGTTGATGCGGCTTATATTCAGGTGCGCTCAATAGTCCGGAAAATACGGTAATAATTATTTTCACTATTTCCTGAATCTGTATGTTGTCCGTCACTCTGTCTTCCCGATGCTCTTTTTTATTGGCTGTTACCATAGTGTTGCTGATGTTTGGTGGTCAGGTCATGCCTCCCTGAACTCGGGAAGAAGCAAATCGTAGCCTAAATTGGGCCAATTCTCCTGTGGTGTGTGGTGGCCTTTTAGCTGCCCCCATCTGTGTTAAATATGAATGCAGTGATGTCATCTTAAATGCAGCTAGAGGGATGCTGTCACCTCACCTTCTCTAAAATGTTCCACAGGATGACATTAAACTCATCCATCTCCATGGAGATAAGCAAGTTATACAAATTTAATGTCATACTGTGGAACATTCTAGGCATTCTAGATTTTTATTAATAAATTAATAATTTACATTTGGAAAAATCTTAAAGTGCTTCAAATGTTCAATTAGCATAAATAACAAGGTGGTTCAGTAGAGCAGACATCCAGATGTCCATCCAACAGATAACTGTCTGCACGGCTACACTTCAGCCATGTTTAAGTGAAAGCTAAAGTCTCCTGTTTTTCACTCACACCCGTCACTGTCACTGTGTCACTGCTGTGGAAACCTGTGGGAGTGTGAGCTCACCTGTTGTTGCCGTGGTTGTTAGAGCGAGTGACAGGGGGCGCTGCTTCTGCACACACAGATAAGCTCTTAGTCTCTGGGTCCAGGACGCCATTACTGAAGATGCCCAGGGGCTGAGGAGGGAGAGGGGGAGAGGGGAGAGAGGAGAGAGGAGAGAGGAGAGAGAAAAGAGAGAGAGGGGGAGGAGAGAGAGGGAAACCATTACAAAAATCTCAAAATACAATATGTTCAATAGAACCACAGAACTCAAGAGCATTCAGATTAGATCGTAGGACTTCTACTCTTATGCTGCCTTCAGACAAAATGTCTGACAAAGGCATTTGTTTTAAGTAGACGTGGCGTCTGTTTTAAGTAGACGCGTGTCCTGCATTTGTCCAGCACCACAGGCATCTAACACCAGAGCTGGAAACACTGAACTATTTGCGAAATTGGCAAAAAAAAGGAGAAAATTTAATTTGTCAACTGGACATAGTTTATTTGGTTGAATACGTTTCGCAGCTCATCCAAGCTGCTTCCTCAGTTCTGGTCAGATGCTGGCGGACACTGCTTTATATCTGCAGGAAGGGAGGAGCTAATTACAATGAAAATTACTCTGAGACAACACATATTTAAATACAGTTTCAGTTGGTCAGGTGATACAATATGGAGTTGTTAACAGTTTCTGTTAGTCATGTGAGTCTATTCAATATGGAGTGGGAGTGGGGGAGTAGTTAGCATATCCATTCAGGGCCATGATGGGTGTTTTCACACCTCTGGACCTGACCTGGCTAGTCCCATTGTTTTCCCAGTTTGTTTTGATTTAGGCTTGAGGATAGAGTTATAGATGGGAGACAAATGATGTCTGAGACCTCCATTTCTGTTCAAGGAAGGATTCTCTTTCTTGACAAAAATAGCTTCTTTAACTCCCCTCTCAAACCAGTTCTTTTCTCTGGCCAAGATCTGGACCTCGCTGTCCTCAAAGGAGTGGCCTGTGGCTTTTAGGTGGAGATGTACGGCAGATTGCGGCCCACCCTGGTTTTCCCGTCTGTGTTGATACATCCTTTTGTGAAGTGGCTGTTTTGTTTCTCCAATGTAGCGCTCACTGCAGTCTTCACTACACTGAATGGAGTAGACCACATTGCTTTGTTTGTGGCTCGGAGTTTTGTCCTTAGGATGGACCAGTTTTTGTCTTAAAGTGTTTGTGGGTTTGAAATAGACTGGGATTTCATGTTGTCTGAAGATCCTCTGTAGTTTTACGGAAACGCCAGCCAGGTAAGGAATAGTTACACCCCTTCTCCTGGGCTCTGGTTCTCTGTTGTCCTGTTTCTTTGTTCTCTTCGTTTTGTTGAAAGCCCATTTAGGATATTTGCGAAATTACCATCATTTTCACGAGTTTCCAGCGTCCTCAAATGCAAAGGCTCCAAACAGAGTTTTCTGACACTATTTATGTTCTCAATCTGAACTGACTGTATATATAAATGGACAAAGCTACATCAACTCCAGCTCCAATTCACTTTCTACTGAAAAATGCTAGCCCCTCTCTCTGTGACTGCTGCTGTCAGGCTTGTAGGAAAGGGCATTACCTTCAACACCCTTGCTCCTGACTGGCTCTGTGGTTGCCATAATACATGCATGTGGAATTCCAAATATGGCCCCTGGTTGGTGATTAGGTGCTATAACTGCCAGCCTCAATGAGCTTCATTTGACTGAAAGTGTGATGTCCACTTCGCTGTCCACTATAGTCCATGGTCTGAATGTAGCATTAGCCTTTCCTGATCCCTACCTGAGCTCAGCTCATAGAAAAGGACTACAGGGTAAAAAGCATCCCTTTCAAATATACAAACACATTTAGCTGGACGTACTGCGCTGGAGGGAATGATCCATCTCGGGGTGATGGGAGGTTTGGGCTGCACCGGAGGGAGCTGAAACAGGAAATGCAGACAGTTATGTGTGTCAGGTGCCCCCCACCCTGTGTGTCAGGTGCCCCCCCACCCTGTGTGTCAGGTGCCCCCACACCCTGTGTGTCAGGTGCCCCCACACCCTGTGTGTCAGGTGCCCACACACCCTGTGTGTCAGGTGCCCACACACCCTGTGTGTCAAGTGCCCACACACCCTGTGTGTCAAGTGCCCACACACCCTGTGTGTCAAGTGCCCACACCCTGTGTGTCAGGTGCCCTCCCTGGGTCTCCATGGGGTCTTATTGTAAAAGTAAAAGTTGTTAACCCTGTAGTTTAGACCTCTACAAACGTGCTCTGAAATGCATGGGATTTTTATATTCCTTTAAAGTTGAGCCCTCACCACTGGAGCGATGTCGCTGAAGTCGATGAGGTTTTCAGACAGAGGAGCACTCACACTTAGCTCCACCTCCTCTGAACACACCTGCACACACAGGTGAGCTGTTAGGTAAACTCACACTTTTGTACCTTGAGATACCTCAGACAGAGCACTGCAGTGATGTGGTTGTACCTGAGGGGGCAGTGTTTCTGTGGGGAGCTCTGGGGTTACACAGGAGAGGGAGACGTCCTCGCTCAGACGCTCCACGCTGCAACAAAAAAACAACACAGTGTTAAAGGTGTGGTTGTATGGATCATCTGGTGGGTTGTGATGAAGTGCAGAGACTAGTGGTGCATTTTTAGATTGTCAATTCAGTTTCCACATGCATTAAAAACTGGGTGGTTCAAATCTTGTTTAATAGTAGTAATACTAATAGTAGTAGTCATATTTAAAAGTACCTGACAGCTGCAGAGGGAGTCTTGAGCAGATCCTGGAGCTCTGTTCTCACAGACAGAGAGCTGTTACTGCCCACTCGGCCACTCTGCACTTTCAGCCTGAAACATGTGTGCATGTGTCATACATGTATTATCACACACACATATGTAATCATATATGAATTCAACAATATGAACCTACAGCGAGCTTCACCCCCTTATAATGACTTAACATGTGTGAGATGAAGTATAATCTGTGTATATTTTTTTTGTACACTGTGAGTACCTGGCCGTGGGGTCCTGCAAGTTGCAGTTCTTGTCTGACACACTGAGCTCCTCTGGAGAGACCTGAGACACAAGGACCTGAAGTCAAAGTACTGTACAAAGTGTAGTAGTGGTAATGGTGACTGGTGGCAGAAGTAGAAGTAGTAGAAGTAGAAGTAGTAGAAGTAGTAGAAGTAGAAGTAGTAGAAGTAGAAGTAGTAGTAGAAGTGGTAGTAGAAGTAGTAGTAGTACCTTGCAGGCTGCAGCTTCGGCCTGAGCTTTTAGGATGTTGCTCTTGAGGATGTCTGGGGTCCTGAGGGGGGTGGGGAGAGGGGCAGGGCCAGAGCTGGAGAGGACCGACTTCTCCGTCAGCTTCACCAGCTCCTGAGGAAGAACAAAACGAATCAAGAGTAAGTACACCTCAGAACATGTGAAAACCAAAATTGTAGTGCAACTTTTCTGCCATTTTATTTTTATCAATTCTATTTCATTTGATTCGACTGGTTTTATTGTTTGAGAATTAGCAAGATCAAATTTAGCATTTATACCCTTTGTTGTAGGGTTGCCAAAATGACTGAAAATCGGATACTACTATTCGACACCAAAACTAGTAAAATGTAAATGATGCTATATGCTATGCTGTATACATGAAGTGGATTTGGATGAAATCATGAAGTGAGAAATGGAAAGGCTTTTGAACAGATTGACACTCTCCGGGAGGTACCTGGTTATTCATAGCCATGTTCACATTGACGTTTTTGGGCGTCAGTGGAACAGCGACACTCTCCAACTCCAACTGTTTAAGATGAGCTGCAGCCTCTGAAAAATACAAGAGAATTAAACCAGATGCCTTCGCGGACTCCTGTATCCCCGTGCCAGATGCCCTCCCGTCCTCCTGTATTCGTGTGCCAGATGCCGTCCTCTTCCTCCTGTATATCTGTGTGCCAGATGTCCTCTGATCTTCCTATTTCCCCGTGTATCAGATGCCCTCCCATGCTCCTGTATCTATGTGTGTCAGATGCCCTCCCAGATGCTGAGGTGTACATTTGTGGATTTTGTTTTCTCACCGGTCAGACTGAGGGGATCGTCCACGCACACACTGACAGTCCCCTCCTCTGCCGAGCCTAGGGGAGGGGCTATGTGGGAGGGGGGAGGGGCAGATGGAGCACAGGTGGGAGGAGAGGGGAGGGTGCGGAGGACATCGTCAATGCAGGTCTCCATCAGGTCAGGAACCACTGGCAAACTGTGGAGAGAAAGAGCAGAGGGAGGACAGGCAGGAGAGAGGGTGGAGAGGGAGGAAAGATGACAAGGAGAGGAGGAGTAGAAAGAGGATAGAGGGTGTAAAGGCGAGAGAGAGAGTGGGGAAAGAGAGAGAACACATTAAAATACAGATTTGAACACACAAAGACAGACCCAGAGGACATACTTACAGTGGTCAGCCTTCCCTCAGACTCTGAACACATCACTCAACCAGTACATGCAATTTAGACCAATCAAACTACAATGACCAACAGCCCCAAACACAGCTAACGCCAACAGCATGCAAAACTATTCATGACAGGACTATTAAAGTATTGAAAACCAGATACGAATAGATCCCAAAACTAGTATCAAAACTAGATACTCATTTTTCACAGGTATCAATACTAAAAAAGTCCCATTCACAGGACAGAAATGAGCTTTTCCTGAATGTCTTTAGAATGATCTTGAGCTGTATCAGAGAATAGAATAATGGGAATAGAAAAGAAAGTGCTACCATTTAATGTGGAAAATCACATTCTATTATCTAAAGAGTGTATTTTTTTATTAACATCGTAATCGGTATTGAGTATCGAGTCAGTTCCTTAGTATTGAAATTGAGTTTGAAATTTTAGTATCATGACAGCCCCAGTCTTGGTTCTGTCTTGTTGAAAACAATAAAACTGCTGTGTAACATTCCCAGAGAATAATCTCTCTGCATGTTTTTGCTCATAACTTCATAACCCCAGAGTCCAAGACACTATGCACACTGCACTGTCTGAGAGGTCCTTTGCCTTGGGGCACAAAGACGGAATTCAAAAGAGAAACATTAGGACCAAAAGCCTTCATAAAAGTGCAGAGAGAGGAGCAGGTTCAGTCTTTATTTGAACATGAGACGATTATTCCTTCAAAAAGACGTCATGCTAAACCTTCATCAGTCATGTTTAGGTTTAAATACATAAAAACAAAAACATATAAAAAGGACAAAGGGGCCAACAGCCTCATGTCAAAGGAAATGACAGGAATTGTGATGAAATTAAGAGTTCAGTTTGTTGAAAGTTTTCGTGCAATTGTCAGTACCAAGACTTAAAGATGGGTTATTCTGCAAACTGCACTTTTCAGAGCTTTTAACCATGTTTGCTTCTCACTGATCCTCTGAAGCTGTATTTGAAGTGATTCGTGCATGTTTGAGTCATCTTTATTCTTCTGTATTCAAGACGCCATCTATCCCCGTTTTCAGCTCGGCCGGTACACGCCGATAGTGACATACTCCAGTTTTATTTTCTTAATAAATGATAGATGTAGTGGCGGCATGGTGGTTGAGTGGCTAGCATTCACGCCTCACAGCAAGAAGGTTCCGGGTTTGATCCCCGGGTCGCCCGGGCCTTTCTGTGTGGAGTTTGGAGTTTCTGGGAGGGTTTCCTCCGGGCACTCCGGTTTCCCCCATCAACCCCAAAAAACATGCACTATAGGTAAAAATCCTCCAGCTGAGGTCCTGATAAGCCTAGCTATAAGATCATGGAGATGGGTCCCCGGGCGCCTGAAAGATTGGCTGCCCACTGCTCCTGAATAAGGATGGGTAATGCAGAGGATAATTTCCCTACAGGGATAAATACAGGATAATAATAAAAATAAAAAAAAATGTAGGATTTGACAGTGCTGTGTAGTCATTTTGGTACAAATGTAGAAAGTGGGATGTGCAGCTTTCCATAGGAGGGGCCGACACGATGTGGTGCTTTGTTGTGATGACATTTACGATAATGTCAGTTATTAAGTCATTTAAGATAAATATCAATATCAATATAGTAGATGAAATAATTTAAAAGGTCGAGATTATAACATAATGATCCACAGGTGTCAAAGATTATGTCTACAGAGCACACACAAGCACAATAAGCCTTTAAAAAAAGGGTGTTTTGTCTGTTTGAACTGTGTGAAGTGTCAAGAGTGTCAAGAAAAGCACTATACTATGTATTATTATACATACTATAATAATAATATTATTATTATAAAATTGACAATTTGGAGCCTTCTACCATGTTATAACATTGTTCCATCATCATAAACATGCCTGAGGAAACAAATGATGAAATCTAAAAAGACTGACAAAATGACTATGCAACTGCCAACACTTCCTTCCTGTGCGTACGTCACAATGGGCGTGTACCGGTGGAGGTGAAAACGGGGGTAGATTGCAGCAATGACGTCTTGAATCCAGGAGAATAAAGATGACTCAAACATGCACAAATCACTCTAAATACAACTTCAGAGGGTCAGTGAGAAGACACTAATATAACATGATTCAAAGATCTGACAAGTCCAGTTTGCTGAATATTTTAAGAATATGCAAAACATGGAATGAAATAGAATTATTATAAAAGTGTTATGTGTTCTGACTGATTAAGTGTGTTTACATCACTGAGAATAAATATGACATCAAAATCAAATCACATTGTTATTTGCATTTGACCCATCCTTCAATAACTCCAATTCTGCATGTTTAAGGTCGACACAGACACAGGGAGAACATGCAAACTCCACTGGTCCAGGGATTGAACCTATGACCAATGCATATGTTTAAATCATATCCTCTGCCTCAGATGTGACAAACGTTGCTCCTGCACATCAGTCCAACAGCGCAGTCCTCAGTGTGAGCCGGAGGGGGCGCTGCAGGACACAGCCACATCTCACATCACAGCCTTTTACACAAATCTGTCTTCAGACGAATCAATGGACGTGATCGGGTTAAATCAAAAAAAGCTGCAGATGTTATAATAAAAAGCACTGACTGAAGGAGATATTAAATTTGCATAAGCTGGAGCATGCGACATCCTGTTCGGACCATAGACTGTAAGTGGACATAGCTAACCCGAGGTTCCTCTCTGTAACTGCTGCTGTCAGGCTCATCATTTTGGTCTTCAAATGTTGCTTTTAACCCACTCTACTTGATCCTTGGGTTTTTATTTCACTGTTTTGTCCCTGAATCAAGATACAATATGAACATTAATAACAGACCAATCAAGGACCTTAATTCCCCGGGGTCTCGTCTCCTTGAGTTAGCTACAGGTTTGACTGACAGCATTGTTAAGGGAAGGGGCAGGTACTTTTAACACCCTCGCTCCTGACTGACTCTTTGGTTGCTATGAGACTTGTACCCGGATTTACAAATGGGGAACTCCACATTAAGTGTTATAACTGCAAGCCTTGATGAGTTTCATTTGGCTGGAGCCGAATGCTATGGGTGACATCACACTCCCTCAGTCCACTTCTTTATACAGTCTATGGTTAGAACCCACCACCAAAGCCCACAGCACCAGATCAGACCAACCCAGAGAGCAGAGTCTTTGATCAGGGTACACCTCTGCATCATGCGCCCTGAAATCAACCACTAAATCAGCAACAAGCACCCCAGTCACAAGAACCCCAGGTCTATGCTCGAACCACAGAGCATAGACCCCAGAACCCTTAGAACCTCTAACCCCCCAGCAGAATCACAGAGCTCTGATTGGACACAGCAAAAGCCCTTTAAGATGGACCTACCTCAGAGCAGGAGACATCAGTACATCACAATACTGGAAAACACATTTCAATACTTAAATACTGAGAAAGAGTTTGGAGTCAGGTCTGATTTGAATACTTTTTTTTCTATTCAAGATGAAGTCATGCTGTGAACAAAGAGGTTTGACAGCTCTTTGTACCTCATCCAGAGAGTGTGTTAATGTGACTACAGAGGCTGAATCCTGTTATAATTTAGTTTGAGAGTACAGCTCGTTCATTCTATGTCTCACCTGTGCTGACAGAGGCAGGAGGAGACGTGTTGCTGATATTAAATTCATGTCAAACAGCATCTCTGCAGCATCCATTCCATACAAATATACATGATCCACATGCTTTTATCCAATTCCAAACACTTTAACTGTCTCCGCGGATTGTGTAGGTCAGCCCGAGGTCTAAATTCTAGTCTAGTTCTGGTCTAGTCTAGTGTAGTTAGGGTTTAGTCCCAGTTCTGATGTAGTAAAAAGTGAACACTGGCCCTCTCTGTAGTCTATAATGCATCTTGCATTATGTATCTTGTGTATATAGTAATAGTATTGTACTGACCCTCTCTTGTCCATCCCGGGGCTGTGGGGCAGAGGCTGGATCTCCACTGGACCACATGGGGGCGCTACAGGGACCACAGGAGCAGACCAGGCCCCCCTTACTGCTGACACCTGCAGGACACAGAGGGAACACACAGGGTTATATGAGGGGTAAATGTATGATTATTATTATTATTATTATAATAATTATGTTAATGTTCATTGATCTTACCCGGTCTTTGCTCGAGCTCACTCCGTTCCCTGACGACAGCACTCTAAGAAAACCAAAGACATCCACATGTAACTGCTTAGAGACACGCCTGTGTTACAGCCTCTGCTACTACAGGGCTACAGCCTCTGCTACAGCGTTACTGCCATTTCACACTGCAACTTTGACTTCAGTGTTTGTCATTTTCATAAATCAAAACTACATTTAAGGGCCCCGCATGTATTTGAGCAAAATGTGTCCTGGCTCAGTAGAGATATACTGTAAGCAGGAAGAGTGCTTTAGCATCCTAGTTGTTGATAGCTTTAAAAGTCCACTCTGTCCGCGGTGTGGCACGCCCATTTAGTTTGCAGTGCGCCCGTACAGTTTGCGGTGCTATGTGCCTGTACTCTGTTGATGGTCTATTGATGTATCTATTGCACATGCACTGCTGCTTTGTGTGGAAATACAGCACAAGTGTTCAGAGTGTGCTTGTTCCTATTATATCTGACACATTAATTAAAGACTCGGCTCTATAGGAAACAAAGCACTATACAGCCGTCGATGTATTTTCCTAGTCGACGTAGTGTTGCAACTCTACTTATAACCCTAAAAAATAATTCACCTGTTTTAGTGGGAGAAGGTACAAGACAGGGAGAACATGCAAACTCTACACTGAAAGATCCTGGAATGATCTGGGAATCAAATGTGGAACCTACTTGCTGTGATGCAAGAGTACCAATCACTCTGCCACTGTCAATAAAACTGCTAGAAGCATTCAAAACCCCTAGCCCTCCACCTCTGTATCATAGCTTTACAGAAAAGCCTAAATTTAGACAATACATTTATAAGAAATGTCATTAAAAAGTACTTACTCTTGTGGAGTGAAAGGACCTGGAAGAAAAATAAAAAGATTAAGTTTAGATTAGTGTCTCTTAGAGATGTAACAATAACTTTAATATGGTGATATCGTATCATCAAAAGTCTCACAATATATCAAATTACAAGGCACTTTGCTTAAATTCATTGTTTTGGTGCAGCAATAGCTAAAAAAAAAAAAAAAAAAAACAGAGGGAACTACAAAGACCATGACCCTTTGCTCTGTCTCAGTGCAGACCACATGAAGAAATAACTGTTATTAAAGGGCCTATATTACACAACATTGACTCTTGTGGGCTTTAAACTTCATCACAATAAATATGGTAGTGTGAGATTTGGATATAGTTACATCCCTAGTGTTTATGAGGTACTGGTCTGGCATACACCAGCGTTCAGCCGTCTGTAGTAATTAAAAGTAGTAATAGTTTATAAAATGATTCTGTCTGCAGCAGCAGGAATAGTATTTGTTGTAATATTTGTTGTAATAGTAGCAGCACTAGTTATTGTTTGTTGTAGTATTTGCATAAGTACTTGTAGTACTGTATTATTATTGTATTATTAGTAACAGCACTGACCTCTGTTTTGCATGGTCCTTCTGGAGTAGCGGCGACTTGGGCGTCTCTCAAATGAAGCTGATCTTCGGGCTTTATTCGCCTTTGTCGTCTGATACTCTGTTTTACCACTGAGACGAGAAATACACAGATAAAACACAAATAATGTGTATTGATGCCCTCCCCGTGTGTCAGATGCCCTCCCTGTGTGTAAAAGCTGCTAACCCTGTAGTTTAGACCTCTACAAACATGTTCTGAAATGCATGAGATTCTTGGTTTAGTTCAGATTTCAGTCTCTCAGATGTGAAGTGTGCACTGGTTCTGCTTGTGGAGTGATAAGGTAGTCTAGTCCCCCTGCTCTAGTCCCCCCGCTCCAGGCTTTGGTCCCGGTTTAGTACCTGTATCTAAACCGTGATCCCATCCGGATGAATCCAGAGTGCGCAGCGTTCTTCTGGACTGGCCCTCTGAGCCTGAAGAAGGCGTGATGCTCCACAGCACACTTCCACAGGTGCTTACAGGCCTTTGGGTGGTCCATGCGAAAGACAAACGTGTGCTCCTGCTCCTTACCCTTAGGGGCGTAGAGAGGGAGGAGGGGAAGAGAGAGAGAGGGGGAGAGAGGAAGGATAGAGAATATGGAGTGAGTAAGGAGAGAGAGAGGGGGAAGAGAAAGGGGTGAGAGAGAGGGGAGAGAGGGAAGGGGGGGGGGGGGGGGTCTCTGTTAGTCAAATATTTATTTCTATTTTACATTAAAACTGATGCTTTTACAACAAAGTCTTTGAGGAAAACCATTACTCAATTCCAAGAATCAAGTCTGGTACTGGTTTTCAGGTTGTCTGGAACAACCTAACAGATTTGAACAGGCTTTTACTGCAGCTGCCAGGGAACAAAATGCCCTGAGTGGCAGAGGAATTTCTAAATTCCATTTAAACAGTTTACAACAATTACAACTAAATATGATTGAATTGAAATAATGAATTCTTTTTGGTGTTGTGCATGGAGGTCACTGGAGTGTGCAGTCTTACTCAGATAATTCAGAATGCGCACACATTTCTGAAATACCTCAAACACAGAGACTAGTAACCCACCCCAAAGCCAGCTACAGCAGTCCTGCCTAGCCCCCGGCCTAGCCCTCACCTGGTCATCATCCTCCACCACCACCAGAGTGAGTTTGCTCTTCTTAAAGTCCAGACGTGTGATCTTCGGCCTGAAACAGAGACATAAGCGTCAGACTGGGACCTGAGCCTGGGCTATGATCCTGGTACAAAGTGAACCAAGGTCATTCTCTACTATAGTAGTGGATTTATGGGACAGCTAATGTACAATATAAATGCATCAAAAGAAAAGAAATATCACAATGAATATAGTTTAGTTTAGTCTTGTATTGGGTTTAGTCTTGGTTTGGGCCTGGTTTAGTCTTGGTTTGGGCCTGGTTTAGTCTTGGTTTGGGCCTGGTTTAGTCTTGGTTTGGGCCTGGTTTAGTCTTGGTTTGGGCCTGGTTTAGTCTTGGTTTGGACCTGGTTTAGTCTTGATTTGGACCTGGTTTAGTCCTTTTGGCACTAGCTGTAGTAGTAGGAGTAGTAGTAGCAGTAGGCTGTAGAATGCCAACCATGACTGATGTATAACTTAAAGTATAACACTTATATACATTGTTGGTTGTATTTGGGTGAGGGGTCTTATTTGAGAGATGACCTCTGTCCATGGTGTCGCCATGTGTTGTGCCACTGAGATAGATGATGGAGTCTCCCTGAAGCACTTGTTTAGACACTTTTGGACAGAGCAAACAGTGTGGACAGCCTGTGACTGCCTCGGCTTTACAACATGAGGAGCCTCTCGTTTCACTTTCTATCAAGTCCTGCTCTTGAGCTTGAGTTGCATTTGCTCTGCTGAGGTTTGTGTGGAAATACAGCGCAGAAGTTCAGAGTGCACTTGTATCCTATATGGTATAAAGGCCATGCATGGACGCGCTCTACATGTCCTGACATATTTCAATAGTCAATGTTGCTGATTACATGTGCGACTCATTGCAGCTCTAGAGATGTTTACCAGAAGAACAGTCCGATCTTGGTCTGTCCCTCAAACACCAAGACTCCGGTCGGGGTGAGGCCCAGGCTGTACTCATTACCATCTCGAGCCTGAAACGAAACATCAAGAGGTTTAAGAATATAGTACTTATTTTATATAAGGCTTTCTAAGCCTGTCACAATAATCAATATACAGACTTATCATTCAGTATATGAAAGATGGAACAATAGATATTGGGGCTCAATATTTATTGTGTGTATAATTTCTTTACAATAATTGGTAGATTTGTGTTGTAATACAAAAAGATCGTCGTCTGATCAGGAGAGGGGGCGACACCACAATGCTACTTGGTCTGTGGGAAACACATTTTTTCATAATGGTAATCAGTAATCGTTTATCATAATATTTCTCTGTAGCAATATATCATGCTTCAAAATTTGTTATTTGTCATCAGTGTGACATACATAGGTAATTCCATAACCGTTACTAAGCAACCATAATGTAAACGAGGGCCAAACTTTTCACAGCTTTTAACCATGAAATAGTTGTTTCCTTCTCATTGACCCTCTAAAGTTGTAAAATCAAACTCGTAAACAGGACCATGAATGCTCATATTGATGATCACAGGCTCTTAAAATATGTTGTTTCAATCCATGTTGTATTTTTTCCTTAATTTTCAGACCATCTTAAAACTTTTTTGTCTATATTTGCTAATGTGTGCATTGTGTCTCCATGGTAACTGCTGAACATTCCGCCATAGGCATGCAGGTAGAACATCCTCGGTGTGATGTCACAGCAATGTAGAAACAGAACCTGTGACACCTGGGTCTAAACTGCGCCTCACCTTGACCATGTGCATGTCCACGCCGTACATCTCGAGCCACTTGGCCTTGTTCAGGTAGTTTATCTCAGCCTGAGCGGGAGTCTGACCTCTGCAACAACAACAAACAATTGAATCAATCCCTAATCGCTGTAGTACATGTGCCAAACTGTAAGTGGAGCTCTAAACTGATAGATACTGAATTAGAAGAGGAGATTTGGAGGCACTTAAATGGAACAAAGGATTATGGTCTATCCTCTGTACACCTGTACACCCCTCCTCTGCACACCCGTACGCCCCTCCTCTGTACACCCCTCCTCTGCACACCCGTACGCCCCTCCTCTGCACACCCGTACGCCCCTCCTCTGCACACCCGTACGCCCCTCCTCTGCACGCCCCTCCTCTGCGCACCTGTACGCCCCTCCTCTGTGCACCTGTATGGTTGTTTTACCTGCAGTTCTTCCAGGCGTTGTAGATGGCCTGCTCCAGGTCTTCGGTCTGGTCTGGGGTAAACCTGAACTCTGAAACCAGGTCCAGAGGGTGCTCCAGAGGGTCGCAGTCGCCCAACTCGGCTGAAGGACATGGAAAAGGATATAAACAACTAAAATAAAATATTAAACAGACCATGAAAATACTGAAGTTAGAACTTGGCTTTGGTTTCACTCTGTCAGTAGTGTGTCGCCACCCACAGTGTTTGGCTCCAGTCAAATGAAGCTCACAGAGGCTAGCAGTTATAGGGGCGAATTTGGAGGAGAATTTCATCCGCATGTATCATAGCATACGTTTAGCAGGGTGCAACCCTGTCAATCAACCCTGTTGCTAATGCTAGCGAGAGCGACACTGGCGAAAGAAGACACCCGATTTGTCTGATATTAATGTTCATATCTTGATTTACGGAGAAAATAGCAAAATAAAAATCCTAGGACCATGTAGCTTGAGTTAAAACCTACATCTTAAGGTCAGAATGACAAACATGACAGCAGCAGTTACAAAGAGAGTTTATCAATGGAAAGTGAATTGGAGCCAGAGGAGTCAAAGGAGCCAGAAGCATGCCCATGCTCATTTCCTGTTTAGAACAGGCATAAGACAATAAACACATATAATAACATACAAACATAATATTGTTTATCGTGATAAAAAGGGTAGACAATAATTGCTCGTGGGAAATTTTATATAATTGTGATAATCGCAAACAAAGATAATCGCCATAAATCACCAGAATGTGCAGAAAAAAAGATACTTACCCATAATGTTTTCTTCTAGATCATTGTAGTTTATAAGAGTTTATAACAGTCTATAACAGTTGTTTAAATATGGAACCTATTGATAATATTCAAATTATCATTATTCTTATCCATAACATCTTTAAACTATCAACAACCTCTATGATTATCGTGATCATTAATCACAATTATCTTTGCCATAATCGTGACATCAAATTTCTATATTGTTCCATGCCTAGTTGGGAACGTGGCGGCTAGTGGGTTAGCAATGTCCAATACAGTCTACGGTTTCACCTCAAAGGAAAATGACATGGAATTGCATACAAATTCTTTACTTGACAAACTCCCCTGGTCTAGTACCCTGGTCTAGTACCATGGTCTAGTTCTTACCCTGCAGAGAAAAGGCTGCCAGTTCCACGGCCGTTTCAAAAGGACACTCCAGTCTGAAATGATAAGAGAGGAAACTTCAGAAAAAAAACCACATTGAAAAACATGTTAGTTTGTTTAAAATAAAATAATCTGACGTACTTTCCAGAGAGGATGTCCTGCTTCAGCTGCAGCACAAACAGATACCTGAGAGGACATTCACAGGACTTAAGTCGGTACCTGATTTTTAATGTCTTAAAAATGTGAAAAATAGAACTAGTTCATTTTAAACAGTTTGCAATAGTCCAAAGTTATTCCTCACTAACCTTATGCATTCTGAGCATCTTGACTGTTCACCACGATGAGTTTATAAGCGCTTTTCACAACTTTCAGAGATCCGGTCGGCGTCAACTAGCCTGTCAACGTGCACTTCTAACTATCAGAAAATAAAACGCTTTATAATTAGATACAGAAAGTCAACAGCGGACTTATCTGTACTGGGGCAAGACAAGTTTTGCTTAAATACATCAAATACATGGGGAAACTGCGTACAGGCCCTTTAACTCTGTAAGAGTAGTACTGAATCACTCTTTTTTCCCATCCAACAAACTATACAGATTTTGTGATTAAATGGGCTGTATATGTAATAAAGTCAAATTAGTCTAGCCCAAGTACACATGTATTGTAAAAGCAGCTCTATATAGTAATTAGAAGCAGACAGCGGTCTAATTTTGACCCTTTTAATCTGCCACAAACTAGGAAGTGATAAGGCTGGTACACTGTTAGCATGCTAGTTTGTATTAGCATTACCGTGACAGAAAACTCCACTCTGGTCTTATAAGTGAAAAGTGCTTATAAACTCATCATGGTGAATAATTAGTATGCTCAGAATACATGAGGTAAGTGAAGAATAACTTTGGGCTGCTGCAGTTTGAAATGAACCACTTCAGGTTTTACAGTTTTAAGACTGCGCCAGTGTATCAGATGCCCTCCCCGTGTGTCAGCTTTTTACAGTGTGTTACTATGGAGACACAGGCACAGGTGAGTATATTTACCTGGTGAGCTCCTCATGCAGGTTGTTGGGTTCAGATGAGTAGAATTTGACTCTCATGTGGAGACAGTACGGCGGACCAACTGAGGAGAGATACATTTGATATATCAGATTTCATTATTTCATTATCAGTCACTGTCAGACTCAATCAGGATAATATTAATAATACTCACTTTTGACCTGTTTCTTTATACTTTTGGTGACGTCGAGCCAGTGCTGCAACAGAAACCACAAGTGTGTTCAACTTCAGCTTATGTGGACTAGAGCAGGACTAGAGCAGGACTAGAGCAGGACTAGAGCAGGACTAGAGCAGGACTAGAGCAGGACTAGAGCAGGTCTAAAGCAGGTCTAAAGCAGGTCTAAAGCAGGTCTAAAGCAGGACTAAGGCAGGTCTAAAGCAGGTCTAAAGCAGGTCTAAAGCAGGTCTAAAGCAGGACTAAGGGCAGGTCTAAAGCAGGTCTAAAGCAGGACTAAAGCAGGGCTAAGGAAGGTCTAAAGCAGGGCGAAAATAGGGCGAAAATAGGGCTAAAGCAGGTCTAAAGCAGAGCTAAAGCAGGTCTAAAGCAGGTCTAAAGCAGGACTAAGGCAGGTCTAAAGCAGGTCTAAAGCAGGGCTAAAGCAGGACTAAGGCAGGTCTAAAGCAGGTCTAAAGCAGGTCTAAAGCAGGTCTAAAGCAGGACTAAAGCAGGACTAAGGGCAGGTCTAAAGCAGGTCTAAAGCAGGACTAAAGCAGGGCTAAGGCAGGTCTAAAGCAGGGCAAAAATAGGGCGAAAATAGGGCTAAAGCAGGTCTAAAGCAGAGCTAAAGCAGGTCTAAAGCAGGTCTAAAGCAGGACTAAGGCAGGTCTAAAGCAGGTCTAAAGCAGGACTAAAGCAGGACTAAAGCAGGGCTAAGGCAGGTCTAAAGCAGGTCTAAAGCAGGGCGAAAATAGGGCTAAAATAGGGCTAAAGCAGGTCTAAAGCAGGACTAAAGCAGGTCTAAAGCAGAGCTAAAGCAGGGCTAAAGCAGGGCTAAAGCAGGGCTAAAGCAGGACTAAAGCAGGACTAGAGCAGGTCTAGAGCAGGTCTAGAGCAGGACTAAGGCAGGTCTAAAGCAGGACTAAGGCAGGACTAAGGCAGGTCTAAAGCAGGACTAAAGCAGGGCTAAGGCAGGGCTAAGGCAGGGCTAAAATAGGGCTAAAGCAGGTCTAAAGCAGGGCTAAAGCAGAGCTAAAGCAGATCTAAGGCAGGACTAAGGCAGGTCTAAAGCAGGTCTAAAGCAGGTCTAAAGCAGGTCTAAAGCAGGTCTAAAGCAGGTCTAAAGCAGGACTAAAGCAGGGCTAAGGCAGGTCTAAAGCAGGGCGAAAATAGGGCTAAAGCAGGGCTAAAGCAGGACTAAAGCAGAGCTAAAGCAGGTCTAAAGCAGGACTAAGGCAGGTCTAAAGCAGGTCTAAAGCAGGTCTAAATCAGGTCTAAAGCAGGGCTAAGGCAGGTCTAAAGCAGGGCTAAAGCAGGGCTAAAATAGGGCTAAAATAGGGCTAAAGCAGGTCTAAAGCAGGACTAAAGCAGAGCTAAAGCAGGTCTAAAGCAGGACTAAGGCAGGTCTAAAGCAGGACTAAGGCAGGACTAAAGCAGGGCTAAAGCAGGTCTAAAGCAGGTCTAAAGCAGGTCTAAAGCAGGTCTAAAGCAGGGCTAAGGCAGGTCTAAAGCAGGGCGAAAATAGGGCTAAAATAGGGCTAAAGCAGGTCTAAAGCAGGTCTAAAGCAGGACTAAAGCAGGTCTAAAGCAGGACTAAGGCAGGTCTAAAGCAGGGCTAAAGCAGGTCTAAAGCAGGGCTAAAGCAGGTCTAAAGCAGGACTAAAGCAGGTCTAAAGCAGGGCTAAAGCAGGGCTAAAGCAGGACTAAAGCAGGTCTAAAGCAGGACTAAAGCAGGACTAAAGCAGGGCTAAAGCAGGGCTAAAGCAGGGCTAAAGCAGGACTAAAGCAGGACTAAGGCAGGGCTAAAGCAGGGCTAAAGCAGGGCTAAAGCAGGACTAAAGCAGGACTAAGGCAGGTCTAAAGCAGGGCTAAAGCAGGGCTAAAGCAGGACTAAGGCAGGTCTAAAGCAGGGCTAAAGCAGGGCTAAAGCAGGATTTAAAAAAAGAAAAAAAAAAAAAGATTTGTCTAACTCAACCAGAGATCTGAACACCATTGCTCATTAACACGCTCAGTGGTAGTCTGCTGTTGCTGTGCCTTTGGGCCAGACATACTTATGGTTTTGAGACTCCCACACATTCCTCCTCCTCCTCCTCCTCCTCCTCCTCCTCCTCCTCCTCCTCCTCCTCCTCCTCCTCCTCCTCCTCCTCCTCCTCCTCCTCCTCCTCCTCCTCCCTTATCTTGTGCAGGACTAAAGCAGGACTAAAGCAGGGCTAAGGCAGGGCTAAGGCAGGTCTAAAGCAGGGCTAAAATAGGGCTAAAATAGGGCTAAAGCACGACTAAAGCACGACTAAAGCAGGTCTAAAGCAGAGCTAAAGCAGGTCTAAAGCAGGGCTAAAGCAGGGCTAAAGCAGGGCTAAAGCAGGACTAAAGCAGGACTAAAGCAGGACTAGAGCAGGTCTAGAGCAGGTCTAGAGCAGGACTAAGGCAGGTCTAAAGCAGGACTAAGGCAGGACTAAGGCAGGACTAAGGCAGGTCTAAAGCAGGTCTAAAGCAGGACTAAAGCAGGACTAAGGCAGGGCTAAAGCAGGGCTAAAATAGGGCTAAAGCAGGTCTAAAGCACGGCTAAAGCAGAGCTAAAGCAGGTCTAAGGCAGGACTAAGGCAGGTCTAAAGCAGGGCTAAAGCAGGGCTAAAGCAGGGCTAAGGCAGGTCTAAAGCAGGGCGAAAATAGGGCTAAAGCAGGGCTAAAGCAGAGCTAAAGCAGGTCTAAAGCAGGACTAAGGCAGGTCTAAAGCAGGTCTAAAGCAGGTCTAAATCAGGTCTAAAGCAGGGCTAAGGCAGGTCTAAAGCAGGGCTAAAGCAGGGCTAAAATAGGGCTAAAGCAGGTCTAAAGCAGGGCTAAAGCAGAGCTAAAGAGGTCTAAAGCAGGACTAAGGCAGGTCTAAAGCAGGACTAAGGCAGGACTAAAGCAGGGCTAAAGCAGGTCTAAAGCAGGTCTAAAGCAGGTCTAAAGCAGGACTAAAGCAGGGCTAAGGCAGGTCTAAAGCAGGGCGAAAATAGGGCTAAAATAGGGCTAAAGCAGGTCTAAAGCA
Source organism: Taenioides sp. WSHXM2023 (assembly GCA_029959045.1). Lineage (NCBI taxonomy): Eukaryota > Metazoa > Chordata > Actinopteri > Gobiiformes > Gobiidae > Taenioides > Taenioides sp. WSHXM2023. The sequence continues at coordinate 30,975,093 of CM057099.1, forward strand.
GGACTAAAGCAGAGCTAAAGCAGGTCTAAAGCAGGACTAAGGCAGGTCTAAAGCAGGGCTAAAGCAGGTCTAAAGCAGGACTAAGGCAGGTCTAAAGCAGGTCTAAAGCAGGTCTAAATCAGGTCTAAAGCAGGGCTAAGGCAGGTCTAAAGCAGGGCTAAAGCAGGGCTAAAATAGGGCTAAAGCAGGTCTAAAGCAGGGCTAAAGCAGAGCTAAAGAGGTCTAAAGCAGGACTAAGGCAGGTCTAAAGCAGGACTAAGGCAGGACTAAAGCAGGGCTAAAGCAGGTCTAAAGCAGGTCTAAAGCAGGACTAAAGCAGGGCTAAGGCAGGTCTAAAGCAGGGCGAAAATAGGGCTAAAATAGGGCTAAAGCAGGTCTAAAGCAGGACTAAAGCAGAGCTAAAGCAGGTCTAAAGCAGGACTAAGGCAGGTCTAAAGCAGGGCTAAAGCAGGTCTAAAGCAGGACTAAAGCAGGTCTAAAGCAGGGCTAAAGCAGGACTAAAGCAGGTCTAAAGCAGGACTAAAGCAGGACTAAAGCAGGGCTAAAGCAGGTCTAAAGCAGGGCTAAAGCAGGGCTAAAGCAGGACTAAAGCAGGACTAAGGCAGGTCTAAAGCAGGACTAAGGCAGGTCTAAAGCAGGGCTAAAGCAGGGCTAAAGCAGGGCTAAAGCAGGACTAAGGCAGGTCTAAAGCAGGGCTAAAGCAGGGCTAAAGCAGGGCTAAAGCAGGACTAAGGCAGGACTAAGGCAGGTCTAAAGCAGGGCTAAAGCAGGGCTAAAGCAGGGCTAAAGCAGGATTTAAAAAAAAAAAAAAAAAAAAAAAGATTTGTCTAACTCAACCAGAGATCTGAACACCATTGCTCATTAACACGCTCAGTGGTAATCTGCTGTTGCTGTGCCTTTGGGCCAGACATACTTATGGTTTTGAGACTCCCACACATTCCTCCTCCTCCTCCTCCTCCTCCTCCTCCTCCTCCTCCTCCTCCTCCTCCTCCTCCCTTATCTTGTGTTATCTTATCTACTAGTATAGAGCTTTTAAAGGAGCATTATGTCACTTTTCTGCTGGAGATGTCACAGCTTTGCCGGGGATGTTTCACAGTATAGCATTATCTCCATGCAACCAAGTTATACGTCAGATCTGTGGCGAGGTGAGTCCACTAACAGGAAGAATATAGGTTTTACAAGGTATTTTTGAGCAATAATAAAACAAGCTATTTAACTTAAACATTTCAGGCAAAGCAATAGAATCTCCATGGAGACAAGCAGGTGGAGGTCCAGAAAAGTGACATACTGCATCTTTAAGTCAAAAATTTAGAACAAGTATATTGGGTTAACAATTTTAGCTCCGGTCTTAGTCCCGGTCTCGGACCCGGACTCGGCTCAGTCCTGGTGCTTAGTCCTAGTCCTGGGGTCTCACCGGGACCTGAGCGGCATCCATGAACCTCAGGCCAAAGTAGTCCTTCTCCACGATGTCCAGGTGATACATGATCTGCTCAAACAGCTCCTCTCCTCTGGCCTTTTTCTGAAACACATCATATAGTATAAGAGAGGGAGGACATCTGACACACAGGGAGGGCATCTGACACACAGGAAGGAAGAGGGAGGGCATCTGACACAGAGGGATGCAGAGGACAGGAGGGCATAAGGGTTAGATTACAGTAGTGATAGTGAAAGGACTGGAGGAGGTGAGTGTAGACGGAATAATGTTTGGAATGTGCTTTTTCACTCAGAAAAGAACTTTGGAAATGAAAGAGGGAAAGAGAGGGGCAGGAGAGACAGAAGAGAAGAGGAGGGAAAGGAGAGGGAAAAGAGGAAAGTAAGAGGGAGGGGAGAGAGGGAGTAAATGGAGAGGGGGACAGAAGAGAGAAGGAGAGTAGAGTAGAAGAGGGAGAGGAGAAGGTGAAATGAAAGAGGGGGAGGAGTGATAGGAAAAAAGACAGGTGGCAAGGAAGAGGGAGCAATGAGAGAAGAGGAAGAGAGAGAAGAGAGGGGGGTTAGAGAGAGAGACAGAGAGAGAGAGAGAGACAGAGAGAGAGAGAGAGACAGAGACAGACACAGAGAGAGAGAGAGAGAGAGAGAGAGAGACAAGAGGTGGGAGAAAAAAGAAAAGGGGAGGAGAGGAAGTGGGGTAAAGAGGAAAAGCCAAAGATGAGAGAAAGAATAGGAGAGTGTGACAATAAGAAGAGAGAGAGGGAAGATGAGAGAGAAGAGAGAAGGAGGTGGATAAACATGAGAGAGAGGGGGGAGAGAGATGGAAAGGGGAAGAGAGAGAGGGAGAAGTACAAACAGAGGAGAGAGAGAGGAGGACAATAGTCTCTTTGTGCCCTGGCGCTGCTCATTGTTTCTACTGGACACATTTATGACTCAGATTTATAGATCATTACAAAAGTGCCCAGGGGAGGGCATCTGGCACACAGGGAGAGAGGGCATCTGACACAATCTGAGGGAGGGTGGGTATCATTTACATCAATAATTAATAATCAGTGGAGTTTCCATATAAAAGATGTCACAGATTTAGTTTAAGTCTGTCATTAGGCCTTCTTTCCCCGAGGTTCCTCCGGCTAGCGTTAGCAACAGGTTTGATTGACAGTACTGCTAAGTGCCCGTCCCCTGCCTTACAAGTGGTTAGGAAGGGGCTTTACTGTCAACACACTTCTTTATATAGTCTATGGAGAAACAAACCCACCTAGACACAGGGGGAACATACAAACTCCACACAGAAAGGACAGTTTTGTTTATTGATACTTTGCAGTGACATCACGCTGGGGGTGTTTTACAAGCATCTCTATTGGCAGAATGTTCAGCAATTACCATGGTGACACAATGCCCACATGCGCAAAACACAAACAAAAAGAAAAAATTGAAACCGCAAGCAGCATTGAACTGCCCTTGCACTCTGCCTGGAGGAGGCCTCCCCTCCTTAGGCAGTGCTGGGTCTGTTATTGTCACTGAACAAAGTCAACATACACGAGAAGTGCTGATGTGCTTCATCCTGCTTCTGAAAATGTGCTGTTTAAATCCATTTTGGTTTTTTTCTTAAGTTTTCAGACCATTGTAAAACTTTTTTGTCTGTGCATTGTGTCTCCATGGTAACTGCTGAACACATCAGAGATGGTTGTAGAGTACCCCCCGCGTGATGTCACTGCACAGTATCAATAGAGGTTCCACAGTGTTTTATTCCCTCACTGGTAGATCCACGCTCACGTCGCTGCCGTCCAATAGCGACACTCGACAGGTGATGACAGATTTGGCGTCGCCGGCCGCCGGGATGTGCGTGCTCGCTCTCTGGGCCTCGCGCAGGCGTGTCCTTTCGGCATGTTTACGCACAGAGCGCCGCCCTAGAGTCCTCCGCAGGAAGCTCAGCATGGTGTCCGCGTCAACCACACCTGTGTAGAGAGGGCCAATCAGAGACAAGAACCAAAACCACACCTGTGCAGAGACAGCCAATCAGAAAACAGAACCACACCTGCACACATACAGCCAAACAGAGACAAGAAGCACACCTGTAGCTAAATCCATGTCATCTGTTAGAACACAACTAAACACACTGCAGGTGCATGCAATGTGAAAATGCACTGACTCTGCTTCGACAAGCAGGGCTGTGCAATTTTAGAAAAAGAGAAAGTATCGCAATTAGATTTGTCATATCTGTATAACATTCCGTTCAGAGTGCACAAACAACTCCAAGAGCACATGTGAGAACTAGGGCTGGGCGATTTCCCCCCCCAAAAAAATCTTCTATTTTTTAATAAAAAACTCAATTCACAATTCGATTCGATGCCCCCCCCACCCCACCGCCCAATTTAAAATGAAATAACTACTCACTGTAAATTTATTTCCAAAATATACATTTATTTTGAGAAAAATAAGTGCTTAATAAGTAATAATAAGTACGTAATAAGTGCCCAGCCCTACTATATAGTAGGTAATTGCATCCGTGATTGCTTTCCACCTTGCTCAGCTCTTTTCATATGGTACACAGCTTGAAAAGCTTTGTGGAAGAGTAGTTAGCTTTGCAGATGATGACGTGTTAGCATTAGAGCTAGGAAAGTTTTCTTGACGAAGAAGGCAGCATTTCTCCCACTCAGCCGGATGTTTGCGCTTCAAATGCTGAAACAAATTGGTCGTGCTGCTACCACTTTTTTGGGCAGGAGCCCCTCTTTCTCGCCGTCTGTTTCTGTCGCCATGTTTGTTTGTGCATGTGATGTTACTGGGGGGGCGAGAGAAACGCACTGCAGGAAGTGCAGTACGGAAAGCCTCGGGTCTTTAAGTCTATTTTTAAATTATTTTTAAATTATTTTTAAGCCATTATCTATTATCTTGTTTTATTGCATGTTTCCATTTTCCTGCTGTTCTTGAACTGTGCGTTGCAACACTAGAATTTCCCCACTGTGGGACTAATAAAGGCATATCTTATCTTATCTTGGCGAATGTAAAAATGAAATGTATGCGCTGTGCGCTTGGAATATAAACTGTATGGGGACAGGGGATTAAAAAATCTTTAAACTCGAGTTTCAGGGAAAATGAATCGATTTGACCTGCCAACTCGATTTTTAAATCGTATCGATTTTTTGCACAGGCCTAGTGAGAACACAGAGTATAATATGAATATGAACTGCTAAACTATTACAAGAATCCCATGCATTTCAGAACAGCCTTGTAAACTACAGGGTAAGCCGTTTTTACACAGAATAAAACCCCATGGGGGGGGGGGGGGGGGGGGCATAGGGTGGGCATCTGACACACAGGGACATTTTCGAACATGTTTGTAGATGTCTACACTACAGGTACAAGAGTTTTCTATAAAAGACAGGGGATTTTGTTCTTTGCAGAAGATATTCTATTATCAGTTTGCCGACTCTGATTTGACAATTGTGACAACTTAAATTTTGATTCGGGACACAGTGTACAGCTCTGTTGGGTGGTGGTGGAAGAAGTACTCAATTTTGGTACTTAAGTAAAGGTATAGATACTGGAGCAATAAAATACTCAAGTAAAAGTAAAAGTATTACACGAACCCATTTAAAAAATGTATTTAAAGAGAAAAAAATAAAAGTATTTTGTGCCGATTTTTAAGTCTTTTAAAGATTCAAATGTGATTTTGATAATGATCTGTGCTGAATTTTGTTCATCAGAAAGAACTGAATTGATATTTTTTCTAGCTGTTTTCATTTGTATATTTGTGTTTCCTCAAACTATGAATGTTAAAATTAATATACTATTTTTTTTTTTTCTGCAGGTCTCACACGGTCATTAAAAAATACTTTTACTTTCAGTCCTGTTCCAAATGTAGTGGAGTAGAAAGTACAGTGAAGTAAAAGTAAAAAGTATCAATTTTAAAATGTACTTGAGTAAAGTACAGATTAGGGTTGTTCATTTATGACCTACCATAGCGATGGATGGTAAGCATCGCGATGCCACGCGCACCATCCTCCACTACAGCTCATAAGCGCGAGTCTTAAGAGAATTATTTACACCTTTCAGTCTTTTCATCACAACAGTAGCAACATAAATAAAGTGCATGAGTGAAATAAAGAACTGCGCTGCACACGTACGACCTGCACACGTATAATCTCTGAAAAGTTTAACATGAACCATCTCCAACGCGATAGAAGCACAGAACAGACTCACCATAGGCAGAACATCCCTCAGTCACAGAAAGAACACGCATATTCCACTGAGTCCTGCCCTTTAGTCCGACAGAAGCTGATGCATCAGCAGCACAAGGAGCAGCTGTTTTTTCAGCATTTCTAGTTTATGCAAATTAGCCATGTGGTTTTAAGTTTCGCTTCTGTATAACGTAAACAAATGTGCGCAAAGCTGCATTAAACACATTATTATTTGAGTCCTCCTCGTAGGAAATAAAAATCCAAACTTAAATTATCCACTGTCGCGTGTACCGCGTGTACCAGTCTCATCAGCCGTGAAAGCAAATTAATCTGCCCACGTAGCATTAAGCGTTCTGTTTTCTTCACAAACTTTTCTTTTCTTGGATTTATCATCATTGGGCCGAAAATCATACTGCTGATGTAGGTGCCGGTAAGTCCGGGCTGCCAGTGTGTGCGGGTGGCGCACATCGGCGCCACCCGCACATATTATATATTAAAAACGTTTTATTTAAATGTTACAAGATTACCATTATTTACAATTTTAGATTTACATTTAAAAACGAACAAACTAAAATAAAAATACAATGTAATTAAATACTCATTATTATTTTCCAAAGTCACAGGGAGCCACGACAGAACAATGAAAGAGCCACATGCGGCTCTGGAGCCGCAGGTTGCCAACCCCTGCTTTAGACTATAGCTCTCCAAAAATGTGTTCATGAATTTCACCAATCAATTCCCCCTGTCCACCGACGATATCATCGTCCATCGTGATGTTTCACTGTAAACATCGTCATCTGCCAATTAAGGAGACATCGCCCAACCTTAGTACAGATACCTAAAATTTATACTTAAATACAGTACTTTACTACTTTTACTTTGTTACTTTCCACCACTGCTTGCTGGGCAGCTTCAGCAGGACAGTGACCAGCCCAGTAACTGACTCCAACCCTGTGTGGTTATGAACAGAACTAAAGAGCTCTCTGTAGTGCTGCTTTGACATACTCATATGTTTTATACTGACTGTGTTTTAAGCTCTGGCTAGTTGTTGCTTACAAATTACTGCCATAGAAACAGAATCTAATCAGAACCTGTTTGACTGATTATTTATCATGAAAAACAATCATTGTGCCAGAACTTTCACTAATGCACGTGCACCCAGGCAAAGTGACCCAGTGCCTCTTACTTTAGACAAGTGTTGTTTAAAACATGAACTCTGTGTTTCCCATTAAAAGGGGAGACTATGGTGCCCTACATAGTTTAAAAAGATGAACAAAAATTGGTAATACAAATATGAATACTTTATGCTTATTGTCAAAACTACACAGAATTAATTTGATATTGGTATCTTTTTGATCAGTGGAGCAAGTGATATTTATACTATAAATATTGTATTACATAAAATAATCTGAATATGGATCATTTGTGCCGCTGTAGTCTAGGGATGGGACAATAACAATAACATAGTTTGTCATGATAAAAAGGGTAGTACACAGATATAAGACCACATAGGAATAGAAAAGAAAGTACTGCCATTTAATGTGGAAAATCACAGGTGTTTCGAGTCTATTCTTTAGTATCGAAATCGGGTGTGAAGTTTTAGTATCATGACAACACTACCCGTCAAAAAAAAATCCTCCTTTTTTTCCAAAATGATGCAGCCCTGTTTCCACCATAGTCATTTAAGGTCACAGATTATGAAACCATATGGTTAAAGACTACAGCAGATGAAATAAAAAAAAAAAATCACATGTGAGCAGTAAACTTGTATTCGCCTGCACATTAAAATTATTTTTTTTTTTTAAGTTTATTTTGCTGTTTTCTGATCTATGTTACAATGTTCTTTCCTCATCACAAGCAGACCTGGAGTTCTGTTTTGTTTCATTCACACATGTTTAACACACAAATCCTTCTCTCATATAATTTCTGCCCTGGAATTGTCAGTCTCTACTAAACTAAAGGTGAATGGAGCTGTTACTGGGGCGGCAATAGGTCAGTTGAGCGGTCAGATCCACTGCCAGCTGTGGATGGTTGGCTCCCACAGATGAATGCTGTCGTTGTGTCCTTGGGCAAGACACTTAACCCACCTCACCCCCAGTGTCTGCATGCACTGGTGTATGAATGTGTGTGTGAATGGGTGAGTGGTTCCTTGATGTAAAGCACTTTGAGTGCAGGTGGAAAAGCGCTATATAAAAATGTGACCATTTACCCATTTAACATGAAAACTACCTCTTCATGACATCACAAGGTGGAACAGAGCATTTGGAGCTTTGGAGATGTAGACAAATAATAAAAAGATACTCAAACATGTGTGAATGAAACAAAACACAACTCCAGGTCTGTTTTTGAGGAGGGAACAGCATTTTAACATGACTTAAAGATCACGAGAGTCCATTTTGCGTAATACAGGACCTTAAAGTTGAACAAATTTTCAGTTCGAATCTCATTGTTTACATGACCCAAGGGCCGTTTGAGGGCGCATAGTTTGAGCCAACTCCCAAACGAAACTAGCGCAGGTCATCCGCAAACAAGTGCACAAACATCTTAATACTTCACAAACGTGTAGTAAATGTGACTTTTTCATTTCGAAAGCATTTGGAGATCATGTAAAACGGGTTAAAGTCGATTTGGTTTGAAGGAATGTTCAAGAAACTGGGCATAGGGTTTTAATTAACTGTTACATAATCGTAGCTGCAAATACCCACCAATGTTTCGTGTTAAATATAAATTCCAGGAGATTTTATTGAATATAATGAGGTTTATACACCTGCACTTCGCCAGATGCCCGTTACATCCATAGTGTTTATTCTAAGGACACTTGAGAAAAATGTCAGCGGGACAGATTTACGTTTGAAGCCTCAAATATTCAAACTGAAACGCATAATTTGGCTTTTTAATGAGTTTGATGAAAATTTACTAAATTATCGAATATAAGAGAAGTTTAGTTGTTTTTCGCTGTTTTTAGGCCTTTGGTAACGATGGAAGCAAAAGCAACAAGTGTACGTTCGGTTTGTGTTAGCCGCATTAGCCGTTAGTATACACTGTACGTGAAAACACAGTACCCGCCCGCCCCAGCTCACCCCACACCACAAAACAAACGTACCACAGTCCTAAACCGTTGCCCATCCCATTACACTTGCTCTGAGCACTTATGGATTCCTGCGGGTTTTAGCTCACAAAAAGCAGGTTAAAAAACTCACGAAAAGGGGCCGAGGTGTTGCTAGAGCCGGGCGGCGGGCATGGCACTCCTCTCCCCGGCTGTGAGCGTTGATTTCGGGGCTGTTTTTGGCCGCAGACCGGAGCGGGACGGTGCTGTTTGCTGCAGGTCCCGGAGAAAAGTCCAAGCGAAGAACACAGGCTCAGACAGGAACTCACGTCAGCGCAAATCCACAAAGGCTCCACAAAGAGTGCATTTGCATTTTTAAAGACACAGGGCCGGACTATTTAAACTATCTGATATTCTTATATTTTCTGCAGACACAACTGTTATTATAAACTAAGATGTATATTTTGCACTTAGGTTACATTATTTTATTTTTCACTCACAATTTTCATGTAAATCTGCGAATCAGATGTACCGGATTAAAATGTGATAAAATAAAGAGGCCCACTGCAAATTATAGACTGTAAAAAACAATGCACTTTAAAAACCTCAAAATCCCACTCAAAAACGGCATTTGAGATAAGATAAGATGAGATAAGATAAGACTTTATTGATCTCAGAGGAGAAATTCACTCGTGACTGAAGCTCACAGTCAGGGGACAGTATAGTGCAAAAAGTTGTGAAAAATTGTGCAAAACACTCAGAACAATAAGTAAATAAAAAATAAAATCACAATAAATATTAACATATTTACAACATCAGGTAGCTCTTATGTACAGGGAGTGAAAGAAATGTAAATATATAATAAAACATATCTCTTATATAATATATATATATATATATATATATATGTAGAAGAATACAAATATACAAATATATAAATATACAATCTGAGGACAGTGGAGGCGGTTACTGATGAGGTGACATGGTTACAGGTTATTGCACGGGCTATTGCACAGGTTATTGCACAGGTTATTGCATGTGTTACACAGTGGAGTTGTACAGTCTGACAGCAGTGGGGATGAAGGACCTGCGGTAGCGTTCCTTCTTGCACTGAGGGTGCCTCAGTCGGCCGCTGAAGGTGCTGCTCAGTTCCTCTACAGTCCGGTGCAGAGGGTGAGAGGTGTTGGCCATGATGGATGTGAGTTTGGCCAGCACCCTCCTCTCACCCACCTCCTCCACAGACTCCAGAGGACAGCCCAGGACAGAGCTGGCCCTCCTGACTAGTTTGTTCAGTCTTTTCCTGTCCCGCTCTGTACTGCTCGGGGCCCAGCAGACAACAGCGTAGAGGAGAGCAGAGGCCACCACAGAGTCATAGAAAGTCTTGAGCAGGGGCCTGCACACTCCAAAAGAACTCAGTCTCCTCAGAAGGTGGAGGCGACTTTGGCTCTTCTTGTACAGGGCGTCAGTGTTGTGGGACCAGTTCAGTTTATTATTGAGGTGAACACCCAGGTACTTAAAACTGTCCACTGTCTCTATGTCCTGTCCCTGGATGTTCACCGGTGAGGGAAGTAGTGTCCTTCTCCCGAAGTCGATCACCATCTCCTTGGTCTTACTGGTGTTAAGGCACAGGTGGTTGTGCTCACACCAGTCCACAAAGTCCCTGATGACCGATCAGTACTCCAGCTCATTCCCCTCAGACACACAGCCCACAAGGGCCGAGTCGTCAGAGATCTTCTGGAGATGGCAGGTGTCCGTGTTGTAGGTGAAGTCCGAGGTGTAGATAGAGAAGAGGAAGGGTGAAAGGACAGTTCCCTGTTGGGCCCCAGTGCTGCAGACAACCACCTCTGACTCACAGCCGCGCAGCCTCACATACTGCGGCCGGTCAGTGAGGTAGTCGATGGTCCAGGCGGCGAGATGTCCATTCACTCCAGCGTCCTCCAGCTTCCCCCGCAGCAGTGCCGGCCTGATGGTGTTGAAGGCGCTGGAGAAGTCAAAGAACATGACTCTCACAGCGCTCCCGGCAGTCTCCAGGTGGGTGAGCGCCCGCTGCAGCAGGTAGATGACGGCGTCCTCTACTCCGATGTTGGGCTTGTAGGCAAACTGCAGCGGGTCCAGAGTGGAGCTCACCACGGAGCGGAGGTAGCTGAGGATCAGCCTCTCCATGGTCTTCATGAGGTGAGAGGTCAAGGCGACTGGTCTGAAGTGGGCCGGTTCTCTGGCATGTGTTGTTTTTGGAACTGGTACCACACAGGAGGTCTTCCACAGGACAGGGACCTTCTCCAGGCTGAGGCTCAGGTTGTAGATGTAGCAGAGAACCTCACAGAGCTGGTCCGCGCAGGTCCTCAGCAGCCTGGGGCAGATGCCTGGTCCTGCAGATTTTCTCTGTTTCAGCCGCCTCAGCTCTCTCCTCACCTGATCCGGTGTGATGTAGAGGGAGGCGTAAGGGGGGGACTGGGGTGGACTGCCGGGGGTGGGGGGCAGAGGGGGGCTGGTGCTGGGAACAGTCGGTGTGAAATGAGCTGGAGACGTGGGTGGTGGGGGGCGGGGGGTGGGTGCAGTTGGTCCGGGAAGGGGCGGTGTGTCCAGTGGCCTGGGGGTGTGTGGAGAGGGGGGATCCGAGAAAGAGGCAGAGGGGATGGGGGGACAATCAAAACGGTTGAAATAAACGTTTAGTTCATCCGCCCAGCGCTGATCTCCATCAGATGTCCCTCTGGTGTTCTGACCAAATCCTGAGATGTTCTTCAGACCTCTCCACACATCCCGCACGTTGTTCTGGGCCAGCTGCTCCTCCATTTTCTTCCCGTAATCCTTCTTGGCCCGACGAATCCTCCACTGAAGCTCCCGCTGGACCCTCTTCTGCTCCTCTCTGTCCCCTGAGTTGAAAGCCCTCTTCTTCTGGTTCAGGAGGTCTTTGAGCTCAGGGGTGACCCAGGGGTGGTTGTTGGAGAAGCACCGTACCCTCCGGGTTGGCACAGTGCTCTCCACGCAGAAGTTGATGTAGTCCGTGATGCAGTGGGTCAGGCCATTGATGTCATCTCCATAAGAGCTGCTGAACATGTTCCAGTCTGTGGTCTGGAAACAGTCCCTCAAACTCTCATTGGCCTCTTCAGTCCACAGCTTCACAAACAGCTTCCGCGCAGGTCCTCTTCACACCTTTGGTGTGTATTGCGGGAGCAGTTTGACGAGGTTGTGGTCTGAGCGTCCAAGCGGGGGGAGGGGGACGGAGGTGTAAGCGTCTTTGATGTTCGCATACAGGAGGTCCAGAGTCCTATTGTCTCTCGTGGGGCACGTGACGTACTGTGTGTAAGTGGGGAGAATGGCGGACAGGGAGACGTGGTTGAAGTCCCTGCTGATTAAAACCAGGGCTCTGGGATGCCGAGAGAAGGGGTGTAACTATTCCTTACCTGGCTGGCGTTTCCGAAAAACTACAGAGGATCTTCAGACAACATGAAATCCCAGTCTATTTCAAACCCACAAACACTTTAAGACAAAAACTGGTCCATCCTAAGGACAAAACACCGAGCCACAAACAAAGCAATGTGGTCTACTCCATTCAGTGTAGTGAAGACTGCAGTGAGCGCTACATTGGAGAAACAAAACAGCCACTTCACAAAAGGATGTATCAACACAGACGGGAAAACCAGAATGGGCCGCAATCTGCCGTACATCTCCACCTAAAAGCCACAGGCCACTCCTTTGAGGACAGCGAGGTCCAGATCTTGGCCAGAGAAAAGAACTGGTTTGAGAGGGGAGTTAAAGAAGCTATTTTTGTCAAGAAAGAGAATCCTTCCTTGAACAGAAATGGAGGTCTCAGACATCATTTGTCTCCCATCTATAACTCTATCCTCAAACCTAAATCAAAACAAACAGAGAAAACAATAGGACTAGCCAGGACATGTCCAGAGGTGTGAAAACACCCATCATGGCCCTGAATGGATATGCTAACTACTCCCCCACTCCCACTCCATATTGAATAGACTCACCTGACTAACAGAAACTGTAAACAACTCCATATTGAATAGACTCACCTGACCAACTGAAACTGTATTTAAATATGTGTTGTCTCAGAGTAATTTTCATTGTAATTAAGCTCCTCCCTTCAAGCAGATATAAAGCAGTGTCCACCAGCATCTGACCAGAACTGAAGAAGCAGCTCGAATGAGCTGGGAAACGTATTCAACCAAATAAACTCTGTCCAGTTGACAAATTAAATTTCTCCTTTTGCTATGGATTCTACCTGGACGACTGAGGGATTCTACACACATGACATCACAAAGTGGAACAGAGCATTTGGAGCTTTGGAGATGTAGACAGACTAATAATAAAGAGTTCCTCAAACATGTAAATGAAACAAAACACAACTCCAGGTCTGTTTCTGAGGAGGAACAACATTATAACATGGCTTAAAGTTCACCAGAGGCAATTTGAGGCCTTTAACTGGATAGATCTAAAACTATTTTATATTCTTACATTTTCTGCAGAGTTTATTATACACTCATATGTAAAGTATACATTTTGACTAGGCTATATAATTTAACTCTCAACTTTCCTTCAACAAAACAAAAGAGATGTACCAGATTAAAATTTGATTAAACAAAACAGGCCCATTGCAAATTATACACAGATAACAAAAAAACAAAAAAACAAAAAAAAACCCTTTAAAATTCACTTACATAGTGTGGGGAAATAACTACTGTATTTATGAATCATTAACATCATTAATTTGTGTTGGGTTAACCATTTTATTCATAGTACATTTCATTTTTAGTCAGATATTTTGTGCATATTTTCAGACTTTAATCTGAGCTTTGTTTTAACACAAATGGACCATAAAGAAGTGATTTAGTTGGATCTGCAACAGATGAGCTGATCTGTGCTGATAAACACGTCCCTCTTAAATAACATTACAGCTAGCCAAGATTGGCCATCAGGTTTTCAGTGAGTCACTCTCACCTTTTTCTTGGAAATCAAACTCCTAAACAGGACCATGAACACTCGGACTGATCATGTATAGAACACTGGGTTGATAGTGATTATAATGACAGGCCTTACTACACATGCATGTGTGCTTATATATGCATATTAATCCAGCACAATGATGAACTCAAACCCAGAACTAAACCAGGACATTGTGAAATATTAGATATATGAAATGGGAATATGAGACAAAATACTAGTAGCCTACTTGTGAGGGTAGGAAGAGCATCTGGTCTAAACCCCACGTAAGTGTTAAATGAGCAGAGTGCAGTGCAGTCTCAGGTCACGACTGAATTCCCTTTTATTTAAAGATTTGTCATGTACAACAATGTATTTACAGTCTGCCATATTTACACAAATCAACAGGTGGCGCTGTGACGTACAAATTCTCTCAGAGCGAAAATCAATACAAATCAATACAAATCAAATCAGCATAAATTAAAGTGTTCGTCCATTTCTAGGTCAGCAGCACCACTTCCACCGGCCTTCACAATAAGAGCGCTCCAACCTGCACTTCACAATAAGAGATGCTGCTAAACTTGACTCTGGGCTGTTTACACTGAGGAACCAGGACCAAACCAGGTCTAAACCAGAGTCTAAGGTAAGGACTAAAGTAAAGACTAAACCAAGACTAAAATGTGAACCAGGACTCCGCAAGAACTAAAACAGTTCTGCCCAAGGCCCAAATACTGGGACTAAACCAAGACTAAACCAAACCAAAACCAACACTTCTCATACTTAAATATTTTTTAGTCAGAAAAACCATTGTTAATCATTTGATGCTCATATTTTTGTAACATCTCAAGTGTAAACATCCCAGAGCTGTTTGAGTCTCACATGAACCTTTTAAACTGAACCTGACTTTAAACAGTCTGTAACACACGCACACGCACACGCACACGCGCACGCGCACGCGCACGCACACGCACGCACACACGCACGCACACACGCACGCATACACACACACGCACACACAGTCTGTGGCAGGGGTCTCCAACCTGTAGCTCGTGAGCTCCCAGCCCCATTCCAAATATCTCCTCAAAGTTCTTCTGAGTTCTCCATATGACGCTGTAGAACTGAAATGAGATTTTTCACATGACTGTTATCACAGCTCGGGAGAAGGCTGGAGACCCCTGGTCTATGGTCTGTACCATGTCCTCGTACAGTCTATGGTCTGTACACCATCGTGATCACTATGCAGAACAACGTACTGCACCAGAGCACCCCACGAGCAGGGCTAAGGTCCACTAGTCCAGACCTTGTCCAGACGTGGTCCAGACATGGTTTAGACTGAAAAAGATTTGGCTAGAAAAAAAAAACCCATTACATTTGGCACGGTCATTCTTTATGTAATGATAGTTTAAACAGTTTAACCAGAACTACTTCAAGACTAAACGAGATCCAAACCAGGTCTAACTCAGGTCGTAATGTGGTCCAAACATTGCAAAGTTGTGAATAGGTCCATGGCAGATTCAGATATTCAGACAGTTCAAATTCAGATATAATGGGTATAAACCAGGACTAAACCAGGACTAAACCAGGACTAAACCAGGACTAAACCAGGACTAGTGGACCTCTCAAATTCACACTTACACACTTCTAACTCCCCTCAAAGTTCAGTGGCATTTTTCATTTAATTTGTTCAACATTTCATCATTGTACCTTGAAAAACACAAACCTGTGCAGTAACTGTAAGTACCAGTTTAAAGTACCAGTTTAAAGTACCAGTTTAAAGTACTATTCTAAAACCATTCTGCTCCAGTTATAGCAGGTTTGACACAGCAGTAGGATTCTCCAGCAAAACCCATAAGAAACCATTTGTTTTGAACTAAAAACAAAGCACTAAAATGAGGAGAGGTGACAGGGCATCTGGGTTAATTCACAAGTCTCTCCTGGAGGTGTTAGAAAAGTGAAATTAAATGAGAAATATCAGGTTTACACAAGTGTTTGGATCACACGGACTGAAGGACGGTCTGTAGATGTTTTATAGTCAAAAAGGTAATTACTCATAAGAAACGTACAATGAGCTGCATTCACTTAAACCAGGACTAACCCAGAACTAAACCAGGACTTAACTCAGGACTGAACCAGGACTGAACCAGGACTGAACCAGGATTTAACAAGGTCTAATCTAGGACTAAACCAGGTTCTAAACAAGGACCAGAAGTAAACCAGGACTAAAACAACCAAATGACCGAAGTCGATATCAGGACCAAATCTGGATTAAACCAGGACTAAACCAAGACTAAACTAGAAACTAGACCCAAACAAAACCAGGAGATCAAACCCAGACAAGTGTGATAAGTAAAGCTAATATACTGTAATAATGAAGTACCTGAAATGTATAAATATAAATAAAATATAAATAAGTTTTACAAAAGTATTTTGAAAATCTAATAAATATATTTTTTAAAATGGGGGTCGTGCACCACAGTTTGAGAACCACATCTAGTAGACAAGATGTCATTAATCTGAAGTGTAAATTATAGTAAAACCAGGACTACATGAAAAAGAGAAAATGCTACAAATAAAATGAATCTGTAATTTGAATGTAAGTGAATAATGCCCTTTCTTTGAGGATGGTTCATTAATGCAATAATTAAATAAAAAGTTGAATTACATCAGTGGTAGTTCATTAATATACTTATGAGAAAACAACCAATTAAAATATTAAATAAAATATACACACGGCGATCCTAAAGAAAAATGAGGGAGGGCATTTGACATGCAGGGATATAGGAGAATGGGAGGGCATCTGACACATCTACAGACAGTACTAGATCCTTCAGTCCTGTGTGGTCCAAACTTCAGACCAAAGTGCAGTTTTTCAACAGATGGGAGAATTAAAAAGAAATAAAAAAGCACCAAAACACGACGACAGTGAGAGGCAGGGCTCCGTACGGACACCAGGGGGCGACACAGGGAGAACACAAGAATAAATACTGTTGTTGTTTTTTTCAGCTAAAGGAAGTTTGGAAAATCAGGTCCTTCAGGTATGGCACAGCAAGGATGCAGCCGCTCCGTAGACGTGCTCCTCCATAAACGAGCTCCAAACATGTCCGAGAACATGTCCAAACCTGTCCCATGTCCGAGTCTGTCGTGTAAAGTGCATCAGTGCATTCTGCCCGACCGGAAAATCACGAGGAGGCGGAAAACGGGAAGAACCACCATTTCAGGAATCATCAGAAGATATTTAAAGGAGCTGTCTGTATCCTGCTTCTTAAGAGTTTTAAGAAGTTACAACAATCACAAATGAACCTATGTGGCCAGAGCCTTAAGCCGCAGACAGAGGACACAGTTTGTCTCATTCTCATGGACAGACCAGGCCTCATGTGAAGCTCAGAACCTCCAGAATTCCCTCCCTGAGCTGCAGAGGCTGCACTAGCACTGATCCATGACTGGCTGCAGGTGCTGAGGTTTAGGGAGTGACCGTTCAGATCAGAGAGAGACATTTTAGGTTTAAACACACTGGATTTCAGCACTGAAACTGGCAACCAAAATGAGAGCGTCATGTGAGGCTCATTCTGCTTTCTGATTGGATAATCATCTTGAACCAAAACACTATGATGTCCAATGTTTTTGTAACCAAAAATAACAAGACCTCTGGACACAGATGGATAATGTTGATGGAATAATTTAAATCAAAATCTTACATACAGTTCCTTTAAATTTCCGTTTGAATTTTCGAAACACCTTTTGATAATTTTGTTACCCACTTTTTTTTACAAAAAACTTCTATCCTTTTTCTTATGGCACGTTTAAAGCAGTTTCACTGTTTCACATCTTTAAAACTAGAATTAAAATCCAACATTTGCATAAAAATGATATTCAGACATAAGCAGGGCCAGCTCATACGTCCAGAGATCCTGACAGGTCAAAGTCTATCAAAGCATGAACTGAAAGAAGAGTCTCATTCACAGATACAGAAGTTTTCGAACCTGTGGGTCACAACTAACCAAACTGAACCTTTAGCTCAAGGGTTTTAGATTATTATAGAGGATTTACTCCATTATCTGATTCATTTTCCTCACTGACAAACCTCTGAAATCTATGGGGCAACTCCAGAACACAATTTACAAAAAAATACAGAAACTATCGAATATTATGATACCCCAAAAGTGGTTTGTAACTTTCAAAGGCCTGTACCTGATTTTCCTCATGTATTTGAGCAAAATGTGTCTTGCCTAAGTATAGATATATTGTATAAGCAAGTGAGGTCAAAATAAGTCTGCTATGTACTGTCTGCATCTTATCTGAGAACCAGGAAGTGCTGATTTGCATGGTAGTTGTTGTTAGCATTACTTTTGCGGCAAATCTCCACTCTGGTTGTGTACCAAGTTGTGTGCATTGAATTAAAAAGCGTTTTATTGCTGCTGACATGCTAGTTGTTTTTAGCTTTATTATGACTGGTCTCTGAGAGTTGTTAAAAGTGCTTATAAACTCATCATGGGAAACCAAAATGAAGTAGTTTGGATTTTCCTGTTTCTAAGATAAAACAAAATCAGGTATAGGGACTTTAAGGTCTTCTTCGTTTAAATAATCCATGACGTCATTAGCTGCTGTTTAGCCCTCAGTTGACTTTCGTTTGGAACCAATGAGGAAAATCACACTTCCTGTTTGCCCTATATTTTTCCGCCTCCTCTTTTCCGTGGGCTCATTGTGGCTCTACTGTTCGGGATTCCGACTCACCACTGGTTCTGTCTGGATCCTGGCCTGGTTTTTCTGGGTCTGGACTGGGATTTCTGGGGTCTAAACTGGACTCTTCCATCTCTGGATCGGTTTTGTCTGGGTCTATGCTGGTCTTAGCTGGTTCTGAACTGGATTTGTCGAGATCGGAACTGCATTTGCTCAAGTCCTGGCTGGTTCTACCTGGATCGTAACCGGATTTGCTGGGGTCCTCCCTGTTTTCCTCTTGATCCTTACTCGCGTCTAAGTCCGGACTGGATTCTAGACTGGTCTCTAGTGCCCTGCTGGTCTCCACTGCGTCCTTGTGGTTTGAAATGCTTTCGTTCAAGTCCTCACTGTTTTTCTCTGGATCATAACCGGTTTCGCTGGGGTCCTCCGTAGTCTGGTCTGAGTCCAGGCCTGGTTCTGGATTCGTCTGGGATCTTTTGCTGGTCTCGTGGTTGCTGGTTCGACTCCCGATGCTGCCCACGCTGATGCATTCATCTTCGGTCTCTCCCTCCGTCTCCTCCGTGATATCCAGAACCTCCACGTCGCCCTCGTCATCCTCCTCCAGCTCCAACAGGTGGCGCTCTCCTGGCCCCTCCATCTCTGCGCACGCCACTGATGATGTGGCGCGCTGTGATTGGTCACTGGGTCGCTCTGGCTCCCTCTGCTGGACAGGCCGGTGCACAGGTTTGACCAGCCCCTCGTCGTAAACTTTCAAAATGGCTTCACACACGAAGCGATACTGGCTCTGAGGAGAGACAGAGACACAGAGAGGATACATGTTTGATAAAAAAAAATATATATACTTTACTTCAGAATTTTAGATGGAACAGGGCCTATATAATTCTATGGGAGATTCAATGTTTTTACAGCAAGGGCTAGCTCCAATTGTGGCAGCGGCAGCTGCCACGAATTTGTGGCAGCTGCCACACATAGAAGGACCTGCCGCGGCAGCTGCCACACATAGAAGGACCTGCCGCGGCAGCTGCCACACATAGAAGGACCTTCCGCGGCAGGTCCTTGTGGCAGCTGCCACACATAGAAGGACCTGCCGCGGCAGCTGCCACACATAGAAGGACCTGCCGCGGCAGCTGCCACTCTGAGAGACACCTGCCGCGGCAGCTGCCACTCTGAGAGACACCTGCCGCGGCAGCTGCCACTCTGAGAGACACCTGCCGCGGCAGCTGCCACTCTGAGAGACACCTGCCGCGGCAGCTGCCACTATGAGAAGTACCTGCCGCGGCAGCTGCCACTCTGAGGGACACCTGCCGCGGCAGCTGCCACTATGAGAAGTACCTGCCGCGGCAGCTGCCACTCTGAGAAGTACCTGCCGCGGCAGCTGCCACTCTGAGAAGTACCTGCCGCGGCAGCTGCCACTCTGAGAAGTACCTGCCGCGGCAGCTGCCACTCTGAGAGACACCTGCCGCGGCAGCTGCCACTCTGAGAAGTACCTGCCGCGGCAGCTGCCACTCTGAGAAGTACCTGCCGCGGCAGCTGCCACTCTGAGAGACACCTGCCGCGGCAGCTGCCACTCTGAGAGACACCTGCCGCGGCAGCTGCCACTATGAGAAGTACCTGCCGCGGCAGCTGCCACTATGAGAAGTACCTGCCGCGGCAGCTGCCACTATGAGAAGTACCTGCCGCGGCAGCTGCCACTATGAGAAGTACCTGCCGCGGCAGCTGCCACTCTGAGAGACACCTGCCGCGGCAGCTGCCACTCTGAGAGACACCTGCCGTGGCAGCTGCCACTATGAAAAGTACCTGCCGCGGCAGCTGCCACTATGAGAAGTACCTGCCGTGTCTCTCAGAGTGGCAGCTGCCGCGGCAGGTACTTCTCAGAGTGGCAGCTGCCGCGGCAGGTACTTCTCATAGTGGCAGCTGCCGCGGCAGGTACTTTTCATAGTGGCAGCTGCCGCGGCAGGTGTCTCTCAGAGTGGCAGCTGCCGCGGCAGGTGTCTCTCAGAGTGGCAGCTCCCGCGGCAGGTGTCTCTCAGAGTGGCAGCTGCCGCGGCAGGTACTTCTATGTGTGGCAGCTGCCACGGCAGGTCCTTCTATAACTTCTAACTTGTGGCAGCTGTACTGGCAGCTGCCACAAATTCGTGGCAGCTGCCACAAACTCGTGGCAGCTGCCACAAACTTGTGGCAGCTGCCACAAATTTGTGGCAGCTGTACTGGCAGGTGTAGTGGCAGCTGCCGCTGCCACAATTGGAGCCTGCTGTCTCTCTGTTTTTAAAGAAATCTCCAAACTTCTAATCCACAAATGTTTCTCCTTCTCGTTCTTTGTTTGGGATCGGCTCCACAAATGTGTCATATTCATCTTATGTCTTAAAGTCCTTTTAGCTGAAACACTCACGTCTTGAGGGTTGAATAATGGCTCCACTTTCTGAAGCGATTGTGAAAAAAATCATTTGACTTGACACATGAATAGGCCCAGGAATGACAGAGACATGAACCATAAACCAGGTCAAAACATCTGTGATCTGACAGTTAAAGGTCCCATATTACCGTATTTTTCGGACTATAAGTCACACTTTTTTTCATGGTTTGGATGGATGGTCCTGCGACTTATGTATTACAGTATATAATTTCACATGTTCGTTATTTTCACACTGACAGCCGCTAGAGGGCGCTCTAGGCTTGTGTGCCAGTATCCTCCTATCATGCTATTACTCCTGTACCACTGGCACTCGGCGCTCTACTGCGCATGTCTCCTGCAGAAAGAGCCGCTGTCCTGTCTGGGATCATGTCTGTGTCTCGTAGGATTTCAGCAGATTTCGATCAGCTATGAGTGGATGTCCGGACACTGAAGTTTGAGACATTTCTTCTCGTCATTTACGCACTCATCTGCATTTACTGCATACGGGTCATTAAGACGTGTCCCACTCACTAATGTTCATTTAGCATCAGAACTTATTTTATCACATGATGATAAGCTGTTCATCATATTCTGCAGATTACAAGCTGCAAATAGTGAAATATGCAGCCGAAAACAGTAATTGAGCAGCGGAAAGAAAGTTTGGAGTAGAGAACTGCGCGGGACTGTTTTTTTCATCCCGCTCCCGCTGAATTTCTGACCATTACCGCCCGCACCCACAAGGTGTGCGCAACGTGTCCGCCCAATCCCGCGATGTGTATGTCCACTCCCGCCCACAACCCGCAAAACTCTGACAATTGATAGAGATGCATTGATTTTGTGTCTTCTCGCGTCCCGCAAGAGAAACACGCCATTTATGCTATTAATAAAGAGATTCGTCTGGGTTGTTTGTTTCGTCTCCCTCTCTGCACGTCTTTTGACTCACTGGGAAGAGCACTTCTATTTCGATGTTTACATTTGTTTTTAAAATTAAATAAATACAGGTTTATATTCTATTCTTCTCCAATGTAGTTAGCAAGCTCTTATCAACAGGGCTGCTTGAATGAGCTGCTAAACAATCGTTTTAATGGGAACACAAATAGACAAAGCAACACGCATTTAAATATAACTTCGTTTTATAAAAAAACAAAACCTTGCACCATCACATGGCACATAAAATAGACTGCTTTGCAAATCACAATATTATAAATATGAAAATTAGTCGGATGTCGCAGGTATTCTGCTCTGCCTACTCATAACACCGCCACCACGCCTCTTTATGTAGCCTATGACCTAAAAACAAATAGCAACAAGAGGCTGAGTGGCTCAAACAGTAGTAGCATAGCCTAAAATAAACAAAGTTAACAAATGAATTTAACGAATTTAGCGCTCTTTATTGAACTTCCACCATTCAAGCACGCTGTCTGGGGGTTATCAGGAAGCCGGGAGCTGAGAGATTCAGCCATTTCGTCATCTAGCGTATTTGGCGTAACATGACTGAGTCATGACTCAGTAGTACCTAGCTAGGTTAGCCTGCATTACTATCCCGCACAAACCCGCACTATTTTTTTTAGCCGCCCGTTCCCGCCCGCAGCTAAATTGAAACCGCCCGTTCCCGCGAGATTTGCGTTGGGTCCCACGGGACCCAGTGGGACCCAATCCCAATGCAGACCTCTAGTTTGGAGTGAGCGAGAAACTTGTGAGGAACTGGTGAAAAGTGGAGGATACTCTAACTGAAATGAAGAAAACAAAAAAAGCTCATCGCGGGCTAAAAGCTAGATTTAGCCAAAGTTGGCGGAGTTGGTCAGAAGTGACACAGAGGATGAAGAATTCAATGGATTTAGTGATTTGGAGTGAGATCCAGAGTTAGGTAAACTTGTTATTTTGTTTATGCTCGAGTTCTCTGAATAACTGTTCATATGTTACGTTAACAAACCAGACACATATTCCACCTGTTGTCCTCTTTTCTATTGGTATTACTATAACTTGCCTTTCAAGATGAAATGTCTGTTGTTGGGCTCTGATTTTATAAAATAAATTTCCCCCAAAAAATGCGATTTACAGTCCATTGCGACTTGTATATGTTTTTTTCTTCTTCATGATGCATTTTTGGCTGGTGCGACTTATACTCTGAAGCGACTTATAGTCCGGAAAATACGGTATGACATTTTCTAATCCATGTTCTAATGTAGTTTCCTCATCACAAACAGACCTGGAGTTGTGTTTTGTTTCATTCACACGTTTAACACACAAAGAGACTGAGTGCTTCTCTCAAACACAGGAAGTGCTTTACTGAGTTTTTACATTCCATACACCTTCCATACACCTTCATTAGAAGGTGTATGACAGGTCACCATAGGTCACCATAGACAGGTCAGTTTAAACTAGAGGGTTTCTATATTGTGCTGATGTCATGTGAACACAGACTATTTCCATGTATTTTTCTTATAAAATCAACAAATTAAACATTAAGAGGTTAAACGTGAGATATCTGGTGGTCTTGAAAAGCTTTTTGAGGTGGTACTGGTTTGGGCCTGTTTGCCCTCTGCTGGTAAATACTCTTAAATGCTAAAAACATGTACATTATTTAAAGTAGTTGTAAAATGTCCTGACCGGGGTCTGGATCATCATGGCTCTCTGGTCTCTCATAGTCCTCACGATGTCCAGGGGAAACACTGGCTGACCACACTCCATCAGACACAGGGCCGTCTCCATGGTGATGAGGACGCCTGTGCGGCCAATCCCAGCGCTGCAACAACACAACACAATCACCCAATCAGGAACAGCGCTGTCTTCATAGTCATGAGGCAACCAACTGATACTTGCAGCTGATGTCATCAATATTCCCTGGGAGTGTGATGCTAACTGTAGGCTCTGCTCTGTCTGAAGCTTGGTTACTCAAATTAGACTTTAATAATAAATTTATTTTAACACAATCTGACCATAAAGAACTGACTTAGCTGAACTACAACAGGTGAGCTGATTTGTGCTGTTTAACAGTCACAAGCTAGCTAGCATTAGCCCACAGTTTTTCAGTGAGTCACTCTCACCTTTTTGTTGAAAAACTCCTAAACAGCACCATGAACGCTCAGACTGATCACAGGCTCCTGAAAATGTGCTGTTCAAATCCATTTTAGATTTTTTCTTGATTTTTTTTTTTTTTTTACTTATTTGGCTGTGTTTGCTAATGTGTGCATTGTGTCTCCATGGTAACTGCTGAACATTTTGCAATAAAGATAAATGTAAAACACCCCCAATGCGATGTCATTGCAAAGTATTAATAGATGGCTCTTGTGCTGTGGATCTGGTGCTAACCTGCAGTGCACCACCACGGGCTGGTCCTGCCCCGTGCGCTTGGACCGCACCAGAGTCACAAAGTCCAGGAAGTCTGTGGAATCATCGGGAACGCCGTGATCTGGCCACGCCAAGTACTGGATCTGTGTCAGCTCCCTCTGCTGCCCACTCTGAGGAGGTGCACCACAAACACGCACGTAACTATCAAGATGCCCTCCCTGTGTGTCAGATGCCCTCCCTGTCTTTCCTGTTTTATATTTAAACACTCGCTCCTCCCTCACTCTGCTCTTTGTTTGTTGTCCTACATTCTCTCCATCCCTGTGAATGATGCGGATGCGTCGCCATGGAGACAGTTCCCACAGCATCAGGACCACATCCCACACTGTCGCCATGGAGATTCAGCATCCCACCATCCTCATCCCTGCTCTTTTATCTCACTCTCTCCTCTCTTCCTCCCTCCTCTAAGGCTGGTTTGTTTGTTACCTACTTTTAGTGCTTATAACTAAATGTTATTTAAATATGTTTAAGCTTTTAACCATGTTATAACACTGCTCTCCTCTTCTCTCACTCTTTCCCTCTCTCACCGGTTTGTGCGTGAGCGTCATCTCTCTCTCACTCTCTCTCTCGCTCTCTCTCTCTCCGGTCTGTGCGTGAGCGTCATCTCTCTCTCACTCTTTCTCTCTCTCACCAGTTTGTGCGTGAGCGTCATCTCTTTCTCTCACTCTCTCTCTCTCTCGCTCTCTCCCTCTCCGTTTTGTGCGTGAGCGTCATCTCTCTCTCACTCTCTCTCCGTTTTGTGCGTGAGCGTCATCTCTCTCTCACTCTCTCTCCGGTTTGTGCGTGAGCGTCATCTCTCTCTCACTCTCTCTCCGGTTTGTGCGTGAGCGTCATCTCTCTCTCACTCTTTCTCTCTCTCACCGGTTTGTGCGTGAGCGTCATCTCTCTCTCACTCTTTCTCTCTCTCACCGGTTTGTGCGTGAGCGTCATCTCTCTCTCACTCTTTCTCTTTCTCACCGGTTTGTGCGTGAGCGTCATCTCTCTCTCACTCTCTCTCTCCGTTTTGTGCGTGAGCGTCATCTCTCTCTCACTCTCTCTCCGGTTTGTGCGTGAGCGTCATCTCTCTCTCACTCTTTCTCTCTCTCACCGGTTTGTGCGTGAGCGTCATCTCTCTTTCACTCTTTCTCTCTCTCACCGGTTTGTGCGTGAGCGTCATCTCTCTCTCACTCTTTCTCTCTCTCACCGGTTTGTGCGTGAGCGTCATCTCTCTCTCACTCTTTCTCTCTCTCACCGGTTTGTGCGTGAGCGTCATCTCTCTCTCACTCTTTCTCTTTCTCACCGGTTTGTGCGTGAGCGTCATCTCTCTCTCACTCTCTCTCTCCGTTTTGTGCGTGAGCGTCATCTCTCTCTCACTCTCTCTCCGATTTGTGCGTGAGCGTCATCTCTCTCTCACTCTTTCTCTCTCTCACCGGTTTGTGCGTGAGCGTCATCTCTCTCTCACGCTTTCTCTTTCTCACCGGTTTGTGCGTGAGCGTCATCTCTCTCTCACGCTCTCTCTCCGTTTTGTGCGTGAGCGTCATCTCTCTCTCACTCTCTCTCCGGTTTGTGCGTGAGCGTCATCTCTCTCTCACTCTTTCTCTCTCTCACCGGTTTGTGCGTGAGCGTCATCTCTCTTTCACTCTTTCTCTCTCTCACCGGTTTGTGCGTGAGCGTCATCTCTCTCTCACTCTTTCTCTCTCTCACCGGTTTGTGCGTGAGCGTCATCTCTCTCTCACTCTTTCTCTCTCTCACCGGTTTGTGCGTGAGCGTCATTTCTCTCTCACTCTTTCTCTCTCTCACCGGTTTGTGTGTGAGCGTCATCTCTCTCTCACTCTTTCTCTCTCTCTCTCCGGTTTGTGCGTGAGCGTCATCTCTCTCTCACTCTTTCTCTCTCTCTCCGGTTTGTGCGTGAGCGTCATCTCTCTCTCACTCTTTCTCTCTCTCACCGGTTTGTGCGTGAGCGTCATCTCTCTCACTCTTTCTCTCTCTCTCCGGTTTGTGCGTGAGCGTCATCTCTCTCTCACTCTTTCTCTCTCTCACCGGTTTGTGCGTGAGCGTCATCTCTCTCTCACTCTTTCTCTCTCTCACCGGTTTGTGCGTGAGCGTCATCTCTCTCTCACTCTTTCTCTCTCTCACCGGTTTGTGCGTGAGCGTCATCTCTCTCACTCTTTCTCTCTCTCACCGGTTTGTGCGTGAGCGTCATCTCTCTCACTCTTTCTCTCTCTCACCGGTTTGTGCGTGAGCGTCATCTCTCTCTCACTCTTTCTCTCTCTCACCGGTTTGTGCGTGAGCGTCATTTCTCTCTCACTCTTTCTCTCTCTCACCGGTTTGTGCGTGAGCGTCATCTCTCTCTCACTCTTTCTCTCTCTCACCGGTTTGTGCGTGAGCGTCATCTCTCTCACTCTTTCTCTCTCTCACCGGTTTGTGCGTGAGCGTCATCTCTCTCTCACTCTTTCTCTCTCTCACCGGTTTGTGCGTGAGCGTCATTTCTCTCTCACTCTTTCTCTCTCTCACCGGTTTGTGCGTGAGCGTCATTTCTCTGACAAGGAATGCAGCGCCGCCCTCTTCGTTGTGGCAGGTCACACTGAAGTCGCCGTACGCCGCGCTGCTCTCGGGATTGGGCCAGTACTGATGACACTTCACCTGTGCACATAGATGACATCATCACACGCTTCGATAACAGGTATAACCACTCATAACACTTGAGTCCACCTTGTGACGTCATCAGGTGGTAATTCAAAAGTACTCCTTAGTGTTTTTAAAGTGCATATGGGTTTCGTAGTAGTCCAATTCTGACTTGGTTTGATGGGATAGTACCTGTGCTTAATATGGGAGGGCATCTGGCACACTTACCCGTCCCCTCTCCACCTGTGTGGTCAGCATCACCACCAGAGACGACCCCTGCTCCCAGGTCATTTGCCAGAAGTCAGAGCAGGTGTGAGGGAGCGGGCCCTGGCAAGCTATGTACCGGTTTATCAAGCTCCAGGCTGGAATCTCCATCTGAGAGAGAGAGAGAGAGAGAGGAGGGAAGGAGGGAAGGAGGGAGAGGAGGGAGAGAAGGGAGTAGGGAAAAAGAGCGAGAGGGAGAGGAGAGAGATGAGTGATGGAAGAGGGGAGGGTAAGGATAGAGGTGGAAAGAAGAAAAGGAGGGAGAGCGAGAAGGGGGAGAGAAAGAGAGAAAGTAAAGCGAAAGAGGGGAGAGAAAGGAACAAAGAGCGGGGGAGGGAGATAAAGATAAATTAATGGTATGCAGTCATGTATACAACCTTCTAAGTGATTCTAACCATCGACCTCAGATCAAAGGTCAGTCAGGCCCAAACTGAAATTTTATATTGTTTAATAGTGTGGAGGTCCTGTATCTTCTCACATGCACCACAGTAAACTCCTGCTCTGTATTTTCAGTCTAATGAACAGAATCATACTCAGACTCACGTTGATGTAGTTTGCGTTGATGTAATCATCTGTGCTTTTCAGGATCACTCGAGTCGCATCATCTGCACAGAGAGAGATGTGTGTTTCAAACATCACACTCAAATGTTTGATTTAGTTTAAAAGGAAGTGCATGTAAGACAGATTTTAAATTTCATAAACTTGACCTATCTGTGCCCCCAGATAACAACTAATGCAAATTTATTCTTAAAACTATTTTCTGATCTATGTTATCATGTTTCATTCACACATGTTTAAGACACAAACACTGCATATTTATATTTATGTTAGAGTTCTGTTCCACCTTGTGATGTCATGTGGCAATACAGGAAGTGCTCCACTGCATTTCAAACTCCACTTGCTTTCACTAGAATCATTTAGATGATTTCAGCAATGGAATTGCCAGACTCTACTGAATCAAAGGTCAAAGAAAACTGCCATTTCATGACATCACAAGGTAGAACACAGCGTTTTGAGCTTTGGAGATGTAGACAGAATAATAAAGAATTACTCAAATGTATGAATGAAACAAAACAACTCCGCAAAAACAGAACAATGGCTTGAAGCTCATGAGACTCCTTTGAGGTCAAAACCATTAGACGTGAAGTAATTTATTTATGTTATAATTTAGTCTTTTGGTTCAAGATGATTATCCAATCAGAAAGCAGAATGAGCCTCACATGACTCTCTCATTTGAGTTGCCAGTTTCAAAGCTGAAATCCAGTGTGTTTAAACCTTAAATGTCTCTCTCTGGTCTGAATGGTCACTCCCTAAACCCCAGCACCTGTAGCCAGTCATGGATCAGTGCTAGTGCAGCCTCTGCAGCTCAGGGATTGAATTCTGGAGGTTCTGAGCTTCACATGAGGCCTGGTCTGCCCATATACTGAGAATGAGACAAACTTGTCCTCCATCTACAGGTTAAGGCTCTGGCAACACAAGTTCAGTTGTGATTGTAGTAATTTTTTAAAACAAAGCAGGACGCATACAGTTTCTTCAACGGTGATGCTGCTTACATTACATTTTAGTTTAATATTAAACTAGTTTGTAAAATTAAATAGTGTAATGTTAAACCCACGTACAGGGAGAGATGTCTCTGTAGCGGTTCTTGGAGACGTTCTGAGGTAATTTGGCACAAAGCATGGTCATCCCCGGGCGCTTCCGGTATAGGGCCTGTGGGAGCAGCACAGAGCAAACACATAGACATTTAAACATATATAAATCAATATGTATCATAGTTTTGCATCAGTTAAGTGGCAGTTTGTGGAAAAAGGTTGAAAAGAAAAAGTTGTAAAAACAGAATCCCTCTACCTATGTCATCAACAGTTTATGCCCAAGAAAGGACATTTTTTAAACCTTTATTTAACAAAATTAAGTTATTTTATATTTTTTTTATTAGTCTAATCATAACTATTGCGTAATTTAGACCAGTTTTGTCCCTGTCTTATGCACTAGGAAAACAAAAGCATCTAAGCCACATGTACTGAGTGTGCCTCACATCAAACTGCTGCAGCAGCGCCCCCTGTCGGAGCCCCTCCCTCAGTGCGCTCATGGACTCTCTCAGGGCGTTTTGGTCCAAACTCGAGTCCACTGGACTTTTCTCTGGGATGTACTGAAACTCTGGCTCTGAGTCCTTCTCCTCCACCACGTCGTAGATGGCTAAAAACACACATTAAACACAGTTACAAATGTAGGGACACTGAGGTACAGATCTTAGCCAAAAAAATGATGGGAGTTAAAGAGGTTATTTTTGTTTGGAAACACAATCCATCTTTGAACAGAAATGGAGGCTCAGAGATAATCTCATCCCTATTTACAACTCCATTCTCAAACCTAAATCAAGAAAAAACAATAGTGATAGCCTGTATGCTCAGACGTGTAAAAGCACCCATCAGGGGCCTAAAAGATTATGCCAATATGACTCCGGGACAGTTCACACTTAGCTAGGTCTATTGAACTGCACTACCAAACAGTAGTTTCAGTGTAGTTAGCTCCTCCCTTCAGGCAGATATAAGGCAGTGTCCACCAGCGTCTGACCAGAACTGAAGAAGCAGCTTGGATGCTAATTGAATTTTTCGTTTGCTATGGTCAGAAATCAGACTTAACAAGAGAATTGTCACATGATCAAACCACTGGAGCTGCACTCTGTTTTAATCAGGCTGTAAGGACAGGGTAATTTAAGAGTTTAGAATTTTATTTTTTTTCTAAAAGCATGTTAAGCGAACAGAAGTAACTTTGTGACACATGGCCATTTGACAATCAGCCCGTGTTATCTTATACAATTATACCCACGCAGTGTAGAGAATCAGTTGTCTAAATGTAAAAGGTATCCATCGTTGTGTTTCACATGACATCACAACATTCCATCTATTTTCATATTTAATACAGATGGGGGCAGCTAAAATGCATCTTGTGCAAATGCAGATTTGTGTTGTAATACAGTGAGTTCTTGGCTCTAGTCACTAATAGACATGATCAGGTTCAACATTGTGTGAATTTACGTTTTGAGGATTTGATGGTAAAGAACAGTGTAATCAATAGGGAAAACTGTCTCTGACCCCATCTGACCAGAGTATGACATCATCACATTTTAGAATCTTCAGAAACACTAATAGGGTACATTTGCTCACCAATGCATTGCATAAGTAGGACGAGTATGTATAATATAGTATTTAGCTATAAAGTATATTGATAATTTCCAGCGGAGGTCATCAGCATTCCCTGGGGGTGGGATACTAACTATAAGCACTGCTCTATCTGAGGCTTTGTTAGACTTTAATCTGAGCTTTATTTAACACAATCTGACTATGTCTTAAAACTAATTTGGCTGTGTATGCCATTGTGTGCATTGTGTCTCCATGGTAATCGCTAAATATTCTGCCAATACACATACATGTGGAAAACCCCCTATGTGATGTCACTGCAAAGTATCAATAAAGGGTACATTAAAGGGGGTGAATCTCACCGTTTGGCCGCACCAGCAGTATCAGTTCCCCCGAGTGGCTCTCACAGCTCGCCTTGATGAACATGACCACTTGGTCGTGGGTGTGGTCTGAGATGTCTCTGCCATTTATCAGCAGCACCTGGTCTCCCTCATTCAGACGCGGCACACACAGGTCCGCCTTAAAAAAAAAAAAAATAATAATAACACAGGTCCATAGTAAACAATTAGGATTACACCAGGGTGTAATCTTAAAACACCCTGGTGTAAAACAATAGATAACCACAGTAAATAAGACAAATAAACAGATCACACACAGGTCTGCCTTAAAAAACGATAAATGAACAAGGCAAGTTAATAACCGGATCACACATGGGTCCGTTTTTACAAACTGTATAACCAGAGAATTATGATTACAAATACACATGGCAAAAAGATACTAGGATCACTCACAAGTCCAACTTAACAATACAGTTATTGTTGTTAGCTATGTCCATTTATAAATACAGTCTATGATACAAGTAGAATTAGCATTAAAAATAAACACAACAAATAAACAGGATCATAAGTCAAAGCTGAATTATGTAACTTTTATAGTTTTCGGTCCTCTACTTGCTTGTCTCCATGGAGATTGTAATTTCTTTGCCAGGAATGTTCCACAGTAGAACATTAAACTTATTTTTCTCATATTTATTATTCAATTATAGTTGTTATTATTACTCAAAAATACATTGAAAAACATGCACTCTTTCCCCAGATCTAACTTGTAACTTGGCCTGGGGTGGCGATAAGCTTAATGTCATATTGAAATAACATCTCCATGGAGATAAAAGTGACAAAGTGCAGCTTTAATGCATGAAAATAACTTCCAGACATCAGTCCTGTCCACTGCACGTGTGAGATGTTGGCATTTTGTCAACTATGTTTTCCTATTTGACAATATATTTTTCATAGTCAGGTTAGAATCAGGGTTTGTTTTGGGAACAAGTAAATTTGGGTCTTGGCAAAACTAAGCTGTAATTTTTAGACAAAAGAAACAAATAATAAATAAATAAAAATATTAGTTAACTATATTTTAACTGCTCAAAAAAATACTGTCTATGCCTCTGAACTTTAATATTTGCTGTAATTACATCTGCTGATTATGAAATGAACTCTCTCTCCACGGAAGCACACAGCAGTTAGTTAGAACTGACTGACATGGAACACTAAGCCCTGCCGAGAATTTAGGGAGTCACCAATGAGATTAGACCCACTGACCCTCTGGAGGGAGGGAGAGCACCTAACCCAAAGCACCAACACGTCTCCTTAAAGTCTGAGTCAATTTATCTCCATTTTGTGCCGATATTATGGGATGGATGTTTCAGTTTCACTCACCGAGGTCCCAGGAGCCACTCTGGACACAATGATGGGCATCTTCTGATCCACCCCTCCCTAAAGAAAGAGAGAGGTAGAGACAGAGAGAGAGAAAGAGAGAGGGAGAAAGGGCGAGAGAGGGAGCGAGAGGTAGGGAGAGAGGGAGACAGAGAGACAGAAAGAAAGAGGTGAGAGAAAGAGAAAGAGGAAGGGCGTGAGAGAGAGATAAAGAGAACAATTATACATCACTTTTAAATACACTTGATGCTTCCATTAGCAGAACATGAGTATATGAGTATGTACAAATTTGTACCTTGACATTGAATCCAAAGCGTCCGTGTTCGTCAGGTCTCATTTTGATCAGCACCAGGTTATCATGAGGCACCACTCCATTCAACTGCAAGACCATAAGACCAGAAACCACAGTAAACCATCACAAACCACCATAAACCACCGTAAACTACAATAAACTACAGTAAACTACAGTAAACTATAATAAACTACAGTAAACTACAGTAAACTACAGTAAACCACTGTAACCACCTACTGTAAACCACAGTAAACCACCGTAAATCAACAAACTACAGTAAACCACCGTAAATCAACAAACTACAGTAAACCACCATAAACAACAGTGAACCACCGTGAACTACAGGTCTGAGGAAAGATCCAGTGAAATAAAAACATGATCATGTAGAGTGGCTTAAAACCAAATATGAAAAGACAAAAATGACAAGTCTAACAGCTGCAGTTACAGAGAGAGGGGTGATGTTTTTTTCAATAGAAAGTGAATTGGAACCAGATTCGATGGAGCCAAATCGTGGCCATGCTCACTTCCTGTTTGGAACTAGCAGGTTAGCTATGTCTAGAGAATCTACAGGCTATGGTGGACTCACCATGGAGGGTCTAAAGGGTGCAGTATCGAGAATCAGGTAGGACAGAAACTAGATACTCATTTGAGCAAGTATTGATACTAAAAAAAAGGCACATTCACAGGACAGAAATAAACCTTTCCTGAATGTCTTTAGAATGATGTTGAGCTGTATCAGAACAAGTCCTCTGTCCTCTGGACTCAGTGCAGCAGGTGGGGGACAAGAGGGTCCTGGCTAAACTCATGTCTATGCTGGACCATGAGTGTCACCCCCTGCAGGATGCCCTGTCTGCTCTGGAGAGCAGCATCAGTGACAGACTGATTCACCCTCGCTGTGTTAAGGAGAGATTTCGCAGGTCTTTCCTTCCTGCTGCTGTCAGACTGTATAATGATCAATGCTAGTCATGTGTCATCCCCATAGCAACCATGTGTC
This sequence comes from Taenioides sp. WSHXM2023, assembly GCA_029959045.1. NCBI lineage: Eukaryota > Metazoa > Chordata > Actinopteri > Gobiiformes > Gobiidae > Taenioides > Taenioides sp. WSHXM2023. The sequence continues at coordinate 31,008,103 of CM057099.1, forward strand.
ATCTCCATAGTAATAATAACAATGTGCAATATTATTTAAAGTCACTGTACCTGCTATTATTTATTTACCCACCACTGTCCATCACTGCAATGTACACAATTATCTCAGAATCAAAAACACTTATTGTGCAATGTTCCTGTGCCTTTTAGCTTAGCTTACAGTGTTGTGTTTTTTTTAGTTGATTGTAAATACTTATTATTATTATTTATCTTGATTTTGATGCATGCTCTTATTTTCCTACTGTTTCTGTAACTTGCGTTGTGACACTGCAATTTCCCCATTGTGGGACAAATAAAGGATTATCTTATCTTATCTTATCTTATCTTATCTTTTAAGAGCACATAGACTAGTATACACCCATGGAGCACTATGGAACCTACAGGACCACTGAGGATTACACACATATAAGAAAATAAAGTACTACCATTTAATGTTGAAAATCACATTGTACTGCCATTGTGGTATTGAAATCTGTATTGAGTACCAAGTCTAGTCCTTGGTATCAAAATCGAGTTTCAAGTTTTAGCTGTATGACAACAGTAGTTTTGACCCCCTGGACTCACAGTGGCGCTGTCAGCTCCCGGTTCGTCATACAGTTCGTTCAGGTGGTTGTCCAGGCTCTGTTGGGAGTGGCTCTGGATGATCTGACTCAGGGTTTTTCGGCTTAGCTGTTTGGGCGGCAGAGCGGGAGGCTGCCCATCCACACCCTCTGGAGACCTGGGCACAAAGGGATAAACCACATTTACATATCACTTACATACGTTTAGCAGAATACTGGAGATTTAAAATGATACAGGCTATGTTTAAAAAAGATAAAGCAGGACTAATGCAAGACTGAAAAAAGGACTACCAAGTGAGGCTTTCCGATAGGGCTGGGTGATATGGGGAAGAAAAAAAAAAGAATCACAATTTATTTTTCCCATTTTGATCTCAATTTTCAATTCGATCTTCTTTCATCTTATTGAAAACATAGACAGGTATAAAGAGCAGGGTGTCAAAATCAAGTGTTGATAGGACCAATAATCTGAGAAATTCACATTAAAAGTTTGGAATGAGTTTGTACAATATATTAAGACTAAAAGCATACGTGTGTTATTGTTAGCGAAATAAACACATGCACACGTGCGCCACCGCTATCAACAGAAACATGTGCGACACTTTCACTCATAAACGGTGAGGAAATATGCAACTTTCCGTAAACTGGATTATAATGATAAGAAGCAGAAGAGGAGAGAAAAGAGAAAAGGTGAAGAGCTGGATCAGAGAGGGAGGGGGAGTGGGCCAGCCGGCTCTGCACACACACAGAGGTAGAGAGAAGGAGAAACTGCTCTTTTAGTCAAATTGTGCAGATTTAAGTCAAAACTTATGAAATGTGAGGAAACAGATGCGCTGTATTAAACAAGACTGCGTTAAGTCCTCGTCAGCACCACATGCTCTTACTGCCACACAACTGGCTGTACACCTGTCGATTAAAATGTGCACGCCTTATCATCAAGACTGACCAAAGTAGAGATCGTGATCTATTGATCTTATGATTTTTGGCACAACCCTACTTTCCGATCTCATCTTGGGGACATTCCAAGTATTTTAACAAGTCCAGGCTTATCCTGAAATCCTGAGCTGAAACTAGCTCCATCTCCGTTTTAGGCTCATTTCTGTCATGTAACGACATGAGGCTTGATTTGGGACATGGAACTGTTCTGTTCATTCTGATCCGGGGAGTGAGAGGAAAGAGGAGACTCCCCCCTCCTCTCCCGGTCGCTCTGCGGGCACAAAGAAGATGGTTGTGTGGAGATGGTTCTGCTGTGCGTAAAAGTAAAACTGTAATGGAACTCTTCACAATTAATGAAAATTAGGCACTCAAATGAGCGCAGACGTGTGTGTGGTTTGAGTTTGCAAGGGAGTGAACATCTGTCTGTGCAAAAGCTGCACAGTTATCACCAATGTTCCATCTGAAATAACTCGTATGTAAACAACATGGCTAATGCCTTCTTTAGACCCAGTTTAGCCCCACTTCAGTCCAGCTTAAATCCAGCTTCAGTGAATCTTTCTTACGGTGTGGAGTCCAGTGAGATGCTGTTGGCCTGTGTGGATGACGCAGACTTGTGATTGGATGAGAAAACAGGAAGTGAGGGTGAGGAGTGGATCACATGATCAACCAGGTGACCCACGGATGAGGGGCGCACGCGGGTGCCCTCCGACACAAATAAGGAGTTTCTGAAAAAAAGACAATAGATTAAAAACAAGGGACAGCAACTAATGGTCTATAGTCCTTGGGTCAGTCCTTGGGTCAGTCCTTGGGTCAGTCCTTGGGGCAGTCCTTGGGGCAGTCCTTGGGGCAGTCCTTGGGGCAGTCCTTGGGGCATCTCCTTGGGGCATCTCCTTGGGGCATCTCCTTGGGTCATTTACTGGCCCAGTTTACTGGTTCAGTCCAGGCCTGGACTGGTAATCGGGCATACCGGGCATTTTCCTGGTGGGCTGACAGTCCTAGGGGTCGATGCTGTTGGTTTCTTTTCTTTTACTTAGAGACCGGCCCACAATTTAGAGGGGGCAGCCCATTGGTCCATCTTCAATATAGACAGTGGACTAAACCAATCAGGATACTGTAGCTTACGGGAGCGGCCCCACCCCTTTCTCTGCACTGATCCCCGCTTAACGCTTCGTTTCCACAGAGCGAAATCCAAATGCTAGGCGAATCTCGCCTCGGGGTGTGGTCTCGAAAACAGCAGCATGTTGCTATGCTGTGGTAACAAGTGGTTGATGCAGTAGCCTGTCAGCTAGCTCTAAAGCAGACCTGGACATTGCACAGCTCCCGGGCCACACACAGCCCTTTGGTTGACTCTGACCGGCCCGTTTAAGCTAAGGGCGCACTCACACTAAGACTTTAGAACTACGAGCACAATTGCATATGGTTCCATGTCCCAAACTCATACCTGCGCAACTGAACCGGGCCACGGCTCGATGACGTCATCACACGGCGCTGTTTGTTTACATGTCGCGCAGCAGAGCTAAAGCTTTAGTGGAGAAAATAAGTCCAGTGACAGAACTATCTATTAAATAATGAGACAGATAGGAGTCCTGCTGTGATACGCGCTGCTCCGTGAGTTTATGGAGATAAAACTCACGGAGATGAGGCTGCAAAACTTTTGTCGCTGTCCACAGTCCTTACTGAAGGTCAGCGCGGATTCACTGTATGTTTTGGAGCGGACTTTATTCGCCGTTTTCCTCGTATGAGTAACACACAGACACACGGCTTATTTACTAAAGTCATGAGCAAACGTGCCGTGCTTTGGCCCACTTCTTTTAACTGGGCCAAAGTCCGAACCTCACCGTGCCTGGGCACGGTTCGATTGCACTCACACTGGACAAATGTACCGCGCTTTAGGGCACGGGTCTAATGTCCTAGTGTGAGTGCACCCTAATTATTACAAAATAATTTTTTTTTTTTTATTTAATTTTATTTAATTTATAATTTTACCTCATGTATGGACTAAAGCTGCATTGCTTTTATTTTAGAGGTGTTTCTTTTTAATGACATTTTTTATAAGGCTGCCTCACTTTTTCATTGCTTAGTCATAACATACACTCTTACCAGTCATTTTTTGTTTCTCATGTGGCCCCATGGAAAAAATAACTGCCCACCCCTGCTCTAAAGTTTGAGTGCGCAAAATATCTGCAGTGGTGTACTTGCCCGGACTATGTTGTATACGCTCTAGTAGAGCTTATACATACATAAATTAGTCCGTTGTGCTCCGCTAATTATGAGGGGCCGGTCTAAGCCAAAAATGCCAGGGCCGTTTTTTGTCCCAGTCCAGTCCTGGTACAGTCCCTGGTACTGTCCATCCCTGATACAGTAGGTCCCTGGTTCAGTACTTGTTGGGGGTCCCTGGGGGGGATCTGTTGGGGAGGCTCTGTGTTTCCAGGCGTTCCTCTGACAGAGAGTTCCTGCTGACTGAGTCCCAGTCTGAAACCAGCTTCCTGCACAGCGGCTTTGATGGAGACCTGAGGGACAAGTACAGCTAATATTACAAACCCATTCAGCAAACACATTTAAAGCAAACATATTGTGCTTGTGTATGCTCTATAGTTATAATCTCTGACACCTGTGGATTATTGTAGAATCAATGTAGAATTTGCTGATATTGATCTAAAATGACTTCTGCATTACAAAACTGTGGTGCCTGATGGGAGCCAACACCATAAATGTTATCCCAACAAAGTACTGCATGCTGTCGGCCCCTCCTATGGAAAGCTGCACATCACACTATTAAGTAGGGCTAATGATCTATTGTTTTAGACCGAAAATCGCGATCTCAGACAACACGATTCTGGGATCGTTAAAGCCACGGTTTTTTGCAGCGCTCCTAACTGACCCAGGTTTTGTTTCGTCAACTATTTCACATATGTACGTCGCCTCCCTGCCGCGCTGCTGAGCTCACCAATCAGAAGCGGCAGCACAGGTCACGTGTTCTCAACTCCAATCAGTGTAGCTGGTCATCAATTTCAGAAATGACTTTAGCGGGACCAGAAGCGGAGTCTGGGGTTTTTAACCCAAAGAAAAACAGCACGTCGGTCATTTGGCAGTATTTCGGGTTTGAGGCTGCAGACGAACATCAGAAACAGGTGCTGCGCAAAACATGTCGTGCTAAAGTTGCCACATCCAGTGGAAACACGACCAATTTATATCGCCATACGTGCATTTGCATGACGAGTGCACGGCGAGAAAGTCCAGTGAAACGTCTAGTGCAGGGGTCGGCAACCTTAAATACTCAAAGAGCCATTTGGAGCGTCTCCCACAGAAAAGAAAACACCCGGAGCCACAAAACCCTTTTGACATCTAAACCAGTGCTAGAACTACAGGCAAAACTACAACTCCCAGAAAACGGACTACAACAAGCACCATCCTCCACTACAGCTCATAAGCGCAAGTCTTAAGAGAATTATTTACACCTTTCAGTCTTTTCATCACAACAGTAGCAACATAAATAAAGTGCATGAGTGAAATAAAGAACTGCGCTGCACACGTACGACCTGCACACGTATAATCTCTGAAAAGTTTAAAATGAACCATCTCCAACGCGATAGAAGCACAGAACAGACTCACCATAGACAGAACATCCCTCAGTCACAGAAAGAACACGCATATTCCACTGAGTCCTGCCCTTTAGTCCGACAGAAGCTGACCGCATCAGCGGCACAAGGAGCAGCTGTTTTTTCAGCGCTTCTAGTTTATGCAAATTAGCCATGTGGTTTTAAGTTTCGCTTCTGTATAACGTAAACAAATGTGCGCAAAGCTGCATTAAACACATTATTTTTTGAGTCCTCCTCGTAGGAAATAAAAATCCATTCTGTACGCAGAATGTAAAGAAAAGGTGGTGAAAGAGCTGGAAAATGTGGAGTATTATGTCACAACTACTGATCTGTGGTCAAGCAGAACGACAGACATATTTCTTTGCTCTACTTAAGTTGAGCCACAGACGGCTCTTTTGGTTCTTCAGTTGTAAAAACTGCTGTTGCTCAAGCGCTCAATGTACCCTGTGTATAGCATGTTTCTTTTTAATAAATAGGCCATTTGAAATAAATTCTTGACTTTAGTTTTCATTCTTGCATTACAGTTATGGAATTTAGTGTTTGAAAGGTATGATGCAAGTTTCTGTGATGCTTGCGAATGTTCATGTGCATTGAAAAAAATCGTGAATGAAATCGAAATCGCGATATCTGCCAGAAAAATCGCAATTCAATTTTTTCTTAAAATCGTTCAGCCCTACTATTAAGCAGACTATTTTCATTTGTACCAGAATGACAACAACATGAGTGGACAATATGAATACACCAGGATCTAAACTGAGAGAGATGTACATTAGAGATTGACTGTTTTTTTTTTTTTTTTTTTTTTTCATGACCAATACCAAATGTTTAAAATAAAAAGAGACAGTGCAGCACATCTTGCATTACCACATGGCATCACAACATGGACCAGTTTAAAAGAGAGATTAAAATGACAAGTTTGTGAGGCCAATCCCAAAAAAAATAATGAGACGGTTCAGCATTTGTGGATCAGAAGTTGGGAGATTTCTTTCAAAAAAGTGAATCTCCCATAGAGTTATACAGGTGAGTTAGACAGGTGAGCAGACCTGGCAAACACTCGATCCTTTATGCCCTTCTCTTTGCCGTACTGCACCGACTGCACCTCCGTCCGACCACTGCAGAAACACATGATATATTCTACATATATTATACATCATTTTCAGATCTCTACAGAAGCACAAACATCAGTACACAAACCATGCATATATATGTAGATGTAGATAATACAACTTTGAATTAAATCCTTTGATGGCTAAAGCTGCACTATGTACTTAAATCCTCATAGAATCCTCAGTTAACCCAATTTAAACCAATGGAGACTTAAAGATGTTAATACTAATCTTAGCTTAAGTGCTTTCAGTGTTTTGGTTCTCACCAGTATCTGAACTTTGACCCCAGGGTGAAGTAGTGGCTGAAGAAGTTCTTGTGAGGAGGTAGGGGGCGTTCTAATCTGAAGAATGTGTGGTGCTCCACACAGGCCTTCCACAGGTTCTTACAGGAGCGATAGTTCCCCATGTGGAACCCGAGCAACGTCTCCCGTGACTCCGACTGGAAACGCCGGAACACACAGGGGAACAGTGAATCATCTGCACCATCTGAGCCTCTCCTCTGCATCCTCTGACCCTCTCCTCCAATTTGGATTTTTTTTACCCAATATCCGATAACCCATATTTACCACACCAATTTTAACTCATAGCATCAGGAATTCAATGGTAGATCAACAAAGGTGAAAGGTCATGGTACACACCACTTCTCTGCGCAGCTGGATGAAGAACTGTTTACACTTGAATGAGATCTTCACGATTTTTAACCTAAAGAGAGAAGAAGAGATTAGAGAGAAAGACAAAGAGCTATTTTATACTCAAAGCATTTTAACTACACAGAGCTAGGTCAGAGAGAGAGAGAGCAACAGAGCGAGAGAGAGGAGAGAGTGAGAGAGAGAGAGAGAGGAGAGAGGGAGAGTTAGAGTGAGAGTTAGAGTGAGAGAGAGAGAGAGAGATGAGCGAGAGTCCCTTTGGAGCTGTGGTTCAGTTCTGACTCATGCCGCTTTTAGTAAATATATTTCAACAGTCACATGACCACAACAGAGAGAGGGGGAGGGGAGAGACAGAGAGGAAGGTGGAGGGAAAGTGAGAGAGCAGAGAAGAGTGAGTGAAGAGTGATAGAGAGTGGTAGGGAGGGAGGCAGGAGTTGCAATGGTTTTCTCCCCTTATATTCACAACTTTAGAGGCCCACCCCACCCTATTATCTTTCATCCCCCCTTCACGCTTTCTCTTTGCTCAGTTGTTGGAGACACTGTTGTGGTCACACTCGCACACACACTCTCTTTCTCTCTCTCGCACACTCACTCTCTCGCACACGCACACTCTCTCTCGCGCACACTCTCTCTCGCACACACTCACTCTCTCTCGCACACACTCACTCTCTCTCGCACACACTCACTCTCTCTCGCACACACTCACTCTCTCTCGCGCACTCTCTCTCGCGCACTCTCTCTCGCGCACTCTCTCTCTCGCACTCCCTCTCTCGCACGCGCACACACTGTCTCGCGCGCGCTCACTGTCTCGCGCGCGCTCACTGTCTCGCGCGCGCTCACTGTCTCGCGCGCGCTCACTGTCTCGCGCGCGCTCACTGTCTCTCGCGCGCTCACTGTCTCTCGCGCGCTCACTCTCGCGCGCACTCACTCTCGCGCGCACTCACTCTCGCGCGCACTCACTCTCGCGCGCACTCACTCTCGCGCGCACTCACTCTCGCGCGCACTCACTCTCGCGCGCACTCACTCTCGCGCGCACTCTCGCGCGCACTCTCTCGCGCGCACTCTCTCGCGCGCACTCTCTCGCGCGCACTCTCTCGCGCGCACTCTCTCGCGCGCACTCTCTCGCGCGCACTCTCTCGCGCGCACTCCCTCTCGCGCGCACTCACTCTCGCGCGCACTCACTCTCGCGCGCACTCCCTCTCGCGCGCACTCACTCTCGCGCGCACTCACTCTCGCGCGCACTCACTCTCGCGCGCACTCACTCTCGCGCGCACTCACTCTCGCGCGCACTCACTCTCTCGCGCACTCACTCTCTCTCGCGCACTCACTCTCTCTCGCGCACTCACTCTCTCTCGCACACTCACTCTCTCTCGCACACTCACTCTCTCTCGCACACTCACTCTCTCTCGCACACTCACTCTCTCTCGCACACACTCACTCTCTCTCGCACACACTCTCTCTCGCACACACTCACTCTCTCTCGCACACACTCACTCACTCTCGCACACACTCACTCACTCTCGCACACACTCACTCACTCTCGCACACACTCTCTCTCGCACACACTCTCTCTCGCACACACTCTCTCTCGCACACACTCTCTCTCGCGCACACACTCTCTCTCGCGCACACACTCTCTCTCGCGCACACTCTCTCTCTCTCGCACACACTCTCTCTCGCACACACTAAGCTAAGCACAGCCAGGCCTTGGTAGTACTTCAATGGGATACTGTTGGCAATACCAGGTGCCACAGTGTGGTGCTAGTGCAAAAACAAAAACAAAAAAGACGTGTCCACTGGCAAGACATACATTCATATGAGTATGAATGTGGTGGGTGTGTGAGTGATGGTTGTGGTGGGAGGGGCCGATGGCTGATGGCCTGTCAGTCTGCCCCAGGGCAGCTGCGGCTACAATAGTGGCTTACCACCACCGAGTGTGGAGTGAATGAATAATCTTCTGTAAAGCACTTTGGGTATCATGAAAGGCGCTATATGAATGCAATGATTAATGAATGAATGAATTAAAGTAGTATCAGCAGTAGTAGTAGTATCAGCAGTATCAGCAATAGTAGTAGTAGCAGCAGCACTAACAGCACTAATCGACATAGTACTAGCAGTAGTATTGGTACTCACCAGGGAAAGTAGTTTATGCGGACGCGGTTCTTGTAGACCAGGATGCCTCCTGACTGGACCCCGAGCAGGATCTCAGTCTGGCTCTGGTCTCGGGCCCAGTGCAGCTCAACCCCATAAAGATCCAGAGTCCGAGCTGTGTTCAGGTACTGGAACTCAGCCTGCGCTGGGGTCAGACCGCTGTGGAGAGACAGATGCAAGACAGATGCAGGACAGGACTGAAGCAGGACTGATCTAGGACTAATCAAGGAATGTACCTGTGCTGTTGGTGGTGCTTGCACACCTCGCGGTGGAAGTCTTGGGGAGGGTTGGGGATGAAGCTGAAGTCTGAGAGGTACTCCCCGATTGGGTGCTCCTGCTCACTGTAGTCCCCCAGTTCAGCTAAAAACAAAAACACTCACATGCCTCAGTCACAGCCAACATTTAGATTGACTTAAAACACACATATTCTAAGCACTCAAGCCTCAAATACAGGACAGTACAGGATCACTCCATATACAACTCTTGGCACATTGATGACATTATGAGGGAACACTGTTTACATGTTTAAAGGGAGAAATATTCTGTCAAATCATATTCTATGAGCTTTTAAAGGGTCCATATTATGCTGTTTTCTGATATTCTATAATGTTGTTTCCTCATCACAAACAGACCTGGAGTTGTGTTGTTTCATTCACACGTTTAACATGCAAGTCCTGCATATTTAGGCTGAGTTCTTTACACCTTTTACAACTTGTCAATCTCTACTGAACTAAAGGTAAAAGGTAGCTGCATGACATCACAAGGTGGAACAGAGCATTTTAAGCTTTGGAGATATAGACAGGCTAATAAAATAAAGGGTTACTGAAACATGTGTGAATGAAACAAAACAACTCCAGGTATATTTTTGAGGAGGTAACAACATTCTAACATGGCTTAAACCTCATAGGAGTCAGTTTTGCGCGGTATAGGACCTTTGATCATGTTATAACTCACATTGAACAGCGTAGGAGGCCAGCAGAGCAGCCGTATTGTGTGGACAGAGCAGACTGAAACAAAACACATGTATTAAACACAACACAATGCCATTATTAAAACTATTCATATTAATAATAAAAATGTGTTAATAGAGACCAACCGTCCAGTGAGGATGTCCTGCTTTATCTGAAGGAAGTACTGGTACCTGAAAAACAAGGACAAATAGAATAGAACAATTAGAAATGAACTTTTATTATCAGCAACATTCAACTTAAGTGGGGACGTTTCATCCTGGTCTGTTTATGAACCACATGTATCACACTCAAATCATTCCCCCAGAAACATGTCATATTACAAACGGTCCCCTTTATAGAGAGGATAATATGAACATAATAATCAAAGGTTGTATGGAGGATTTTTTGTTTTGTTTCAAATTGTCAATGATAGCATTATAGAGATGCAGCAGCCTTGTAATTATGATGAACAAAAAAAAAATGAAAATCCATCAACTGTGGACGTGGTGGGGCCAGATAAACATTAGCCAATAGATAACGAGGTAGCCTCATTATCTGTTAGGTTGTCAATCAAACTCCCTACACTTCTAGTGTAACTGACTTGCCGGCGCGCTGGGATTATGTGGTTTACGTTCGCCTCTCACACATTCCACAGACGTAAGATGCTGTTTACTCGACCAACGCAGCGGATCTTAAGGGCTTTTTCTAACTGTAGCCAAGAATCCACTACCAGTTAGCCGCAAAAGAAAATCCATTTTTTAGGTCGCCAAAAGAAGCAGAGAAGGGGAAAAGGAGCGAAGTTAAACTAAGGTGATTCTAGGAGATTTCTTCCAGCGATGGCGTGCACTGAAGCAGAGGGTCTAAAGACTGACGCAATGGTCGCTAAATTACTTCTGGACAGGAAACTTCCACTTATCATTTGAAAACATACAGTATAGTTACAGCAGCAACAGCAATTCTGAACGCGCACTGGCTGTAAACAAACATCTTCTAGCGTAAGGAGGAGGTGGGAGGAGGCGTTTGGGGGTGGTGTCACGCAGGCCCAACATTTGGAAAAAGACGAACAGTCGCTGGATTTCTCAATCCTTGGAAAATCCTCTATACAGCCTTTAAAGCTGCACATTTTAAAGGGTCCACATTGCAGAAAATGGGAAATGTAGATAGACTAATAATGAAGGGTTACTCAAACATGTGTGAATGAAACAAACCAGAACTTTTTTTTTTGAGGAGGTAACAGCATTAGAACATGACCTAAAGCTCACAAAAGTAAATTCTGCATAATACAGGACCTCTTTCACACCCCTGGTTTTAATTTACTTTTTGGCACAGGAAGTTCAGTTAAATGAAAACAAAAATGTGCATGCCTTCATTTACAAATCAAACTAAATTAAGGTATAACTGAGACAGAACAGAGACTAAACCAACACTGGCCCAAGTAAAGAGAATCATGACGTAAAGCTGCCTTTTGTGCATTTTACCAACAAAAAGCATTACATTTCTGTAAATTGGAGAACTCTGTGTTGTTATTTTACATGGTTATTTTCTTACAATATCGATGCGTTTGCAATATATTGTGCAGCCCTAATAATAATTTCACATATTCCCTCGTCCTGCAGTTTTCTCAGATCATTTAGGCTAAACTCTCTAACCCAGTACATTCTTATTAGGTATGCACTGGTCCAATACTGGTATCAGATACTGGCACTGATACTGAAAAATTTGCTGGATCAGATATCGGTTTCCAAATATCAGTTTAGTCGTCCTGGTCAAACATATAAATTGATGTAATAAGAAAGTCTCCGAATGTTTGAACTTTTATTTACACAACCTGTTCTGTGGTTACTTAAGGGAGACATAAGAGCTCCATAACACATGTGGTTTGGTCTTATTTTATTTTTATTTTAGGGAAATAAATACTGTTTTCAGTCTCTGGTATCAGCTGATATTGGGGGATAGGCGGTACTTGAAGCTATAGTATTAAAAGTTGGACTGCTGCATCCCTGATTATTATAGATCTAGTTATGAGATGTTCTAATACTTTACCTCGTGTACTCCTCCTGCAGTTTGCTCGGATCACTCACAAAGAACTTGACTCTGAAGCTGAGGCTGTGAGGGGAACCTCCTGACACACAACAGAACAATGAGAACAGATTTAAAACAAGAGAGATTTCAAATAAATATATTCAAACATCTGTACAGGTGCATCCAGGTACGAGCCTGTAGGTGACTAAAAAGGGGGCATGGCAAAAGTTCTCAAAACTATTCTCCATCTCTTTATCTGACCAAAACTGCAGTCACAAAACTACACCTACAGAGGGAGCTCATGCAAAAACTACTATTTGTGCAGGAAAAAAAGGACTAGAAAACGATTCAACTTGTGCAACTTTTTTCAGAGAAATTCCAAAAAATACTCCCCAAAAATTTGCGTGTGTATGTGTGTGAGACTCACTCTTGAGCTGCTTCCTGATTGGTTTGTTTGGGTCGAGCCATCGCTGGAACAGAGACGACATAAACTCATATTACAGAGGGGCTATTTTACTTCTAAGGGACATTAACTGCTAAAACATAATATATTTAGATCACCATGTTGCCTTTTATTATTTTGAAAATGCTATATTCGCCCAAAACAATGCATTAACATGTTTTATAAGTTTCACTTTAATATTTATTATTAAGTGTTTAGAATCAGATTGGAAATTATAAAATTGACCTCAAACATTTCAGAAAAAAACCCCACCACCTAAAAATAATCCTGCCACCAGGACTAAACCGGGTCTGAACCAAAGATTAAACCAAAGATTAAACCTAGACTAAACTAGGACTATAGTAGTTCTAAAAAAGGACAAACCCAGTATTGACTAATTGAATAATTCTATTCTCTGAAATGTTTTTTATTTTAAAGTTGTAAAGTTGTAGTGAAATGATGACATTTAATTATATATATATTAATTATGTGTATATGTAATGAGATATTCAACAGCGTTACCGGGGCGTCGGACGACTCGTCGCTCAGGTGCAGTCCAAAGTAGTCCCTCTCCGTCAGCTCCAGATGTTTAAAGACCAGGTCCAACAGCACCTGCCCAGGGTCCGCCTTCTGCACACACACAAAACTGTCAGATCCCTCCCAGGTTCCCACAAAGAGTCAGACACCCTCCCATGCTCATACAAAGTCAGATCTGGTCAGATCCTGATCAGGTTTTGGTTTTACTTATATTGTACTTTACTTATACTTTACTTATTTGTTACTTTACTTTACTTTACTTTTCTTGTTTTTGTTGTGAGAAGTTTTCACAGCTCTCATTTCCAGAGCAGAGACCAGAGACAAGAACAAGGCCGTTTTGGAAGTCCCAAGTCTTCTGGTTTGAGTTTCAGATAGGCCTGTCACAAGAATACATTCTGAAGTATAATATAGACAATCTACGGTAATAATTTAATAATTTTACAATATGTACATGAGCTGCTTTTAAACAGATAACAGAATGCAACACTTAAGTATTAACTTTGTATCTGTAATCAGACACAGAAGTTCAGAATTCGACCTTCTACAAATCAAATCTGATCATACACTCCTGATCAAAATTTTTAGACCAGGTGAAAAATTGCAAGAATTCACATTTTGCATTGCTGGATCTTAAGAAGGTTCGAAGTAGTGCATCAAAATGCAAAAAGACGAAATGGGAGCGAAACAAGAAAAAATTTTAGAGTAAGCAATTTATTGCAAACAACCATTAAAACTGAAATAGGCTGATCAAAAGTTTAAGAGCACAGCCTTTAAAAGCCCAAATCTTCGCAAAAATGTGGATTCAGTTTAATTTTCTGTCACGTTTCTACACTGTCTCGACCTCTTGATGGCAAAGGCAAAAAAGCTTTCTCTCTTTGAACGTGGTCGGATTGTTGAGCTGCATCAGCAAGGCCTCTCGCAGTGTGCCATTGCTGCTGAGGTTGGACATGGTAAGACAGTCATTTTAAACTTCTTAAAAGATCCTGAGGGTTATGGGGAAAAAAAGTCAAGTGGTAGACCCAAAAAAATGTCACCAGCCCTGAGCTTGAGGAGCCAATTGGCTGTCCGTCAAGACACGGGATGATCCTCGGCCCAAATTAAGCTTGTCACTGGTGGAAGAACAAAAAATGTCTTCAAAGACCTTGTCTCCTTCAATGGCACAAAACTGCCCGTTTGGAGTTTGCATGAGAGCACCAAACATGGGACACTGAAAGGTGGAAGAAAGTTTTATTCTCTGATGAGAAAAAATTTAACCTTGACGGTCCTGATGGCTTCCAACGTTACTGGCATGACAAGGAGATGCCACCTGAGATGTTTTCTACACGGCACAGTGGAGGGGTCGCCATCATGATCTGGGGGGCTTTTTCCTTCAATGGAACAATGGAGCTTCAGGTTGTGCAGAGGCGTCAAACGGCAGCTGGCTATGTGGAGATGTTGCAGCAACATTCCCACTAGACTCCTGGAAACACTAGCATCAAGCATGCCAAAATGAATTATGGAGGTGATTAACAAGAATAGCGCAGCTACTCATTACTGAGTCCTTTTTTGAAAATCTTATTCCTATATTAGGGGGTTTTGGTTTTTTTTGGGTTTTTTTTTGAGATGTGGTCTTAAACTTTTGATCAGCTGATAAACAGCCTATTTCAGTTTAATGGTTGTTGGCAATAAATTACTTACTCAAATGTTTTCTTGTTTCACTCCCATTTCTTCTTTTTGCATTTTGAAGCACTACTTAGAACCTTCTTAAGATCCAACAGTGCAAAATGTGAATTCTTGCAATTTTTCAGCTGGTCTTAAAATTTTGATCAGGAGTGTACTGCAAAAAATATAACCAAAAATGTCTCACTTGTACAAAGAAAAAGTCCCCACGATAAATACTGACCCTCAAAAATACAAACAGAAGTGGAGACGGGCTTGTTTCGGTCTGATCCTGTAAAGTTACACATAAACCTCCTCTCGGTTCCAGTCATGTCAAAGGGAAATATTTTCCTCCTCCTCTTTCATTCATTTCCTCTTCCCCTCTTTTTTCTCTTCCGCCCTTCTCTCTCTCTCTCTCTCTCTGCTCTGTCCATCTCTCCCTTCTCTCCTCTCTCTCCCTTCCCTCCTCTCTCTCCTCTTCGTCCCTTTCTCACTCGCCCCCGCTGCATGCTTGTGTAGTTTCCATGGAGACCCTCCCTCAGTCACATGACCCTGAACAAAGGAGTCACGTGACCTTCCTTTGTGCAGAGGTCAGAGGTTGCGTGTCAGAACCAGGGTTCAATTCCAGAGTCCCTCACACATTAGAGACTGGCCCCTTTTAGATGCATTTACATTTCACAAACAGACCACAGGTTACACGTCTCATTTCTCTAAAACAACATGATTACAGCTGCAATGATTAGTCAGAATAATCACGACTAGGGCTGTCAAAAGTACGGAAAACCAGATATGAAAACTAGTATGGAAACTAGATACTCATTTGAGTAGGTATTGATACTAAAAAAATCCCATTCACAGGGCATAAATGAGCCTTTCCTGAATGTGTTTAGAATGATGTGAAGCTGTATCAGAACAAGTATAAGAGCACATAGACTAGTATACACCCATGGAGCACTATGGAACCTACAGGACCACTGAGGGAGTACACAGATATGAGGACACATGGGAATAGAAAAGAAAGTACTGCCATTTAATGCTGAAAATCACATTTTGTAGTCTACAGAAAGAGTGGTGGAATCGGTGTTGATATTTTGCAGCTGATGTCATCAACATTCTCTGGGGGTGTGAAGCCAATTGTAGGCACTGCTCTGTCTGAAGCTGTTACTCAAATTAGACTTTAATCTTGTTTTTAACACAATTTGACCACATAGAGCTGGTTTACTTGGAACTACAACAGGTGAGCTGATTTGTGCCGTTTAACAAATCCCTCTCAAATAAAATTACAGTCACAAGTGAGCTTGCATTAGTCAACAGTTTTTCAGTGAGTTTTTGGTTGAAAATCAAACTCCTGAACAGGACCATGAACGCTCAGACTGACCACAGGCTCCTGAAAATGTGCTCTTTAAATCCATTTTGGATTTTTTTTCTTGAGTTTTAATACTATCTGAAAACTTATTTGTCAAGTGTTTAATGTGTGCATTGTGTCTCCACTGAACATCCCACCACAGAGAAACATGCACAACACCCCCAGCGTGAAGTCACTGCAAAGTTGAGTATAGAGTGTATTCCTTATTAGTATTGACTAACTGTCATCTTATTTGGACTACACAAACAGACTCATTCTGAAGGCCGGGGCTTAAAGGAGGTTGAGGGTTTGATTACTCTAAGGACAGTGAAAAACAGGAAGTGATGTCACACACAGGAAATCCCCAAACATGCAAAACAAAACCTCAACAAATATGCAGAGGAAGTGAGAGGACTGAAGCAGAGAGAAACAAATCACCAGAGACCTGGGACCAGGGAGGATTAGGAGAGGAGACTAGGGCACAGTGCTGTCACAATCATCTGAACTGCAGTCTCTTATTTTGCATCTTTATTTATCCAGAGTGTTATTCCTTTATTAAGAGAGTCCCTGAGGTGTAGAGCCAGGACCATGTGAGAGCAGCTTGCAGTAGTAGTAGTAGTAGTAGTAGTAGCAGCGGTAGTAGTAGTAGCAGTAATAGCAGTACTATTTGCAGTATCACTAGTACTCACGTTGACTTTGAAGGCGTGCACAGAGTTGTCCAGTAGCAGCACGTTGCACACGGCCTGGGCGTGGCTCCTCTCTCTCTCCAACTCGTTCGCTCGCACATTGTAGGATTTGGCCGAAGGTAAACGAAAGCGCGCGCTCATCACGCTCTCGCCCACGTCTGAAACATGTACAGATAAATATATATGTCAACCATTATACAAATAAAACATACAACAGACAGGTAAAGGAAAGAGCGCGCTCATCACGCTCTTGCCCCCGTCTGCAATACATTTGTATGTGTATCATTTCACGTGTGAAACACAGAAATACAAGAGCAGTTTCACACAGAGCTGCAAACTCTTGTCCTTCACTCAGTGAGCTTCATAATGAAGTCTCCTGAAATGGTTTCCACTTCACAGCTGTGCCGCATCAGGGACATGAAATGACAAAAGTGCAAAACAGGGATCAAAGCAAAGGGTGTAAGCTCTTTTTAAAAATCTAAAATTATTTTGTGTATTTTTTCTTTGCTACATTGCACATGTGTCATTCATAGTTTAGATGCCTTGAGTGAGAATCTACAGTGTAAATAATCATGGAAATAAAGAAACAAAGTGTGTGTAGTTTCACTGGTCGTGTGTGTACACAGGTAAAGGAAAGTGCGCGCTTGTCATGCTTAGGCCCACATTTGAAACACACTCACGATTATAAAGGTCACACACATCGGCAACACAAATGGATCAAACATCATAAACAGGAGGTCTGACACCATGACACTTGTCTACAGCTGAAGAACATATTCACCATAAACTACCTACAGCAGGGCTGTGTTTCCGAAAAACTACAGAGGATCTTCAGACAGCATGACATCCCAGTCTATTTCAAACCCACAAACACTTTAAGACAAAAACTGGTCCATCCTAAGGACAAAACACCAAGCCACAAACAAAGCAATGTGGTCTACTCCATTCAGTGTAGTGAAGACTGCAGTGAGCGCTACATTGGAGAAACAAAACAGCCACTTCACAAAAGGATGTATCAACACAGACGGGAAAACCAGGGTGGGCCGCAATCTGCCGTACATCTCCACCTAAAAGCCACAGGCCACTCCTTTGAGGACAGTGAGGTCCAGATCTTGGCCAGAGAAAAGAACTGGTTTGAGAGGGGAGTTAAAGAAGCTATTTTTGTCAAGAAAGAGAATCCTTCCTTGAACAGAAATTGAGGTCTCTATAACTCTATCCTCAAACCTAAATCAAAACAAACAGAGAAAACAATGGGACCAGCCAGGACATGTCCAGAGGTGTGAAAACACCATCATGGCCCTGAATGGTTCTGCTAACTACACTCCAATCCCACTGCACTGCACAGAAACTGTAAACAAATAGTTGTGGTAGTCTCAGAGTAATTTCAGTGTAGTTAGCGCACCCTTCAGGCAGATATAAGGCAGTGTCCACCAGCGTCTGACCAGAACTGAAGAAGCAGCTTAGATGAGCTGCGAAATGTATTCGACCAAATAAACTTTTGTCCAGTTGACAAACTGAATTTTTCCTTTTGCCATAAATGACCAAATGACAACAGCACTACATCTGAAAACACAGCTCTATCTGCAGTTATGGTTCCATGCATCTGGAACATATGACCAAAAATATATGTGTACATGATTTTATTTGTTTCTGATCTTGATCCATTCCAAATTTGTGATTTGATTTTATCTTATTTAAACAAGAGAGAGAGAGATAGAGAGGAAAGGGAAGGGGGAATGGAGAGAAGAGGGGAAGAAGGGTTAAGGGGAGGGGCAGGGGGTGAGGGAGGTGACATAATGACAGAGCAGAGCCTGGAGCAGGTCTGAGCCTGAACTCAAAGAATGTCTCAATGGCCCTGCTCTCGCTCCTGTCTTCTCTCTTCATCTCTCTCCCCCTAAGTCGTAAGTCCCCTGCCTCCCTCCCTCCCCCACCCTACCTCGCTCTCTCTCCTTCCCTCCCTCTTCCACCCCTTCCTGCACCTTCCCTCTCTCCCCCAGAGAAGGTTCCGGATGCTCTGTTCTTTATGACTTCCTCCTCTGGGTCTTTAACAAGACTCACACGACACGACTTCATGTGACAAACACATACAATTTTGGATAGTATATTTAGACTTTGAATCAGACTTATTCTGCAAACTGGACTTTTCAGATCTTTGAACCATATTACAGTAGTTTGTTCTCACTGACCTCTGAAGTTGTATTTGGAGTGATTTGTGCATGTTTGAGACATTTTTATTCTCCTGGATTCAAGACGTCATTGCTCCGATCTACCCCCGTTTACAGCTCCACTGGTACATGCCCACTGCATAGACTGTATAAAGACGTGGACTAAGGGAGTGTGACGTCACCCAACAGTGTTCAGCTCCACTCAAATGAAGCTTGCGATGCTAATGGTTATATGAGCGAATTTGGAGCATAAAAACCCCAGGATCATGTAGAGTGGGTTTATTTATTTATTTATTTATTGGTTTATTTGACAGGGACGGTGTGCATTAATAGCATTGCTGCAAATGCACCAGAATTAGCCAAAAGGCTATTTTTCCATCTGTTGTCCCTGGACAGATGGCAGACCTGTTTCCCTAAAAACAAGAGCAAAAATATTATACAGCGAAAATTACAATATACTATAGAAAAACATTAAAAACTGATATAACAAACAGTGTCAACAAAAGTGTTCAGAAAAGACAAGCAAAACACAGGCATCATACAAGACAGTCAACAGCTATTCCACAACATCCAATTCAAGAGAAAACACAAGTGCTAGTTTGGTTAGTCAGGGGGAAGTTAGTAGTATTAGTATTGTTAAAGGAGACATGTTTGATGTGTTATGAAACAGTTTTTTAAATGTTTTTTGGTTAATATGAACACCAACATGGCGAGGATCATAGCAGCAGGTACAGAGAGAGGGGTGGCAAAGTTAATGGGAGCCAGGGTCAGAAGGAGCCGGAAGTGTCCCCATGCTCACTTCCTATTTGGAACGCGGCGGTTAGTGCGCTAGCTATGTCCATTTGCAGTCTGTGGCCCACTGTGACTTACACACTTCCTTCTCCAGTTTGATTTTCTTCATCTGTGATACATGTAGGATTCAGCAGTGCCGCGTAGTCATTTTTGTACAAATGAAAATAAAACACTCTGCTCTAGTGTGATGTGCAGCTATCCACAGGAGGGGCCCATGCGGCGCTTTGTTGTCAAGGCGTTTATGGCAACATCAGCTCCCACTGGACACCACAGTTTTCAAATGGAGAAGTCAGCGCACTTGTTTAAATCAAAGAAAAACATCATTCTAAAACTATACGGAACTTATGAAATACATATTGTGCACAGTTGAGTTGAATTTTTCTAAATATTATTTTATTATATTATATATATTATTATACAAGTCATTTAGAGTAGTGACGCCGAAAATGAGCACCACGTCAAGTACCCAGTAGCAGTAGTAGTAGTATCAATAGTAGTATCAGTAGTAGCAGTATTAGTAGTAGTAGTGTAGTTACACTCTTCCTGTTGTGGAGTCATGTGACCAGAACAAAGCACAGCCAGTGAATCAGGTTCAAATTAAAACATTTTTGAAAAGGCCACATACAATTTTAAAGTTAAAAAAAAAAAAGTTTGAACAGAAACAGAGTAGTTCAATGTCAATGAACGAGAACAGACATCCATTCATCTATACACACCTGCTGCAGAGAGAGGGGGGTGGGAAGGAGAGGGACGGGGGGAGGAAGAGGAGAGAGGAGAGTGAGAGGAGAAGAGAAGTAGTGGGGAGAGGTGAGAAGAGAAGGAAGTGAGAAGAGAGGAATATTTGATTTTGGCTATAGCACTCTCTCTTCGACGATTGGATGTGGACCGCTGCATTAAAAAGACCCAAACTGACACTGACCAACAGACACGACTCATCTGGATTTAAGTGAGATTTGCTGCCATATTCCATATTATGAGCTCAATAATCCACTTAACATGTCACATACAGACATCCCTGGTTCAGCCCAGTTCAGTCCTTCTCATTGACCCGGATGTGCGTCATCGTCAGCCATGACAAGGACAATCCGAATTGATCAGTGAAGTGAGGAAGGAGTAAGGAACGGACACATTATGCTTCCTTTCATAGCTCCTTTAGTATAAGAACCTGCATAAATTAACTAAATTTTACAACATATAAAACATAACTACTATAGAGCCACATCAGCCAGTTTGATTTTATAATGTGTTTAATGCAGCTTTGTGCACATTTGTTCACGTTTAACAGAAACAAAACTTAAACCCACATGGCTCATTTGCATAAACTATAAGCACTGAAAAAGAGCTCACTCCCTGTGCCGCTGATGTGGTTAGCTTCTCTTGGACTAAAGGACAGCACTCAGTGGAATAGACACTATACTACCAAAAGTATTCGCTCACCTGCCTTGACTCGCATATGAATTTAAGTGACATCCCATTCTTAATCCATAGGGTTTAATATGACATCAGTCCACCCTTTGCAGCTATAACAGCTTCACCTCTCCTGGGAAGGCTGTGCACAAGGTTTAGGAGTGTGTTTATGGGAATTTTTGACCACTCTTCCAGAAGCGCATTTGTGAAGTTACACACTGATGCTGGATGAGAAGGCCTGGCTCTCAGTCCCCGCTTTAATTCATCCCAAAGGTGTTTTATCGGGTTGAGGTCAGGACTGTGTACAGGCCAGTCAAGTTCATCCACATCAAACTCTCATCTATGTCTTTATGGACCTCGTTTTGTGCACTGGTGCACAGTCATATTGAAAAGAAAGGGGCCATCTCCAAACTGTTCCCACAAAGTTGGGAGCATGGAATTGTCCAAAATCTCTTGGTGCTGAAGCATTGAGAGTTCCTTTCACTGGAACTAAGGGGCCAAGCCCAGATCCTGAAAAATAACCCCACACCATAATCCCCCCTCCACCAAACTTTACACTTGGCACATTGTAGTCAGAAAAGTACTGTTCTCCTGGAAGCCGCCAAACCCAGCCTTGTCCATCAAATTGCCAGATGGAGAAGCGCAATTTGTCACTCCAGAGAACGCATTTCCACTGCTCTCAAGTCCAGTGGCGGCGTGCTTTACACCACTGCATCCAGTGCTTTGCATTGCATTGCATTTGGTGATGTACGTATGGCTTGGATGCACCTGCTCAGGTAAGGAAACCCATTCCATAAAGCTCGCTACGCACTGTTCTTGAGCTAATCTGAAGGCCACATGAAGTTACCTCGCCTCATCAGTTTATGTGGCCTACCACTTCGTGGCTGAGTTGCTGTTGTTCCCAATCGCTTCCACTTTGTTATAATCCCACAGACAGTTGACTGTGGAATATTTAGGAGTGAGTGAGGAAATTTCACAACTGGACTTGCTACACAGGTGGCATCCTATCACAGTACCACGCTGGAATTCACTGAGCTTCTGAGAGCGACCCATTCCTTCACAAATGTTTATACACCTGTGACCATGGAAGTGATTGGAACACCTGATTTCCATTATTTGGATGGATGAGTGAATACTTTTGATGTACATGTTCTTTCTGTGAGAGGGATGTGCTGCTGATGGTCAGTCTGTTCTGTGTTTTACTGTATTGGGGGTGGTTCTAAACATTTCAGAGATTGTATGTGTGCAGGTCATACGTGTGCTGTGTTCACGTCATCCATGTAGGTCATATGTGTGCAGGTCATACATGTGTACAGTCACTTCATGTAAACTAATATTGGCTGTAAAGACTGAAAGGTTTAAATAATTCTCATAAGGCTCAGTGTAGTAGTGAAAGATGGTGTGCTTGTTGAAGTCCATTTTCTGGGAGTTGTAGTTTTTACTCAACAGCTGTTATTTCCGCCATTGGTTAGGAGGATCCGGATCCACCAAAAGCAGCGAGAGCTCCTTCTCCTCTTTGCTCCTTACTCCTCTGTGTTCGACCTCATGACATAATTCTCAGAGGTCAAGGGAAAGGAAGAGGAAAGAGAAGGAATGAGGAATTTTTGCCCCATTTCAGGCTGGGTCCAACTACTGGTATCAGCGCTGACATAAAAAAGTTTGGTTGATTAGATATCAGTTCCAAGATATCATTCAGCCAATACCCCATTTTGGTCTATAAATTGGTGTAATAAGATGATTTACTGCCAATGTTGTTCCACAACATATCATAATATTAAACTTGTATTTTTACAAAGCTCTTCTATAGTTACAAAACAGATTTAGATATTTAACATATGTTGTTAGTTTAAAAAAAAAACCATTTCAGTCTCTGCACTAGTATCAATTGATATCGGGTATCGCAGATACATAAGGCCAAGTATCGACAGTATTATTGAACAGCTGGATTGGTACATCCATAGTTCCCCTGTTCTGTCCTGGATCCTCTAACAGCAGGTGAACTGTGTTGAACTTTGGCCTCTGACCTCTGTATTCAGGGTTCTCAGCTGTTCCTCTGACATATGCTAACACAACATGCTAACAGCTCTCTTACATTAGTGCTTCAGTCCATGACCTCTTCACTTTCTGCTTTTCGATGCAAGGCCAGAGCAGATCTGAGCTCAGACCACAGACTCTAGAAAGTAAAGACTATGGTTCAGACCAGTACTGAGGAAGTGTGGGTTTAGTTTTATGAGACCTATGAGCCTAAAACATCGACATCTCTAAGGCTCCTGCAGTGAGGGACTCCAGACCAGAATCCATACACTGCACTTCCTTTATACAGTTGACCCACCAGCCACTGTGTTCCAAACAAGCGTGGCCACTTTCTCAGACTCTTCATTTTGGTCTTAAAATGTTGGTCTACATGATACCGGAGTTTTTATTTCACTATTTTGTCCAATCAGGCACCTTTTCTCCGAGGTCACTCCTGCTAGTGCTAGCAACAGGTTTGATTGACAGTCTCGCTATACCAGCAGACGGAAAGGGGTGTGACACCTAACAGTAACAGCCTCACTCCTGATTGGCTCTTTCGTTGCTATGACATGCAGTTGCAATTCCAAATATGGAACTGGGCTCCAGATTAGCCGCTCTAACTGCTAACCTCGACCAGCTTCATTTTGAGCCAAATGCTGTGGTGATGTCACACTCACTTAGTCCACTTCTTTAAACAGTCTCTGGTCTGAATGAGGATCCTGGTTCAGGCCTGGTTCTTTTCTCTTCAGAGGAATGTGACAGGTCTGAACAGGTTTAAGCTTCACTCTGAGCCACAATGCAGCACAGGGGCTCACTGTACTACTACTGCTACACATTGTGTGTACTAGTGCTATTGTTACTACACTGAGTATTATTACCACACACTCAACCAACACTGAGGTAGTCCCAGGATATACTGATGTTTCTGTAGTAGCCGTTCCCTCACCCCCATTCAGAAGAACCCAAACATAGTTTTTGACAGTGAGCTCCTCTCCACAGACCTGACTTGGTAAGAGGCCTGGTGCCGCACCCGTTTCTATGGAGTCAGAGTGATTAAAAATACTTCAACAGTCTGAGAACATTCCTTCACTTTTAGTTATTACAGTGTAGCAGTCTACCACAGAGTCAAAAAGAGACGCCCCAGGACATGATTAGGCTCCAACACACCCACAGGTACTGCAGTATACAGTACTACAACTACTGCAGTGCTCCTATACTACAAATACAGGACTAAACCAGTACTTCAAAGACTACAGTAATCCTGTATAACAAAAACACAGGAGTACACAGGGCAGTACTACAGGGTGAGTACTACGTGTCCTACATAAATTAGGTCTAAATCCCAAAGGAGCTGAGGAAACTGAGGAATTAAGGTCAAATATGTTTTTGTGGCTTTACTCACAACTATCATCCTACTACTACTACTACTACTACTACTCCTCCTTCCACCACCTTACTGGTGGTAAACATTTCCCAAAGAAATGAAATGAAACTCAGTCTTTACTTTTCAGATACTTTATATTATTTCATGTTCATGTTTCACAAATTATAAAATTACTCAAGTAGTAAAATACTTTTTAATATTATTTTGAAGTACTCTGAACCACCTCTTTGACTGGTGATGTGTCCCTCAGACTGTGCTATAGCTAAAGCTAACCTCATATTTTGGGCTGGAGTTACTGAAGATGTAGGAACTAAAATCTCCTTTGAGTATCTGAGCATTAAAGGGCCCATTTTACACCATTTTCTGATCCATATTCTAATGTTTCCTCATCACAAACAGACCTGGAGTTGTGTTTTGTTTAATTCGCACACGTCTGACACACAAACCCTGCAGATTTAGGCCGAGTTCTTCTCTCAAACAGAAAACACTCTGTTCCACCTTATGATGTTGTGTGGTAATACAGGAAGTGCTCCACTGTGTTTTTAAACACCACACACCATTAACAGAATCATCTGGATCATTTTAAGTCTGAAATGGCCAAGTTCTACTGAACTTAAGTGAAAGGAGATGTTAACTCAAAAACTACCACTAAATGACATCACAAGGTGGCACAGAGCATGTTGAACTTTGGAGATGTAGACAACCTAATAATAAAGTGTAACTCAAACCTGTGTGAATGAAACAAAGCACAATACCAGGTCTGTTTTTGAGAAGATAACAGCATTCTAACATGGCTTAAAGCTCACAAGAGTCCATTTTGTGTAATATAGGACCTTTAATCAAAATTATTCAGAAACAGCTAATGATAAAAACAGACCGTGTGACTGTCGCCTGCACTGACGCGTCACTCTGCGGAAACATCTCACGTCCCTAAAGATTCGGTTTAAACTCATGTTAAACTCACGTGCACGGCGGTTCCGCGTCACCTGGTCGCGTGTTCCGGAGTGTTGCGAACGCGCTGCTGTCACCGAAAATCCGCGAGCGCAGAAACATTACGTCATCCACCAACGCTCCAGCGCGCGCCTCATACCCGCCACCGAAACCGGGGCACGGGCACGAGCATCACCGAGTCTCCCCGAGCACCACACCGACCCTGTACCGCTCATCGTATCGCTCATCCCACTGGAGAGGCGGCAGCAGAGCAGCAGAGAACAGAGCGGAATGTGTGCGCAGCCCAGGCCTGCGCTCTGCCGCTTCTGCCGCTTCCACCACCTCACGCGCAGAAACAGGCGGTGTGGCGATGATGCGATTTCAACACGAATCATGTTAAAAGCGGCTTTAATCCGCCTTGGTAGCAATAATAACAGGAGCCAGGGTTGAGGGGCGAGATTAGGAGCGGCAGCGCAGAGAAAACGCGAACAACACGTTTAATAATCAAGAAGACGTAGCGAATTTTTAACGCTTGAGTGCAAACAGCGCTCCTAAAGCGAAAGCGCAGAGCAATGTTCCACGAAGCACATGCAACAGAACCGGACCAGGCTCAGATCCGTGCAGCCGTGTGTATGAACCCGTGCGGGGGCCACCGGGGTCTGAGCGCTGCGTACACCGCTTTAGCCCCGGTTTGAATGAGCTAACCGCGCTAGCTAACAGGCCGACCACATACCGTCACAAACGCTGTTACAACATTATACACGGGTCTTAAGCGTTCTGGAACCGCATGCACCACCAGAACCAGACCAGAACCCAAACAGCAGCGACAGCACGCTCTGAAGCCGCGCGCCACAGAGGAGTTCCTCCGCGGAGCCTCGGCTCTGACAGCGGAGCCTCCTGCAAACGTCAGCCGAGGAGAGATGGGGGACTTACCGTCACAGAGAGCTCCAGGGGCGGCCAGCTTTCACGGTGTGCGCTCAGCAGCGACAGAAACAAAACGCCTAAACATCCACGGAACGATCAGGCCGAAGCTCCGCGGCCACAGAGACATCCATCCAGCGCGGGGCCTCCTCCAGGCTCCTCCGTCACACTGGCCTCGGCCCCGGGCATGAGTTAGAACAGCGGCCGCCTCCAAAGCTTTAGATCCGGGCTCAGATCCGGGCAGAGCGGGGTATCCTCCGGTACATGCTGCAGAGAGGCGGTGAGATCCGGAGAAAGGCGGCGGACAGAGGCGGCGCGGATACGTTTCGCTCCGGGTTCGCTCCGGTTCGCTCGGGTCGTTGTTGTGCAGCTGCTCTGCCTTTGCCTTCAGCAGCGCTCCGTCAGCACGCACAGACGCACGCACAGACGCATGCACGCACAGGGGCGGGGTGTTCTCAAACGGGGGTCACGGTCCAGTAGAGGGCTCGCGGGTCCGGAGATTAAAGGTTAAACTTGTGGCTAAACTAATAGACTGTATAGAAATAAGCCTCTGGTACATTTGTGAAGCTGACTTTGATGCTGCGCATTTCTGAGGCTAATCTGAGACGCACCAGTCCAAAGGAGCATTCCGACTCCCACATATGTCACTTTTTTCCCTTATTTAAAAAAATATATATATTCGTATGACAGGTTTTTCTGTTAATTCCTGTTGCAAATATATATTATATATTATAGTTTAGAGTTTATAGTATACAGACGACCAATCAGTTTGCAAACTTATTTTTTTCTTAATGTTTGCTACTTTCTACATTTTAGATACACACCGAAGACTTCAAATATATCACGTGAGATATGAGGATTTATGTATCAAAGAAAAAGGTGAAATAACTAACAAAATATTTTTTATATTTTATATCCAAATACCTCAGAATATCCACCCTTTGCTTTGTGGACAGCTGCAACCCCTTGTCCTTCTCTCAGTGAGATTCATGATGAAGTCCCCTGAAATGGTTTTTACTTCACAGCTGTGTTTTTTTTTTTTTTTTGTTTTTTTTTTAAATCTTAAACAAGTTTTGAGTAATTTTGAGTTTACTGTTTGTTTGCTACATTCCACATGTGTCGTTCATAATTTTGATGCTTTAGTGAGAATCTACAGTGTAATCATGGAAATTAAAAAGAGACATAAATGAAAAGTGTGTCTGGTCTTCTGCTGCCCGGTCGTGTGTATAAACGTGACACCACAGTCACATGACTGAGATACTTTAAGCCTGATCCAGAAGTGTGAGTGTGTGCTGCCCTCGTGTGGTGGAGCCGGGAGGTGCAGAGGAAAGTCTAGCTGTCAATTCCCAGGATGCTTCCTCCAAAGAACACTTTGTAGCACTCCTCCAGAGTCGGCTCCTTCGAAGCAGAGCCAATCGTCCTGCTCACAGCTCCTGTGAGCACACATGGAACAGGCTCTGGAGGGAGCGACACAAGACAGGATCAAACATGATAAAACCCAGAGTTTTAATAACCATCAATGCTTCTCCAAATGAAAAATGTCTTTAAGTGCTTACAGGTGAATAATGAAGGCTAACTGAATCATCTGTTAAAATAAATAAATAAATGCACAGCCTAAAACATGTTCAAATGTTCATTTGTTCCCCAGTTACACCTCCGTCCCCCTCCCCCTGCTTGGACGCTCAGACCACAACCTCGTCAAACTGCTCCCGCAATACACACCAAAGGTTCGAAGAGGACCTGCGCGGAAGCTGTCTGTGAAGCTGTGGACTGAAGAGGCCAGTGAGAGTTTGAGGGACTGTTTCCAGACCACAGACTGGAACATGTTCAGCAGCTCTTATGGAGATGGCCTGACCCACTGCATCACGGACTACATCAGCTTCTGCGTGGAGAGCACTGTGCCAACCCGGAGGGTACGGTGCTTCTCCAACAACCACCCCTGGGTCACCCCTGAGCTCAAAGACCTCCTGAACCAGAAGAAGAGGGCTTTCAACTCAGGGGACAGAGAGGAGCAGAAGAGGGTCCAGCGGGAGCTTCAGTGGAGGATTCGTCGGGCCAAGAAGGATTATGGGAAGAAAATGGAGGAGCAGCTGGCCCAGAACAACGCGCGGGATGTGTGGAGAGGTCTGAAGAACATCTCAGGATTTGGTCAGAACACCAGAGGGACATCTGACCTCTGCCTCTTTCTCGGATCCCCCCTCTCCACACACCCCCAGGCCACTGGACACACCCCCCCTTCCCGGACCGACTGCACCCACCCCCCGCCCCCCACCACCCACGTCTCCAGCTCATTTCACACCGACTGTTCCCAGCACCAGCCCCCCTCTGCCCCCCACCCCCGGCAGTCCACCCCAGTCCCCCCCTTACGCCTCCCTCTACATCACACCGGATTAGGTGAGGAGAGAGCTGAGGCGGCTGAAACAGAGAAAATCTGCAGGACCAGATGGCATCTGCCCCAGGCTGCAGAGGACCTGCGCGGACCAGCTCTGTGAGGTTCTCTGCTACATCTACAACCTGAGCCTCAGCCTGGAGAAGGTCCCTGTCCTGTGGTAGACCTCCTGTGTGGTACCAGTTCCAAAAACAACACATGCCAGGGAACCGGCCCACTTCAGACCAGTCGCCTTGACCTCTCACCTCATGAAGACCATGGAGAGGCTGATCCTCAGCTACCTCCGCTCCGTGGTAAGCTCCACTCTGGACCCGCTGCAGTTTGCCTACAAGCCCAACATCGGAGTAGAGGACGCCGTCATCTACCTGCTGCAGCGGGCGCTCACCCACCTGGAGACTGCCGGGAGCGCTGTGAGAGTCATGTTCTTTGACTTCTCCAGCGCCTTCAACACCATCAGGCCGGCACTGCTGCGGGGGAAGCTGGAGGACGCTGGAGTGAACGGACATCTCGCCGCCTGGACCATCGACTACCTCACTGACCGGCCGCAGTATGTGAGGCTGCGCGGCTGTGAGTCAGAGGTGGTTGTCTGCAGCACTGGGGCCCCACAGGGAACTGTCCTTTCACCCTTCCTCTTCACTATCTGCACCTCGGACTTCACCTACAACACTGACACCTGCCATCTCCAGAAGTTCTCTGATGACTCGGCCCTTGTGGGCTGTGTGTCTGAGGGGAATGAGCTGGAGTACCGATCGGTCATCAGGGACTTTGTGGACTGGTGTGAGCACAACCACCTGTGCCTTAACACCAGTAAGACCAAGGAGATGGTGATCGACTTCGGGAGAAGGACACTACTTCCCTCACCGGTGAACATCCAGGGACAGGACATAGAGACAGTGGACAGTTTTAAGTACCTGGGTGTTCACCTCAACAATAAACTGAACTGGTCCCACAACACTGACGCCCTGTACAAGAAGAGCCAAAGTCGCCTCCACCTTCTGAGGAGACTGAGTTCTTTTGGAGTGTGCAGGCCCCTGCTCAAGACTTTCTATGACTCTGTGGTGGCCTCTGCTCTCCTCTACGCTGTTGTCTGCTGGGCCCCGAGCAGTACAGAGCGGGACAGGAAAAGACTGAACAAACTAGTCAGGAGGGCCAGCTCTGTCCTGGGCTGTCCTCTGGAGTCTGTGGAGGAGGTGGGTGAGAGGAGGGAGCTGGCCAAACTCACATCCATCATGGCCGACACCTCTCACCCTCTGCACCGGACTGTAGAGGAACTGAGCAGCACCTTCAGCGGCCGACTGAGGCACCCTCAGTGTAAGAAGGAACGCTACCGCAGGTCCTTCATCCCCACTGCTGTCAGACTGTACAACTCCACTGTATAACACATGCAATAACCTGTGCAATAACCTGTGCAATAGCCCGTGCAATAACCTGTAACCATGTCACCTCATCAGTAACCGCCTCCACTGTCCTCAGATTATATATTTATATATTTGTATATTTGTATTCTTTTACATATATATAAGAGATGTTTTATTATATATTTACATTTCTTTCACTTCCTGTACATAAGAGCTATCTGATGTTGTAAATATGTTAATATTTATTGTGATTTTATTTTTTTGCACAATTATTCACAACTTTTTGCACTACAGTCCCTGACAAAAGTCTTGTCGCTCATCCATTTTGTAGAAACAAAAGCTTATAACCTGACTTTAAATGAATCGATTGGTTTTAGAAATGTCTCATATGAAAGCTAAAACCCTCCCAAATTATGCTCAATATACTAAAATAAATTTGCTTCACTGAAGAAAGATTGATCATTTAATGAACACAGAAAGGTCAGATTTTGGCAAGACAAAAGTCTTGTCGCCTACAGAAAATTGAACAAATAATTTACTTCAAATTCAAAAATATGTTGCATAACGTCAGTGAATTAAGTAGTGGTGCTGTGAGATCCATATTTAATATCTTGTATGACTTCCATGAGCTTGAAGGACTGCATCCATGTGGTTCGACAATGATTCATACAATTTGTTGATGAAGTCATCAGGAATAGCAAAGAAAGCAGTCTTACATGCCTCCCAGAGTTCATCAAGATTCTTTGGTTTTGCCTTCCATGCTTCCTCTTTCATTCTACCCCAGACATGCTCAATGATGTTCATGTCTGGTGACTGGGTTGGCCAGTCCTGGAGCACCTTGATCTTCTTCGCCTTGAGGAACTTTGATGTAGAGATAGAAGTATGCGATGGAGCACCATCCTGCTGCAAAATTTGACCCCTTTTATGGTTGGGAATGTAAGAGGTAGCTAATACTTCTTGATATTTTAGGCTATTGATATTGCCTTCCACCCTGCAAATGTCTCGCACACCCCCATACTGGATGTAACCCCAGACCATGATTTTTCCGCCACCAAACTTAACTGTTTTCTGGGTGAATCTTGGATCCATGCGGGCTCCAGTTGGTCTCCTGCAATATTTGCGGCGGCTGTGATGTAATTCAACCGAGGATTCATCTGAGAAATCCACCTTCTGCCACTTTTCCAGTGTCCATCCTTTTAGCAGGCTGTGGGCCTTGACAAATGCCACACGGTTTTTTAATTGCCTTTTGTTTAGTGCTGGTTTCTGTGCACTGATTCGACCATGGAGGCCATTTCGAGACAGAATTCTACAAACTGTTCTGGTTGACACAGGGACTTGAGGTGACCAGGCCTGGTGGAGCTCTGCTGCAGTGGAAAAGGGGCTGGCCTTGGATTTTCGAATCAACAAACGGTCCTCCCGAGCAGTTGTCTTGCAGGGTCTGCCGGACCTGGGCTTGTCAAAAACATCTCCAGTCTTTTCAGATCTTTTTCTTATTCTTTGTACTTGACGCTGAGACACATTGAAGGTGTCAGCCACCTCAGCAGTGGATCTGGTCTTCAGCCTCTTGATAATTAACGCTTTGGTCTCAGGGTGGATCTTAGGCATGTTGTCAGAGGTCAAGTTGCAGTTGATGTGAAGGTCTGGTGTGCTGGGGTTCTTTTTATACACACCCACTAATTGATTGATCAGTAACTGATCACAGGTGAGGCTGTAATCTAGGATTGGGTGCATCATATGACAAGGCGACAAGACTTTTGTCTTGCCAAAATCTGACCTTTCTGTGTTCATTAAATGATCAATCTTTCTTCAGTGAAGCAAATTTATTTTAGTATATTGAGCATAATTTGGGAGGGTTTTAGCTTTCATATGAGACATTTCTAAAACCAATCGATTAATTTAAAGTCAGGTTATAAGCTTTTGTTTCTACAAAATGGATAAGCGACAAGACTTTTGTCAGGGACTGTATACTGTCCCCTGACTGTGAGCTTCTGTCACGAGTGAATTTCTCCTCTGTGAGATCAATAAAGTCTTATCTTATCTTAGTTCCGTTCTTAAAAAGATTTTGCTCAATGTGCTGCATTTTTCCTGATTTGAATTAATTTGAGATAATAGTATTATCTGCAGCAATTTTATTGTGCAGTGATTTGATTTTATTAAAATGGATTTTACTGCTTAAATAAAGTTTGTTAAAAAAATAAGTTACAGTGCATTCTGGGCAATTTCAAGTGTTCCAAGGTGGCCAAGGATCCACCTGTGCATCCTCGGTAAAAGAGCCAAATGGAGGAGTAGAGCGCGGAGGATGAGAGGGCTCTGGGTGAACTGTAACAGCACTTGGCAGAGCTCTGATGATGTGAATCTTTCTGAAGTGGTTCAGAGGCTGAGCATCCTGGCAACTGGGAAACACCCTCTGTTTGATATTAAGAGCGTGAAGGAGGGAGCTACATGCCAACACGGACAAAGAGATGAATAACTGTGAAAGTAAATTCAACATGTTTATTGAATGTTTCTGCCAAAACCTCAGTTACACATTATTTACATGTTAAATAGATTCAGTCACAAAGCACAGTTTTTATACAAGTCCACAAACAACCAGGCTCCAGGATCTGTGCAGATCATGGGCTGAATGTCGTTCCTCCGGGCAGTACGATGCTAGGCCTTCTCCTGTGTGATCATGGCCTGGATGCCGTCCCTCCGGGCAGTACGAAGCTAGGCCTTCTCCTGTGTGATCATGGCCTGGATGCCGTCCCTCCGGGCAGTACGAAGCTAGGCCTTCTCCTGTGTGATCATGGCCTGGATGCCGTCCCTCCGGGCAGTATAAGGTGCATGCTTAAGTTGTAGTAGGTTTGCAGGAAACAGGTTACCATTGGGGGCATACATCTCCTCTCCTTTCTGACCCATGAGTGACCGCAGCGTTCTATTCCTTGAAAGGATCTTATCGTAAAACTCCACACCTCCGTTAGCATAGAGCAGGGAGATGGCGGCTGCGCGGCGGTCCGAGCTGTAGTCCACAAACTGCCCCACAGCGTCGGAGCAGAGGAAGTATGAGACAGCACCGAGGCAGAGAGAGAGAGCGTTCACCGCCGCTCTGAACACTATAGGCCCACTGTGCAGACCAAAGACCTGCTTTAAGAGCACGCTGTAGACCCAGACTCCACCCACACATGCCGGCACCACTGCCGCACTCAGCACCGGGAGGTAACCGTCCAGCCGCGCCACCTCACGAGCCAATGCAAACTTCTGAGCATGCTCAGAAAGCACCAGGGCATGTCTGAGGGAGGAGCCTGAGGCGCTGCTCCAGTCTACAGCGCGGCCGTTGATGACGATTGTACGGTCAGTGATGCCCGTGGTGTCCTCTTCGCTGCTGTTGAAGTTGGCAGGGATCCCCACACGCACACCAGAGGGCAGCAGAGGCAGCCCCGCCCCCACAGGGTGGAACCCGAACGACGCGAATGCCAAGAACTTCTGCGGAGAACTGACATAGTAATCCTGAAGAACCTGGGGATGGAATCGGGAATCGATTAGTGATTCACAACGAGTAATATTATAATTAAATTTAAAAATGTTACAATGGCTAAATCAGGTCTAAACCTACACTAAACCAGGACTAAACCCTAACCCAGACCTGTTGGAAAAGTTTCTCCAGCTTTGGGGACAGTTGGACCGGCTCTCCTTTAGACCAGGCCTGGTACAGGGAGCAGAAGGTCTGGTCTGGGAATAGGTGCTGGACCAGGTTGAGTCCCAAGAGTCCGGAGCAGGTGGAGATGAGGAGTGGAGAGCGATACTTCTGCATCAGAGCAGAGACACGTAGCCAGCCCGATGCCATGGCAACAGGACACAACACTGCAAAACAAACAGACATGGTGTTAGTGTCAGCGGATCATCTCAGGAGTTTAATGTTTTAAAGGTCCTATATTACACAAAACGGACTTTTGTGATCTTTAAGTCATGTTATAATGCTATTACTTCCTAAAAAACATACCTGTTGTGTTTTGTCTCATTCACATATGTTTGAGTAACCCTTTATTACTAGTTTGTCTACATCTCCAAAGCTCAAAATGCTCTGATCCACCTTGTGATGTCATGAAGTGTATTCACTTTCAAGTTAACAGCTCCTTTTGCCGTTAGTTAAGTAGAGTTTGGCAATTCCGGGGATGAAATAATCCAAATTATTCCAGTGTTGGTACATGGAGTTTAAAAATGCAGTGGAGTACTTCTTGTATTACCACATG
Organism: Taenioides sp. WSHXM2023; assembly: GCA_029959045.1. NCBI lineage: Eukaryota > Metazoa > Chordata > Actinopteri > Gobiiformes > Gobiidae > Taenioides > Taenioides sp. WSHXM2023. The sequence goes on from CM057099.1 coordinate 31,042,306, forward strand.
ACATCACAAGGCGTTTTCTGTTTGAGAGAAGAACTGTTGTTTTCCCCTTTGCCCTGTGTGGTTGCCAATTGGAGCAAAGTGGACATTAAGTCTCACAGGACCCGGGAAAGCGGACTTTGACAGTCCACACTAGTCTGTGATTGGTTAAACCCACCCGTCACTCACTCGTGACAGAGGTAGAAGAGCTGTGTCTGAGGGGCTGAGCGCGTCTGGAGCGGAACACACCTTTAACTATGATACTCTAATGCTAACCACTCTGCCACTTAATGCCCCGCATGCGTCACCACTTCACCAAACTTCACCAAATACCAGATCTGGCTGCCTCACGTGTGTGATCTTTGTCACAGTAACACCAGTGATGTAACGTATACATGAATCTCACCCATACAATCACGCACGCGCATTCACACACGGGCGCTCTCCGCACGTGCCTACTCTCGCCGTGACTCAAACACGCGGGACTTACGCTGTTTTTGGGTTAGATCCTCACCGTGAATCTTTACTTCAAAAGGACATCCATGACGTTGCCGTAACGTGCTCTGTTCGTGTGCACTGCCGTAACGACAGGCACAGTGTTTACGACAGTCACGTGGCTCACAAAAGCCTCCTGACCTCATTTTTATTTTTATACTAAAACCATGGCTAAAATAAGGAACTAAAAGTGGGCATTAAAAGGAAGTATGGTTCAGTTTTTTAATTCCTCGAACATAAGAGCAGCTCTCTTATGTTGGCTCTGAAAAGACAAAAAAAAAAAGAGTTCTTTATTTTTTTAAGTCACAAATGAATGTACAAGATTTACTTTTGCAATAAGAAAAATGCTTTTAAATTATGACTGTAAAAAGCTGTTTTTATGAACGGGTGATGAGGGATTCGACCCTTCGACCCTGTGCACACATCAGTCCGAATGTGTTGCAGTCTGTGTCTTTAAGAAGCACGTCACACGCCGTTTCCCTAGCAACACAGGCAGGAGACGGAGACGAAAAGGCTACATCGCAATAAAATATATTACTGGTTATTACACGAGCCAACACAGACCTACTCCCTGAGTACCGATTTACACTAGAACTTTACAAAGAGGCGATTCATAATTACACTTATAATGTTACTGCAATATTTACAAAATGTAACTACAGTCTCTCCGTTTATCCCTGTATTTATTTAGCCTGCTTGCAAAAACCTCCAGGTTGAACCCAGGACTAAACCAGGACTAAACTAGGACTACCCCAGGACTATATCAGGTTTAAACCAGGACTAAACCTGGTTCAAGCTAAGTCTAAACCAGGTCTAATTCAGGTCTATAATGGGATGGATTCTGCCTAAACAGTCTCTCTCCTCTCGTCTGTTCCGTTTCCGGAGCGGTCCCTTTAAAGCGCAGCGTAATGGGAGCGTCCATTCCGCGCAAAGGAGAACCGCAGCAGCCGCGTCTCTGCTACGTTCCGTTCCGCTGTGGCCGCGTCCAGTCCAACACAGGACCGTCCCTTCCGTCGGATCCCTCACCACACCGCTCCTAAACCGCTCCTAAACCGCGTGAAGACCCCCGGTAGCGCGCTGTAAGCCCGCTCCTCTCCGATCCTCCGCTGCAGCCAAAGCTGAGCAGCGCGCCTTGTTTTCGGACAGATGTGAAGCGGAGCAGCGGTGAGATGTGAGGCTAGTCCCCCGCCTTCGTCTGACTTTAGGGTGAGTATTTCTCTTAAATCTACACGGAGCGGCTCTAACGGGATCGTCTGTACACTGGCTATACCAGAATCAGACCCGTTTTAGTCTTTTCTGTCCCCAAAACGCGATGACAGCGCAGTGGATCCGCTCAGAGCCGGAGCAGAGCCACATATCTGAGAGAAAAGAGACGTTTTAGTCGCGTGAGGAGCCGAAGCGTTTGCGGAAATCCATTTTTGAGGCTGGAGATGAAAAAGGGGCGGACACTGGCGGCGGAACCCACGGTCGGGCCTCGGTTTGGAGGATCTAGGCTGTGCTGTCACCGGCGCGGCGGCAGAACCTCCGGGGCCCGGACTGTGAGTGGTTATACCGTTATGATGGGAATATGAGGCCCATGTGAGAGACCGGGAATAACGGGAAACACAGACTCGGCTTCTGCGCAAACTGACCGGTACCGGCGGCTATGTGACCGGAGTCCGTTTAGAGGTTTAGATCAGTTTTAGATCAGGTTTAATCCTGTTTTAATCACGGTTTAGACTGGGTGAAGTCCTGGGTTAGTCCTGTTTTAGTCCTGGTTCAGTCCTGGTTCAGTCCTGGTTTAGTCAATTGTCTTCTATAATAGCCTTATTGCAATTTAGTTACTCGTTATTCTGTCATGCTATGACTATATGGGATATAAAGAGGACCAAAACAGAGGACAAACAAAGACAGGATTCAGGACTGAACCAGGACTGAACCAGGACTAAACCAGGACTAAACCAGGACCTCCTTGTGCAGTAGACTGGGGTGTTTGGATCAGAGGAGAGTCAGAGGAAGGAAACGTCCTCTTCCCCCAATTGTTTCCAAGGGTGAGGTCTAAGAGCCTCCTCCTGTGTGTCAGATGCCCTCCCATCCTCCTATATCCCTGTGTGTCAGATGCCCTCCCATCCTCCTATATCCCTGTGCGTCAGATGCCGCCAGATGATTTTTTACCTCCTATGATTGTATTGTGCCCTGAATGATCACAGTTATTGATTAAGATGATAACCTTGACTCCCCAGGACGGCCCTCTGCCCCCTACCCTCTACCCTTCCCCCCACTGATCCTCTCATTCCCTGGCCCCTGCCCTTTGCCCCTCACCCCTCTGCCCCCTGCCATGGCGTCCAGCGCGGTGCCCAGTGAGGACTTGCCCACGTACAAGCTGGTGGTGGTGGGTGACGGGGGCGTGGGGAAGAGCGCTCTCACTATCCAGTTCTTCCAGAAGATCTTTGTCCCAGACTACGACCCGACCATCGAAGACTCCTACCTCAAGCACACCGAGATCGACGGGCAGTGGGCCATTTTAGACGGTAATTGTGCTCCTGTCTGCTCCTCTAGCTCTGTTCCTCTACTCCTCTGGCTCTGCTCCTCTGTCTCTGCTCCTCTGGCTTTGCTCCTCTGGCTTTGCTCCTCTGGCTCTGCTCCTCTGCACCTCTGCTCCTCTGGTTTTGCTCCTCTCGCTCCTCACACACGTCTGTTGGTTGCAGTCCTGGACACAGCTGGTCAGGAGGAGTTCAGTGCGATGAGGGAGCAGTACATGAGGACAGGGGATGGGTTCCTCATCGTGTTCTCCGTCACAGACAAAGCCAGTTTCGAGCACGTGGACAGATTTCACCAGCTTATCCTGAGAGTGAAGGACAGGTGAGGCAGTTGTTTGACCTGATTTATGGTTCAAGTGCATATGACATTTGAAGTCCATTCAAAGTTTATCTCATTTTGACTTCATTTGAGATAAAACCTGCTGTAAATATAAATGATAGTTTTACAACAACACAAAGCAAATTGTGATGAAAAGCTGAAAATTATTAGAGGAGTTTTAGCTCAAAAATACAATATAGTTGCTAGGTAACAGTTACGGAATTCCCTAGTGTGATGTCATAATTTCCAATCATTTTTTAAAGATGCATTGTGTATCTTTTCTGGTGGAGAGTCTGTTACACAATGCACTTTTAAACCTAAAAAAAATGTCATAGGACATTTAATGTCTCTGTAATCCCTGTGTCCATCCACATGAAATACACATCTCTGTCATTATTTCATTCACTAAAACTGTGGAAAGAATATTTGTATACAAGTTGTAGTTACATAAACAAGTCAATGCATAAAATAGAAAATCACGTTAAGATGTGTCTCTTGCCTCTGTTCTTTCTCATCGTCTCATCATGCCTTTCCTTCCCTGTTCTCTCCTTCCTCTTTCTCCTCTTTTTCTCCCTCTCTACTAACTCTCCCATATCTCAATCCTTTCCTCTACCTTTCCCTCCCTCCTCTCCCTCTCTCCCTCCTCCTCCCTCCACCTCTCTCTGTTTCTTAGGGAGGCGTTCCCCATGGTGTTGGTGGCAAACAAAGTGGACCTGGTTCATCTGAGGAAAGTGTCTTCTGAGCAGGGCCAGGAGATGGCAGCAAAGCACAGCGTCAGTCTCACTTTACACTTTGATTTAAGGCCAGGCTAAACTCTTGGTCTCTTAACATACTAGCTTTCATGTGAAAGATGTTTTAATATTTCAGTTAACTAACTCATATCCATAGAGTTATATTGTACATTCTTATACTGTAACTTCAAAGGTTGTTTTCTGAAAATGCATTTCTCCTATAGGGACATATAAGGATCAGCCCTTAAAGCAGCACCTACACACACCAAACTTTTGTACTTAACAGGATTTAGGCAAAATGTACAGAAGAATGTTTTCTATTTAATTTCTTATTCAAGTTTTAACTAAAAAAGTTAGGTGAATTTTGAATTTTTAGGCAATTTTTCAGATCTAGTTTTTCTCAAATGCTAATAGTTTTAGTATCTAATATGTCATCAAAAATAAGCAAGGAATTTAAACTTGGCTCTTTCCATGTTTAAATGTCTGTTTTTACACATTAAATGCCTTATTTTTATATAAAAACATAACAACATCAAAAAATGTACTACATGTTTTGATGAAAAACATTAGTACTGTACATTTTTCTTACATTTATGTAAGATAAGATAAGATAATCCTTTATTCGTCCCACAGTGGGGAAATTTCAAAAATTGTGAGTAAACTACAGTTTTAGTTTCAAAGTGATATTTCTACATTTAAGATAGTGTTTCGCCTAATAAAAGATTTATTTCTCTCTAAAATGTGTGAATGAACGCGTTAAACTCATGATTCTGCTGCATTTTGATGTTCTTTCATTTGAATTATGTCTGAAAAACAAATATTAAAGCCACAGTATGTAACTTTTTAGCCAAAAAATAGACAAACATAAAAACCTGTGTCCTTACTGTGAGCGGGCTTGCATTTCCACAAACCTGACTCTTATTTAGCTTGACAGAGGGCCTCTTCAGAATGAAAACCAAACACAACTCAAGGGATGTTTCTGAAGAGGACACTAGACTATATTAAAACAGGGTTAAAGCTCCACTGTGGAACATTTTATCACATTTGGGATGACAGAGGGCAAGACTCAAAGGGAGGTTTTTATCTTCATACTTTTACGTATTGTTCTGTGTGTATGTTTGTTCCTATTGCAGATCACTTACATAGAGACCAGTGCCAAAGATCCGCCCATGAACGTGGACAAGGCATTTCACGAGCTCGTCAGGGTCATCAGGTACATCACATTAGAACCACATTCATCATGTTCATATTCCCTCATCACAAACATGCCTGAAGAGGTTTTACATGTCATCCATGCATATATTCAAACCCTCCTTATGGTTAGCAGTACAATCCTGTATACAAGGCTCCGCCCACAAGCCTACATTACCCATGCTTCCACATGACAATTCTCCATAAATATACAGAAGTTAGCTAAGGGGGGACGTCCCATCCCCGTGCGTTGAGCCGACCAGATGAACCAGTTTTTTCCAGTGCTGGCGGTCTTGGGCCAGCTGCTCTGCGCCCTCAACGGTGACTCCAAGTTGTAGGAGGTCGCCAGCGATGACGTCAAGCCATCGGGTGCGAGGCTTGCCTCGTGGTCGTTTCCAGCCTGCTGCCTTTGGATCAAACTGGAGAATGGCTCTCGTGGGATGGTCAGCAGGAAGGTGGAGGACATGACCAAACCAGCGGGTGCGGCGTTGCGCAGCCAGGCAAGATGCTCTGGGCTGGCGCGTGCGAGCTCTGAGCACCTGGTTGGAAACTCACTGGGGCCACCTGATGTTTTCAATGGTGCGGAGAGCTTTGCTATCGAAGCCATCTACTCTGGCAGCCAGAGTCTTGTTCAGGGGCCATGTCTCCGAGCCATACAGCAGGATGGAGAGTACGGCGGAATTATATATCCGGAGCTTCGTCATGCGTGAGATGGTAGAATGTCGCCAGAGTGGTTTCCAGAGGGACTGCAGGGCTGATGCTGCCAGGGCTCTTCTGCGGTTGATCTCTGGATTTAGGTCTCCGTTGTCGGTCACTATGGACCCCAGGTACACAAAGCACTTGACAGGCTCTACAATATCATTGCCAAGCTGCAGGGGGGTGTGGATCCAGCCCATCACCGACATGCATAAATTTGGTCTTAGCCCAACTCACTTGGAGGCCAAGCTTCCCTGCCTCTTCGCTGTATATGCCCAGAGCGTCTCTCAGCTGGCTGTAGGATGTGCTGAGCAGAGTGGTGTCGTCAGCGTACTCCAGGTCAGTCAGGTAGTAGTCGCCAAAGGACACTCCGGGTACCCGCTCACAGACCTTGAGCATCAGGTGGTCAATGATGCAGTTGAAGAGGTCGGGAGCAGCCACGCAGCCCTGACGGACGCCACTGGAGATGGGAAACCAGTCAGAGTCTTTGCCGTTAACACGGACACAGCTCTGTGCGTTGCTGTAAAGCAGCTTGAGTAGGGCGACGATCTTGGGTGGTGCTCCAAGGGCCTGTAGGATACTCCACAGTGAAGCATGACAGACGGTGTCAAAGGCAGCCTTCAGATCTATGAACCTGATGTAGAGATGTCAGTCTTTGCGGAATTCATAGGTCTTCTCTATCAGCAGACGAACAGCGGAGATGTGGTCTGTTGTGGAGCGGTTAGGCATGAAGCCAGTCTGCTGTGGACGGCGACTGCTTCTGATGTCTGGGAGAGCACGGGTGAGCAAGATCCTGGTAAAGAGCTTGCTGGGGATGGAGAGAAGGGTAATGCCTCTGTGGTTGCAGCAGTCTAGCCTGTCACCCTTGCGTTTCCAGAAGGGTAGGATGACCCCTCTGGTCCAGTCGCTGAGAAGCCTCTCTGTCTCCCACACCTGATTGAATATGTGGGTGAGCCACTCGACAACGCCATCACCACCAGATTTCAGCACCTCAGCAGTTATGGCGCAGATGCCGGGGGCCTTCCTGTTGTTGACTCTGACTTCTTCTGGGGTGACAGGATCTGTGCTGCAAGCGTTGCTGGTGGATGCAGCATTTGCAGTGGATGCAGCGTTTGCAGTGGCTGGGGTGATGAAATCAGCCGGGATGGAGCTGTGCTGCAAGAGGAGGCTGAAGTGCTCTTTCCAGCGTTCGAGGCAGGTTGCTTCAGTTGTTAAGAGGTGGCCATTAGAATCTTTCACCAGGGCTGTCTTAATGCGTGGACCATTACGGGCTTGGCACAGCAGACTAAAGATCCGGCACATGTTGTTGTTGTTGGCCACGGACTCTAGGTGTTCAGCTTCTGACTTCCAGAACCTCTCACGGTCCTCGGCTATAGCCACATTGCGCTGGTGGTTCAGTCGTCGGTACTCCGACAGGTCAGACCTCGCGCCGGCGGTTGATGATGTCAAGTGTCCTCTCCAATATCCAAGACTTTTTCGGGGAAGGTCGTGAGCATCCGAGGACATTGTGAGCTGACTGAATGACGCTCTCCTTAAAGGTTGTTCAGTCGGTCACTTTGTCCAGGGCCAGGGCATCGAAGGTACGGCGGACAGAGCGGCTGAAGTCTGCGGCGATGTTTGGGTCAGTGAGTAGGGAGGAGTCCAGGCGAGGCGGGGTCTTGGTGTGCTGGTTGGCTCGCAGCTTTAGCTTAAGCTGGGCCACCAGCAGGCGGTGGTCGGTGTTGCCAAGCTCTGCTCCTCTGTAAACACGGCAGTTGGTGACAAACGACTTCCAGCGTCGAGATATGGATGTGGTCCAGCGCTTTCCTGGTTCTGCCATCTGGGCTGGACCAAGTCCAGTGATGGATGAGTTTCCGGGGAAACCAGTTATCAGCAACACAGAGGTTGTTATGGTGGCAGAGAAGGAGAAGGCGGTTACCATTGTCGTTTGTGGTCTTGTCAGCAAAAATTGTGCCAACAGGTGAGCCTGCGGGCCGGTCGCAGCTAGATAGAGTGGCGTTGGCGTCCGTGAGGATGATGGTGATGTCGTGTGGTGGAGCTTGGTTGGCAGCCTGATGGAGTTGGTCGAAAAAGGCATCCTTCGCATCCTCGTCAGGGACATCGGTGGGCGCATAGGCAACAATTACTGTCATCTTGCCATGCTGGTGGAGAAAGCGGGCTGATGAGGCACTTACGGAGGGCCTTTGAGATGGTGAGAGCCACGCCATAAAGGCCTGTCCATCTCTCGGGGCCACTCCAGATGTAACAATGGTCGCCTGCTGTTGTTTTGCCACTGCCTTGCCATCGGACTTCGCAGAGTCCTGCAAGGGTGATGTTGTAGCGGCAGAGCTCTCGGGACAGCAGGGTGGCGGCTCTGGGGCGAAAGAGCGTCTGGACATTCCATGTTGCGACACGGGTCCTACGACGAAGGTTGATCTGTACTCGTTGGTCGGGGGCGGGCTGGGGTCCGTTACCGTTTTGGGCAGTCCGGCTTTTTTCTCTGGTCAGTTTCATAACAAAAGGATTTCTCCTGGGTGGGTTGTTGGCCCTCCGCAGGATAGTCAGTTGGTGGGGCTGCCACCTTACAGCGTACCGACACGCTGGAGTCTATGTTCGTCTGGAACCTACCCTAGAGACCGGCCCGCCTAGGGTGACCCTACCAGGAGCAAGCTCCCAACGGTATCGCTCTCCAAGGTCCCGGGAACGCACAAGCCCCCTCGCCACGTCAAGGCCAGACCCAAGAGGGAGAAAATATACAGAAACATGATACAAAACTGTACACAACAACTTGACAAATCTGATGCTTTGTGCAGTAATTTCATTAGTGGGATGCACAGTGATTGTGTTGTGATAGTGCTCTGAAGGGGTAGCGACTTAGCGGTGAGAGTAAATGGAGGGGAGACTCAGAGTATCAAAAATGAAAGTGAAACTTAAACATGTTATTACATTATTTTCATTGAATATAGCATTTTCAAACAATAAGTTAACATGGTGATCTAAATATGTGTTACACATAATAGCCCATAGTGAAATACCCACTCTTTAACACAGTTATAATGCAGTTATGAGGACACACGAGTCACACTGCAGCTGTATGCACTGAAGAGGACAAAGAGCACCCTCCTGTGGTCAGACTTGAATGCACCAGTAATCTGGACAGCTGCAGGAAGCACAAGACATGAGAACAGATGAATAACATTTGTATACAATTACAACAAATGGGACTAAACTGGGACTGAACCAGACTAATCTAGGACTAAAGCAGATCTAAAGCAGGTCTATAAACCAGGACTATAAAGTTTTAATTTGTACATTTTAAATCACAATATTGATCTAAAACAACTTAATAATAGAAACAAGTCCACTGACTTCTGCGTTAGAAAACTGTGGTGTCCAGTGGGGCTGATGTCACCATAAACATCACAACAAAGAGCCGCATGCTGTGGGCCCCTCCTATGGATAGCTGCACATCACATCACGACCCTGCTGAATCCTACATGTATCACCGATTAAGAAAATTAAACTGAAGAAGGAAGTGTGTATGTTGTGGTGGAAATGGTGTCCTGGATAGAGGAGAATAAAGATGACTCAAACATGCACGAATCACTTCAAAAACAACTTCAGAGGGTCAATGAGAAGAAACTACTACAACATGGTCCAGTGTGAATAATAGGTCTGATTTAAAGTCTAATGATGTTAATAATTATGTTTTACTGAAATTAGTCTAACCTGTCACATGAGCTTTAACCCTTATTTGATGTTTTATGTTTGTTTGTTTATTTGTTTGTTTGTTTTTTTAACAGGCAGCAGGTCCCAGAGCGACACCTGAAAAAGAAGAAGAAGATGAAGTGGCGAGCGGAAAGGAGCGCAGCGCACCGCCACAGAAGACTCACCTGCACCCTCCTGTGACCACAGACAGAACTGCACCCACACACTCACCTGCACCCACACACTCACCGGCGCCCCTAGTGTCCCCAGGACACTACAGGAGCACAGACACAGTGCTCTCATTGGTCTGAGCGGTCTGATTAGTCTGCGCTCTGTTTGGGCGCTTCTTCTTTGATGGACGTCTCGGTTGGACCACAAGTGAGTTGCACTCTTTTCTTCTCTTGGATATGTGTCTGTGATGTTCTATAGGTCGATGGGACCTTCTTTGCTCTGACTGGGCGAAATGGGCAGGGGCTCGGTCTGACTTTACTCTGATTGGACAATGTGTCAAAGGAGAAATCTCTGACTGGAGGACAGCTCTCTCTGTCGGACTCCTCTGATTGGACAAGAGGGAATAATTCTCCTGTGAATGGACACCATGCTTCTCTCAGTGTTTCTGATTCTTCATCAAGGAACAGATCTTGTCTCTAATCGACTGAGATGTCTGTCGGAGCCTCAGATTGGCTCAGACGTCTGTTAGACCCTCTGATCAGCTGAGACGTCTATCATAGGTACACCTCTCTTTCGCGGACTTTCTGATTGGCTGATAGACGGGTTTAAGAGTACAAAAGGATGTTCACATGGAGGAGTTCAATGCAGTGGTGCTACTGTTTCTTTTGTCAATAACAATTTTCAGGAAAATCTAATTTTCTTTTATTTAAAGACAGTTTTACAGAGGGACATGAAAGTGTAGTGAAGCAGAAGGGAAGAGCAGGTTTAAGTTTATGCAGATGGTTCAAACTCTGAGGCTTTGTCCTCAGAGATCAGGGCTCTCCATGAGTTTGGATTAGAAAGAGCTCCAGTTCACCAGTGCCATAAACCCACCCAGGAGCATTCACATGAGAGCCTGAAATCTGAACTTATCCTAGAATCCCATGTATTTCAGAACATGTTTGAAGAGGTCTGAACTCTTTTCCAAATGAACCACGTCATAAACAAACAGCACAACAGCAAACCATAGAAGAGTCATAGATGTTCAACCCTAAAGCTCAAAAAGCTGCACTGTGTACCTTTTTTCTGGTGTAAGGTCCACCACTTTCTGGTCTCCATGGAGATGTTTTTTTTTTTTTCTAGGAATATTCCACAGTATGGCATTTAACTTCTAACCCTCCTTGGAGAAAAGCAGGCGACACCACCAGGCAAAGGTACAAGTCAGATCTGTGAAGAGGCGACCCGCTCACCGTAAGAATGTGTTTGTCAGTGTAGTATTCTACCAATAAAAACATAGTAATTAAATAAAGGTAAGATTAATAATCTAGATTTTGACAAAATACTATATTGTGAAATCAAGGATTATTTTAAAACACGTTTAATCCTGAGTTTCTCACTCAAAGCAGGTTACTGTGCATTTGTTTGAAAAGTGGCTGTTTCGTTTCTCCAATGTAGCGCTCACTGCAGTCTTCACTACACTGAATGGAGTAGACCACTCTGTTGTCCTGTTTCACCAGAACCCAGGAGAAAGGGTGTAACTATTCCTTACCTGGCTGGCGTTTCCGAAAAACTACAGAGGATCTTCGGACAACATGACATCCCAGTCTATTTCAAACCCACAAACACTTTAAGACAAAAACTGGTCCATCCTAAGGACAAAACACCGAGCCACAAACAAAGCAATGTGGTCTACTCCATTCAGTGTAGTGAAGACTGCAGTGAGCGCTACATTGGAGAAACAAAACAGCCACTTCACAAGAGGATGTATCAACACAGATGGGAAAACCAGGGTGGGCCGCAATCTGCCGTACATCTCCACCTAAAAGCCACAGGCCACTCCTTTGAGGACAGCGAGGTCCAGATCTTGGCCAGAGAAAAGAACTGGTTTGAGAGGGGAGTTAAAGAGGCTATTTTTGTCAAGAAAGAGAATCCTTCCTTGAACAGAAATGAAGGTCTCAGACATCATTTGTCTCCCATCTATAACTCTATCCTCAAACCTAAATCAAAACAAACTGAGAAAACAACGGGACCAGCCAGGACATGTCCAGAGGTGTGAAAACACCCATCATGGCCCTGAATGGTTATGCTAACTACTCCCCCACTCCCACTCCATATTGAATAGACACACCTAACTAACAGAAACTGTAAATAAATATGTGTGTCTCAGAGTAATTTTCATTGTAATTAGCCCCTCCCTTCAAGCAGATATAAAGCAGTGTCCGCCAGCATCTGACCAGAACTGAAGAAGCAGTTTGGATGAGCTGTGAAACGTATTCGACCAAATAAACTCTGTCCAGTTGACAAATTAAATTTCTCCTTTTGCTATGGATTCTACCTGGACGACTGAGGGATTCTACACATATGATCAATATTGATCACAGGTACTCTCCCACTAAACTAAAATCAGAATTAGAAAAATATATGAATTTGTAAAATGCACTTTAAATTCTATGGAAGCAGCAATGACCATTTTGTGTTTTTAGACAGTTTAATGCCATGTGTCCTCTCTGGTGGAGAGGGACACATAGCTTTGACACTATCTCTTAGATTTTTATCAGACACACCACAACATCTGCAGATAGACACATTTGACCTGCCCCCATTTCAACCTAACACTACAGTGATAAAGGAGGATGGGAGGTCATCTGACACACAGGGATACACGGCTCAGACTGTTACCGTGCACAGCGCCCCCACAGTCCTGCTACTGCATCACGCTGGTGGCGGTGTGCACTTTTTTCGGCTCATGGTGGTGAATGTGGTGAACCGTGATGTGGCTTTAAACTCAAAATGCTCCAAAACCAAAGGAGTCATTTTAGACCAATTGTGAGAATGAAAAAGTTCAGTGTTTGTCAGCACCATAGACTGTGTGTGTGTGTGTGTGTGTTAGGCCTGTAATCAACTAAAGACATACTATATCTCTGTGTTGTCTGACCCACTGCACTCACAAGACTACACCTACAGGGGGAGCACATGCAAAAACTACTATTTATGCAGGTAAACGTGCGACGAAATGTATTTATATGAAGACAGATTCAGCTTGTGAATCAAGAGTTTAATCTTGACTTTTTACAAAGAAATATAAAAAATACAAAATCTGCAGCTCACTCAATGTCTTTTCCTTTCTGCTATTGTCCCATAAAATAATCTAAAGAACAGGTCTAGTCGATACATATTTTGGTCGACTCAGAGTCCGTCAACTGATTAATCAACTAAATGACTAAAAGCCTACAGCCCTAGTCTGTCTGTGTGTATGTGTTTGTGTGTGTATGTGCGTGGATGTGTGTGCACATGCATGTGTGTGTGAGTGCATGTGTGTGAGTATATAGATTTGTACATAGAGTCTATCGTGAACATGGAGCCGCTGCACAAGTGCTCTTACCCTGAATGTCACATCTCTTTATACTTTTCTATGGAATTATTTTCAGTCTTTAAGTGTTTTTAAAATGTAATTTATTATTGTATGTTTTACCTTTCTGGTCAGTCCTGGCACAGTCCTGGTCCAGACCTGGTTTAGTCCTGGTTCAGATCTAGTCTCTGCCTCTTCTGTTAAAATAAATCTCATTAAAATGCTCCTTTGAATTTGTCATTTATTTTTAATGTTCCTTAAATCAGCCCTATCATGTTTGTATCTACATTTGAAGCTTGCTTTGATGAACTTTCTCCAAAGACACTGGGCTGGGTTCCTTCATGGGGGTGGCGGTAGGAGCAGGCTGATGAATGACCGTCTGTGGTGAGATGTGGAATGGGCGTCTGGGAGATGTAGAGTCAGGAGCGATGGGGGTTAGGGTTATGGATTAGGGTAGAGTTAGGTTAGAGATCAGGGTAGGGCAGAGTTACACACACGCAGGGGAGAGGATACCTCTGTCTGCCATGTAAGTGTAACGCAATTTAGGGCTATGGGGCAGACTATAGCTACACGGTTTAGCAGCAACAGAAGATTTGTTCTTTAAGGAGCCCGAGATATGAGTGAATAATAGACACCAGACAGTATTTTAAGTTTTTGTGTTATGTATATTGACATAAATTGGGGAAATGATAACATATATAGACAAGAAAAACAAAATATGATATTGGTTACATATTGAGGGAAACAGGTAGTCCAGTGGTTGCAGTTTGTGCAAGTAATCCAGATGATGCACTTGGTCTAATCCATGATAATATATTTAATCCATGTTGAAGTTAATTTAATCCATGTTAAGGTATTTAATCCAGTTTTGGTAGACAAAAAAAATTGTCTTTTACTACCATATATTAGCTTGCCATCAGGGTGTATTTAGTTGAGTCGAATGATGTAGTTTCATTGATTGAATGATGAATCAGTCCAAAACAAAACAAAACAAAACAAAACAACAAAATAACAGCCAAATAATCATCATATTCAAAATACCAGTATCTCAGTTAACTGATGATTAATCAAAATACATAATACACAATAATTAAATTTAGTCATTGGTCAATGACCCAAAAATTCAGTAAGGTTACCATACATCAGGGCTAACCATTTCAATAATACATCAGAAATACAATTAAACATTAAATCAGTAACTAAATAAATCAGTAACTAGATAAATCAGTAACTAAATAAATAAGTAAATAAATGCACTTAAATTGTTTCAGTAGTCAAAAAGGTATCAAACATGCCAAAGCAGAGATCGATATTAATTCAAAATATTGCTAAAACTGCACAAATGGTATAGCAAAAAGAGCAAGAGACAGGTGTCAAATGAGACATAATTATAAAAATGTATATGTACAAGTCAAAATAAAATAGAAATGAATGAATGAATGAATGCCTTTTATTTGTCAATTCCTTCACATGTACAAGACATACAAAGCAATCGAAATTGGACCCATCGCCCCGACCGTACATTACAGCAAACAAGAAGACAATATGACATGGGGAAGACGACATGGACCGGACCGGGCGACAGGTAGCATTTAGAAATAAACAATGCAGCATAACATGAGGGTCGAGGGAGGAGAAAAAAAAAAAAAAAAAGAGAACCGTCCCCAGACCATGCTCCTATCGGGGCATAGTATGGAGTGAGAGCACAAATAAAAAACACCTCCGAGCAACGGCAACATAGTCACAACACAGAACAAACATTTCACAGGACGAGCAACAGGGTAGGGGAGGGGTGTGGAGGGAGCCCAACGCAGGCCAGCAGCCATCCGGATCCATCAGCCATTGGGGCGCTGGATGCAACAGACCCGGCCACCCGGTCGGGGGTACGAAGCTGCGAGGGGTTGGGGAGGGGCCAGGCTCCCTCCGCTGTAATCTCAGGGCGATTTGACACCAGCCCGGCCTTGGTCGTGACCAGTGCGGCTTGGGGAGGCCAAAAGATAAGATTGGGTTGTTTTGGTTTAGAGCAAGCAGCTGCGTCAAATTTCAACAACACTGCTTTGTTTGTCCATTTGGTCTCAAGGTCTTCTCATCTCTCTATGCAATGCGTCAATCTTCTCCATGATGGTTTCCGTATTGCGAATAAGAGCCAAAGTTCCATCCAGTCTGCAGTCCATGACTGCTAACCTCTCCGAGATGTTTTCCAAAGTGCGGTACCGCCAAACCTTCCATAATACGGTTCAAAGTCACAGTTTGAGTATTGGCAGCTTTGCCCATCGTTTCAATCAATCCGGGCAGCCAAATGGGGCTTTGAACAGCTGCCTCGGTACTCAGATTTTTCTTGAAAGACAGGGCCACACCTAATCCAATCAGCAAAAGTCCTGTAATCATGGTTCCGAATAAGTATAAATCCTCTATGTCCTCTACGGAAAGCGCTGACAGACACACAACTCGCCACTTGTCCCAACTGTCCATCGTGTATCCGGCAGCGTAGGGTCCCGCAGGGCACGCAGGTTCGCCCAATCCTGCTTGTCTTGTTGAAAAATGGTGTCAATTGCATTCAGAGACCAACTTATCAAATCCATAGTAAATTTGGTTTTGGAGAGCAGAGCGGAAAGAGTCACTCAAGGGAAAAAAAAAGACTAGACACTAGACCAGACAAGACAAAGAGCAGAGCAGGGAAAGATAAGGGGCAGGAGAGGAGAGAAAAGCGTCCACCCTCGCCAACAGCCAAACGAGAAGATATAAGTAATAAAGTAATAAACTACAGTACCGTTCAGAAGTTTGGGGTCACTTAGAAATTTCCTTATTTTTTAAAGAAAATCACAGTTTTTTCAGTGGAGATAACTTTAAACTAATCACAAATACACTCTATACATTGCTAATGCGGTAAATGACTATTCTACCTGCAAATGTATGGTTTTTGGTGCCATATCTACATAGGTGTATAGGGGCCCATTTTCAGCAACTATCACTCCAGTGTTCTAATGGTACAATGTGTTTGCTCATCTCATCAGAAGGCTAATGGATGATTAGAAAACCCTTGTGCAATCGTTAGCACACCTGAAAACAGTTGGTTAGATAAGCTATAAAACTGACCCTCCTTTGAGCAGGTTGAGTATCTGGAGCATCACATTTGTGGGGTCAATTAAATGCTCAAAATGGCCAGAAAAAGAGAACTCTCATGTGAAACTCGACAGTCTATTATTGTTCTTAGAAATGAAGGCTATTCCATGCAAGAAATTGCCAAGAAACTGAAGATTTCTTACAATGGTGTGTACTACTCTCTTCAGAGAAGAGCACAAACAGGCTCTAACCAGAGTAGAAAGAAAAGTGGGAGGCCCCGCTGCACAACTGAGCAAGAAGATAAGTACATTAGAGTCTCTAGTTTGAGAAAAAGACGCCTCACAGGTCCTCAACTGGCAGCTTCATTAAATAGTACCCGCAAAACGCCAGTGTCAACATCTACAGTGAAGAGGCGACTCCGGGATGCTGAGCTTCAAGGCAGAGTGGCAAAGAAAAAGCCATATCTGAAACTGGCCAATAAAAGAAAAAGATTAATATGGGCAAAAGAACAAAGACATTGGACAGAGGAAGATTGAAAAAAGTGTTATGGACGGATGAATCGAAGTTTGAGGTGTTTGGATCACACAGAAGAACATTTGTGAGCTGCAGAACAACTGAAAGGATGCTGAAAGAGTGCCTGACGCCATCTGTCAAGCATGGTGGGGGTAACGTGATGGTCTGGGGTTGCTTTGGTGCTGGTAAGGTGGGAGATTTGTTCAGGGTAAAAGGGATTTTGAATAAGGAAGGCTATCACTCCATTTTGCAACGCCATGCTATACCCTGTGGACAGCGCTTGACTGGAGCCAGTTTCATCCTACAGCAGGACAATGACCCAAAGCACACTTCAAAATTGTGCAAGAACTATTTAGAGAAGAAGCAGGCAGCTGGTATTCTATCTGTAATGGAGTGGCCAGCGCAGTCACCAGATCTAAACCCCATTGAGCTATTGTGGGAGCAGCTTGACCGTATGGTGCACAAGAAGTGCCCATCCAGCCAATCCAACTTGTGGGAGGGGCTTCTAGGAGCGTGGGGTGAAATTTCTCCAGATTACCTCAACAAATTAACAGCTAGAATGCCAAAGGTCTGCAATGCTGTAATTGCTGCAAATGGAGGATTCTTTGACGAAAGCAAAGTTTGAAGGGAAAAATTATTATTTCAAATACAAATCATTATTTCTAACCTTGTCAATGTCTTGACTATATTTTCTATTCATTTTACAACACATGGTGGTAAATAAAAGTGTGACTTTTCATGGAAAACACAAAATTGTCTGGGTGACCCCAAACTTTTGAACGGTAGTGTATATAGTCACAGCTATATACAAGAGACAAGAATGACAGTGCAAATACTATGCTGATTGATAAGGCATGAGGTAATCCATTACTTGAGATTACCTTGTAGTACAGTTGTAGGGAGTATTATCTGTTACATAAGGGTGAGTTGTTGTACAGCTGTATGGCGTATGGTATGAATGTAGTCCTGAATCTCTCACTGTTTGAGCGGAGCTGTAGGAGCCTGTTGGAGAATGAGCTCCTCTGTCCCTCTATAGTCTGGTGCAGTGGGTGAGCAGGAGTGTCCATGATGGAGAGCAGTTTGTCCAGTGTCCTCCTGTCCCTCACTGTGACAAATGTCTCCAGCTCACAGCCGATCACGTAACCCGCTTTACGGATCAGTTTGTCAATCCGCCCAATGTCTCTTTTACTGGTGCTGCTCCTCCAGCAGACCACAGCGAAGTACAGTGCGCTGGCCACCACAGACTGGTAGAAGATCTCCAGTACCTTGCTGCACACATTGAAAGACCTGAGCTTTCTCAGGAAGTAGAGTCTGCTCATGCTCTTCTTGTAGACAGCATTACAGTTGTCCCTCCAGTCAAGTCTGTTTTTCACCTGTACACCAAGGTACTTGTAGCAGTCCACTATTTCCACGTCCTGGCCCTGGATGGCAATGAGCTCCACAGGTGTCCTCTTTCTCCTAAAGTCAATCACCAGTTCCTCGGTCTTGTCAACGTTCAGGAGCAGATGGTTTGCCTGGGACCACCCACAAAGTTTGTAATCAGTGTCCTGTACTCCAGCTCCTGTCCATCCCTGATACACCCGACCACTGCAGAGTCAACAGAGAACTTCTGCAGATGGCAGGATCCGGAACTGTACTGGAAATCAGAGGTGTACAGAGTGAACAGGAATGGAGACAGGACTGTACCCTGGGGAGCTCCTACATTACTGACCACAGTGTCAGAGAGGGTGGTCCCCAGTCGCACGTACTGAGGCCTGCCTGACAGGTAGTCATTAATCCAGGAGACAATGGAGGATCTGACACCCATCCTGAGCAGCTTCTCACTCATCAGAAAGGGCTGGATAGTGTTAAAAGCACTGGAGAAATTGAAGAACAATATCCTTACAGAGCCCTTAACACTATCCAGGTGAGAGTGAGCCCGCTGCAAAAGATAGATTACAGCATCATCCACACTAATGTGGGACTGATAGGCAAACTGTAGAGAATCCAGGGATGGTGCCACCAGGGGTCTGAGCTGAGCCAGAACAAGTCTCTCAAACACTTTCATGACATGAGATGTCAAAGCCACTGGTCTGAAGTCATTAAGTCCAGATGGAACAATGCAGGAGGTCTTCCATAGCACCGGTATCCTCTCAAGCTTCAGGCTCAGTGTGTAGAGAAAGTGAAAGATCACAGTGAGCTGTGTAGCACATGTCCTCAGCACGCGGGGATTGACTTGGTCTGGTCCAGGAGACTTGTTATGGTGAATTTTCTCCAACTGCCTTTTCACCTGTGCAGGTGACAAACACAAAGAGCTGGGTTCCTCCGTGGGGGTGGGAGTAGGGTGTTCCTCTGTGGGGGTGGGAGCAAGTGTAGGAGCAGAGGTGTTGGGCTGATGAATGGTCATCTGAGTGGTCTGTGGTGAGGTGTGGATTGGGTGTCTGGGAGGTGTAGAGGTGGGGGTGCCAGGGGATGAGAAGCGATTAAAATGCAGATTGAGCAGGTTTGATCTGTCTGGACTATTGTCCTGCAGCTTTGATCGAGGGCTGAAGCCAGTGATGGCCTTCATCCCTTGCCACACTTCCCTGATGTTATTTTGCTGGAGTTTTGCCTCAAGCCTTTTCCCGTATGCATCTTGCCCTAGTCTGAGCTGGATCTTCAGCTGCTGTTGCACCCTCTTCACCCCGTCCTTATCACCAGAGTTGAAGGCCCGCTTCTTCTTATTAAGTAGATCCTTCAGCTGGCTGGTGATCCAGGGCTTGTTATTGGAGTAACAGTGGACAGTGCGTGTGGGGACGGCTGTATCCTCACAGAAGTTGATGTAATCCATTATACAGTCCGTCATGCTGTTAATGTTGTCCCCATGTGGCAGGCAGAGCACATTCCAGTCTGTGGTCTCAAAGCAGTCCTGAAGGGCATCACTGGCTTCCTGACTCCACTTCCTTACAGTCCTAGTGGTGACAGGCTGCCTCTTTACTGCAGGGACATACTGAGGTGTTAACAGGACCAGATTGTGGTCTGATCGTCCCAGTGGGGGCAGGGCAGTGACACTGTATGCCTCCTTAGACTTGGCATACAGTTTTACAATCAGTCCCGAGTTTTACAATCCTCATACTGGTGAAGTGTGGGTAAAACACTGTCCAAGGAAACATGGTTGAAGTCTCTGGAAATCAGTAACAAAGCCTCTGGGTGTTTAGACTGCAGCCCAGCGACCACAGTGTGTATCCTGTCACAGGCTGCCTCTTCATCAGCTGAGGGAGGGATGTAAACTCCGATGAACAGGACAGAAGTAAATTCCCTCGGTAAATAATATGGACGTATTCCCAAGACCATAAGTTCAATGTCCGGCGTGCAGATCCGTTCCTTCACATTAATATGGCCAGGATTACACCACTTTTCGTTCACAAAAACTGCAATCCCGCTGCCCTTCTTCTTACCGCTAAGGAAAGTGTCTCTGTCCGCACGCACGTCTTAAAGCCAGGTACAGATGCACTGTTGTCTGGGAAGTTTGTATGAAGCCAGGTCTCTGTGAAGCACACGATACTGCTGCGTACTCCCTCTGGGTCCGAACAAGCACACACAGTTCGTCCATCTTATTTCCCAGGGACCTTACGTTCCCCATCAGAACTGACGGAACCGCAGGCCTAAATTTCCTTCTCCGCTGTTTTGCTCTAACTCCAGCGCGGCATCCTCTGTGCTGTGGGAATGGGAATCAGAGAGGAAAACAGCAATTTAACTCATTTAAGTGCTTTAGCGACAATATACAAAATTGTTATTGAATCGACAGCGTTGTTATATAATGGCAAAACACTCACCTAGATATGAAGGTTGTGAGATACAAAGCTATAGAGTTTTGTTGGATGACGCCAGACCATGCCACAGTGGAGTAGAGGAGGAGGAAGTGACACTGTGATCCCGTAACTTAAAGGAAGTGGGGGAAATCGGGGTAGAGCGGAAACTGACCCGCTATAATAAAAGTCAAATACAGCACTCAGATGCAGGTTACAGGTCCCTCCCATACTCATTTATGGCCTCAGACATGCAGATGGTTAGTGGCACACAGCATCTTTGCACAAGGTCTCAGGAAAAGAGGTCTCTTCCATTTGCAGTGCAGAGAAGGCAGTGCTTAACTCTTGAAACAGACTGGATGCTGTGTAAAAGCCGTGAGTACTGTTGGCGACTGGGAGGTGTGTTTGTGTGGATCAGCGGACTGGAGGTTCAGAATTGGGACTTGAAAATTCAATACATGGATCAGATTCACCTGAAATGCTGACGGACTCTGGAGATTCAACAGGTACAATGGGAGAGGAGGTGATGTCCTCTTACTGTGAGATGTCGGCAAAAGCTTCTGCAGTGGCAGGTTTTTCTCCAGACTCAGATTCATTCTCCACTCCAACAGCTCTCATCTTTTCTTTGATGGTGTTGTGTGATGGCTGGTCAGGCGGAATCACAGGGACATCAGTAGAGACAACTGAAGGCGCGGAAATAGGTAAGACAGGTAAGTTAACTATGGTTGTGAATCTGGAGGTGTCAGGTACTGTAAGTCAGGTAGTAATTCAAGTTTGGTTCTGGAGTCACTGAGCTCACTGGTTTTGGCTTTGGCTTTTCTGCTGGCTTGGTGGATGGAGAGAGATAGCCACAGGACA
Organism: Taenioides sp. WSHXM2023; assembly: GCA_029959045.1. Lineage (NCBI taxonomy): Eukaryota > Metazoa > Chordata > Actinopteri > Gobiiformes > Gobiidae > Taenioides > Taenioides sp. WSHXM2023. The sequence continues at coordinate 31,063,620 of CM057099.1, forward strand.
GTAGCAGATCTCTATGTAGAGTTCTGACAGGGCGGTCTTTGCCTTCGGGTTGGACTGTGTATAATGGAGGAGTGCTGGCTTTCTTCATGATAATATACACATCAGGCTCCCACTTGTCAGCGAGCTTGTGCTTGCCTTGAAGTTTCAGATTTCTGAAGAGGACTCTGTCCTCCACAGACAGTAACTTGTTTGTTGAATCTTTGCTTGTTTCAGCCCATGACTCTTTAAGAACTCTTTATAGCGATTTTGTAACTTTCTTGAAGATGAGATTTCAGCTTGTCGACATACTGAGAGTGAGAAGTAGTTGATTCAGACACAGGTAGGCCAAAAGTCAGTGTGGAGTCACTGTGGAGTCACTGTGGAGTCACTGTGGAGTCACTGTGGAGTCACTGTGGAGTCACTGTGGAGTCGTTCTGAGATGCCGTAATGGACCAGGAAATTGTTCCATAATGCTTTGGCAACTGTCTTGGCAACTGTCTTGGTGATCTGATTTGGAGTGGGTTAGGGAACTACTACAGCGTATTTCGTGACGTGATCACGAACACAAATGACACAGTACATTCTTGGTATTGCTCCAATCTGGTTCTATTGATAAGAAGTCCATGCAGACTAGACAAGTTCGAGAGGTCTGGGGGTCTGTATATTGACAAGGGGTGCAGCTCTCAGGTTGTGCTTTTCTTTTCACATGTCTCACACAGGTCTTGATCTTGTTGGTGATATCAACTGACATTCTTGGCCAATTAAAGCGTGATCTGACGAGATTCAAGGTTCTCTCTGTGCCCAGATGGCCCATTTGGTCATGGAGTTGGATGAGGACTTCAGGCCAGCACTCCTCTGGAAGGACAAGTTGGTAATATCCTGCAAAGCCAAGGAATGACCGAAGTTCTTTTAGATTTTGGGGGCCAGGTTGTTAGTGAGGCAATCTTGTCTGGATCGGTCTCTACTCCATTTCTTGAAAGGACATGCCAAAGGTAATGAACTGAGATTTGAAAGAAGACACATTTTCAACTGATAGCTGCAGGCACTGGAGAACTTTCATTAGACATCTCTTGTTCTCTTTCAGAGTTGGAGCAAATATTATAAAGTCGTCTATGAACAGTAAAGCTTCTTTCATGTTAAGGTCTCCCATACAGCATTCCATGAGACCTTGAAACGTGCTCGGAGCGTTTGTCAGTCCTTATGGCATGCATTGAACTCATAGAATCCAACTGGGCAGATGAATGCCGTTTTAGTCTTATCTCCTCCATCTCTATCTGGTAATATCCAGATTTTAAATTCAGTACAGAGAACCATTCAGAGCCTGAGAGTGCCGAGAAAGTGTCTTCCAGCATAGGCGTCCTTGATGGTATGAGCATTTAGCTTTTGGTAGTCAATACAGAGCCTCATAGAACAATTCTTCTTCCGCACTACAACTATTGGAGAAGCACATGGAGAGTTCCAAAAGTCGAGTTCATGTTTTGCAAAGACCTCTGGTATACTGTTGAGCATCTCTGTTACCCGTTGTTTCCATTCAGCTGTGAGAGGAGAATCTCCGAAGTTCAGTATGGTCTGGATAGGCTATGGGGAGTTGGATGGCTGGGACATTTTTTTTTTTTTTATTATCCTTTATTATCCCTGTAGGGAAATTATCCTCTGCATTTCACCCATCCTTTTCAGGAGCACATGAGGCGACCGGGGACCCATCTCCATCTTATTGCTAGGCTTTGTCACAACCTCAACTGGAGGATTTTTACCTATGGAGCATGTTTTTTTTGGGTTGATGGGGGAAACTGGAGTGCCCGGAGGAAACCCACCCAGACATGGGAAGAACATGCAAACTCGACACAGAAAGGCCCGGGCAATTCGAGGATCGAACCCAGAACCTTCTTGCTGTGAGGCGTGAGTGCTAGCCACTCAGCCACCATGCCGCTTTGCTCTTTGTGCAGGATAGAATGTATTGCACTGATCTCAGCAATGGCTGCTCTGGCGGGAATCACAACTTCGTGGTCAGACTCGTTAATGATTATGACTGTCAGATGGAATGGTTGGGTAGGAGGTAGGTCAACAAGGCAGGACTTGACAAGCAGGTCACCCGGCAGAGAGAATGAGGTTGGGTGTTGAATGACCATTTCTTTCTCTCCTTGTAGAAAAGGGGCTACAGCAAGTCTGTCCAACACAACAGCTTGCCCAGCAAGAACGGATTGCAGCGTAGTGGACTGCGCTTTTAGGATGCCATGATGATCCTTGGCTGCCAGCTTGCACCTGATGTCCACAATCTTCAGCACCACTCTGTATCCAAAGGGAACGGGATGATATTCAGTATCATGTGTCTGACAGTAGTTTTCATAGAGAACATCCAGGGGTCAATTAGATGTGTGATGTTTTCAGGTCTGGTACAACCAATGCAAGGGTGTCGATGGCAATGTCTTCTCTAATAAAGTCTGGTGGAAAGATCATGCAGATTTTTACATAGCCCAGATAAGGCACACATTGTTCATTAGCACCCTCTACTTCCAGAAGATCACTGACAGATTTTATTTCATGGTCTTGCAGATGGCTGTTGTAAAATGAGTGCGAAACTGTGGTTACTTGGGAATCAGTGTTGAAAAGGCAGGGGATATCTGTACCTTTTATCTTGACGTGGCCTGTGCTTCTTGTGCCCACTAACCCCTTTGGCAATGGGCATTGTGGTGAGTTCTTGGGACATTGGTCAGTTGCAGCTCCCATTTGTCCCTCTGTAGAATCTGCCTCTAGTTAGACTGGTTCTCCTGTTCCCAAGTTTGCTGCTAATGGCAAAGTTGACGGCGCTTTTCTTCGACCAGACTAGGATATGGAGGACTGGAGCAGTTGGGAGCAATGTGGCATCTTGCCCGCACTTAAAACAGAACAATGGCTTTGGTTTATTAGTCTTTGTGTCATGACTGGCGCTCCCCTCCCTCCTTTCCCCTGTGTGTGTGTGTTTGTGGGCGGAGTCTCCTGGGACCTGTATCACTCCTCACCTGCTGTGCTCCACTCCTGAGACTCATCATCCAATCAACTCCTGCAATAAAGACCCTGCTCACCAGTGAGACTGTGAGATTGTTTCATCCTACACACGGTGAACTTCCAGGCTCTTCTCTACTGAGTTTTTGTATCTCCACGTTGTCAGCTGAGTATGTTTCTCTTACCTGCTTTTTGTCTGCTCTCCAGAGATCCCCGTCTACTCCAGCCCGATACTCACCCTCTGCATCCTGATATTCCACCCGGTCCAGCCTTGTTCCAGCCTGTTTCTAGTTTTGTTAATAAATCACCTTTTCCTTTTCCTACTGGTCAGTCCAATTTTTGGGTCCCTCCTCTGCTAAGCCGTAACACTTTGGTTTTGTTTGTTCTGCTGCTGTTCAGCTTTAGGGGAGCTGGGACTTTTCTTTGAGAGCAAGGCAAACATTTGTTGTTGAAGCTTTAGCATTTGCTTTTGAAGGTCTTCTATACCACTGTTGTCTGGATAGTGGGGCAGGTTATCTCAATATTCATAAGAATCTTTCACTTGGTGATACAAGCACCAAAATTGGCACAAATAACATCCAGGACATACATTTTAAGAAAAGTACGTTAGCCATCAGAAAATTCAAGATGGCTGCCAGTTTTCAAGATGGCTGCCGAAGCAAACCTGACAAATTGCAATTTTTGAAGTGGAACTCCAATTAACACAATTTCTTTATGGTAAAAAAAATAAAATGAATGTATTCTCATATGGTAAAGCCAATGATGCCTTGCAAATTTCAATATGGCCACCATTTTTCAAATGACTTATTGATGACTGTATATAGTGCTGTTTTCAACTTAAACCTTGCATGTTTCTAAGCTCTGTGTTAACAAAGTAACAAAGTTTACATGTCCATTGCTAATTATTTGTCACACTACTGTAATGGAAATCTTTACATAACTATTTACGTAATCAATTTTATAGGTTGGGTATAAGTTAGCTCTGTGATTTCTAATGAACTGGGGTTGTTAATCAGTCATATAATGTATCTAATGTATCCTTGTGGTATTTTTTCCATTGGATTAATCTTGTTTTTATTACTTGTTATTCTGCTATGACTGACCCAGCCTTGTGCTGACCTGTCTTCGTAGAAGTGTTATGTCTTGACTTATGTATCTGCATCACTCTTTCGTCCAAGGCCCCCCCGAGGGGTATAAAAACTCTGTACGCTTTGTTTTGATTACCGGTCCAGGGACAGATGCCTCTGTTAGGGACAGTAGGGTGTAATTGTGCACAATTGCTTTAATAAATCAGACTCTTTGATTCAAGACAACTCTCCAATTTATTCTTTGCAGTTTAAAAATTCCACAACACTACTTTAGTTTAATATTAAAGCTTTTGGCTTGTGATACCTTAAGAGAGTGATGTCAAAGCACAACCAGGGCACACTGGTGACATTACTGCTGTGAAACTCAGCATGGGGTTCAGCGTCGGCTTGTAGTGTACTAACTGTAGTTGTAGTTACTAACTGTTGTAGTGGTAAACTAACTTTAGACAGTAGTATCTATAAGTGTCCCAAATGCTATCTAATTAGCCCCTTATGCATCTCAACTAGAAGTGTAGTTAGTTGAAGTGTAGTTGTTAGATAGCCGCGCCTGAATTGACATGGTGTGCCAGCTTGTACTGTCAAGCACTCTCTGCTCTGATCCCCTTCTTCTTTGCCAACAACAATGTCAACTATGCTCGATGGCTCCCCATCCACCTCAGAGACATGGTATCCTTGGAACAAACTCATCCTGCTGTGTTCCATGAATTCCAACTTGGAAAGTTTGTGGTCCACAAGACTCACAGGGAGTTTTCTGGTATAGCCATTGACCAAGCCCATGAACAAGCTAATGCAGTGGTCAAAGGTGATGGTGGTGCCATTGGCATTACTGAGGATCCATCTGCACTGAGGCGATGGATGGTGTCTGGACCAGAGGTTAGCCAGCTGGTTCACCGATATGAGTTGGTTTCCCAGGCCAAATTGGGGAATGAGGATATCAGACATCATGAGCAGACCAGCCAGTCTCAGAAGGCCTTCACTGACAAGGTCAAGAAGTTGTTTAGTGCAATGAAGGATCTAGGCAATCCTTTCCAGGAAGAGTCCAAAGATCTTCTCACACTGGACACAAAGATCATTGCACATCCCAGTGCTGCAGAGCTTGTCAGAACTCACATTGATAAAGGTCAAGCTGCCTTCAAAGACTTTTTCAATAGTCTTGGTGATGAGGCTTCCTTCTACAAGCCCATCAAAAAGAACAAAACTGACTTCTTCCGCCAGGAAGCAGCTGTAGCTTCCACTGACAAGAAGAAGCAGGTACTGAAAAGGGACTGCAATCTGTTCTCACAGCTTTTCATATCCTGTCAAGCACGAGAATGTCAGAATTCTTCAGGCATGAGAATCAGTCTTTTCCTGCAGCACTGAGTGACACAGGGAATCTCTATCCTGGAAAGAAGTCTGACCTTGTTGGCATTCTGGAAGATACCATTGCTCTTCCTGATTCTCAGCCAGAATGTGATGTCATTATTATTGATGGTGCTACTCTTGTACACTCTCTCTTGCCAAAGACCTCAAAGACACTTGAGGAATATGCTGTCCGTGATGTAGTGCCAAAGATTCGGAGTTACTCATTGAAGTATGAGCGAACAGACATTGTGTTTGATGTCTACAAAACTTCAAGCCTCAAGGCTGAAACGAGATCAAAGCGAGGCAAAGGAAGTCGGCGTAGAGTGACAGACAAAACCAAGCTGCCACCCATCTGGTCCAGCTTTCTCAGAGACAGTGACAATAAGACAGAACTGTTTGAGTATCTAGCAGACAAGATTGTATCCATGTGTCCCGACAATGTTGTAGTTGTGACCAAAGGAGAGAAGGCCTTGTCAAACAAATCAATCAACTTTGAAGGCCTACAACCTTGCAATCATGAAGAAGCTGACTCGAGGATTTTCACACACGCAGTTCATGCAGCCAGACAGAAGACAAAGCCTGTGTTGATCAAGGCATGCGACACAGATATCCTTGTCATAGCAGTTGGTCTCTTTGCGAGTCTTCAGAATGTTGGCTTAGAAATGCTTTGGGTAGAATTCGGCCAGGGACAGTCCATTAGATGGCTCCCAATTCACAACTTGGCGATGAACCTCGGCCAAGAGAAATGTAGTGGCATGCTCTTCTTTCATGCCTTCACTGGCTGTGACGTGGTCTCGGCCTTTCGAGGTAGAGGGAAGACAACTGCATGGCAAACATGGGCACTTTGTCCTGAAGTGGGCCCAGTGTTCAGCAAACTGAGTCAGTACCCACCTACCATAGAAGATCCCTGATAACATGACGACGTCATGCCAACGTTGGGCCAACGTATGTGTATACGTTGGGCCAACGTTGGCAGTTGATGTTGGGCCGACGTCATTTTGCTCATTGGCAAGTGGTTGGGCCAACGTCATCAAAAGACGGTTGGCTAGACGTTGGTCCAACGCCTTGCCAACATTCAATAGGTCAGTTTCAGACGTTGGCCCTACGTCGGGCCAACGTATGTGTGGACGTTGGGCCAACGTTGGTAGTTGACGTTGGCCCAACGTTGGCAGTCGACGTTGGGCCAACGTCATTTTGCTCATTGGCAAGTGGTTGGGCCAACGTCATCAAAAGACGGTTGGCTAGACGTTGGCAGTTGACATTGGGCCGACGTCATTTTGCTCATTGGCAAGTGGTTGGGCCAACGTCATCAAAAGATGGTTGGCTAGATGTTGGCAGTTGACGTTGGGCCAACGTTAGCAGTTGACGTTGGGCCGACGTCACTTTGCTCATTGGCAAGTGGTTGGGCCAATGTCATCAAAAGACGGTTGGATAGACGTTGGCCCAACGTCTACCCAACTATTAATTAGGCTTTTTATATACTGTATATATTGTACTACTAAATTGCATACTTTATGGAAAGTAATCACAGGTGAACAGTGCATGTAGGTTTTGTTGCAGTATTGCAACATTTATTGATAATACTTGAATTCATGTACACACATATTATCAAAATATAATGTTCAAGGGTGGTTCTTAATTACAATGTACAAAAAATGTTACCAAAATATATTGCTGAAGGCTGATTTACAACAGAAAAAGTTAACTACATTTCAAATGCATTAAAATGCACTACAAGTTTCTGTGTACCTATATAAGTAGATGGAAATAAATGTAATGAGATCAACTTCTGAATGTAAAAATAAAATACTACCAACATGTCAAAACATACCTGAACAATCATGAGAAATCATAGCACCAAAACATAGCATATTTTCATACTTTTATCAACTAAACACACCCTAACTATGCATACACCGTGCGTGTGCCAGCACTGGATGGAATTACTAACAAAATAACAACCAAAATTACGAACCCAAATCTTAGACAATTTATCTAAAGTGAATTTCAAATACAAGCCGATAAACCACGTGGGACAAGATCCAGTTGGAAAATGGATAATTAGTCAATATTCAGTGAGTAATCTAGCACTTTTCACAGGTGACGGCACATACTTGAAAACCGATGGGATGTAGTCAGGTGAAAGCGGGTTGTCACTCTTTTTACCTAGGACACAAAATAAGTAACGTTAAGTAAAGAAACCACTAAGATTACACTGAGAAAAAATATTCACTATTCAATGATACAGGCAGTTTAAAATGTTGTGATGTCACATGAATGCAACCCATTAGCTAATACGTTTTTAGGTCTGGACATTAACCACCGTAGTGAGGTTTATATCGCCAACTAGACTGGGTTGGTAGATTAGGTTGAGGACGTTTCGGCTCGTCCGACTGAAATACAATCCACCCAGTTTAGTCGGTGATATTTATTGTCCAAAACAATAACTATCAGCACCATTTAAGATAATATTAAATGTATAATGTTTACGTGAAATTACCTGATATGAAATGGTCACTGCACAAGCGAAATCCATTAGGTGACAGGTTCCAACGCTCGGTTTTCTTCAGCGCGCTTCTTGCCCGTTTTATCGCAGAAATCCATTTTCCCCTCCAAGCTGGATCTTTGGGAATGCAATAAAAGGCTTTATCTTTAACTTGTCCTCGGTGGTTTGTACATCCAGGGGCACAGCATGAGTCTACCATCGTTGTAAGCTGGAAGTTTTGTAGGCTAGTTAGTTAGTTTGTTTACAATAATTCCTGCCAAGATGGCGCCCGGTGGTGCATGCTGGGATAGCGTGACGTCATCTCCCGGAGCTCTATTGAAACGAATTGTCATTACAAACGTCGGCTCGACGGTCGCGCCAACGTCGTTAACCTGTGTCAGATATGACGGAATACCGAAAAATCGCGAACTTCAAACAACGTCGGTTTGACGTTGCGTAATGTTCGTTGGCTGCACGACGTCGTGTAGACGTCTGCTCGACGTCTAAGATTATACGTCGGCAATGCCGACGTCAGCAGGACGGATCAATGTTTTCAGGGATGCTGATCTCAACATTCTTGAGAAATTTGTTGTCACTATGTATGACAAACACAGCAACACTACCAAGGTTGATGAGGCGAGACTGCACTTGTTTGCTCGGAAGCAAAGACCCTATGACTCCATTCCTCCAACTAGTGCATCTCTCGTTCAGCATGTTAGACAATCTGCATTCCAAGCTGCTTGCATATGGGGCCAATCAACAGAATGTACAATGCAACCTGAAAGTCCTGGCAACTGGGGCTGGCAAAAAAATGGTGAAGCCTGGGAAGTTCTTTGGTCAACCGTCCCACCCATTGCTCAGTCCTGCCAGCAGCTGACAAAATGTCGTTGCACGGGTGAATGTCGGGGACCATGCAAATGTTATCGTTACACCCTGAAGTGCACACAATTGTGTAGCTGTAAATGCAAAGAGTAAAACAATGATCCAGGCTAAATTCAAACAAGTCACTTCAGTCTGCTGTAGTACCTATATTGTGCTTCTGTCACAACAAATTGAGATACCACATCGGTAACTTCACTGAGACAGTGCTAGTTCATATAATTGTCATCATATCACTATAACGCTTAATGATATTGAAATTTTGATCGCAGAATTCGATTCCTCATGTCAAAAAACATATATTTTGATGTACAGATCATGAAAATGTCATTACTTTGACAATATTTAGTGCAAATACTGTTTCATACTGGAACGAATGGCGGCCATCTTGAAAAATGGCGGCCATTTTGTTTTTGAAGTTGGCTAACGTGCTTTTCTGAGAGAGGAGGTTCTGAAGCACCTGTGTACCAATTTTGGTGCTTGTATCACCAAGTGAAAGATTGTTTCAGCAATCTGCCCCACTAGGAGTGTGGCCACATGAACAAGCGCTTGTAGAGTGTGTTTGGAGGTTGGCTCTTTATTTAACTGGAAGGTGTTTTTTCATCAGTGTTTCCTTTGCCAATCATTGGTCTTCCTCGGTTCTTCACATAAATAACAGCTCGCATATGTAGGTGGTTGTTCTTTCTTTTGTTTCCATTGTAGTTTGTTAAAGGTTGTATAGAGGATTTTCCAAGGAAGGAGAAATCCAGTGACTGTTTGTCCTTTTTCAAATGTTGTGCATGCGTGAAACCACCCTCCCTCCCCTACAGCTCCTCCTTACGCTTACTCCTCTTGTTTATAGCTGGTGTGCATTCAGAATTGCGGTAACTATACTGTACATTTTCAAATGATAAGCAGAAGTTACCTATCCAGAAGTAATTTAGCGACCATTGTACATTTTTTTTTATTTATTTATTTTTTTATTTTTCTGTGATACAAGCTTAGTCAACCATACGGAAACACAAATAAAAAACAATAACAATATTAAAAAAAAAAAAAAAAAATTAGAACCAAAGATTAAACCATATTGACAAAAATAAAGCAAAATATAACAAAAACAGGACAAACAGGTACTCCATAAAAAGACAAAACAAGACAAAGACAAACTGACAAGACAAGCACCTGAAGATGCCAACACGCCAGTCTTTAGACCCTCTGCTTCAGTGCACGCCATCGCTGGAAGGAATCTCCGAGAATCACCTTAGTTTAGGTTTGCTCCTTTTCCCCTTCTTCTTTCAGTAACCTCAGAAATTGACTTTCTTTGGCGGCTAACTGGTAGTTTGGCATCGCAACAAACTTTGTGCTAACTGCGAGGATGCTACAATTAGAAAAAGCTGCCAAGAACATTGGCATTGGTTGAGTAAACAGCGTCTTACGTCTGTCGAATGTGTGAAAGGCATACATAAACCACGTAATCCCAGCACGCCGGCAAGTCAGTTACACTAGAAGCTTAAGGAGTTTGATTGACAACCTAACAGCCAATAGATAACAAGGTAGCCTCGGGTACAACAGCAACTCAGCCACAAAGTGGTAGGCCACCTAAAATGACAGGGTGGGGTCAGTGGATGCTGAGGCGCATAGTGCGCAACTTTCTGCAGAGTCAATCGCTACAGACCTCCAAACTTCATGTGGCCTTCAGATTAGCTCAAGAACAGTGCTTAGAGAGCTTTATGGAAGGGGTTTCTATGGCTGAGCAGCTGCATCCAAGCCATATATCACCAAGTGCAATGCAAAGCATCGGTTGTAGTGGTGTAAAGCACTAGAGCAGTGGAGACACATTCTCTGGAGTGATAAATTGCGCTTCTCCATCTGATGGACGACTCTGGGTTTGGCTTTTGCCAGGAGAATGGTACTTATCTGACTGCATTGTGTCAAATGTAAAGTTTGAACACAAGGCAACCCCGACGCCAGTTACAGTGGCTAAGTGACGTACCATCTGAAAGTCTCCTAGAAGATGTGAATGCAGCACTGAGAGCGATCCCTACCACAGCCATCACTGAAACCAATGAGCTGATATACACTTCAACAGCAGTGATCCTAGAGGTGCTGGGCTATAAGAGCAACCATGGGAGCCATGAGAGACAATACCCACCATGAAAAAGACAGTTAGAGGCCAAAATCAAGGAAGCACGGAGAGAAGTGAGCCAATTGTCAGAGGCCAAGAAAGGTGCAATGCAAGTACCCAAGAGGTACAGCCAGATGCCCATACCTGAAGCACTTGAAACTGCCAAACAAAGGCCACAAGCGTGTACCTCTTTAGCCAGCCGCCTAAAGAGGTACACGCGAGATAATGAAGCCAGACAAATAAACTGCCTGTTTGCAACAGAACCTGCGAAAGTGTACGCTCAATGGCAGAGCAGACCCACCAAGGTACTGGAAAGACAGATGGGAAAGGGAGGCGTCACATAACACCGATGCACAGTGGCTGTTGGCTCTGACCACAGCAACCTCCCTGAACAGAATCCAGTCACCATCACAGTGGCAGACATTCAGGAAAGAGTCTTAGACATGAAAAATTGGACAGCACCAGGCCGTGACATGATCCACGCATACTGGCTAAAGAAGCTCACTGCACTCCACGAGTGCCTGGCAGCACAAAACCAGCTCACCCTTAATGGCTAACCCAAGGGCAAGGGCGTACGATCCTGAAGGATCCCTCAAAGGGTACAGTCCCATCCAACTATTGGCCAATAACCAGTTTTTCCACAACATGGAAGCACATGTCAGACATAATCGCGGCTAAGATAAGCAGGCGCATGAATCAATACATGAGCACAGCAGAGAAGGACATGGGCAAAAACACCAGGGGAGCCAAACACCAACTCCTGGTTGACCTAACAGTCGCCTGTGACTGCAGAACCCGTCAGACCAACCTGTGCACTGCCTGGACTGACTACAAGAAAGCCTATGACTCAATGCCACACACGTGGGTCACTGAATGCTTGGAGTTGTACAATATCAATAGGACTCTAAGGGCCTTCATTGCAAACTCGATGCGGTTGTGGAAAATGAGCTGTGAAACCAATGGCAAGCCACTTGCACAAGTGTCCATCAAATGTGGCATATACCAAGGAGACGCACTGTCCCCACTGCTTTTCTGCATAGGTCTGAACCCCCTCAGCCAAATCACCGACCACACTGGCTACGGATACCGACTCAGAAACGGGGCCACCGTCAGCCACCTCCTCTACATGGATGACATCAAGCAGTACGTTAAGAGTGAGAGAGACATCAACTCACTGATCCACACCACCAGGATTTACAGCACATACAGTGATGTAATGTCATTCGGGCTTGAGAAATGTAGTAGGATGGTGACAAAGAGAGGGAAGGTAGTCCACACAGAGGGGGTCTCACTCCCAGAGGGAACAATAGCAGACATTGAGAACAGTTGCAAGTACCTTGGTATCCCACAAGCAAATGGAAACCTTGAAGAGGCAACAAGGAAAGCAGCTACAACCAAATACCTGCAAGGAGTAAGGCAAGTCCAAGAAGCCAGCTCAATGGCAAGAACAAGCCACAGGCAAAAAACAGCTAGACAGCAAAGACAGTGAGCCGGAAGGAAGAAGGCCGAGGACTGAGTGAGTGTGGGAACCACTGTCAAAGATGAAATGTCCAAAATCCATAAGTACATCAAGGACAAGGCCCTGACAGATGATGTGCTCAGGGAATGTCTCAGACAGTGGAGCTCAGAGGAAGAGGTGCTGGAGGGACCATCATGGCAGGACAAGCCCCTACATGGAGCGTACCACTGAAACATAAGTGAAAGCATCTGACCAGAACTGAAGAAGCAGCTTGGATGAGCTGCGAAACATATTCAACCAAATAAACTCTGTCCAGTTGACAAATTAAATTTCTCCTTTTGTGAAATTTAATTTGAAATGGTTGATATCAAGAAATCTTATCAATGAATTGAGAGGGCTGGTCTGAAGAATAGCACAGAGGCCCTCATCCTGGCTGCACAGAAGCAGGCCTTGAGCACCCGAGCAATAGAGGCCCAGATCTACCACACCAGACAAGACCCAAGGTGTAGGCAGTGCAAAGAGGCACCTGAGAAAGTCCAGCACATAACTGCAGGGTGTAAGATGCTGGGAGGGAAAGCACACATGAAGCGACATAACCAAGTGGCAGACATAGTGTACAGAAACATCTGTGCAGAGTACGGGCTGGAGACCCCAAGGGCAAGGTGGGAAACACCTCTGAAGGTTGCAGAGAATGACCGAGCCAAGATCCTGTGGGACCTCCAGATACAGACTGACAGAATGGTGATGGCGAACCAACCAGACATAGTGGTGGTGGATAAGCAACAGAACAAAGCCGTGGTGGTGGACATTGCAATACCAAGCGATGGTAATATCAAGAAAAAGGAACACAAGAAATTAGAGAAATACCAGGGCCTCAAGGAAGAGCTGGAGAAGGCCTGGAAGGTGAAGGCTTCAGTGGTGTCTGCGGTGATCAGAGCACTCGGGGCTGTAACCCCCAAACTGGAGGAGTGGTTACAGCAGATCCCAGGAAAAACATCAAACATCTCCAGAAAAGTGCAGTAATAGGAAGAGCAAAGATACTGCGCAGAACTCTCAACGGCCTGAGATGGGTGAGGGAGACCAACCACCGTGGAATATATATATAAAAAAATGTGTTCCTCACCTTCCACGGTGGTTGGTCTCTCTCACCCTCATCCAGCTCGGGCCCTCTACCAGAGTCCTGGGAGCTTGAGAGTTCTGTGCAGTTTTTTTGCTGTTCCTAGTACTGCGCTTTTCCGGACTGAGATGTCTGATGTTTTTCCGGGTATCTGCTTTAGCCACTCTTCCAGTTTGGGGGTTACAGCACGAGTGCTCCGATTACCACGGGGACCACTGATGCCTTCATCTTCCAGGCCTTCTCCAGCTCTTCCTTGAGCCCCTGGTATTTCTCTAGTTTCTCGTGTTCCTTTTTCCGGATATTACCATCACTTGGTATTGCAATGTCCACCACCACGGCTTATATATATATATATATATATATATATATATATATATATATATATATATATATATATATATATATATATATATATATATATATGATTACACATGTGAACATGTGTAATGATCACATGCAACAACATCAATGCAGAGGGCATTGCAGGTGAGGGGGGTGCGGTACATGTCCTGCAGGGAGGGAAGAGAGACCCCCACGATTCTCTCAGCTGCCCTCACTACTCAGTTTAGCTTTTTCCGGCAGGACATGGTACACGTGCCATACCACACAGTGATGCAGCTGGTGAGGATGCTCTCTGTGGTGCCTCTTTAGAAGGTTCTCATGATGGGAGCTGGGGCTCTGGCTCTCTTCAGCAAGTAGAGTCTATGTTGGGCTTTACTGGCCAGTGGTGCAGTGTTCTTTGACCAGGAGAGGTCATCAAAGATATGCACACCCAGAAACTTGGTGCTGCTTACTCTCTCCACAGCAGCTCAGTTGATGGTGAGGGGGGCGTGCTGTGTGTGTTCTCCTGAAATCAACGACAATCTCCTTTGTCTTCTCCACATTGAGGGAGAGGTTGTTGTTACTGCACCACTTGACCAGGCAGCTCACCTCTCTCCTGTAGTGTGTCTCATTGACATTGCTGATGTGACCCAACACAGTTGTATCGTCCACAAACTTGATGAAGAGGTTGGACCTGTGTGATAGTGTGCAGTTGTGGGTCAGCAGGGTGAAGAGGAGGGAGCTCAGCACACATCATTGGGGAGCCTCTGTTTTCAGTGTGATGGTGCTGGAGGTGTTACAGCCGACCTGTACTGCCTGCGGTCTTCCTGTCAGGAAATCTAGGAGCCATTTGCACATCGAGGTGATGAACCCCAGCCTGTCTAGTTTGATTATGAGTTGCTGGGGGACGATTGTCATCAACAAGGCTGTATCTGCCAAGGCAAAACAACCAGGAATAAATATTTATGTGTAAGAACTGTTAATTAATCAACATTTGAAAATATACAATGTATGTATTTTGATGGTAAAGCCAGCAACACTACCCCTGTCTTGCACAGCCGTCCCAACAACCCTGATAACATGACGACGTCATGCCAACGTTGGGCCAACGTATGTGTATACGTTGGGCCAACGTTGGCAGTTGACGTTGGGCCGACGTCATTTTGCTCATTGGCAAGTGGTTGGGCCAACGTCATCAAAAGACGGTTGGCTAGACGTTGGTCCAACGTCTTGCCAACATTCAATAGGTCAGTTTCAGACGTTGGCCCTACGTCGGGCCAACGTATGTGTGGACGTTGGGCCAACGTTGGTAGTTGACGTTGGCCCAACGTTGGCAGTTGACGTTGGGCCAACGTAATTTTGCTCATTGGCAAGTGGTTGGGCCAACGTCATCAAAAGACGGTTGGCTAGACGTTGGCAGTTGACGTTGGGCCAACGTTAGCAGTTGACGTTGGGCCGACGTCATTTTGCTCATTGGCAAGTGGTTGGGCCAACGTCATCAAAAGACGGTTGGCTAGACGTTGGCAGTTGACGTTGGGCCAACGTTAGCAGTTGACGTTGGGCCGACGTCATTTTGCTCATTGGCAAGTGGTTGGGCCAACGTCATCAAAAGACGGTTGGATAGACGTTGGCCCAACGTCTACCCAACTATTAATTAGGCTTTTTATATACTGTATATATTGTACTACTAAATTGCATACTTTATGGAAAGTAATCACAGGTGAACAGTGCATGTAGGTTTTGTTGCAGTATTGCAACATTTATTGATAATACTTGAATTCATGTACACACATATTATCAAAATATAATGTTCAAGGGTGGTTCTTAATTACAATGTACAAAAAATGTTACCAAAATATATTGCTGAAGGCTGATTTGCAACAGAAAAAGTTAACTACATTTCAAATGCATTAAAATGCACTACAAGTTTCTGTGTACCTATATAAGTAGATGGAAATAAATGTAATGAGATCAACTTCTGAATGTAAAAATAAAATACTACCAACATGTCAAAACATACCTGAACAATCATGAGAAATCATAGCACCAAAACATAGCATATTTGCATACTTTTATCAACTAAACACACCCTAACTATGCATACACCGTGCGTGTGCCAGCACTGGATGGAATTACTAAGAAAATAACAACCAAAATTACGAACCCAAATCTTAGACAATATATCTAAAGTGAATTTCAAATACAAGCCGATAAACCACGTGGGACAAAATCCAGTTGGAAAATGGATAATTAGTCAATATTCAGTGAGTAATCTAGCACTTTTCACGGGTGACGGCACATACTTGAAAACCGATGGGATGTAGTCAGGTGAAAGCGGGTTGTCACTCTTTTTACCTAGGACACAAAATAAGTAACGTTAAGTAAAGAAACCACTAAGATTACACTGAGAAAAAATATTCACTATTCAATGATACAGGCAGTTTAAAATGTTGTGATGTCACATGAATGCAACCCATTAGCTAATACGTTTTTAGGTCTGGACATTAACCACCGCAGTGAGGTTTATATCGCCAACTAGACTGGGTTGGTAGATTAGGTTGAGGACGTTTCGGCTCGTCCGACTGAAATACAATCCACCCAGTTTAGTCGGTGATATTTATTGTCCAAAACAATAACTATCAGCACCATTTAAGATAATATTAAATGTATAATGTTTACGTGAAATTACCTGATATGAAATGGTCACTGCACAAGCGAAATCCATTAGGTGACAGGTTCCAACGCTCGGTTTTCTTCAGCGCGCTTCTTGCCCATTTTATCGCAGAAATCCATTTTCCCCTCCGAGCTGGATCTTTGGGAATGCGATAAAAGGCTTTATCTTTAACTTGTCCTCGGTGGTTTGTACATCCAGGGGCACAGCATGAGTCTACCATCGTTGTAAGCTGGAAGTTTTGTAGGCTAGTTAGTTAGTTTGTTTACAATAATTCCTGCCAAGATGGCGCCCGGTGGTGCATGCTGGGATAGCGTGACGTCATCTCCCGGAGCTCTATTGAAACGAATTGTCATTACAAACGTCGGCTCGACGGTCGCGCCAACGTCGTTAACCTGTGTCAGATATGACGGAATACCGAAAAATCGCGAACTTCAAACAACGTCGGTTCGACGTTGCGTAATGTTCGTTGGCTGCACGACGTCGTGTAGACGTCGGCTCGACGTCTAAGATTATACGTCGGCAACGCCGACGTCGGCAGGACGGATCAATGTTTTCAGGGAAGTAGCTCTTACTCAATCAAGATACAAGTCAGTGCTCCAGTTGGGTCAGTGACACAGACTTCCAGTGAACCAAGATCTTCCCATCAAAGTATCTGCTCTCATCATGATTCTTTTCATGAGACACAACAGCTAACAATAAATACATGTAACTTGATCGGTGCATGAACGTTTTTTGTTTCATGAATACTTGAAAAGATACAATTTGTGTACTTTGATGTTAAAGTCAGCAACACTACCCCAACAAATAGCACTTACTGCATTTACAAGTCAAGTCAGTGCTTTTGTCAGGGCAATGTGAATGATTGTGTGCAAAAAAATCTTCATAGTAACTTTCCTGCAGTTGTTGAGGTTAATGTCACAACCAAGACTACCCCAAAGAGAAGCACTTATGAATGTAAAAGCCATAAGTGAGTCAATTTGAGGTAATCTGAATGTGTATAATAAAAAGCAATCTTTAGTTTGATGCACAATGTTTTGCACAGCCGTCCCAACAAGTAGCACTTACTCAAATCAAGATACAAGTCAATGCTCTAGTTGGGTCAGTGACACAGACGTCCAGTGAACCAAGATCTTCCCATCAAAGTGTCTGCTCTCATCATGATCCTCTTCATGAGACACAACTAACAATAAATATATGTACCTTGATCGGTGCATGAACATTTTTTTTTTTCATGAATACTTGAAAAGATCCAATTTGTGTACTTTGATGTTCAAGTCAGCAACACTACTCCAACAAGTAGCACTTACTGCAAACTTCTTTGGTTCTTTTTTAAGACAATACGGTAATGTGTATTTACCTTGTTGACATGTTTCGGCTGCTAGCTGCGAGCCATCTTCAGAACTGTCACCGGTGTTGGTGGTGACATGTCGTATATCAGCTGTTGTTACTTCCTGTAGGCGTGGTCAGCCTGATTGACCTGGCAGGTCGCTCAGACTGACCACGCCTCCCGTCGCCTGGTGGTCTCTGGAGGAGGGTGTCCGAGGTGTGTGAAAGGAGGAACGCTCCGTCATCACGGTTAATGCTGTCCTTGCCTCCTTTCCTGATTTCAGTGGCCTCCCTGATCCAGCGTTTGAACTTGTTGTTTTCCGATCCGACGACCCGTGCACCGTCCCAATCCATAATGTGGTTATTTCTTTTACAGCGGTCTGATATGGCGGATTTTAGGTTTTCCTGCAATGCTTTGTCTTTTTGTGTTCTGGTGAGTCTCCCTGATGTTTCCTTTTCACATTCCTTTTGGTGTTCCTTTTTTCGGATGTGAAAAGCCCGGCCTGTTTCTCCTATGTATGATTTATTGCATGATTTGCATTGGATTTCGTAGATGGTGTTGCATTTTTGTTCTTGTGGGATTTTATCTTTGGGGTGTACTAGCTGTTGGCAGAGTTTTGTGTATGGTTTGACTACAGTGCTTATGTTGTGTTTTTTCATGGCTCTCTGGATGGGTTAAGTTATTCCTCTGATGTATGGTAGTGTGACTGTGTTCTTGTGATCCTGCTGCCCTCTATTGGTTTGTTGTGTTTTTTGTCGGGGTTTGTTGGTTTTATTGTTGACTTGTTGTCTGCCTTTGTTTATGGCCCAGTTGGGATATTGACATTGTTTGAGTGCTTGTATAATGTGTCTCTCCTCCTCTTCCCTGTCGGTTTGGTCTGTTATGAGTGTGGCCCGTTCGAATAGTGTCCTTACTACTGAAAGTTTATGTGCAGTAGGACGTTCGGATGTCCAGAGTAGATATTAGTCAACCTCTAAATAAGTGTGTAAAGTGTGGACTGCTAAACATAAGGTCGATTTCTTCTAAATCCTTTTTAGTCAATGAATTAATTCAGGACCATAACATTGATATTTTGGCCCTGACTGAAATTTGGCTTCAACCTGGTGATTTTGTGAGATTAAATGAGTCCACCCCTCCAAGTCATGTCAACTTTCTGAGTGCCAGGAGCACAGGTCGAGGTGGTGGTGTTGCAGCCATTTCTCATTCTGGCTTGTTGCTTTGTCCTAAAACTAATAAAGCATTTGGCTCGTTTGAAAGCCTCTGTCTATCAATAACCTGCCATAATTGGAAAAACCAAAAAGGTGTTTTATTTATAATAATTTACCGACCTCCTGGTCCTTACTCAGAGTTTTTAACAGAGTTCTCGGATTTTGTGTCGGGTTTGGTTGTAGACTGGGACAAAATTATAATACTTGGAGATTTTAACATTAAAACCGATCTGAAAGATGATTGTCTAAACAAAGCCTTTGGCGCTCTTTTGAATGACATCGGTTTTACTCAAAGTGTAAATCAGCCCACACACAGTCATAAGCACACATTGGATCTTGTTCTAACATATGGCATAGAGATCAGTGATCTAAAAGTCCTCCCACAAAATCCTATATTATCTGATCATTTTTTGATTACCTTTCAGTTTATTCTTAAAGATTTCTCTGTTCACCACAATAAAATAATAACTAAAAGAACAATTTCTGAAAAAGCTGTTACTAATTTCATAGAAATAATTGGGCCAATATTTAATGATTTGTCATGTGACCCAGCTGGGGATGGTTTAGATCCCATCAAAAGTGACCAATTTGTTGATAAGACCATGGATTCTTTGAAAACTGCCCTTGATGCAGTTGCTCCACTAAAACAGAAAGTTGTCAGGCCAAGGCGATCTGCTCCATGGTATAATGAAAAATTGCGCGCACACAAACAAAAGGTTAGGAGAATTGAGAAAAGTTACCGTAAAGCACACTCAGTGCAGTCTTTAAAAGCATGGAAAACCTGCCTTTTGTCCTATAAGCAGGCGTTGCGTGTGGCCCAAACCAGTTACTATTCCAATCTAATTGAAGTAAACAAAAATAATCCTAGGTTCTTATTCAGCACTGTAGCCAGGCTGACTAACTGCCACAGTGCAGTAGAACCTTCTATCCCAATTACCCTCAGTTCTGAGGATTTCCTGACATTTTTTAATAATAAGATCATTACTATAAGAGATAAAATAAATGAAATTGCCCCTACTTTTAATTCTGAGCAAGTTCAAGCTGTAAGAGTAGGGTCTCAATTAAACTCATGTTCAGTTTTGGTGGGATCTGAATTATCCTCACTTGGTCCAGTTTTTGAGAAATTTGCCATTCTAAATCATGCAGAATTAACTTCTGCCTTTATGTCCTCTAAATCCTCAACTTGTATGTTAGACCCAATCCCAAGTAGACTTTTCAAAGAAATTCTCCCTCTAATTATTGATCCTATTCTTAATATAATAAATACTTCACTGGAAAGTGGTTACGTGCCTCAGTCTTTTAAATATGCGGTAATTAAGCCGCTCCTAAAAAAAGCCTAATCTTGATCCTGACCTCTTAGCCAATTACAGACCTATTTCAAATCTTCCGTTTATTTCTAAAATTCTGGAGAGAATTGTAATTAAACAGCTTTGTCGTCATCTGCAGGAAAATAATTTATTTGAAAAATTTCAATCTGGATTCAGAACTCATCATAGCACTGAAACAGCCCTGGTTAAAGTAACAAATGATTTATTATTGGCTGCTGACAATGGTCAGGTCTCAATACTGGTTCTGTTGGACCTCAGCGCAGCTTTTGACACAATCGACCACAACATTCTACTGCAGAGGTTAGAATGTGATGTGGGCATCAGAGGAACTGCCCTCAGCTGGTTTAAATCCTATTTATCTGATAGGTACCAGTTTGTAAATGTTAACCAGAGCTCCTCACAGTGCTCTAAAGTAGCCTACAGGGTGCCACAGGGTTCAGTTCTGGGTCCAGTTCTGTTTACCCTTTATATGATACCGTTAGGTAATGTCATCCGAAAGCACGGTATCAATTTCCACTGTTATGCAGATGACACCCAGCTGTACCTATCAATGAAACCTGATCAGACTAATCAAATCGAAAGGCTTAGTGACTGTGTGAGGGACATAAAAACATGGATGACCTTTAATTATTTACTGCTTAACCCTGAAAAAACTGAAGTCATTCTATTAGGCCCTAAACACCTACGAGACTCTATTGTGGTTTTGTCCCGGCCTGCAGCTGGGCTCGATGTAAAGTTTGACTCTCTAACTGAGCAGATAATCACATTGGACAATGTCAGTGTAGCCTCCAGCTCCACTGTAAGAAATCTTGGAGTCCTATTTGATCAAGAGCTCTCATTTAAAGCACACATAAGCCATGTCTGTAAAACGGCTTATTTTCATTTACGCAATATAGCCAAAATTAGAAATGTACTGCCAAAAAATGATGCTGAAAAACTTGTCCATGCTTTTGTCACTTCGAGGTTAGACTACTGTAACTCCCTGCTTGCAGCTTGCCCTAAAAGCTCTATAAAAAGCCTTCAATTGGTTCAAAATGCAGCAGCAAGAGTACTAACAGGTACTAAAAAACGAGAGCACATTACTCCAGTATTAAAAAATCTTCATTGGCTTCCGGTTGAGTTTAGAGTAAAATTTAAAATTCTTCTTCTAACCTATAAAGCTGTAAATGACATGGCCCCTTCCTACATTAAAGATGAAATTGTACCTTATCATCCTAACCATTCACTCCGCTCTCAAAATGCTGCACTATTGGTGGTTCCTAGAGTCGCTAAAAGTACTTTAGGAGGTAGAGCTTTTAGGTACCAAGCACCCTTGTTGTGGAATCAGCTCCCTGCTCATGTCAAAGAAGCTGACACAGTCTCTACATTTAAGATTAGGCTCAAAACGTTCCTCTTTGAATCAGCTTATGGTCAGGTCAGTTAGGAACAGAAACTAAACCCATAGGCCTAGTTAAGCTGCTCTAGGAGATATATTACTGGGGAAAGTATGGCAACTTGAGCACTGTCCTCTGGTTTCTCCTACTTTTTCTCCTCCTACTGAATATTCAATTACTAGTTCATTCGTTGTCTGTTCTTTGCTATTCACATGTTGTCCCTGTCCCACTCCCCTTTTGGGGAGTGTAACTGTTTCAGATGCTGCTGTTCCAGTTTGGACCGCTGCTGCCCCCTAGTGTCGAGGACCTGGACCCCTCCTCTCCTTCCCTATCCTGGATTAACTGTCCTCGTCCTGCTAGATTAGTAGTTTCATCTGCCTGTCCGTCCTTAGGAGTAGGATCTCTCCTTCACTGTGGTTCTCCTCGAGGTTTCTCCGTTTTCCCATTGGGTTTTTTGGAGTTTTTCCTTGCCGAGAAGGAGGGTCTAAGGACAGGAGATGCTGGGACAATCATCCATTTGCCTGCTTGTTGTTGAACATTCTGTATTTTTGTTTTTTGAATGTTTCTTCTGCTTTATTAATCAACAATTTTGTGAAGTCCGCCGAGATAACTCTTGTTGTAATTTTGGGCTATACAAAAATAAATTGAATTGAATTGAATTGAATATTGGTCGGTGTGCGTAGGTTTCCTGTATACTGTTATTTTGATGTTGCTGTCTGCGATGTGGTGGATTTTTATGTCCAAAAATGATATTGCTCCGTCTTTCTCCTCCTCATGTGTGAACTGAATGTTACCGGTTCTGTCTTGTGTGTTGAGATGGTCCGTGAGTTCTTGGGTGTGTCCTTGCTGTATTTTTTCCAGGATGTCGTCTACATAGCGTTTCCAGAAAGTTAAACGGCATTGTGGGGGTGCTGTGTTGAATGCTTTTTGTTCCAAGTCCTCCATGAAAAAACTGCTCATTATTGCGGATAGTGGATCTCCCATTGCGAACCCCTCCTTCTGTCTGTAAATGATGTTATGGTATTGGAAATATGTAGATTTGGCCACGAAGTGTAATAGTTGCGTAATATCTTCAACAGTTAAATTTGTGCGTTTTTTGAGTGTGTGACATGTCCGTGTGCACCTCACCTGAGAGGTGATTGGTGGGCGTCACCGAGCAGTGCCCATAAAGCCTCGCAGGAGCGGCGCGCGCAACCATACAACTTTGATTTGGTGCGGCCGTGGCACCGTGTGGCGGCCGGCTGCTTCTCTGTTTGGAGCATGTTTGAGTGCCTGGGCGCGGAGGTTCGGCTTGCGCCGTGGGTGCAGGACACCTCGCTTTGGGATCCTGAGCTGCGGCGTGAACACGCTGCAGTCGGCGTAGCGTTTTCCCCTCCTCCTGCTGGCCGTGGGCACAGTCCGGAGCGCGGGGCGACGCCCCAGAAGGGAGCCGTTGCTTTGTGTTGTTTGTCTCTACCGTCTGTCCATTAAAAAAGAAAAAAAAAGTTTAAAGGTCCCACTTCTTCGGACAGTTGAGTGCGCGCGCCCGAAGCCAGCAGCGTCTGGAGGCCGCTGGCTTCTGCCCGAGCGCGCTGCCGCTGTGGGACATTCAAGTGCACTCTGTTAATCAGTGCTCCTGTTCTGCATAGGGATGGACATTTAACTTATTGTATTCACAGCGACATGGACAATTTACGAACTGTTTAATTTTTCTTATTTTACTTTAATAGGTCAATTTAAGTTTGGTAAGTTACAATTTATTCATTTTTGCTGTTTTATTAAATTTGAGTTGTTTTTGCTTACATTTGACTTGTTGCTTTATGTTTTGCCTGGCTTGTTTTTCATTTGCATGGTTTTGTGATTTGTTTTTTTTTTCATTGTTAATAATTTGCTTGTTTAACTTGTTTAGCATTATTTACAGTTATTTCATTGTTTAAATTGCCGTTTGCTGTGGGTTCAATGTTTTTAACGTTTTTTAACAATTTCTATAGGCCTATAGCATTTTAAAAAAAGACTGTGACAAAATAAAGTAGTGTGGTATTTTTCTGAACCTTGGCATACGTCTCACTCGTGTCCGACGACTTGTGCGGCCCTACAGTGAAATCAGTGCATTGGTCCCGAGGCCATCTCCTCGGGTGGCGTTGTTTCATAGTCTTTTATCTAGATTATTTCCATCGACACCCCTCATGCCACAAGTGTTCTGTCCTTTCTGAGTTTTTCCTGTACTACTTGTAGTGTAACATCCACGGGTGTTTTGGTGAAGAGTGAGATGACGTCATGTGATATGAATATTTCGTCCGGAGCTACTGTGATGTTTTTTAGATCCTGTGCCAATTGTTTTGCGTTCTTGTAGTGGAATTTTGTTTGACTGATGAGTGGTTTTATTTTTTGTCAGATTGTATGTGACTGAACCTATGCCATCGACTATCGGGCGGAGTGGTGTATCTTTTTTGTGAATTTTCAGTTCTGAAGATGGCTCGCAGCTAGCAGCCGAAAAATGTCAACAAGGTAAATACACGTTACCGTATTATCTTAAAAAAGAACCTAAGAAGTTTAAAGTACAAAAGAAGACAAAATGAACATCTTCGGTTTAGCACTTACTGCATTTACAAGCCAAGTCGGTGCTTTTGTCAGGGTAATGTGAATGATTGTGTGCAAAAAAATCTTCATAGCAACTTTCCTGCAGTTGTTGAGGTTAATGTCACAACCAAGACTACCCCAAAGAGAAGCACTTATGAATGTAAAAGCCATAAGTGAGTCAATTTGAGGTCATCTAAATGTGTATAATAAAAAGCAATCTTTAGTTTGATGTACAATGTCTCGCACAGCCGTCCCAACAAGTTACAAGATAGAATTTGTGTACATTGATGTTAAAGTGAGCAACACTACCCCAACAAGTAGCACTTACTGCATTTACAAGTCAAGTCGATGCTTTTGTCAGGGTAATGTGAATGATTGTGTGCAAAAAAATCTTCATAGCAACTTTCCTGCAGTTGTTGAGGTTAATGTCACAACCAAGACTACCCCAAAGAGAACCACTTTTGAAAGCCATAAGTGAGTCAATTTGAGGTAATCTGAATGTGTATAATAAAAAGCAATCTTTAGTTTGATGTACAATGTCTTGCACAGCCGTCCCAACAAGTAGCACTTACTCAAGTCAAGATACAAGTCAATGCTCTAGTTGGGTCAGTGACAGACATCCAGTGAACCAAGATTTTCCCATTAAAGTGTCTGCTCTCATCATGATCCTCTTCATGAGACACAACTAACAATAAATATATGTAACTTGATCGGTGCATGAACATTTTTTTTTTCATGAATACTTAAAAAGATACAATTTGTGTACTTTGATGTTAAAGTCAGCAACACTACCCCAACAAGAAGCACTTACTGCATTTACAAGTCAAGTCGATGCTTTTGTCAGGGTAATGTGAATGACTGTGTACAATGAAATCTTCATAGTGACTTTCCTATAGTTGTTGATGTTAATGTCACAACCAAGACTACCCCAAAGAGAAGCACTTATGAATGTAAAAGCCATAAGTGAGTCAATTTGAGGTAATCTGAATGTGTATAATAAAAAGCAATCTTTAGTTGGATGTACAATGTCTTGCACAGCCGTCCCAACAAGTAGCACTTACTCAAATCAAGATACAAGTCAATGCTCCAGTTGGGTCAGTGACACAGACGTCCAGTGAACCAAGATTTTCCCATTAAAGTGTCTGCTCTCATCATAATCCTCTTCATGAGACACAACTAACAATAAATACATGTAACTTGATCGGTGCATGAACATTTTTTTTTCATGAATACTTGAAAAGATACAATTTGTGTACTTTGATGTGAAAGTCAGCAACACTACTCCAACAAGTAGCACTTACTGCATTTACAAGTCAAGTCAGTGCTTTTGTCAGAGTAATGTGAATGACTGTGTATAATGAAATCTTCATAGTAACTTTCCTATAGTTATTGAAGTTAATGTCACAACCAAGACTACCCCAAAGAGAAGCACTTATGAATGTAAAAGCCATAAGTGAGTCAATTTGAGGTAACCTGAATGTGTATAATAAAAAGCAATCTTTAGTTTGATGTACAATGTCTTGCACAGCCGTCCCAACAAGTAGCACTTACTCAAATCAAGATACAAGTCAATCCTCCAGTTGGGTCAGTGACACAGACTTCCAGTGAACCAAGATCTTCTCATCAAGTGTATGCTTTCCATAGGATCCTCTTCGAGTGTCTTCATGGCTGCCTCAGCTGAGTTGTGCTATCTTAGGTGAAGGATTCTCCAATATAAGCACGGTATGCCATTTGAAGTCACTATAGACCCACCTTCTATTCAGTGTCCCAACGACTGTGGTAATGGCCAGACTGGCAGTGTGTTCTCATTGTGTAGTCAATTTACATATAAGCCATCAACAAAGCTGTTTCTGCAGAGGCAAAACAACCGGGAATAAATACATTTATGTGTATGAACTGTTACTTAATCAATATTTGAAAATATACAATGCATGTATTTTGATGATAAAGCCAGCAACACTACCCCAACAAATAGCACTTACTGCATTTACAAGTCAAGTCGATGCTTTTGTCAGAGTAATGTGAATGACTGTGTACACTGAAATCTTCATAGTAACTTTCCTATAGTTGTTGAAGTTAATGTCACAACCAAGACTACCCCAAAGAGAAGCACTTATGAATGTAAAAGCCATAAGTGAGTCAATTTGAGGTAACCTGAATGTGTATAATAAAAAGCAATCTTTAGTTTGATGTACAATGTCTTGCACAGCCGTCCCAACAAGTAGCACTTACTCAAGTCAAGATACAAGTCATGGCTCTAGTTGGGTCAGTGACACAGACGTCCAGTGAACCAAGATTTTCCCATCAAAGTGTCTGCTCTCATCATGATCCTCTTCATGAGACACAACTAACAATAAATATATGTAACTTGATTGGTGCATGAACATTTTTTTTTCAGGAATACTTGAAAAGATACAATTTGTGTACTTTGATGTGAAAGTCAGCAACACTACCCCAACAAGTAGCACTTACTGCATTTACAAGTCAAGTCAGTGCTTTTGTCAGAGTAATGTGAATGATTGTGTGCAAAAAAATCTTCATAGCAACTTTCCTGCAGTTGTTGAGGTTAATGTCACAACCAAGACTACCCTAAAGAGAAGCACTTATGAATGTAAAAGCCATAAGTGACTCAATTTGAGGTCATCTGAATGTGTTTAATAAAAAGCAATTTTTACTTTGATGTACAATGTCTTGCACAGCCGTCCCAACAAGTAGCACTTACTCAAATCAAGTTACAAGTCAATGCTCCAGTTGGGTCAGTGACACAGACTTCCAGTGAACCAAGATTTTCCCATCAAAGTGTCTGCTCTCATCATGATCCTCTTAATGAGACACAACTAACAATAAAAACATGTAACTTGATTGGTGCGTGAACATTTTTTTTTTTTTTCATGAATACTTGAAAAGATACAATTTGTGTACTTTGATGTTAAAGTCAGCAACACTACCCCAACAAGAAGCACTTACTGCATTTACAAGTCAAGTCGATGCTTTTGTCAGAGTAATGTGAATGACTGTGTACATTGAAATCTTCATAGTAACTTTCCTGCAGTTGTTGATGTTAATGTCACAACCAAGACTACCCCAAAGAGAAGCACTTATGAATGTAAAAGCCATAAGTGAGTCAATTTGAGGTAATCTGAATGTGTTTAATAAAAAGCAATCTTTAGTTTGATGTACAATGTCTTGCACAGCCGTCCCAACAAGTAGCACTTACTGAAGTCAAGATACAAGTCAGTGCTCCAGTTGGGTCAGTGACACAGACGTCCAGTGAACCAGATCGTCCCATCAAGTGTATGCTTTCCACAGGATCCTCTTCGAGTGTCTTCATGGCTGCCTCAGCTGAGTTGTGCTTTCTTAGGTGAAGGATTCTCCAATATAAGCACGGTATGCCATTTGAAGTCACTATAGCCCCACCTTCTATTCAGTGTCCCAACGACTGTGGTAATGGCCAGTCTGGCAGTGTGTTCTCATTGTGTAGTCAATTTACATATAAGCCATCAACAAAGCGGTTTCTGCAGAGGCAAAACAACCGGGAATAAATACATTTATGTGTATGAACTGTTAATTAATCAACATTTGAAAATATACAATGCATATATTTTGATGATAAAGCCAACAACACTACCCCAACAAGAAGCACTTACTGCATTTACAAGTCAAGTCAGTGCTTTTGTCAGAGTAATGTGAATGACTGTGTATAATGAAATCTTCATAGTAACTTTCCTGCAGTTGTTGAGGTTAATGTCACAACCAAGACTACCCCAAAGAGAAGCACTTATGAATGTAAAAGCCCTAAGTGAGTCAATTTGAGGTAATCTGAATGTGTATAATAAAAAGCAATCTTTAGTTTGATGTACAATGTCTTGCACAGCCGTCCCAACAAGTAGCACTTACTCAAATCAAGTTACAAGTCAATGCTCCAGTTGGGTCAGTGACACAGCCTTCCAGTGAACCAGATCTTCCCATCAAGTGTATGCTTTCCACAGGATCCTCTTCGAGTGTCTTCATGGCTGCCTCAGCTGAGTTGTGCTATCTTAGGTGAAGGATTCTCCTATATAAGCACGGTATGCCATTTGAAGTCACTATTGCCCCACCTTCTATTCAGTGTCCCAACGACTGTGGTAATGGCCAGTCTGGCAGTGTGTTGTCATTGTGTAGTCAATTTACATATAAGCCATCAACAAAGCGGTTTCTTAAGAGGCAAAACAAGCGAGAATAAATACATGTATGTGTATGAACTGTTAATTAATCAACATTTGAAAATATACAATGCATGTATTTTGAAGTTAAAGCCAGCAACACAACCCCAACAAGTAGCACTTACTGCATTTACAAGTCAAGTCGATGCTTTTGTCAGGGTAATGCGAATGATTGTGTGCAAAAAAATCTTCATAGCAACTTTCCTGCAGTTGTTGAGGTTAATGTCACAACCAAGACTACCCCAAAGAGAAGCACTTATGAATGTAAAAGCCATAAGTGAGTCAATTTGAGGTAATCTGAATGTGTATAATAAAAAGCAATTTTTAGATTGATGTTCAATGTCTTGCACAGCCGTCCCAACAAGAAGCACTTACTCAAATCAAGATACAAGTCAATCCTCCAGTTGGGTCAGTGACACAGACGTCCAGTGAACCAAGATTTTCCCATCAAAGTGTCTGCTCTCATCATGATCCTCTTCATGAGACACAACCAACAATAAATATATGTATATACAAACTTCCGGCGCTGGTGAGAGCCGCAGCTGGTTACATCGCGCTCCTCTATTTTCCAACTTTTTTTGCTCTTTACCTTCTTTGTGTGTTTGTACTTTTTGTAAATCGTGTGTATAAAGTTAAGTACTTCAGAAACGCGTTGGTTCTGCTTCGCTTCAACTTTTCTTTTGTTGGATTTTCGCCAATTTTCACCGGCGCGATGTGCGTGGGCCCGCGACCCCCCATTGTATACACAAGAGATCAGCTGTTAGCGCTGCGCAGCGCTGTAGTGTTCCCCCGAGACCGCCATGACATCCCGGCGGAGCTGCTACGGAAGACGCGCAGGGGCCGACGTGCCGGACGCAAACTCCGGGAAAAGAAGAGACGCTTCAGACCTGTGCTCCCCTCTCTCATCGCGGGAAACGTGCGGTCTATTTCGAACAAGACGGACGAATTAGCGGCGCTCACGCGATATCAGCGGGAATACAGAGACAGCAGCATCATGCTTTTCACGGAGTCCTGGTTGACCCCGCAAATCCCGGATTCAGCTGTTGCTATGGACAACTTTCACCTGCTGCGCGCAGACAGGACGGCAGAGAGTGGTAAGAAGAAAGGAGGAGGTCTGGCTCTGTTTGTGAATGAGAAGTGGTGCAAAGCTGGTCACTGTACAGTGAAGGAACAGCTGTGTAACAGAGACATTGAGCTGCTGGCTGTTAGCATGAGGCCATACAGTCCCTGACAAAAGTCTTGTCGCTTATCCATTTTGTAGAAACAAAAGCTTATAACCTGACTTTAAATTAATCGATTGGTTTTAGAAATGTCTCATATGAAAGCTAAAACCCTCCCAAATTATGCCCAATATACTAAAATAAATTTGCTTCACTGAAGAAAGACTGATCATTTAATGAACACAGAAAGGTCAGATTTTGGCAAGACAAAAGTCTTGTCGCCTACAGAAAATTGAACAAATAATTTACTTCAAATACAAAAATATGTTGCATAACGTCAGTGAATTAAGTAGTGGTGCTGTGAGATCCATATTTCATATCTTGTATGACTTCCATGAGCTTGAAGGACTGCATCCATGCGGTTCGACAATGATTCATACAATTTGTTGATGAAGTCATCAGGAATAGCAAAGAAAGCAGTCTTACATGCCTCCCAGAGTTCATCAAGATTCTTTGGTTTTGCCTTCCATGCTTCCTCTTTCATTCTACCCCAGACATGCTCAATGATGTTCATGTCTGGTGACTGGGCTGGCCAGTCCTGGAGCACCTTGATCTTCTTCGCCTTGAGGAACTTTGATGTAGAGATAGAAGTATGCGATGGAGCACCATCCTGCTGCAAAATTTGACCCCTTTTATGGTTGGGAATGTAAGAGGTAGCTAATACTTCTTGATATTTTAGGCTATTGATATTGCCTTCCACCCTGCAAATGTCTCGCACACCCCCATACTGGATGTAACCCCAGACCATGATTTTTCAGCCACCAAACTTAACTGTTTTCTGGGTGAATCTTGGATCCATGCGGGCTCCAGTAGGTCTCCTGCAATATTTGCGGCGGCTGTGATGTAATTCAACCGAGGATTCATCTGAGAAATCCACCTTCTGCCACTTTTCCAGTGTCCATCCTTTTAGCAGGCTGTGGGCCTTGGCAAATGCCACACGGTTTTTTAATTGCCTTTTGTTTAGAGCTGGTTTCTGTGCACTGATTCGACCATGGAGGCCATTTCGAGACAGAATTCTACAAACTGTTGTGGTTGACACAGGGACTTGAGGTGACCAGGCCTGGTGGAGCTCTGCTGCAGTGGAAAAGGGGCTGGCCTTGGATTTTCGAATCAACAAACGGTCCTCCCGAGCAGTTGTCTTGCGGGGTCTGCCGGACCTGGGCTTGTCAAAAACATCTCCAGTCTTTTCAGATCTTTTTTTTATTCTTTGTACTTGACGCTGAGACACATTGAAGGTGTCAGCCACCTCAGCAGTGGATCTGGTCTTCAGCCTCTTGATAATTAACGCTTTGGTCTCAGGGTGGATCTTAGGCATGTTGTCAGAGGTCAAGTTGCAGTTGATGTGAAGGTCTGGTGTGCTGGGGTTCTTTTTATACACACCCACTAATTGGTTGATCAGTAACTGATCACAGGTGAGGCTGTAATCTAGGATTGGGTGCATCATATGACAAGGCGACAAGACTTTTGTCTTGCCAAAATCTGACCTTTCTGTGTTCATTAAATGATCAATCTTTCTTCAGTGAAGCAAATTTATTTTAGTATATTGAGCATAATTTGGGAGGGTTTTAGCTTTCATATGAGACATTTCTAAAACCAATCGATTAATTTAAAGTCAGGTTATAAGCTTTTGTTTCTACAAAATGGATAAGCGACAAGACTTTTGTCAGGGACTGTACAGTCTGACAGCAGCAGGAAGGAAAGACCTGCGAAATCTCTCCTTCCCACAGCGAGGGTGAATCAGTCTGTCACTGATGCTGCTCTCCAGAGCAGACAGGGCGTCCTGCAGGGGGTGACCCTCATGGTCCAGCATAGACATGAGTTTAGCCAGGACCCTCTTGTCCCCCACCTGCTGCACCGAGTCCAGAGGACAGCCCAGGACTGAGCTGGACTTCTTGATGATCTTGTCCAGCTTCTTCCTCTCCCTCTCTGTGACACTGCTGCTCCAGCAGACCACACCGTACAGGATGGCTGATGCCACCACAGAGTCATAGAAGGTCCTCAGGAGTGGCCCTCTCACTCCAAAGGACCGCAGTCTCCTCAGGAGATAGAGCCGACTCTGGCCCTTCCTGTACAGTGCATCTGTGTTATGAGTCCAGTCCAGTTTATTGTTCAGATGCACACCCAGGTACTTGTAAGAGTCCACTCTCTCAATGTCTCTTCCCTGGATGTTCACTGGTGAGGGGGCAGTAGAGTGGCGTCTGCGGAAGTCCACCACCATCTCCTTGGTCTTCCCCGCGTTGATGAAAAGATGGTTCCGGTGACACCAGTCCACAAAGTCCTGTGTTAGTCCTCTGTACTCCGCGTCATCATCATCCGTGATGAGACCGATGATGGCGGAGTCATCGGAGAACTTCTGCAGGACGCAGCTGTCCGTGTTGTGTCTGAAGTCTGCAGTGTAGAGGGTGAAGAGGAAGGGCGCGAGGACAGTGCCCTGGGGTGCCCCCACACTGCAGGTCAGTAGGTCAGACACACAGTCCTGGGCTCTCACAAACTGGGGCCGGTTTGTGAGGTAGTCCAGGATCCACTCAGCCAGGTCACAGTCCACTCCTGCCCACTCCAGCTTGTCCCTCAGGAGCAGCGGCTGGATGGTGTTGAAAGCACTGGAGAAGTCAAAGAACAAGATTCTCACAGTGCTGCCGGGCCTCTCCAGATGGGACAGTGAGCGGTGCATCAGAGAGATGATGGCGTCCTCCACTCCGATGCCAGGCCGATACGCGAACTGCAGCGGGTCCATCGCTGAGCTCACCGTAGAGCGGAGGTGACCCAGGACGAGCCTCTCCAGAGTCTTCATCAGATGAGACGTGAGAGCCACTGGCCTGAAGCTGTTGAGGTCCTTGGCGTGCGGTGTCTTGGGCACAGGTACCACACAGGAGGTCTTCCAGAGCTGTGGCACCACCTTCAGCTTCAGGCTCAGGTTGAAGACATGCTCCATAACTCCACACAGCTCATCTGCACAGGACTTAAGGAGCCTGGGGCTGATCCCGTCTGGTCCAGCAGCCTTCCTACTCCTTATCCGGCTCAGTTCTCTCCTAACCTGAGCTGTTGTGACAGACAAAGAGCAGGGGTGTGTGCTGGAGGTCTGGCTGAGTTCTTGATGTGGATTCGGGGGCTGGGGGGCTGAGGCAGAGGTGTGAAGTGGTGGCCGTCTGGGCCTTTGTGCAGGAGACAGGGTGAGCCCATGCAGCGGTGCGGGGGGAGGAGTGGGTGATTGATCAAACCTCAGGAAGTGAGAATTCAGATCGTTCACCCACTGTTGGTCTCCCTGTGTCTGGACGGGCGGAGGGCTGAAGCCAGAGACACTCTTCATACTTCTCCACACCTCCCTGACATTCCGCTGCTGCAGCTGCTGTTCCATCTTCCTCCTGAAGTTGGCCTTAGCCTGTCTGATCTTCTTCCTCAGCTTCCTCTGTACAGTCCTCAGCTCCTCTTTGTTCCCAGACCTGAAAGCTCTCTTCTTCTCCTTCAGCAGAGCTTTGATGTCCGAGTTAATCCACGGCTTGTTGTTTGGAAAACACCGCACGGTCCGAGAGGGTACAGTGTTTTCAAAACAGAAGTTAATATAGTCCGTAATACAGTCCGTGATAGCATTGATGTCCTCCCCATGAGGCTGGCAGAGCTCTGTCCACACAGTGGTGCTAAAGCAGTCCCTCAGAGCCTCCTCGCTCTCTGCTGTCCACCTCTTCACCACTCGGGGTTCCACAGGCTGCCTGCGCACAAGTGGTTCGTACACAGGCCTCAAATGGATGATGTTGTGGTCTGCTCTTCCCAGGGGGGGAGGGGTGATGAGATGTAGGCCTCCTTGACGTTGGCAAAGAATAAGTCCAAAGTTTTATTGTCTCTTGTGGGGCAGGTCACATACTGGGTGTATGTTGGCAGGACAGATGAGGGAGATGCATGGTTGAAGTCCCCGGTGGTGAGGAAGAGGGCCTGTGGATGCTGAGTCTGAAGAGAGCTGATGCAGGAGAGCAGAGTGTCACAAGCATTCTCCGCATTAGCACTGGGAGGAATATACACAGCCAGTGTGATGACGTGTGAAAACTCCCGGGGCAGGTAGAATGGCCTCATGCTAACAGCAAACAGTTCAATGTCTTTATTACACATCTGCTCCTTCACTGTACAGTGACTAGATTTGCACCATTTCTCGTTCACAAACAGCGCTAGTCCTCCTCCCTTCTTCTTCCCGCTCTCCTCCGTCCTGTCCGCGCGCAGCAGCTGAAAGTTGTCCACGGTGACGGTAGAGTCCGGGATTAGCGGTGTTAGCCACGTCTCCGTAAAAACAATGATGCTAGCGTCCCTGTACTCCCGATGGAATCTAACGAGCGCTGCGAGCTCGTCCGTCTTGTTAACGAGGGAGCGCACGTTCCCCGTAACAACGGAGGGGAGAACCGATCTGCAGCGTCTCTTCTTTTCCCGGAGTTTACGTCCCGCACGGCGTCCACGGCGTGTCGTCCGTAGAATCTCCTCGGAGATGACATGCCTGTCCCGGGGGAACACAACAGCGCTGCAGAGCGCCATCAGCTGATCCATTGTGTAGATGAGGCGTCAGGGTCCCGTACACATTTTAAGCCGAGACAGGTAAATAATCCCCCAAAAGTGCGGAAAAATGCAGCGTCGAGTGCAGCCCAAGCTTAACAATCAATGTTGCGAAAAATATTTACAAAAGTGGGGAGATTTAAGGGCAAAAAGTTAGAAAAGTTCCGAAAAGTGCGGGAGCGCTGTGACGGGCAGCTAGCGCAGCGCCAGCGCCGGAAGTATTTGTGACAGCGCCGGAAGTAGTTGTGCTTTCTTAGGTGAAGGATTCTCCAATATAAGCACGGTATGCCATTTGAAGTCACTATAGCCCCACCTTCTATTCAGTGTCCCAACGACTGTGGTAATGGCCAGTCTGGCAGTGTGTTCTCATTGTGTAGTCAATTTACATATAAGCCATCAACAAAGCGGTTTCTGCAGAGGCAAAACAACCGGGAATAAATACATTTATGTGTATGAACTGTTAATTAATCAACATTTGAAAATATACAATGCATATATTTTGATGATAAAGCCAGCAACACTACCCCAACAAGAAGCACTTACTGCATTTACAAGTCAAGTCAGTGCTTTTGTCAGAGTAATGTGAATGACTGTGTACAATGAAATCTTCATAGTAACTTTCCTGCAGTTGTTGAAGTTAATGTCACAACCAAGACTACCCCAAAGAGAAGCACTTATGAATGTAAAAGCCATAAGTGAATCAATTTGAGGTAATCTGAATGTGTTTAATAAAAAGCAATCTTTAGTTTGATGTACAATGTCTTGCACAGCCGTCCCAACAAGAAGCACTTACTCAAGTCAAGATACAAGTCAATGCTCAAGTTGGGTCAGTGACACAGACTTCCAGTGAACCAGATCTTCCCATCAAGTGTATGCTTTCCATAGGATCCTCTTCGAGTGTTTTCATGGCTGCCTCAGCTGAGTTGTGCTATCTTAGGTGAAGGATTCTCCAATATAAGCACGGTATGCCATTTGAAGTCACTATAGCCCCACCTTCTATTCAGTGTCCCAACGACTGTGGTAATGGCCAGTCTGGCAGTGTGTTCTCATTGTGTAGTCAATTTACATATACGCCATCAACAAAGCGGTTTCTGAAGAGGCAAAACAAGCGAGAATAAATACATGTATGTGTATGAACTGTTAATTAATCAACATTTGAAAATATACAATGCATGTATTTTGAAGTTAAAGCCAGCAACACAACCCCAACAAGTAGCACTTACTGCATTTACAAGTCAAGTCGATGCTTTTGTCAGGGTAATGCGAATGATTGTGTGCAAAAAAATCTTCATAGCAACTTTCCTGCAGTTGTTGAGGTTAATGTCACAACCAAGACTACCCCAAAGAGAAGCACTTATGAATGTAAAAGCCATAAGTGAGTCAATTTGAGGTAATCTGAATGTGTATAATAAAAAGCAATCTTTAGTTTGATGTACAATGTCTTGCACAGCCGTCCCAACAAGTAGCATTTACTCAAGTCAAGATACAAGTCAATGCTCTAGTTGGATCAGTGACACAGACGTCCAGTGAACCAAGATTTTCCCATCAAAGTGTCTGCTCTCATCATGACCCTCTTCATGAGACACAACTAAAAATAAATATATGTAACTTGATCGGTGCATGAACATTTTTTTTTTCATGAATACTTAAAAAGATACAATTTGTGTACTTTGATGTTAAAGCCAGCAACACTACCCCAACAAGTAGCACTTACTGCATTTACAAGTCAAGTCGATGCTTTTGTCAGGGTAATGCAAATGATTGTGTGCAAAAAAATCTCCATAGCAACTTTCCTGCAGTTGTTGAAGTTAATGTCACAACCAAGACTACCCCAAAGAGAAGCACTTATGAATGTAAAAGCCATAAGTGAGTCAATTTGAGGTAATCTGAATGTGTATAATAAAAAGCAATCTTTAGTTTGATGTTCAATGTCTTGCACAGCCGTCCCAACAAGTAGCACTTACTCAAATCAAGATACAAGTCAATGCTCAAGCTGGGTCAGTGACACAGACTTCCAGTGAACCAGATCGTCCCATCAAGTGTATGCTTTCCATAGGATCCTCTTGGAGTGTCTTCATGGCTGCCTCAGCTGAGTTGTGCTTTCTTAGGTGAAGGATTCTCCAATATAAGCACGGTATGCCATTTGAAGTCACTATAGCCCCACCTTCTATTCAGTGTCCCAACGACTGTGGTAATGGCCAGTCTGGCAGTGTGTTCTCATTGTGTAGTCAATTTAC
This sequence comes from Taenioides sp. WSHXM2023, assembly GCA_029959045.1. Taxonomy (NCBI): domain Eukaryota; kingdom Metazoa; phylum Chordata; class Actinopteri; order Gobiiformes; family Gobiidae; genus Taenioides; species Taenioides sp. WSHXM2023. The sequence continues at coordinate 31,100,036 of CM057099.1, forward strand.
ATATAAGCCATCAACAAAGCGGTTTCTGCAGAGGCAAAACAACCGGGAATAAATACATTTATGTGTATGAACTGTTAATTAATCAACATTTGAAAATATACAATGCATATATTTTGATGATAAAGCCAGCAACACTACCCCAACAAATAGCACTTACTGCATTTACAAGTCAAGTCGATGCTTTTGTCAGGGTAATGCGAATGATTGTGTGCAAAAAAATCTTCATAGCAACTTTCCTGCTGTTGTTGAGGTTAATGTCACAACCAAGACTACCCCAAAGAGAAGCACTTATGAATGTAAAACCCATAAGTGAGTCAATTTGAGGTCATCTGAATGTGTATAATAAAAAGCAATCTTTAGTTTGATGTACAATGTCTTGCACAGCCGTCCCAACAAGTAGCACTTACTCAAATCAAGTTACAAGTCAATGCTCTAGTTGGGTCAGTGACACAGACGTCCAGTGAACCAAGATTTTCCCATCAAAGTGTCTGCTCTCATCATGATCCTCTTCATGAGACACAACCAACAATAAATATATGTAACTTGATCGGTGCATGAACATTTTTTTTTTTCATGAATACTTCAAAAGATACAATTTGTGTACTTTGATGTTAAAGCCAGCAACACTACCCCAACAAGTAGCACTTACTGCATTTACAAGTCAAGTCGATGCTTTTGTCAGGGTAATGCGAATGATTGTGTGCAAAAAAATCTTCATAGCAACTTTCCTGCAGTTGTTGAGGTTAATGTCACAACCAAGACTACCCCAAAGAGAAGCACTTATGAATGTAAAAGCCATAAGTGAGTCAATTTGAGGTCATCTGAATGTGTTTAATAAAAAGCAATCTTTAGTTTGATGTACAATGTCTTACACAGCCGTCCCAACAAGTAGCACTTACTCAAGTCAAGATACAAGTCAATGCTCTAGTTGGGTCAGTGACACAGACGTCCAGTGAACCAAGATTTTCCCATCAAAGTGTCTGCTCTCATCATGATCCTCTTCATGAGACACAACTAACAATAAATATACGTAACTTGATCAGTGCATGAACATTTTTTTTTTTCATGAATACTTAAAAAGATACAATTTGTGTACTTTGATGTTAAAGTCAGCAACACTACCCCAACAACAAGCACTTACTGCATTTACAAGTCAAGTCAGTGCTTTTGTCAGAGTAATGTGAATGACTGTGTATAATGAAATCTTCATAGTAACTTGTTGTTAATGTCACAACCAAGACTACCCCAAAGAGAAGCACTTATGAATGTAAAAGCCATAAGTGAATCAATTTGAGGTAATCTGAATGTGTATAATAAAAAGCAATTTTTAGATTGATGTTCAATGTCTTGCACAGCCGTCCCAACAAGTAGCACTTACTCAAGTCAAGATACAAGTCAATGCTCCAGTTGGGTCAGTGACACAGACTTCCAGTGAACCAGATCTTCCCATCAAGTGTATGCTTTCCATAGGATCCTCTTCGAGTGTCTTCATGGCTGCCTCAGCTGAGTTGTGCTAGCTTAGGTGAAGGATTCTCCAATATAAGCACGGTATGCCATTTGAAGTCACTATAGCCCCACCTTCTATTCAGTGTCCCAACGACTGTGGTAATGGCCAGTCTGGCAGTGTGTTCTCATTGTGTAGTCAATTTACATATAAGCCATCAACAAAGCGGTTTCTGCAGAGGCAAAACAACCGGGAATAAATACATTTATGTGTATGAACTGTTAATTAATCAACATTTGAAAAAATACAACGCATATATTTTGATGATAAAGCCAGCAACACAACCCCAACAAATAGCACTTACTGCATTTACAAGTCAAGTCAGCGCTTTTGTCAGAGTAATGTGAATGACTGTGTATAATGAAATCTTCATAGTAACTGCAGTTGTTGAGGTTAATGTCACAACCAAGACTACCCCAAAGAGAAGCACTTATGAATGTAAAAGCCATAAGTGAGTCAATTTGAGGTAATCTGAATGTGTATAATAAAAAGCAATCTTTAGTTTGATGTACAATGTCTTGCACAGCCGTCCCAACAAGTAGCACTTACTCAAATCAAGATACAAGTCAATCCTCCAGTTGGGCCAGTGACACAGACTTCCAGTGAACCAGATCGTCCCATCAAGTGTATGCTTTCCATAGGATCCTCTTGGAGTGTCTTCATGGCTGCCTCAGCTGAGTTGTGCTTTCTTAGGTGAAGGATTCTCCAATATAAGCACGGTATGCCATTTGAAGTCACTATAGCCCCACCTTCTATTCAGTGTCCCAACGACTGTGGTAATGGCCAGTCTGGCAGTGTGTTCTCATTGTGTAGTCAATTTACATATAAGCCATCAACAAAGTGGTTTCTGCAGAGGCAAAACAACCGGGAATAAATACATTTATGTGTATGAACTGTTAATTAATCAACATTTGAAAATATACAATGCATATATTTTGATGATAAAGCCAGCAACACTACCCCAACAAATAGCACTTACTGCATTTACAAGTCAAGTCGATGCTTTTGTCAGGGTAATGCGAATGATTGTGTGCAAAAAAATCTTCATAGCAACTTTCCTGCTGTTGTTGAGGTTAATGTCACAACCAAGACTACCCCAAAGAGAAGCACTTATGAATGTAAAAGCCATAAGTGAGTCAATTTGAGGTAATCTGAATGTCTATAATAAAAAGCAATCTTTAGTTTGATGTACAATGTCTTGCACAGCCGTCCCAACAAGTAGCACTTACTCAAATCAAGATACAAGTCAATGCTCTAGTTGGGTCAGTGAAACAGACGTCCAGTGAACCAAGATTTTCCCATCAAAGTGTCTGCTCTCATCATGACCCTCTTCATGAGACACAACTAACAATAAATATATGTAACTTGATCGGTGCATGAACATTTTTTTTTTCATGAATACTTCAAAAGATACAATTTGTGTACTTCGATGTTAAAGCCAGCAACACTACCCCAACAAGTAGCACTTACTGCATTTACAAGTCAAGTCGATGCTTTTGTCAGGGTAATGCAAATGATTGTGTGCAAAAAAATCTCCATAGCAACTTTCCTGCAGTTGTTGAAGTTAATGTCACAACCAAGACTACCCCAAAGAGAAGCACTTATGAATGTAAAAGCCATAAGTGAGTCATTTTGAGGTAATCTGAATGTGTATAATAAAAAGCAATCTTTAGTTTGATGTACAATGTCTTGCACAGCCGTCCCAACAAGTAGCACTTACTCAAATCAAGATACAAGTCAATGCTCAAGTTGGGTCAGTGACACAGACTTCCAGTGAACCAGATCGTCCCATCAAGTGTATGCTTTCCATAGGATCCTCTTAGAGTGTCTTCATGGCTGCCTCAGCTGAGTTGTGCTTTCTTAGGTGAAGGATTCTCCAATATAAGCACGGTATGCCATTTGAAGTCACTATAGCCCCACCTTCTATTCAGTGTCCCAACGACTGTGGTAATGGCCAGTCTGGCAGTGTGTTCTCATTGTGTAGTCAATTTACATATAAGCCATCAACAAAGCGGTTTCTGCAGAGGCAAAACAACCGGGAATAAATACATTTATGTGTATGAACTGTTAATTAATCAACATTTGAAAATATACAATGCATATATTTTGATGATAAAGCCAGCAACACTACCCCAACAAATAGCACTTACTGCAGTTACAAGTCAAGTCGATGCTTTTGTCAGAGTAATGCGAATGATTCTGTGCAAAAAAATCTTCATAGCAACTTTCCTGCTGTTGTTGAGGTTAATGTCACAACCAAGACTACCCCAAAGAGAAGCACTTATGAATGTAAAAGCCATAAGTGAGTCAATTTGAGGTCATCTGAATGTGTATAATAAAAAGCAATCTTTAGTTTGATGTACAATGTCTTGCACAGCTGTCCCAACAAGTAGCACTTACTCAAATCAAGATACAAGTCAATGCTCTAGTTGGGTCAGTGACACAGACGTCCAGTGAACCAAGATTTTCCCATCAAAGTGTCTGCTCTCATCATGACCCTCTTCATGAGACACAACTAACAATAAATATATGTAACTTGATCGGTGCATGAACATTTTTTTTTTCATGAATACTTAAAAAGATACAATTTGTGTCCTTTGATGTTAAAGCCAGCAACACTACCCCAACAAGTAGCACTTACTGCATTTACAAGTCAAGTCGATGCTTTTGTCAGGGTAATGCAAATGATTGTGTGCAAAAAAATCTCCATAGCAACTTTCCTGCAGTTGTTGAAGTTAATGTCACAACCAAGACTACCCCAAAGAGAAGCACTTATGAATGTAAAAGCCATAAGTGAGTCAATTTGAGGTAATCTGAATGTGTATAATAAAAAGCAATCTTTAGTTTGATGTTCAATGTCTTGCACAGCCGTCCCAACAAGTAGCACTTACTCAAATCAAGATACAAGTCAATGCTCAAGCTGGGTCAGTGACACAGACTTCCAGTGAACCAGATCGTCCCATCAAGTGTATGCTTTCCATAGGATCCTCTTGGAGTGTCTTCATGGCTGCCTCAGCTGAGTTGTGCTTTCTTAGGTGAAGGATTCTCCAATATAAGCACGGTATGCCATTTGAAGTCACTATAGCCCCACCTTCTATTCAGTGTCCCAACGACTGTGGTAATGGCCAGTCTGGCAGTGTGTTCTCATTGTGTAGTCAATTTACATATAAGCCATCAACAAAGCGGTTTCTGCAGAGGCAAAACAACCGGGAATAAATACATTTATGTGTATGAACTGTTAATTAATCAACATTTGAAAATATACAATGCATATATTTTGATGATAAAGCCAGCAACACTACCCCAACAAATAGCACTTACTGCATTTACAAGTCAAGTCGATGCTTTTGTCAGGGTAATGCGAATGATTGTGTGCAAAAAAATCTTCATAGCAACTTTCCTGCTGTTGTTGAGGTTAATGTCACAACCAAGACTACCCCAAAGAGAAGCACTTATGAATGTAAAAGCCATAAGTGAGTCAATTTGAGGTCATCTGAATGTGTATAATAAAAAGCAATCTTTAGTTTGATGTACAATGTCTTGCACAGCCGTCCCAACAAGTAGCACTTACTCAAATCAAGTTACAAGTCAATGCTCTAGTTGGGTCAGTGACACAGACGTCCAGTGAACCAAGATTTTCCCATCAAAGTGTCTGCTCTCATCATGATCCTCTTCATGAGACACAACCAACAATAAATATATGTAACTTGATCGGTGCATGAACATTTTTTTTTTTCATGAATACTTCAAAAGATACAATTTGTGTACTTTGATGTTAAAGCCAGCAACACTACCCCAACAAGTAGCACTTACTGCATTTACAAGTCAAGTCGATGCTTTTGTCAGGGTAATGCGAATGATTGTGTGCAAAAAAATCTTCATAGCAACTTTCCTGCAGTTGTTGAGGTTAATGTCACAACCAAGACTACCCCAAAGAGAAGCACTTATGAATGTAAAAGCCATAAGTGAGTCAATTTGAGGTAATCTGAATGTGTTTAATAAAAAGCAATCTTTAGTTTGATGTACAATGTCTTGCACAGCCGTCCCAACAAGTAGCACTTACTCAAGTCAAGATACAAGTCAATGCTCTAGTTGGGTCAGTGACACAGACGTCCAGTGAACCAAGATTTTCCCATCAAAGTGTCTGCTCTCATCATGATCCTCTTCATGAGACACAACTAACAATAAATATACGTAACTTGATCAGTGCATGAACATTTTTTTTTTTCATGAATACTTAAAAAGATACAATTTGTGTACTTTGATGTTAAAGTCAGCAACACTACCCCAACAAGAAGCACTTACTGCATTTACAAGTCAAGTCAGTGCTTTTGTCAGAGTAATGTGAATGACTGTGTATAATGAAATCTTCATAGTAACTTGTTGTTAATGTCACAACCAAGACTACCCCAAAGAGAAGCACTTATGAATGTAAAAGCCATAAGTGAATCAATTTGAGGTAATCTGAATGTGTATAATAAAAAGCAATTTTTAGATTGATGTTCAATGTCTTGCACAGCCGTCCCAACAAGTAGCACTTACTCAAGTCAAGATACAAGTCAATGCTCAAGTTGGGTCAGTGACACAGACTTCCAGTGAACCAGATCGTCCCATCAAGTGTATGCTTTCCATAGGATCCTCTTAGAGTGTCTTCATGGCTGCCTCAGCTGAGTTGTGCTTTCTTAGGTGAAGGATTCTCCAATATAAGCACGGTATGCCATTTGAAGTCACTATAGCCCCACCTTCTATTCAGTGTCCCAACGACTGTGGTAATGGCCAGTCTGGCAGTGTGTTCTCATTGTGTAGTCAATTTACATATAAGCCATCAACAAAGCGGTTTCTGCAGAGGCAAAACAACCGGGAATAAATACATTTATGTGTATGAACTGTTAATTAATCAACATTTGAAAATATACAATGCATATATTTTGATGATAAAGCCAGCAACACTACCCCAACAAATAGCACTTACTGCAGTTACAAGTCAAGTCGATGCTTTTGTCAGAGTAATGCGAATGATTCTGTGCAAAAAAATCTTCATAGCAACTTTCCTGCTGTTGTTGAGGTTAATGTCACAACCAAGACTACCCCAAAGAGAAGCACTTATGAATGTAAAAGCCATAAGTGAGTCAATTTGAGGTCATCTGAATGTGTATAATAAAAAGCAATCTTTAGTTTGATGTACAATGTCTTGCACAGCTGTCCCAACAAGTAGCACTTACTCAAATCAAGATACAAGTCAATGCTCTAGTTGGGTCAGTGACACAGACGTCCAGTGAACCAAGATTTTCCCATCAAAGTGTCTGCTCTCATCATGACCCTCTTCATGAGACACAACTAACAATAAATATATGTAACTTGATCGGTGCATGAACATTTTTTTTTTCATGAATACTTAAAAAGATACAATTTGTGTACTTTGATGTTAAAGCCAGCAACACTACCCCAACAAGTAGCACTTACTGCATTTACAAGTCAAGTCGATGCTTTTGTCAGGGTAATGCAAATGATTGTGTGCAAAAAAATCTCCATAGCAACTTTCCTGCAGTTGTTGAAGTTAATGTCACAACCAAGACTACCCCAAAGAGAAGCACTTATGAATGTAAAAGCCATAAGTGAGTCAATTTGAGGTAATCTGAATGTGTATAATAAAAAGCAATCTTTAGTTTGATGTTCAATGTCTTGCACAGCCGTCCCAACAAGTAGCACTTACTCAAATCAAGATACAAGTCAATGCTCAAGCTGGGTCAGTGACACAGACGTCCAGTGAACCAAGATTTTCCCATCAAAGTGTCTGCTCTCATCATGATCCTCTTCATGAGACACAACTAACAATAAATATACGTAACTTGATCAGTGCATGAACATTTTTTTTTTTCATGAATACTTAAAAAGATACAATTTGTGTACTTTGATGTTAAAGTCAGCAACACTACCCCAACAACAAGCACTTACTGCATTTACAAGTCAAGTCAGTGCTTTTGTCAGAGTAATGTGAATGACTGTGTATAATGAAATCTTCATAGTAACTTGTTGTTAATGTCACAACCAAGACTACCCCAAAGAGAAGCACTTATGAATGTAAAAGCCATAAGTGAATCAATTTGAGGTAATCTGAATGTGTATAATAAAAAGCAATTTTTAGATTGATGTTCAATGTCTTGCACAGCCGTCCCAACAAGTAGCACTTACTCAAGTCAAGATACAAGTCAATGCTCCAGTTGGGTCAGTGACACAGACTTCCAGTGAACCAGATCTTCCCATCAAGTGTATGCTTTCCATAGGATCCTCTTCGAGTGTCTTCATGGCTGCCTCAGCTGAGTTGTGCTAGCTTAGGTGAAGGATTCTCCAATATAAGCACGGTATGCCATTTGAAGTCACTATAGCCCCACCTTCTATTCAGTGTCCCAACGACTGTGGTAATGGCCAGTCTGGCAGTGTGTTCTCATTGTGTAGTCAATTTACATATAAGCCATCAACAAAGCGGTTTCTGCAGAGGCAAAACAACCGGGAATAAATACATTTATGTGTATGAACTGTTAATTAATCAACATTTGAAAAAATACAACGCATATATTTTGATGATAAAGCCAGCAACACAACCCCAACAAATAGCACTTACTGCATTTACAAGTCAAGTCAGCGCTTTTGTCAGAGTAATGTGAATGACTGTGTATAATGAAATCTTCATAGTAACTGCAGTTGTTGAGGTTAATGTCACAACCAAGACTACCCCAAAGAGAAGCACTTATGAATGTAAAAGCCATAAGTGAGTCAATTTGAGGTAATCTGAATGTGTATAATAAAAAGCAATCTTTAGTTTGATGTACAATGTCTTGCACAGCCGTCCCAACAAGTAGCACTTACTCAAATCAAGATACAAGTCAATCCTCCAGTTGGGCCAGTGACACAGACTTCCAGTGAACCAGATCGTCCCATCAAGTGTATGCTTTCCATAGGATCCTCTTGGAGTGTCTTCATGGCTGCCTCAGCTGAGTTGTGCTTTCTTAGGTGAAGGATTCTCCAATATAAGCACGGTATGCCATTTGAAGTCACTATAGCCCCACCTTCTATTCAGTGTCCCAACGACTGTGGTAATGGCCAGTCTGGCAGTGTGTTCTCATTGTGTAGTCAATTTACATATAAGCCATCAACAAAGTGGTTTCTGCAGAGGCAAAACAACCGGGAATAAATACATTTATGTGTATGAACTGTTAATTAATCAACATTTGAAAATATACAATGCATATATTTTGATGATAAAGCCAGCAACACTACCCCAACAAATAGCACTTACTGCATTTACAAGTCAAGTCGATGCTTTTGTCAGGGTAATGCGAATGATTGTGTGCAAAAAAATCTTCATAGCAACTTTCCTGCTGTTGTTGAGGTTAATGTCACAACCAAGACTACCCCAAAGAGAAGCACTTATGAATGTAAAAGCCATAAGTGAGTCAATTTGAGGTAATCTGAATGTCTATAATAAAAAGCAATCTTTAGTTTGATGTACAATGTCTTGCACAGCCGTCCCAACAAGTAGCACTTACTCAAATCAAGATACAAGTCAATGCTCTAGTTGGGTCAGTGAAACAGACGTCCAGTGAACCAAGATTTTCCCATCAAAGTGTCTGCTCTCATCATGACCCTCTTCATGAGACACAACTAACAATAAATATATGTAACTTGATCGGTGCATGAACATTTTTTTTTTCATGAATACTTCAAAAGATACAATTTGTGTACTTTGATTTTCAAGTCAGCAACACTACCCCAACAAGTAGCACTTACTGCATTTACAAGTCAAATCAGTGCTTTTGTCAGAGTAATGTGAATGACTGTGTACAATGAAATCTTCATAGTAACTTTCCTGCAGTTGTTGATGTTAATGTCACAACCAAGACTACCCTAAAGAGAAGCACTTATGAATGTAAAAGCCATAAGTGAGTCAATTTGAGGTAATCTGAATGCGTTTAATAAAAAGCAATCTTTAGTTTGATGTACAATGTCTTGCACAGCCGTCCCAACAAGTAGCACTTACTCAAATCAAGATACAAGTCAATGCTCTAGTTGGGTCAGTGACAGACATCCAGTGAACCAAGATTTTCCCATTAAAGTGTCTGCTCTCATCATGATCCTCTTCATGAGACACAACTAACAATAAATACATGTAACTTGATCAGTGCATGAAATTTTTGTTTTTCATGAATACTTAAAAAGATGCAATTTGTGTACTTTGATGTTAAAGTCAGCAACACTACCCCAACAAGTAGCACTTACTGCATTTACAAGTCAAGTTGATGCTTTTGTCAGGGTAATGCGAATGATTGTGTGCAAAAAAATCTTCATAGCAACTTTCCTGCAGTTGTTGAAGTTAATGTCACAACCAAGACTACCCCAAAGAGAAGCACTTATGAATGTAAAAGTGAGTCAATTTGAGGTAATCTGAATGTGTATAATAAAAAGCAATCTTTAGTTTGATATACAATGTCTTGCACAGCCGTCCCAACAAGTAGCACTTACTCAAGTCAAGATACAAGTCAGTGCTCCAGTTGGGTCAGTGACACAGACTTCCAGTGAACCAGATCTTCCCATCAAGTGTATGCTTTCCATAGGATCCTCTTCGAGTGTCTTCATGGCTGCCTCAGCTGAGTTGTGCTAGCTTAGGTGAAGGATTCTCCAATATAAGCACGGTATGCCATTTGAAGTCACTATAGCCCCACCTTCTATTCAGTGTCCCAACGACTGTGGTAATGGCCAGTCTGGCAGTGTGTTCTCATTGTGTAGTCAATTTACATATAATCCATCAACAAAGCGGTTTCTGCAGAGGCAAAACAAGCGAGAATAAATACATTTATGTGTATGAACTGTTAATTAATCAACATTTGAAAATATACAATGCATGTATTTGGAAGTTAAAGCCAGCAACACTACCCCAACAAGAAGCACTTACTGCATTTACAAGTCAAGTCGATGCTTTTGTCAGGGTAATGCGAATGATTGTGTGCAAAAAAATCTTCATAGCAACTTTCCTGCAGTTGTTGAGGTTAATGTCACAACCAAGACTACCCCAAAGAGAAGCACTTATGAATGTAAAAGCCATAAGTGAGTCAATTTGAGGTAATCTGAATGTGTATAATAAAAAGCAATCTTTAGATTGATGTTCAATGTCTTGCACAGCCGTCCCAACAAGAAGCACTTACTCAAATCAAGATACAAGTCAATCCTCCAGTTGGGTCAGTGACAGAGACGTCCAGTGAACCAAGATTTTCCCATCAAAGTGTCTGCTCTCATCATGACCCTCTTCATGAGACACAACTAACAATAAAAATATGTAACTTGATCGGTGCATGAACATTTTTTTTTTTCATGAATACGTAAAAAGATACAATTTGTGTACTTTGATGTTAAAGCCAGCAACACTACCCCAACAAGTAGCACTTACTGCATTTACAAGTCATGTCGATGCTTTTGTCAGAGTAATGCGAATGATTGTGTGCAAAAAAAATCTTCATAGCAACTTTCCTGCAGTTGTTGAGGTTAATGTCACAACCAAGACTACCCCAAAGAGAAGCACTTATGAATGTAAAAGCCATAAGTGAGTCAATTTGAGGTAATCTGAATGTGTATAATAAAAAGCAATTTTTAGATTGATGTTCAATGTCTTGCACAGCTGTCCCAACAAGGAGCACTTACTCAAATCAAGATACAAGTCAATCCTCCAGTTGGGCCAGTGACACAGACTTCCAGTGAACCAGATCGTCCCATCAAGTGTATGCTTTCCATAGGATCCTCTTGGAGTGTCTTCACGGCTGCCTCAGCTGAGTTGTGCTATCTTAGGTGAAGGATTCTCCAATATAAGCATGGTATGCCATTTGAATTCACTATAGCCCCACCTTCTATTCAGTGTCCCAACGACTGTGGTAATGGCCAGTCTGGCAGTGTGTTCTCATTGTGTAGTCAATTTACATATAAGCCATCAACAAAGCGGTTTCTGCAGAGGCAAAACAACCGGGAATAAATACATTTATGTGTATGAACTGTTAATTAATCAACATTTGAAAATATACAATGCATGTATTTTGATGATAAAGCCAGCAACACTACCCCAACAAGAAGCACTTACTGCATTTACAAGTCAAATCAGTGCTTTTGTCAGAGTAATGTGAATGACTGTGTACAATGAAATCTTCATAGTAACTTTCCTATAGTTGTTGAAGTTAATGTCACAACCAAGACTACCCCAAAGAGAAGCACTTATGAATGTAAAAGCCATAAGTGAGTCAATTTGAGGTCATCTGAATGTGTTTAATAAAAAGCAATCTTTAGTTTGATGTACAATGTCTTGCACAGCCGTCCCAACAAGGCCTAGTTAAGCTGCTCTAGGAGATATATTACTGGGGAAAGTATGGCAACTTGAGCACTGTCCTCTGGTTTCTCCTACTTTTTCTCCTCCTACTGTTAAGAATATTCAATTACTAGTTCATTCATAGTCTGTTCTTTGCTATTCACATGTTGTCCCTGTCCCACTCCCCTTTTGGGGAGTGTAACTGTTTCAGATGCTGCTGTTCCAGTTTGGACCGCTGCTGCCCCCTAGTGTCGGGGACCTAGACCCCTCCTCTCCTTCCCTATCCTGGATTAACTGTCCTCGTCCTGCTAGATTAGTAGTTTCATCTGCCTGTCCGTCCTTAGGAGTGGATCTCTCCTTCACTGTGGTTCTCCTCGAGGTTTCTCCGTTTTCCCACTGGGTTTTTTGGAGTTTTTCCTTGCCGAGAAGGAGGGTCTAAGGACAGGAGATGCTGGGACAATCATCCATTTGCCTGCTTGTTGTTGAACATTCTGTATTTGTGTTTTATGAATGTTTCTTTATTAATCAACAATTTTGTGAAGTCCGCCGAGATAACTCTTGTTGTGATTTTGGGCTATACAAAAATAAATTGAATTGAATTGAATTGAAGTAGCACTTACTCAAATCAAGATACAAGTCAATGCTGCAGTTGGGTCAGTGACACAGACTTCCAGTGAACCAGATCGTCCCATCAAGTGTATGCTTTCCATAGGATCCTCTTGGAGTGTCTTCATGGCTGCCTCAGCTGAGTTGTGCTAGCTTAGGTGAGGGATTCTCCAATATAAGCACGGTATGCCATTTGAAGTCACTATAGCCCCACCTTCTATTCAGTGTCCCAACGACTGTGGTAATGGCCAGTCTGGCAGTGTGTTCTCATTGTGTAGTCAATTTACATATAAGCCATCAACAAAGCGGTTTCTGCAGAGGCAAAACAACCGGGAATAAATACATTTATGTGTATGAACTGTTAATTAATCCACATTTGAAAATATACAATGCATATATTTTGATGATAAAGCCAGCAACACTACCCCAACAAATAGCACTTACTGCATTTACAAGTCAAGTCAGTGCTTTTGTCAGAGTAATGTGAATGACTGTGTATAATGAAATGTTCATAGTAACTTTCCTGCAGTTGTTGAAGTTAATGTCACAACCAAGACTACCCCAAAGAGAAGCACTTATGAATGTAAAAGCCATAAGTGAGTCAATTTGAGGTAATCTGAATGTGTATAATAAAAAGTAATCTTTAGTTTGATGTACAATGTCTTGCACAGCCGTCCCAACAAGTAGCACTTACGCAAATCAAGATACAAGTCAATGCTGTAGTTGGGTCAGTGACACAGACGTCCAGTGAACCAAGATTTTCCCATCAAAGTGTCTGCTCTCATCATGATCCTCTTCATGAGACACAACTAACAATAAATATATGTAACTTGATCGGTGCATGAACATTTTTTTTTTCATGTATACTTAAAAAGACGCAATTTGTGTACTTTGATGTTAAAGCCAGCAACACTACCCCAACATGAAGCACTTACTGCATTTACAAGTCAAGTCAGTGCTTTTGTCAGAGTAATGTGAATGACTGTGTATAATGAAATCTTCATAGTAACTTTCCTATAGTTGTTGAAGTTAATGTCACAACCAAGACTACCCCAAAGAGAAGCATTTATGAATGTAAAAGCCATAAGTGAGTCAATTTGAGGTCATCTGAATGTGTATAATAAAAAGCAATCTTTAGTTTGATGTACAATGTCTTGCACAGCCGTCCCAACAAGTAGCACTTACTCAAATCAAGATACAAGTCAATGCTCCAGTTGGGTCAGTAACACAGCCTTCCAGTGAACCAGATCTTCCCATCAAGTGTATGCTTTCCACAGGATCCTCTTCGAGTGTCTTCATGGCTGCCTCAGCTGAGTTGTGCTATCTTAGGTGAGGGATTCTCCAATATAAGCACGGTATGCCATTTGAAGTCACTATAGCCCCACCTTCTATTCAGTGTCCCAACGACTGTGGTAATGGCCAGTCTGGCAGTGTGTTCTCATTGTGTAGTCAATTTACATATAAGCCATCAACAAAGCGGTTTCTGCAGAGGCAAAACAACCGGGAATAAATACATTTATGTGTATGAACTGTTAATTAATCAACATTTGAAAATATACAATGCATATATTTTGATGATAAAGCCAGCAACACTACCCCAACAAATAGCACTTACTGCATTTACAAGTCAAGTCAGTGCTTTTGTCAGAGTAATGCGAATGATTGTGTGCAAAAAAATCTTCATAGCAACTTTCCTGCAGTTGTTGAGGTTAATGTCACAACCAAGACTACCCCAAAGAGAAGCACTTATGAATGTAAAAGCCATAAGTGAGTCAATTTGAGGTAATCTGAATGTGTTTAATAAAAAGCTATTTTTAGATTGATGTTCAATGTCTTGCACAGCCGTCCCAACAAGAAGCACTTACTCAAATCAAGATACCAGTCAATCCTCCAGTTGGGTCAGTGACACAGACGTCCAGTGAACCAAGATTTTCCCATCAAAGTGTCTGCTCTCATCATGATCCTCTTCATGAGACACCACTAACAATAAAAATATGTAACTTGATCTGTGCATGAAAATTTTTTTTTTCATGAATACTTAAAAAGATACAATTTGTGTACTTTGATGATAAAGCCAGCAACACTACCCCAACAAGTAGCACTTACTGCATTTACAAGTCAAGTCAGTGCTTTTGTCAGAGTAATGTGAATGACTGTGTATAATGAAATCTTCATAGTAACTTTCCTGCAGTTGTTGAGGTTAATGTCACAACCAAGACTACCCCAAAGAGAAGCACTTATGAATGTAAAAGCCATAAGTGAGTCAATTTGAGGTCATCTGAATGTGTTTAATAAAAAGCAATCTTTAGTTTGATGTACAATGTCTTGCACAGCCGTCCCAACAAGTAGCACTTACTCAAATCAAGATACAAGTCAATGCTGCAGTTGGGTCAGTGACACAGACTTCCAGTGAACCAGATCGTCCCATCAAGTGTATGCTTTCCATAGGATCCTCTTGGAGTGTCTTCATGGCTGCCTCAGCTGAGTTGTGCTAGCTTAGGTGAGGGATTCTCCAATATAAGCACGGTATGCCATTTGAAGTCACTATAGCCCCACCTTCTATTCAGTGTCCCAACGACTGTGGTAATGGCCAGTCTGGCAGTGTGTTCTCATTGTGTAGTCAATTTACATATAAGCCATCAACAAAGCGGTTTCTGCAGAGGCAAAACAACCGGGAATAAATACATTTATGTGTATGAACTGTTAATTAATCAACATTTGAAAATATACAATGCATATATTTTGATGATAAAGCCAACAACACTACCCCAACAAGAAGCACTTACTGCATTTACAAGTCAAGTCAGTGCTTTTGTCAGAGTAATGTGAATGACTGTGTATAATGAAATGTTCATAGTAACTTTCCTGCAGTTGTTGAGGTTAATGTCACAACCAAGACTACCCCAAAGAGAAGCACTTATGAATGTAAAAGCCATAAGTGAGTCAATTTGAGGTCATCTGAATGTGTATAATAAAAAGCAATCTTTAGTTTGATGTACAATGTCTTGCACAGCCGTCCCAACAAGTAGCACTTACTCAAATCAAGATACAAGTCAATGCTCCAGTTGGGTCAGTAACACAGCCTTCCAGTGAACCAGATCTTCCCATCAAGTGTATGCTTTCCACAGGATCCTCTTCGAGTGTCTTCATGGCTGCCTCAGCTGAGTTGTGCTATCTTAGGTGAGGGATTCTCCAATATAAGCACGGTATGCCATTTGAAGTCACTATAGCCCCACCTTCTATTCAGTGTCCCAACGACTGTGGTAATGGCCAGTCTGGCAGTGTGTTCTCATTGTGTAGTCAATTTACATATAAGCCATCAACAAAGCGGTTTCTGCAGAGGCAAAACAACCGGGAATAAATACATTTATGTGTATGAACTGTTAATTAATCAACATTTGAAAATATACAATGCATATATTTTGATGATAAAGCCAGCAACACTACCCCAACAAATAGCACTTACTGCATTTACAAGTCAAGTCAGTGCTTTTGTCAGAGTAATGTGAATGACTGTGTACAATGAAATCTTCATAGTAACTTTCCTATAGTTGTTGATGTTAATGTCACAACCAAGACTACCCTAAAGAGAAGCACTTATGAATGTAAAAGCCATAAGTGAGTCAATTTGAGGTAATCTGAATGCGTTTAATAAAAAGCAATCTTTAGTTTGATGTACAATGTCTTGCACAGCCGTCCCAACAAGTAGCACTTACTCAAATCAAGATACAAGTCAATCCTCCAGTTGGGTCAGTGACACAGACGTCCAGTGAACCAAGATTTTCCCATCAAAGTGTCTGCTCTCATCATGATCCTCTTCATGAGACACAACTAACAATAAATAAATGTAACTTGATCGGTGCATGAACATTTTTTTTTTTTTCATGAATACTTCAAAAGATACAATTTGTGTACTTTGATGTTAAAGCCAGCAACACTACCCCAACAAGTAGCACTTACTGCATTTACAAGTCAAGTCGATGCTTTTGTCAGGGTAATGCGAATGATTGTGTGCAAAAAAATCTTCATAGCAACTTTCCTGCAGTTGTTGAGGTTAATGTCACAACCAAGACTACCCCAAAGAGATGCACTTATGAATGTAAAAGCCATAAGTGAGTCAATTTGAGGTCATCTGACTGTTTATAATAAAAAGCAATCTTTAGTTTGATGTACAATGTCTTGCACAGCCGTCCCAACAAGTAGCACTTACTCAAATCAAGATACAAGTCAATGCTCTAGTTGGGTCAGTGACACAGACGTCCAGTGAACCAAGATTTTCCCATCAAAGTGTCTGCTCTCATCATGATCCTCTTCATGATACACAACCAACAATAAATATATGTAACTTGATCAGTGCATGAACATTTTTTTTTCTTCATGAATACTTAAAAAGATACAATTTGTGTACTTTGATTTTCAAGTCAGCAACACTACCCCAACAAGTAGCACTTATTGCATTTACAAGTCAAATCAGTGCTTTTGTCAGAGTAATGTGAATGACTGTGTATAATGAAATCTTCATAGTAACTTTCCTGCAGTTGTTGAGGTTAATGTCACAACCAAGACTACCCCAAAGAGAAGCACTTATGAATGTAAAAGCCATAAGTGAGTCAATTTGAGGTCATCTGAATGTGTATAATAAAAAACAATCTTTAGTTTGATGTACAATGTCTTGCACAGCCGTCCCAACAAGTAGCACTTACTCAAGTCAAGATACAAGTCAATGCTCCAGTTGGGTCAGTGACACAGCCTTCCAGTGAACCAGATCTTCCCATCAAGTGTATGCTTTCCACAGGATCCTCTTGGAGTGTCTTAATGGCTGCCTCAGCTGAGTTGTGCTTTTTTAGGTGAAGGATTCTCCAATATAAGCACGGTATGCCATTTGAAGTCACTATAGCCCCACCTTCTATTCAGTGTCCCAACGACTGTGGTAATGGCCAGTCTGGCAGTGTGTTCTCATTGTGTAGTCAATTTACATGTAAGCCATCAACAAAGCGGTTTCTGCAGAGGCAAAACAACCGGGAATAAATACATTTATGTGTATGAACTGTTAATTAATCAACATTTGAAAATATACAATGCATATATTTTGATGATAAAGCCAGCAACACTACCCCAACAAGAAGCACTTACTGCATTTACAAGTCAAGTCAGTGCTTTTGTCAGAGTAATGTGAATGACTGTGTACAATGAAATCTTCATAGTAACTTTCCTATAGTTGTTGATGTTAATGTCACAACCAAGACTACCCCAAAGAGAAGCACTTATGAATGTAAAAGCCATAAGTGAGTCAATTTGAGGTAATCTGAATGTGTATAATAAAAAGCAATTTTTAGTTTGATGTACAATGTCTTGCACAGCCGTCCCAACAAGAAGCACTTACTCAAGTCAAGATACAAGTCAATGCTCTAGTTGGGTCAGTGACACAGACGTCCAGTGAACCAAGATTTTCCCATCAGTGTCTGCTCTCATCATGACCCTCTTCATGAGACACAACTAACAATAAAAATATGTAACTTGATCGGTGCATGAACATTTTTTTTTTTCATGAATACGTAAAAAGATACAATTTGTGTACTTTGATGTTAAAGCCAGCAACACTACCCCAACAAGTAGCACTTACTGCATTTACAAGTCAAGTCGATGCTTTTGTCAGAGTAATGCGAATGATTGTGTGCAAAAAAATCTTCATAGCAACTTTCCTGCAGTTGTTGAGGTTAATGTCACAACCAAGACTACCCCAAAGAGAAGCACTTATGAATGTAAAAGCCATAAGTGAGTCAATTTGAGGTAATCTGAATGTGTATAATAAAAAGCAATTTTTAGATTGATGTTCAATGTCTTGCACAGCCGTCCCAACAAGGAGCACTTACTCAAATCAAGATACAAGTCAATCCTCCAGTTGGGCCAGTGACACAGACTTCCAGTGAACCAGATCGTCCCATCAAGTGTATGCTTTCCATAGGATCCTCTTGGAGTGTCTTCACGGCTGCCTCAGCTGAGTTGTGCTATCTTAGGTGAAGGATTCTCCAATATAAGCATGGTATGCCATTTGAAGTCACTATAGCCCCACCTTCTATTCAGTGTCCCAACGACTGTGGTAATGGCCAGTCTGGCAGTGTGTTCTCATTGTGTAGTCAATTTACATATAAGCCATCAACAAAGCTGTTTCTGCAGAGGCAAAACAACCGGGAATAAATACATTTATGTGTATGAACTGTTAATTAATCAACATTTGAAAATATACAATGCATATATTTTGATGATAAAGCCAGCAACACTACCCCAACAAATAGCACTTACTGCATTTACAAGTCAAGTCAGTGCTTTTGTCAGAGTAATGTGAATGACTGTGTACAATGAAATCTTCATAGTAACTTTCCTATAGTTGTTGATGTTAATGTCACAACCAAGACTACCCTAAAGAGAAGCACTTATGAATGTAAAAGCCATAAGTGAGTCAATTTGAGGTAATCTGAATGCGTTTAATAAAAAGCAATCTTTAGTTTGATGTACAATGTCTTGCACAGCCGTCCCAACAAGTAGCACTTACTCAAATCAAGATACAAGTCAATGCTCTAGTTGGGTCAGTGACACAGACGTCCAGTGAACCAAGATTTTCCCATCAAAGTGTCTGCTCTCATCATGATCCTCTTCATGAGACACAACTAACAATAAATATATGTGACTTGATTGGGGCATGAACATTTTTTTTCATGAATACGTAAAAAGATACAATTTGTGTCCTTTGATGTTAAAGCCAGCAACACTACCCCAACAAGTAGCACTTACTGCATTTACAAGTCAAGTCGATGCTTTTGTCAGGGTAATGCGTATGATTGTGTGCAAAAAAATCTTCATAGCAACTTTCCTGCAGTTGTTGAGGTTAATGTCACAACCAAGACTACCCCAAAGAGAAGCACTTATGAATGTAAAAGCCATAAGTGAGTCAATTTGAGTTAATCTGAATGTGTATAATAAAAAGCAATTTTAAGTTTGATGTACAATGTCTTGCACAGCCGTCCCAACAAGTAGCACTTACTTAAATCAAGTTACAAGTCAATGCTCCAGTTGGGTCAGTGACACAGCCTTCCAGTGAACCAGATCGTCCCATCAAGTGTATGCTTTCCATAGGATCCTCTTGGAGTGTCTTCATGTCTGCCTCAGCTGAGTTGTGCTTTCTTAGGTGAAGGATTCTCCAATATAAGCACGGTATGTCATTTGAAGTCACTATAGCCCCACCTTCTATTCAGTGTCCCAACGACTGTGCTAACGGCCAGTCTGGCAGTGTATTCTCATTGTGTAGTCAATTTACATATAAGCCATCAACAAAGCGGTTTATGCAGAGGCAAAACAACCGGGAATAAATACATTTATGTGTATGAACTGTTAATTAATCAACATTTGAAAATATACAATGCATATATTTTGATGATAAAGCCAGCAACACTACCCCAACAAGAAGCACTTACTGCATTTACAAGTCAAGTCAGTGCTTTTGTCAGAGTAATGTGAATGACTGTGTACAATGAAATCTTCATAGTAACTTTCCTGCGGTTGTTGAGGTTAATGTCACAACCAAGACTACCCCAAAGAGAAGCACTTATGAATGTAAAAGCCATAAGTGAGTCAATTTGAGGTAATCTGAATGTGTTTAATAAAAAGCAATCTTTAGTTTGATGTACAATGTCTTGCACAGCCGTCCCAACAAGTAGCACTTACTCAAGTCAAGATACAAGTCAATGCTCTAGTTGGGTCAGTTACACAGACGTCCAGTGAACCAAGATTTTCCCATCAAAGTGTCTGCTCTCATCATGATCCTCTTCATGAGACACAACTAACAATAAATATATGTAACTTGATCAGTGCATGAAATTTTTTTTTTTCATGAATACTTAAAAAGATGCAATTTGTGTACTTTGATGTTAAAGTCAGCAACACTACCCCAACAAGTAGCACTTACTGCATTTACAAGTCAAGTCGATGCTTTTGTCAGGGTAATGCGAATGATTGTGTGCAAAAAAATCTTCATAGCAACTTTCCTGCAGTTGTTGAGGTTAATGTCACAACTGGAATAAATCCCAGCTATATTATAGTGTTTAAAATAAAGTTTGTTTTTATATCTCTGGTAAATAAACATTGTCAAAGTCAAGTGAACAGTCTCTGCCTTTCAGTATAACGGACCTGTGTGCTGTAACTAATTCTCCAGGTGTGACCACTGGAGTGGCGTTGTTGGTTTTATAGTGCATTACTTAGAAATTTTAAATATTTGGTAGCTCTATTAATTTATAAAAGTAATACCCTCCCTCTCGCCACATTTGGCGTTGCCGGCAGAATTTACTGTTTAAGGTGGAGATTTGTTCTATTGATTTTTCACTGTATTTTCATTCATTCAAGCAGCAATAATATTATTTTTTTTCTCTTTTGTGTCATTGGAAGGGCAAAACAGCAGCCATCACTGAGCATCACTGTAAAAGTGCTGGTGGCCATGGAGGAGGAGCTACAGCAGTTGAAAGATCTGATTGCTCAGCTACAAGCCAATAATGAGAGGTTGCGCTCAGAGTCGAACCCTGCCGCAGCCAGCTCCGGTGCTGGGACCTCTGCAGCTACTGCCATTCCTGCTCCACCGGTTGCCCCAGTCACTGAAAGGTTGGTTTTTATACCCAGGGATAGGAAATGTCCTATGTTTAGGGGAAGAACAGGTATCAGTCTGGGTGAATGGGTGGAGGAGGTGCAGGCCTGCATGAGGGCTCGACATCTGTCATCTATTGAACAGGCATTCTTTTTATATGACCACTTGGAGGGAGAGGCCCGGGAGGAGATTAAATACCGCCCTAGCACAGAGCGGGAGGACCCGGCCCAGATCATTTCTATTCTTGAAGAGCTCTATGGATGTACTGAGTCTTATGTCGCTTTGCAGGAGGCTTTCTTTTCCAGGAGACAACAGGAGGGGGAGACCTTGTTAGAGTTCTCTCTCGCTTTGCTTGGTCTTATGGAGAGAGTAAAGCAACAGGCTCCTGGTGAGATTCCAAATGCCGAAGCCTTACTGCGGGATCAATTCATAGAACATGTATGTGATGGTTCCTTGCGCCGCGAGTTGAAAAAATATGCGCGTCAATACCCACGGGCAACGATGCTTGAGGTCAGGGGGGAGGCACTGAGGTGGGAGCTGGAAGGTTTGCCGGCTGGTATGCGGGGCCGGAGTAACTCTGTCCCGTCTGCCTTTGGAATACAATACGCTATGCGTAGTGGCCCCCGGATGGAGACTACTCCCATACAGGCAGAGGTAAATGAGATGAAGGAGCTGTTGAAAAAGCAGCAGGAACAACTGAACCTTCTGACTCAGAGTATCACTCTCTTACAAACATCTGCACCTTCACGCAGTCGTTCACCCCGACGCGGTCCCATTATTTGTCAACGGTGTCAGCAGCCTGGCCATTATGCTAGAGATTGTGATGGCCCCCGTGTTCCCCGTCGCCCACATTCCACAGTGCCAACACAACCCCGTTTCCACCAGCAATCGGAAAACTAGTGCCCACCGCGCTTCAGAGCCAAAGCTCGGGTGGGGCACCCTTGGGCTCAACCAATACTTTTAGGGAAGTGACCGATGCTCCTAAGTTGATTGCATCCTGTCCACATATTGACGTGAACATGGCAGGTGTAAATGTACCATGCCTAGTGGACACCGGGTCCATGGTTTCCACTATTACAGAGAGCTTTTTCCATGAGAATTTTGAGCCATGGGGGGAAGAACGCTTAAAAGCCTGCCACTGGCTGCAACTCAGAGCAGCCAGCGGCCTAGCCATTCCATATATTGGCTACTTGGAGCTAACTATTGAGCTCTGTGGTAAGGTACTTCCCCAGTGTGGTGTTTTGGTTGTTAAAGACCCTCCCACCAGGGTTTCCTCTCAGGTCCCTGGTGTTTTGGGAATGAATGTTCTCCGTAGATGCTATCAGGAGTTGTTTGGTCAGTATGGGGCTGCTCTCTTTGATACACCCCCTGTCACAGGATCCCCTGTTCCCTTGGTGGATGCCCTCCAGCAGTGTCATGCAGCGGAGGTCACACCTCTCCAGGGGGAACCGGGCAAGGTTAGGGTGAGGGGAAAATGGGCTGTCCGCATTCCTGCAGGAGCGACAAAGATCGTACCAGCCACTTGCTCTGAACAGTACTCTGGCACCACTGTCCTGTTTGAACCATTAAAGTCTGGTTTGCCTGCTGGATTGTTGGCATCTCCTGCACTGGTTCAGGTGGTTAGAGGAACTGCTCTCGTTCCCGTTGTCAATGTTGGAGAAAATGATGTCCTCCTTTACCCCCGTACCATGGTGGGCACATTGGATAGTGTGAACATTGTTAGCCTCCCAGCTGGAGTGACTGAAGTTACATCTGTCACTGCTACGGTCTCGTCACAGACCTCCATGCCCCCAGCACCAGATCCAATTGAAGCATTGAACCTGTCCTCTTTGTCCACCAGTGAACAGGAACAGGTGCGGTCCTTGTTGAGGAAGCATTTGTCTGTGTTCGCTACTCATGATCAGGATTTGGGCTGTACCAACCTGATCACACATGACATCCCTCTTCTTGACAATGCCCCTGTGCGTCAACGATACCGTCGTATTCCACCCTCTGAATATGAACTGGTAAAAAGTCACATTAACCAGCTGCTCGAGGCACAGATCATTCGAGAGAGTGCTAGCCCCTATGCATCCCCAATCGTTTTGGTCCGCAAGAAAGATGGCAGTTTGCGTCTCTGCGTAGACTACCGTCAGCTTAATGCCAAAACACGCAAGGATGCTTTCCCGCTCCCGCGGATTGAGGAGTCTCTGGACTCATTGAGTGGAGCCCGTTGGTTTTCAACAATGGACCTGGCCAGCGGGTATAACCAGGTGCCAGTTACCGAGGCTGATCGACCCAAAACTGCATTTTGCACACCATTCGGTCTTTTTGAATGGAATCGTATGCCGTTTGGGTTGTGCAATGCGCCCAGCACCTTCCAAAGATTAATGCAAAGAATCTTTGGGGACCAACAGGGCCACTCATTGCTCCTCTACCTAGATGACATTGTCGTGTTTTCGTCTAGTGTGGAGCAGCATTTGGAGCGGCTTGATAAGGTGTTGGGTCGGTTGCACTTGGAAGGGCTGAAGGTCAAACTGGCTAAGTGCAGCTTCTTCCAGCGTCAGGTCAGCTACTTGGGGCACGTAATTTCTAACGAGGGTGTGGCCCCTGACCCTGGAAAAATTGATGCTGTTGCCAATTGGCCAACTCCCACTAATGTCTCGGAACTCCGCTCATTTTTGGGGTTTGCTAGCTATTATCGTCGGTTTGTTGACGGGTTTGCCAAAATGGCCGCCCCATTACATCGCCGGGTTGCAGAACAATCGGCGAAAAATAAAAAGAGAGCCCCCCCAGCTTGTGTTGATTTCTGGGATGATGAGTGCCAAGGAAGCTTTGACGCTTTAAAGGCAAAGCTTACCAGTGCTCCAGTGCTTGCATATGCAGATTTTTCACTACCTTTCATACTGGAGGTAGATGCCAGCCATGTTGGCTTGGGCGCGGTGCTCTCTCAAGAGCAGGAAGGCAAAGTGAGACCTATTGCCTATGCCAGTCGTGGTCTGAGGCCCCCAGAGCGCAACATGTCCAATTACAGTTCTATGAAACTGGAACTATTGGCGCTCAAGTGGGCCATGACTGACAAGTTTAGGGAGTACCTGCTTGGTCAGAAGTGTGTTGTTTTCACTGATAACAACCCATTAAGCTATCTGGCTACTGCAAAACTTGGAGCCGTGGAGCAGCGCTGGGTATCCCAGTTAGCTTGCTTTGATTTTGAGCTGAAATACCGCTCGGGGAAGTCTAATAAGAATGCTGACGCCCTGTCTCGTAAACCTTTGCCCACATCCCAGGAAGGGACTTTTGCAGCCCCAGGCACTCCCCTGCCCTTAACTCTGCAGCATGCTGGACAGGAAACCCGGTGTCAGGCCACCCAGTTAGTAATGACCGTTTTCCCAGACCTTGCCCCCGCGGACCTTCATGCCTTACAGCGGGCTGATCCGGTCATACAGGAGGTCTGGGCATTTTGGCAACAGAACCGGAAGCCCAGTCGTGAAGAGCGTCAATCCCTCTCTCAACCAGCGCTTGTTTTGCTGGGTCAGTGGGATCGCCTAGTCGAATTGGGCAAGTTGCTGTATCGACAGGTGTTTCGCTCAGATGGTGGTGGGGCCATGTATCAAGTCCTCCTGCCCAGAGTTCTGGTTAAGGACGTGCTTACCCAGGTCCACCAGGAACATGGGCATCAGGGGGTAGAAAGGACTTTAGCCCTGCTACGCTCCCGCTGTTATTGGCCAGGTATGTCCCGGGAGGTTGCTCAATGGTGTCAAGCCTGTGAGCGGTGCCAGTTCAGCAAGGATAGTAACCCAACTGCATCTGCCTTCTTGGGTCATTTGTTGGCATCAAAGCCGAATGAGATTCTCGCAGTCGACTTTACCTTGCTGGAGCCCACTCCATCTGGCCAGGAGAATGTCCTCATAATGACGGATGTCTTCAGCAAGTATACACTGGCTATCCCGACACGCAATCAGCTTGCCTCCACAGTTGCTCAGGTCCTGGTTTCAGAGTGGTTCGGTTTGGGGTCCCTGCGCGCATTCACTCTGACCAGGGCCGTAACTTTGAGAGTGTGCTGATTCAGCAGCTGTGTAACTTGTACGGGATCGTGAAGTCACGCACTACCCCTTACCATCCTGCTGGCAATGGGCAGTGTGAACGTTTCAACCGGACGCTTCACAATTTGCTGCGTGCGCTGCCCATTTCCCGGAAGAGGGACTGGTGTTCTTGCCTGCCACAGGTGCTCTATGCTTACAACACCACTCCTCACCAATCAACGGGTGAGTCACCTTTTTTTCTGATGTTTGGGCAGGAACCTCGTCTGCCTATTGACTTTTTGCTGGGTCAAGTACAAGACCCAGTGGCAGGGAGTGTCCATGAGTGGGTGCAAGAGCACCAGGCTCGGCTGCAAATAGCCTTTGATGGAGCAAGAGAGAAATTGCGGTTGGCTGCTGCTCGTAGAAAGGCTAACTATGATCAGCATGTGCGAGAGGCACCGCTTAAGGAGGGCCAGCTCGTGCTGCTGCGCAATCTTGGTGAAAGGGGTCGTCAAAAGACCCAAGATCTGTGGTGTCCAGTGACCCATGTGGTTGTGCAAGCTCCACTGGAAGGTGGTGCTGTGTACACTGTGGCACCAGTGGACCAACAGACAAAAATCAGGAGGGTGCATCGTTCTTTGCTGAAGGCCCTGATTTGTCCTGAAGTACCTGATCCAGGTCCAGTCCCAAGCCCTCCTATTGTGGCCGCTGTGCCTATCCAGGAGTCTTTTGTTGAGGGTGATTTGTTTGCGAGACAGCAGACGCCGCAGGTAACCGCCTCGTTACCATCCGTTTTGCCAGAGGTGGTTTCCCCGCATTCCTCTCAGGGGCCGCCTAGTCCTGTCTTGCGAGCATCAGAATTGCCAGAGGCCATCCCTTCCACCTCTGGGCCTCCACCACCATTCGTTCCCCCTGTCATTCCTGGTCCTAGTGAGGCATTGTTACGTAGATCAACTCGGTCGACAGCTGGCCAACATCCCAATCCTCACAACCTTCCCAGGCCAGTCTCTCGACAACAGCAGTCAGGCAACTCACTGGTCCCCTGTAGGGAACCATGACGCAATTTGAGTCATCGACGGGCCGCCGATGCAAAATGGGGGGGATGGATGTGGCATTATGCCCCTGGGGGCAGGCTATCAATTGGCGGGCTGAGTTCTCATTGGTCACTTGCGCCAGCCGGTAGCAATAAAAGCGCCTTGCCTTCTGTTGCTTTCTCTTTGACCTCGCGCATCCGCTTGCCCTGCGGCACGTCACTTCCGTGTTTCCTTGCGCCTCACCGCCGGTAAGAGCAGTTCTCCTTTTCTCTCCAAAACCTTGGCTTTATGTCGCTGATTGAAAACTCTATTTGTAGCACGGACAGTTGCGCATATGTACGCGGACCCACGCTGCTTGCTACCACGTCAACGGTAAGCTTACACCCTTGGTCATGGCATTGAGGCTTCGCTTAGCATGCTAATGTAGCTTGTGTCATCGCTAGGCAACCAGCGTAGCTCCTTAGCCGAGCCTCTCCCTCATTGGAGCTGCATTTCAGCTCAAAGTGGTGAGTAATGCCTGTTTTCTGGTGTGTGAGCTCCCTATTCTAATTTAATAACGAGTCCTCCATTTTTTTACTCTAGACGCTGCTGTTTTGCTCTGCCATTTATACTGCTGCTAAAATACCCACTGATTGTGTTGCCGCTGTTGCCCTGCTGCCTGCTGTTGCACCGGGCACCCCCGGTCCGCTTTGTAGAGGCCTATCACGCTCCTCGCTCTGCCTCGTGGGCCCAGTTACTCTAAGGGCCATACAGTGGCGCAGTGCAAGATTTGGGCTATATTGTGTCCGATCATTGTTTCTGTTTTATTTAAAGAATGTCATTTTATGTCTGGTTCTAGGAGCTGTCAATCAAGTCTCGTGGTGGTGGATTCCCTGGTGGTGGTCACCTTTTTGGTTTGAGGTGCACTATTTTCTTTGTTTGCTGTGTGTGTGTGTCTTATTAATTTGGTGTTCCCCCATTATAACTCCACCCCCTCACGGAATAAATCCCAGCTCCCTAGTTCTTTTAGGTGTGTGCATGTGTGTGAGCTCAATCCATTTTAAGGTCTAATACTTTTAAAATATTATAGTGTTTAAAATAAAGTTTGTTTTTATATCTCTGGTAAATAAACATTGTCAAAGTCAAGTGAACAGTCTCTGCCTTTCAGTATAACGGACCTGTGTGCTGTAACTAATTCTCCAGGTGTGACCACTGGAGTGGCGTTGTTGGTTTTATAGTGCATTACTTAGAAATTTTAAATATTTGGTAGCTCTATTAATTTATAAAAGTAATACCGTCCCTCTCGCCACACACGGTATGCCATTTGAAGTCACTATAGCCCCACCTTCTATTCAGTGTCCCAACGACTGTGGTAATGGTCAGTCTGGCAGTGTGTTCTCATTGTGTAGTCAATTTACATATAAGCCATCAACAAAGCGGTTTCTGCAGAGGCAAAACAACCGGGAATAAATACATGTATGTGTATGAACTGTTAATTAATCAACATTTGAAATATACAATGCATATATTTTGATGATAAAGCCAGCAACACTACCCCAACAAATAGCACTTACTGCATTTACAAGTCAAGTCAGTGCTTTTGTCAGAGTAATGTGAATGACTGTGTACAATGAAATCTTCATAGTAACTTTCCTATAGTTGTTGATGTTAATGTCACAACCAAGACTACCCCAAAGAGAAGCACTTATGAATGTAAAAGCCATAAGTGAGTAAATTTGAGGTAATCTGAATGTGTATAATAAAAAGCAATTTTTAGATTGATGTTCAATGTCTTGCACAGCCGTCCCAACAAGAAGCACTTACTCAAATCAAGATACAAGTCAATCCTCCAGTTGGGTCAGTGACACAGACGTCCAGTGAACCAAGATTTTCCCATCAAAGTGTCTGCTCTCATCATGATCCTCTTCATGATACACAACCAACAATAAATATATGTAACTTGATCAGTGCATGAACATTTTTTTTTCTTCATGAATACTTAAAAAGATACAATTTGTGTACTTTGATTTTCAAGTCAGCAACACTACCCCAACAAGTAGCACTTACTGCATTTACAAGTCAAATCAGTGCTTTTGTCAGAGTAATGTGAATGACTGTGTATAATGAAATCTTCATAGTAACTTTCCTGCAGTTGTTGAGGTTAATGTCACAACCAAGACTACCCCAAAGAGAAGCACTTATGAATGTAAAAGCCATAAGTGAGTCAATTTGAGGTCATCTGAATGTGTATAATAAAAAACAATCTTTAGTTTGATGTACAATGTCTTGCACAGCCGTCCCAACAAGTAGCACTTACTCAAGTCAAGATACAAGTCAATGCTCCAGTTGGGTCAGTGACACAGCCTTCCAGTGAACCAGATCTTCCCATCAAGTGTATGCTTTCCACAGGATCCTCTTCGAGTGTCTTCACGGCTGCCTCAGCTGAGTTGTGCTTTTTTAGGTGAAGGATTCTCCAATATAAGCACGGTATGCCATTTGAAGTCACTGTAGCCCCACCTTCTATTCAGTGTCCCAACGACTGTGGTAATGGCCAGTCTGGCAGTGTGTTCTCATTGTGTAGTCAATTTACATATAAGCCATCAACAAAGCGGTTTCTGCAGAGGCAAAACAACCGGGAATAAATACATTTATGTGTATGAACTGTTAATTAATCAACATTTGAAAATATACAATGCATATATTTTGATGATAAAGCCAGCAACACTACCCCAACAAGAAGCAGTTACTGCATTTACAAGTCAAGTCAGTGCTTTTGTCAGAGTAATGTGAATGACTGTGTATAATGAAATGTTCATAGTAACTTTCCTGCAGTTGTTGAGGTTAATGTCACAACCAAGACTACCCCAAAGAGAAGCACTTATGAATGTAAAAGCCATAAGTGAGTCAATTTGAGGTAATCTGAATGTGTATAATAAAAAGCAATCTTTAGTTTGATGTACAATGTCTTGCACAGCCTTCCCAACAAGTAGGACTTACGCAAATCAAGATACAAGTCAATGCTGTAGTTGGGTCAGTGACACAGACGTCCAGTGAACCAAGATTTTCCCATCAAAGTGTCTGCTCTCATCATGATCCTCTTCATGAGACACAACTAACAATAAATATATGTAACTTGATCGGTGCATGAACATTTTTTTTTTCATGTATACTTAAAAAGACGCAATTTGTGTACTTTGATGTTAAAGCCAGCAACACTACCCCAACATGAAGCACTTACTGCATTTACAAGTCAAGTCAGTGCTTTTGTCAGAGTAATGTGAATGACTGTGTATAATGAAATCTTCATAGTAACTTTCCTATAGTTGTTGAAGTTAATGTCACAACCAAGACTACCCCAAAGAGAAGCATTTATGAATGTAAAAGCCATAAGTGAGTCAATTTGAGGTAATCTGAATGTGTATAATAAAAAGCAATCTTTAGTTTGATGTACAATGTCTTGCACAGCCAGGATCCAGCTTTCCACAGGATCCTCTTCGAGTGTCTTCATGGCTGCCTCAGCTGAGTTGTGCTATCTTAGGTGAGGGATTCTCCAATATAAGCACGGTATGCCATTTGAAGTCACTATAGCCCCACCTTCTATTCAGTGTCCCAACGACTGTGGTAATGGCCAGTCTGGCAGTGTGTTCTCATTGTGTAGTCAATTTACATATAAGCCATCAACAAAGCGGTTTCTGCAGAGGCAAAATGTGGTGCACCTAAAAATATATCACCACATTGTTTTTTGTTATTTTATTATTTGGTAAATTGGTATTTTATGGTAATTTAATATATGTTTTTATTTTTGGTAAAGTAATCCCAAGTTTATATTTGGACATATTAACGTGTCATTAATAAGTACTTTCCTGTTTAGTGAGGGATTAGAAATTAAATGGTAACGTGGAACCTTTGTGCTGGAGGCGTTGCCCCAGGTTGGGTTTTATGGCGGAACTTCCTGTTTTGCCCAAACGCAATCTGGACGTGAAAGGCAACGCTCCGTGTCTTCTCTTCTCTTACTAATATTATATATTTCAGGTCAGTACACGATAGAAAAGTCACCAACATATAACACTGTAAGGTCATTACTTAATATTTTATCAGTATGTGACACTGTTGATATGTTTACTGGTAATTGTCGCTAATATTTGCGAGTTAGTGGTCAAGGTAGATTAGCGGTGGAGCTACCCGCGTCTGTAAACGCGCATGGTCTGAAGCGGCGCGATACCAAATAAGATGCTGTGTTACAGGCATATTTCAGTTTTATAAGCATTTGTATGCACTTGTTTTATTATTGTATCTCAAACGAAGTACTTGTGAGTAATGGATTTGGGTCTGAGACAGCGAAATTAACATTTATATGCAAGTTACAGAGACAATACAATGTTATTGTGTTCAGACTATGTTTATTTTTCTAAGGTTTATATAAGCATTTTCTACAAAGAAAATATAGAAGTATACATTTTAGTGTCCAGTGCATGTTAGCAGCTAAAAGTAGCAAAGATTAAGAACAGTTGGGTAATCCTGTCAATAAAACTGTGATGGTTATTTTCATGTAAAGTAGTGACTTATAAAGGGTTGTGCACAAGTTATTTGTCACTGATTGTAAAAGAGATTAACAAAAATATGTAATTTTGGACCTAAAGTACTTCAATTGTTATATTATTGGTGATGAACAAGTAAAGAAAAAACGCAATCTGGACGTGAAAGGCAACGCTCCGTGTCTTCTCTTCTCTTACTAATATTATATATTTCAGATTGCAACATCACTGCTATGGTAGCCCCGGTGCCTGGGGCCCGTAACAGATCATGGGGGCTCGTCCGGGATCAGCACGCCATCTGTCCATAGGCCACTGCTGATCCAGTGATATCGAACGTTGGGGCCACGAGGACTGCATGTTCCGGTGCCAGGGGTGATCCAGTGTGCAGCAAAGAGGCCAGTGACCAGTGAAGAGGGTGCACCAGCCTACAGAGTGCAGCACTGCGGACCCAAGCATCTAAGACCAGAAAAATGTCGGCCAACGAGAGAAAACAACTTGTTTGGAGCATCAAGAAAAAGCTTCACCAGCTGACAGCTACTGAAGCCCACCTCATCGCCATATCTTTAGGTGATGTTGAAGGACTTGATGCCACGCAACTAAACCAAGATGATGAAAAAAGCTGCGTTGAGTACCTCACGTTGTACTTGACATGCCAAGCCATCCTTGGACGGGAGGACCAGGGCTTGCCGCTTTTAAAGAGACTTGAATGCATCATAGATGGGGCCATTGTGGGTCGCAGCCAAGGACCTGTGCCACTAGAAGCAACGGCGAGCGGTAGTGTTCCCGCTGATCAGCAGGAAGCAAGCACTAGTGATGCAGACGTTCAGACATTACTTGCCCGTTACGATAGTATTCAAAGTCAAATGAACCAAGTCCTGTCTGCTACAACCTCTCCAGACCCAGAGAGACACTACCCATCTCCAGCAAGCACCAATCATTCCCTAAGCCAGCAGACAACACAGACACCAGTCCAACAAGCCAAAGATGGGCCATCACTCCCGCTTTGTGAGCTCAGCCTGCGGTTGTCTCCATCTCAACACTCTCCAAGCCATTTCGACAGTGTTCCAAGCCATTCTGGTGAAAGCATGATAGCCATGAAGGACTTGCCACTGCTGTCCCGCAAAGAATTTAAAATACATGGGGGAATGATAAGTGACACAACATCTGAAGTGAGTTACAATAGCATCTGTAAACAGATCGATGAGGGTCTTAAAGAAAACCACACACAAAATGAAGTCATCAGGGGAGTTCTCCGTGCGATTAAGCCAGGTAACTTTCGTGACATGTTGACAATCAAGGATGATCTAACTGTTACAGAGCTTAAAAGTTTCCTGCAGTCTCACCTAGGTGAAAAGAGTAGTACAGAACTATTCCAAGATTTGATGTGTGCCAAACAACATGAAAACGAGACACCTCAACAGTTCTTATACAGAATGATTGGACTGAAACAAAAGATCCTGTTCTCACTCAAGCAGCCAGACTCAGTAGTTAAGTATGATATGTCCACGATCCAGTGCATCTTTCTTAACACTATCTGTCAGGGCATAGGTGAGAAGTATGAAAGTGTTCGCAGAGACTTGAAGACGCTTTTAGGTGATCCTGCTGTTAGTGATGAGGCCCTGCTCCGACAAGTAATAAAAACTACAACAGAGGAGAGTGAGAGGAAGCGCAGACTTGGACGTAGCGCTGTTCCTAGAGTCACTCAGGCTCATACCACTAACACTGAACACAAAGAAAAAACCAAGGACAATGTTAACGTGAACCATATTGACAAAGACTCAACACTACAGAGACTCAGTGCCCAAGTTGAAGCACTCACTCAAGCTATGGAAAGTCTAAAATCAATAACAGCGTTAGTCCCAACTCCTGAAAAGAAAGAGACTATGCCAAATCCCCAACCTGAGAGAAAGATGCAAAGACCTAGAACCTGTCAACAATGTGCTGCTCAGGGCAACCCAAACTGCAACCACTGTTTTGTCTGCGGAGAAGAAGGACATCGCGCTGTAGGGTGCCTGAAGAGGACCAAGCCGTCGGGAAACTGGAGGCGGTCAGGGCAAAGGGACCACCCCTGATCGACGCCACTCCGCTGTCCCACTCAAAGAAGAAGTCAAAACCTAAGTCAAAAAGAGAAAGAGGTAATGCTAGCTCACAAGAGACTGTTGACAAGGAGAAACCACGTGGTTTAGTAGCCCCATTAGTTGGTCAACAATCCCATCTGAAAGTCATGATGGCTGGTTACCTTGTAACTGTAGTGCTAGACACGGGGGCTGGAGTGAGTCTTTTAGATCATGCATGGCTAAAAAAATACTTGCCAGGTCAACAGGTCAGACCTCTAAGTGAGCTGATGGACGATGATCTTAATGTGAAGGCAGTCACAGGGGATTCAGTACCTTATGATGGGTGGGTAGAGGTAGTAGTCAATCTAGAGGGTAATGATGACCCAGACCTTTCTATACGCGCACCCTTCCTTGTGAGCCGGCTCAAGATTGAAAGACCTATCGTAGGCTTTAATGTCATATACGAGTTCATTAAAGACAATGGGGGGAACTACAAGCTCATAGAACTTATTGGTAGAGCTATGGGGATTGAGATTACTGCTCTAAGTGCCTTGGTAAGCTTTATTCAAACACAAAAGCGTCCGGTAGCTGAGCCAACTACTGTAAAAGTGGGCTTTAAAAGTGTAACTGTCTACCCTAGCCAAGTCGCTTACATTAAATGTAGAGTCCCAGAAAGTGTTAGCTCTACAGAGTCACTTGTATTATTCGAGCCAGCATTTGACAATGTGCACCTTGAAGCACTTAGTGTTGGAGCAGGACTGTTACCAATCCAAAAGACAGACAGGCCCTATGTCAAAATACCTGTGTCAAACTACTCGAAGCAAAGTGTGACTCTACCCATCTTAACAGTTTTGGGGTCTATTGAGCCGATAGCCAAAATAGTTGAAACAGACAAACCTAAAGACATTTGTGAAACCGCCTCAGTTTCTGTTCAAACTGTTCACTCTGTTCCCACGTCCAGCCAAGACCAAGAGCCACCAAACACAGCTCGCTGGCACCCTCCAGTGGACATTAGTCACTTAACACCAGAACAGCAGAGTGAGGTAAAACAAATGTTATTTGAGGAGTCAGGTGCTTTCGCTCGAGATGATGGTGACATTGGTAATATTCCTAGTTTACAAATGACTCTCAATCTGAAAGATGACATTCCAGTACAGCGCTCATACACACGGCTATTCCTAAACCACTATACAAAGAGGTCAAAGAGTATATTCAGGACCTACTCGCTAAGGGCTGGATAGTGAAATCAAAGTCACCTTTTGCTGCGCCTGTAGTATGTGTGCGAAAACGAGATGGCACATTAAGACTTTGTATTGATTACAGACTATTAAATCAAAAAACAGTGCCAGACCGCCACCCACTTCCACGTATCCAGGACCTCCTAGACACTCTGGGGGGCCACAGCTGGTTTAGCATTCTCGACCAAGGTAAAGCTTACCATCAGGGGTACATGGCTGAGGGGTCCCGTCACATGACCGCATTCATCTCACCCTGGGGACTGTATGAATGGGTGAGGATCCCCTTCGGCCTCAGTAATGCGCCTGCGGCGTTCCAGCGCAGTATGGAAGAAATGCTAAACACACTGCGTGATGACTGTTGTATCCCCTATTTAGATGATATTCTTTGCTACTCTAAAAGTTTTGCTGAACATGTTGAAGCTGTGCGCAAGGTCCTCAGAGCTCTGCAACAACATGGAGTCAAGCTCCGCCCAACAAAATGTGAACTGTTTAAAGCGGAGGTCAGGTATGTGGGTAGGCTGGTCTCAGCCAATGGGGTCAGGATTGATCCCAAGGACATTGACGCGGTAAAGTCGCTGGGCCAAAAGAAACCAACTAATGTGGGTGAGTTAAGAAAGCTCCTTGGCTTTTTAAGTTATTACCGTGTCTATATTCAGGATTTTTCCAGAATCGCAAAGCCCCTGTATGGCCTACTGCAAGTCAAGGGCTGCTCTGAAAGCATACGGGTGAAAAACAAGAAGGGCAAAGGTGCTCAGTTACCCTCAAAGACTGCTATCAGCTGGACAGGTGAGCATGACCACACCCTCAAGCAGCTCATTGACACTTTAGCAAATCCACCAGTCCTTGCCTATCCCAACTTTGAACTGCCTTTTGTCCTGCACACTGATGCCTGCGAGAAAGGGCTAGGGGCCGTGTTATATCAAAGGCAAAGTGGTAAACTGAAAGTCATTGCATACGGCTCACGAACTTTGACCCCAGCCGAAAAAAACTATTGTTTACACTCAGGTAAACTGGAGTTTTTAGCCCTTAAATGGGCAGTCTGTGAAAAGTTTAGGGACTACTTGTTCTATGCTCCGGAGTTCACAGTATACACAGACAATAATCCGCTGACATATGTAATGAGCACTGCAAAGTTAAATGCCACAGGACATAGGTGGGTGGGTGAACTTGCAGATTTCAGATTTAACATCAAATACAGGCCTGGTAAAGTTAATGTGGATGCGGACACTCTGTCGCGCCTCCCCCTGGACATTGACAGTTATGTTGGGGAGTGTACAGAGGAGCTTAGTAGAGACATTGTTTGTGCCACTTGGGAAGGTAGCGAGGCAGCCAAGAAGAGTGACATTGCTTATGTAGCTGCCCTAAATCTGACCCAGAACACTGAACCAGTCAAGTCAGCCTTGTCCAGCATTAGCCATGAAGAGCTACTGAGAGCACAAAGGCAAGATGCCACAATCAATGAGATTTTTAAGCTAAAAGAGACAAAAGCTGTGTTAACAGACAGAGACAGACAAAATGGAGACGGGTTAGTGAAAAGACTAATGCGTGAGTGGGGAAAACTGGTAATACAAAATGACTTGTTGTACAGGGAGGCTAGGGGTAGACGACAGCTGGTCTTACCTGCAGAATACAGGCCACTAGTGCTGAAACACCTTCACAACAATATGGGTCACCTCGGGGCCGAAAGAGTTATTAGCTTAGCCCGAGACCGTTTCTATTGGCCCTTTATGAAAAAGGACATTGAGGCCTATGTAACCAGAAAGTGTCCCTGTATAAAACAAAAGAAACCTGCCACGCATGTAAGAGCACCAATGGGCAGCATCAGCACTAGTGCGCCCATGGAGTTAGTATCCATTGATTACATGCACTTAGAAAAGAGCAGAGGTGGCTATGAATATATTCTAGTTGCAGTAGATCACTTTACACGCTTTGCTCAAGTGTACCCAACCCGAAACAAGTCTGCCAAAACGGCTGCTGAAAAACTGTTCAATGATTTTATTCCTCGGTTCGGTTACCCCGCCAAGCTGCACCATGACCAAGGCCGTGAGTTTGAGAATGCGCTGTTCAGGGACCTGCAGCAGTTGTCAGGTGTCGGCCACTCTCGCACAACACCGTACCACCCGCAGGGTAACCCGGCTGAACGATTTAATCGTACTCTGCTGCAGATGTTGAGAACACTGGAGGAGAAGGAAAAAGGCAACTGGAAAGACTTTTTGCCCCAGGTTGTTCATGCATATAATTGCACAAAACATGAGGCCACCGGGTTTTCGCCACACTTCTTAATGTTTGGGCGCCACCCCCGCCTACCGGTGGATCTCTTGTTTGGCCTTAGGACTGAAAAGGAGAATGAGACACCACAAGGGTATGTGCAAAAATGGGCGAAGAGAATGAAAGAGGCTTATCAAATCGCCTCCACTAACAGCCAACACTCTAGCGCTCGTGGTAAAAAGTATTACGACCAACATGTGAAGGGAGTTGTTTTGGAGCCCGGTGACAGGGTCCTGGTGCGCAACTTAAGTGAAAGGGGAGGACCAGGAAAGCTCAGGTCATATTGGGAGCAAACGGTGTACATTGTCAAAGAACAAATCAAGGACAGCCCCATTTACAAAGTATTTCCTGAAAACAGTGAGCAGAGAACTAGAGTGCTCCACAGAAACCTCCTTCACCTTGTTAATGACTTACCTGTGAGCATTGCCCAGGAAAACAACAAAAAGACTGTTAAAAAGAGAGTTAAAACTCGCAATACTAACCAAAACCAAAGTAACTGGCACAGCAGCAGTGACACATCAGACTCTGAAAGTGAGTCCAGGACCCGCTATTGGCTCAGAGTCCCAGTCATGACAAGGCCACAAGAAGTCTCACAGACTCGTCTAGCATCACCTCAAGTGTTTGTGCCAAGAGGACAAGTGAGACACTCACAGACTGATATCCAACACAGAGACACTTTGATAGAGGATCGGTATCCAAATGAAAATGAACTTGTCCAAAACCCTGAAACTGACAATGAACAAGGAGAACAACATGGGTCAGGACTTGAAAGAGACAGTGAACAAGTTGCACCTGAAATGGATTCAGAACATGAGGAACAAACTGTGGCACAGGACTTGTCCCTCAGGAGATCAACACGAGAAAGGAGACCACCACAGACTCTCACCTACAGTTCCCTGGGTCAGCCCTCATACCAGCCACAGGGAGTGGTGAGTCATGTTGGACTATGTGGAGTACAAGCCCTGCCAGCGTGGGGTATGCAATCATTCAAAGTAAATCCCTACATACCATATCAGACTATGCCTTATACAGTAACAGTACCTTATGCAATGCCAAGTTTTGTGTACTGAAGGGTTAATGTAGTGAGGTTATTGTGGAGAGAAATGTTATTATTTCCCTGTGAATGTGAATAATATTGAGGCTTTAAAGTGTCGGGAGCCATCTTTTATGTTGGGGAGCGTGTGGTGCACCTAAAAATATATCACCACATTGTTTTTTGTTATTTTATTATTTGGTAAATTGGTATTTTATGGTAATTTAATATATGTTTTTATTTTTGGTAAAGTAATCCCAAGTTTATATTTGGACATATTAACGTGTCATTAATAAGTACTTTCCTGTTTAGTGAGGGATTAGAAATTAAATGGTAACGTGGAACCTTTGTGCTGGAGGCGTTGCCCCAGGTTGGGTTTTATGGCGGAACTTCCTGTTTTGCCCAAACGCAATCTGGACGTGAAAGGCAACGCTCCGTGTCTTCTCTTCTCTTACTAATATTATATATTTCAGGTCAGTACACGATAGAAAAGTCACCAACATATAACACTGTAAGGTCATTACTTAATATTTTATCAGTATGTGACACTGTTGATATGTTTACTGGTAATTGTCGCTAATATTTGCGAGTTAGTGGTCAAGGTAGATTAGCGGTGGAGCTACCCGCGTCTGTAAACGCGCATGGTCTGAAGCGGCGCGATA
Organism: Taenioides sp. WSHXM2023; assembly: GCA_029959045.1. NCBI lineage: Eukaryota > Metazoa > Chordata > Actinopteri > Gobiiformes > Gobiidae > Taenioides > Taenioides sp. WSHXM2023. Next base: position 31,137,930 of record CM057099.1, read on the forward strand.
CCAAATAAGATGCTGTGTTACAGGCATATTTCAGTTTTATAAGCATTTGTATGCATTTGTTTTATTATTGTATCTCAAACGAAGTACTTGTGAGTAATGGATTTGGGTCTGAGACAGCGAAATTAACATTTATATGCAAGTTACAGAGACAATACAATGTTATTGTGTTCAGACTATGTTTATTTTTCTAAGGTTTATATAAGCATTTTCTACAAAGAAAATATAGAAGTATACATTTTAGTGTCCAGTGCATGTTAGCAGCTAAAAGTAGCAAAGATTAAGAACAGTTGGGTAATCCTGTCAATAAAACTGTGATGGTTATTTTCATGTAAAGTAGTGACTTATAAAGGGTTGTGCACAAGTTATTTGTCACTGATTGTAAAAGAGATTAACAAAAATATGTAATTTTGGACCTAAAGTACTTCAATTGTTATATTATTGGTGATGAACAAGTAAAGAAAAAACGCAATCTGGACGTGAAAGGCAACGCTCCGTGTCTTCTCTTCTCTTACTAATATTATATATTTCAGATTGCAACATCACTGCTATGGTAGCCCCGGTGCCTGGGGCCCGTAACAAAAACAACCGGGAATAAATACATTTATGTGTATGAACTGTTAATTAATCAACATTTGAAAATATACAATGCATATATTTTGATGATAAAGCCAGCAACACTACCCCAACAAATAGCACTTACTGCACTTACAAGTCAAGTCAGTGCTTTTGTCAGAGTAATGTGAATGACTGTGTACAATGAAATCTTCATAGTAACTTTCCTATAGTTGTTGATGTTAATGTCACAACCAAGACTACCCTAAAGAGAAGCACTTATGAATGTAAAAGCCATAAGTGAGACAATTTGAGGTAATCTGAATGCGTTTAATAAAAAGCAATCTTTAGTTTGATGTACAATGTCTTGCACAGCCGTCCCAACAAGTAGCACTTACTCAAATCAAGATACAAGTCAATGCTCTAGTTGGGTCAGTGACACAGACGTCCAGTGAACCAAGATTTTCCCATCAAAGTGTCTGCTCTCATCATGATCCTCTTCATGAGACACAACTAACAATAAATATATGTAACTTGATCGGTGCATGAACATTTTTTTTTTTTTTCATGAATACTTCAAAAGATACAATTTGTGTACTTTGATGTTAAAGCCAGCAACACTATCCCAACAAGTAGCACTTACTGCATTTACAAGTCAAGTCGATGCTTTTGTCAGGGTAATGCGAATGATTGTGTGCAAAAAAATCTTCATAGCAACTTTCCTGCAGTTGTTGAGGTTAATGTCACAACCAAGACTACCCCAAAGAGAAGCACTTATGAATGTAAAAGCCATAAGTGACTCAATTTGAGGTAATCTGAATGTGTTTAATAAAAAGCAGTCTTTAGTTTGATGTACAATGTCTTGCACAGCCGTCCCAACAAGTAGCACTTACTCAAGTCAAGATACAAGTCAATGCTCCAGTTGGGTCAGTGACACAGCCTTCCAGTGAACCAGATCTTCCCATCAAGTGTATGCTTTCCACAGGATCCTCTTCGAGTGTCTTCATGGCTGCCTCAGCTGAGTTGTGCTTTCTTAGGTGAAGGATTCTCCAATATAAACACGGTATGCCATTTGATGTCACTATAGCCCCACCTTCTATTCAGTGTCCCAACGACCGTGGTAATGGCCAGTCTGGCAGTGTGTTCTCATTGTGTAGTCAATTTACATATAAGCCATCAACAAAGCGGTTTCTGCAGAGGCAAAACAAGCGAGGATAAATACATGTATGTGTATGAACTGTTAATTAATCAACATTTGAAAATATACAATGCATGTATTTTGAAGTTAAAGCCAGCAACAGTACCCCAACAAGAAGCACTTACTGCATTTACAAGTCAAGTCAGTGCTTTTGTCAGAGTAATGTGAATGACTGTGTATAATGAAATCTTCATAGTAACTTTCCTGCAGTTGTTGAGGTTAATGTCACAACCAAGACTACCCCAAAGAGATGCACTTATGAATGTAAAAGCCATAAGTGAGTCAATTTGAGGTCATCTGACTGTTTATAATAAAAAGCAATCTTTAGTTTGATGTACAATGTCTTGCACAGCCGTCCCAACAAGTAGCACTTACTCAAGTCAAGATACAAGTCCATCCTCTAGTTGGGTCAGTGACACAGACGTCCAGTGAACCAAGATTTTCCCATCAAAGTGTCTGCTCTCATCATGATCCTCTTCATGAGACACAACTAACAATAAATATATGTAACTTGATCAGTGCATGAAATTTTTTTTTTTCATGAATACTTAAAAAGATGCAATTTGTGTACTTTGATGTTAAAGTCAGCAACACTACCCCAACAAGTAGCACTTACTGCATTTACAAGTCAAGTTGATGCTTTTGTCAGGGTAATGCGAATGATTGTGTGCAAAAAAATCTTCATAGCAACTTTCCTGCAGTTGTTGAGGTTAATGTCACAACCAAGACTACCCCAAAGAGAAGCACTTATGAATGTAAAAGCCATAAGTGAGTCAATTTGAGGTAATCTGAATGTGTATAATAAAAAGCAATCTTTAGTTTGATGTACAATGTCTTGCACAGCCGTCCCAACAAGTAGCACTTACTCAAGTCAAGATACAAGTCAGTGCTCCAGTTGGGTCAGTGACACAGACTTCCAGTGAACCAGATCTTCCCATCAAGTGTATGCTTTCCACAGGATCCTCTTCGAGTGTCTTCATGGCTGCCTCAGCTGAGTTGTGCTAGCTTAGGTGAAGGATTCTCCAATATAAGCACGGAATGCCATTTGAAGTCACTATAGCCCCACCTTCTTTTCAGTGTCCCAACGACTGTGGTAATGGCCAGTCTGGCAGTGTGTTCTCATTGTGTAGTCAATTAACATATAAGCCATCAACAAAGCGGTTTCTGCAGAGGCAAAACAACCGGGAATAAATACATGTATGTGTATGAACTGTTAATTAATCAACATTTGAAATATACAATGCATATATTTTGATGATAAAGCCAGCAACACTACCCCAACAAATAGCACTTACTGCATTTACAAGTCAAGTCAGTGCTTTTGTCAGAGTAATGTGAATGACTGTGTACAATGAAATCTTCATAGTAACTTTCCTATAGTTGTTGAAGTTAATGTCACAACCAAGACTACCCCAAAGAGAAGCACTTATGAATGTAAAAGCCATAAGTGAGTCAATTTGAGGTAATCTGAATGTGTATAATAAAAAGCAATTTTTAGATTGATGTTCAATGTCTTGCACAGCCGTCCCAACAAGAAGCACTTACTCAAATCAAGATACAAGTCAATCATCCAGTTGGGTCAGTGACACAGACGTCCAGTGAACCAAGATTTTCCCATCAAAGTGTCTGCGCTCATCATGATCCTCTTCATGAGACACAACCAACAATAAATATATGTAACTTGATCAGTGCATGAACATTTTTTTTTCTTCATGAATACTTAAAAAGATACAATTTGTGTACTTTGATTTTCAAGTCAGCAACACTACCCCAACAAGTAGCACTTACTGCATTTACAAGTCAAATCAGTGCTTTTGTCAGAGTAATGTGAATGACTGTGTATAATGAAATCTTCATAGTAACTTTCCTGCAGTTGTTGAGGTTAATGTCACAACCAAGACTACCCCAAAGAGAAGCACTTATGAATGTAAAAGCCATAAGTGAGTCAATTTGAGGTCATCTGAATGTGTACAATAAAAACAATCTTTAGTTTGATGTACAATGTCTTGCACAGCCAGCCAACAAGTAGCACTTACTCAAGTCAAGATACAAGTCAATGCTCCAGTTGGGTCAGTGACACAGCCTTCCAGTGAACCAGATCTTCCCATCAAGTGTATGCTTTCCACAGGATCCTCTTCGAGTGTCTTCATGGCTGCCTCAGCTGAGTTGTGCTTTTTTAGGTGAAGGATTCTCCAATATAAGCACGGTATGCCATTTGAAGTCACTATAGCCCCACCTTCTATTCAGTGTCCCAACGACTGTGGTAATGGCCAGTCTGGCAGTGTGTTTTCATTGTGTAGTCAATTTACATATAAGCCATCAACAAAGCGGTTTCTGCAGAGGCAAAACAACCGGGAATAAATACATTTATGTGTATGAACTGTTAATTAATCAACATTTGAAAATATACAATGCATATATTTTGATGATAAAGCCAGCAACACTACCCCAACAAGAAGCACTTACTGCATTTACAAGTCAAGTCAGTGCTTTTGTCAGAGTAATGTGAATGACTGTGTACAATGAAATCTTCATAGTAACTTTCCTATAGTTGTTGATGTTAATGTCACAACCAAGACTACCCCAAAGAGAAACACTTATGAATGTAAAAGCCATAAGTGAGTCAATTTGAGGTAATCTGAATGTGTATAATAAAAAGCAATTTTTAGTTTGATGTACAATGTCTTGCACAGCTGTCCCAACAAGAAGCACTTACTCAAGTCAAGATACAAGTCAATGCTCTAGTTGGGTCAGTGACACAGACGTCCAGTGAACCAAGATTTTCCCATCAGTGTCTGCTCTCATCATGACCCTCTTCATGAGACACAACTAACAATAAAAATATGTAACTTGATCGGTGCATGAACATTTTTTTTTTTTCATGAATACGTAAAAAGATACAATTTGTGTACTTTGATGTTAAAGCCAGCAACACTACCCCAACAAGTAGCACTTACTGCATTTACAAGTCAAGTCGATGCTTTTGTCAGAGTAATGCGAATGATTGTGTGCAAAAAAATCTTCATAGCAACTTTCCTGCAGTTGTTGAGGTTAATGTCACAACCAAGACTACCCCAAAGAGAAGCACTTATGAATGTAAAAGCCATAAGTGAGTCAATTTGAGGTAATCTGAATGTGTATAATAAAAAGCAATTTTTAGATTGATGTTCAATGTCTTGCACAGCCGTCCCAACAAGGAGCACTTACTCAAATCAAGATACAAGTCAATCCTCCAGTTGGGCCAGTGACACAGACTTCCAGTGAACCAGATCGTCCCATCAAGTGTATGCTTTCCATAGGATCCTCTTGGAGTGTCTTCACGACTGCCTCAGCTGAGTTGTGCTATCTTAGGTGAAGGATTCTCCAATATAAGCATGGTATGCCATTTGAAGTCACTATAGCCCCACCTTCTATTCAGTGTCCCAACGACTGTGGTAATGGCCAGTCTGGCAGTGTGTTCTCATTGTGTAGTCAATTTACATATAAGCCATCAACAAAGCGGTTTCTGCAAAGGCAAAACAACCGGGAATAAATACATTTATGTGTATGAACTGTTAATTAATCAACATTTGAAAATATACAATGCATGTATTTTGATGATAAAGCCAGCAACACTACCCCAACAAGAAGCACTTACTGCATTTACAAGTCAAGTCGATGCTTTTGTCAGGGTAATGTGAATGACTGTGTACAATGAAATCTTCATAGTAACTTTCCTATAGTTGTTGAAGTTAATGTCACAACCAAGACTACCCCAAAGAGAAGCACTTATGAATGTAAAAGCCATAAGTGAGTCAATTTGAGGTAATCTGAATGTGTAAAATAAAAAGCAATTTTTAGATTGATGTTCAATGTCTTGCACAGCCGTCCCAACAAGAAGCACTTACTCAAATCAAGATACAAGTCAATCCTCCAGTTGGGTCAGTGACACAGACGTCCAGTGAACCAAGATTTTCCCATCAAAGTGTCTGCTCTCATCATGATCCTCTTCATGAGACACAACTAACAATAAATATATGTAACTTGATCGGTGCATGAACATTTTTTTTTCATGAATACTTAAAAAGATACAATTTGTGTACTTTGATGATAAAGTCAGCAACACTACCCCAACAAGTAGCACTTACTGCATTTACAAGTCAAGTCAGTGCTTTTGTCAGAGTAATGTGAATGACTGTGTATAATGAAATCTTCATAGTAACTTTCCTGCAGTTGTTGAGGTTAATGTCACAACCAAGACTACCCCAAAGAGAAGCACTTATGAATGTAAAAGCCATAAGTGAGTCAATTTGAGGTAATCTGAATGTGTATAATAAAAAGCAATTTTTAGATTGATGTTCAATGTCTTGCACAGCCGTCCCAACAAGAAGCACATAGTCAAATCAAGATACAAGTCAATCCTCCAGTTGGGCCAGTGACACAGACTTCCAGTGAACCAGATCGTCCCATCAAGTGTATGCTTTCCACAGGATCCTCTTGGAGTGTCTTCACGGCTGCCTCAGCTGAGTTGTGCTATCTTAGGTGAAGGATTCTCCAATATAAGCATGGTATGCCATTTGAAGTCACTATAGCCCCACCTTCTATTCAGTGTCCCAACGACTGTGGTAATGGCCAGTCTGGCAGTGTGTTCTCATTGTGTAGTCAATTTACATATAAGCCATCAACAAAGGCTTATATGTAGAGGTTTCTGCAGAGGCAAAACAACCGGGAATAAATACATTTATGTGTATGAACTGTTAATTAATCAACATTTGAAAATATACAATGCATATATTTTGATGACAAAGCCAACAACACTACCCCAACAAGAAGCACTTACTGCATTTACAAGTCAAGTCAGTGCTTTTGTCAGAGTAATGTGAATGACTGTGTATAATGAAATGTTCATAGTAACTTTCCTGCAGTTGTTGAGGTTAATGTCACAACCAAGACTACCCCAAAGAGAAGCACTTATGAATGTAAAAGCCATAAGTGAGTCAATTTGAGGTAATCTGAATGTGTATAATAAAAAGCAATTTTTAGATTGATGTTCAATGTCTTGCACAGCCGTCCCAACAAGGAGCACTTACTCAAATCAAGATACAAGTCAATCCTCCAGTTGGGTCAGTGACACAGACTTCCAGTGAACCAGATCGTCCCATCAAGTGTATGCTTTCCATAGGATCGTCTTGGAGTGTCTTCATGGCTGCCTCAGCTGAGTTGTGCTTTCTTAGGTGAAGGATTCTCCAATATAAGCACGGTATGCCATTTGAAGTCACTATAGCCCCACCTTCTATTCAGTGTCCCAACGACTGTGATAATGGCCAGTCTGGCGGTGTGTTCTCATTGTGTAGTCAATTTACATATAAGCCATCAACAAAGCGATTTCTCAAGAGACAAGAAAACCGGGAATAAATACATTTATCTGTATGAACTGTTAATTAATCAACATTTGAAAATATACAATGCATATATTTTGATGATAAAGCCAGCAACACTACCCCAACAAGAAGCACTTACTGCATTTACAAGTCAAGTCAGTGCTTTTGTCAGAGTAATGTGAATGGCTGTGTATAATGAAATCTTCATAGTAACTTTCCTGCAGTTGTTGAGGTTAATGTCACAACCAAGACTACCCCAAAGAGAAGCACTTATGAATGTAAAAGCCCTAAGAGAGTCAATTTGAGGTCATCTGAATGTGTTTAATAAAAAGCAATCGTTAGTTTGATGTACAATGTCTTGCACAGCCGTCCCAACAAGTAGCACTTACTCAAATCAAGATACAAGTCAATGCTGTAGTTGGGTCAGTGACACAGATGTCCAGTGAACCAAGATTTTCCCATCAAAGTGTCTGCTCTCATCATGATCCTCTTCATGAGACACAACTAACAATAAATATATGTAACTTGATCAGTGCATGAACTTTTTTTTTTTTTTTTCATGAATACTTAAAAAGATACAATTTGTGTACTTTGATGATAAAGTCAGCAACACTACCCCAACAAGTAGCACTTACTGCATTTACAAGTCAAGTCAGTGCTTTTGTCAGAGTAATGTGAATGACTGTGTTAATGAAATCTTCATAGGAACTTTCTTGCAGTTGTTGAGGTTAATGTCACAACCAAGACTACCCCAAAGAGAAGCACTTATGAATGTAAAAGCCATAAGTGAGTCAATTTGAGGTAATCTGAATGTGTATAATAAAAAGCAATCTTTAGTTTGATGTACAATGTCTTGCACAGCCGTCCCAACAAGTAGCACTTACTCAAGTCAAGGTACAAGTCAGTGCTCCAGTTGGGTCAGTGACACAGACTTCCAGTGAACCAGATCTTCCCACCAAGTGTATGCTTTTTATAGGATCCTCTTCGAGTGTCTTCATGGCTGCCTCAGCTGAGTTGTGCTAGCTTAGGTGAAGGATTCTCCAATATAAGCACGGTATGCCATTTGAAGTCACTATAGCCCCACCTTCTATTCAGTGTCCCAACGACTGTGGTAATGGCCAGTCTGGCAGTGTGTTCTCATTGTGTAGTCAATTTACATATAAGCCATCAACAAAGCGGTTTCTGCAGAGGCAAAACAACCGGGAATAAATACATGTATGTGTATGAACTGTTAATTAATCAACATTTGAAATATACAATGCATATATTTTGATGATAAAGCCAGCAACACTACCCCAACAAGAAGCACTTACTGCATTTACAAGTCAAGTCAGTGCTTTTGTCAGAGTAATGTGAATGACTGTGTACAATGAAATCTTCATAGTAACTTTCCTATAGTTGTTGAAGTTAATGTCACAACCAAGACTACCCCAAAGAGAAGCACTTATGAATGTAAAAGCCATAAGTGAGTCAATTTGAGGTAATCTGAATGTGTATAATAAAAAGCAATTTTTAGATTGATGTTCAATGTCTTGCACAGCCGTCCCAACAAGAAGCACTTACTCAAATCAAGATACAAGTCAATCATCCAGTTGGGTCAGTGACACAGACGTCCAGTGAACCAAGATTTTCCCATCAAAGTGTCTGCTCTCATCATGATCCTCTTCATGATACACAACCAACAATAAATATATGTAACTTGATCAGTGCATGAACATTTTTTTTTCTTCATGAATACTTAAAAAGATACAATTTGTGTACTTTGATTTTCAAGTCAGCAACACTACCCCAACAAGTAGCACTTACTGCATTTACAAGTCAAATCAGTGCTTTTGTCAGAGTAATGTGAATGACTGTGTATAATGAAATCTTCATAGTAACTTTCCTGCAGTTGTTGAGGTTAATGTCACAACCAAGACTACCCCAAAGAGAAGCACTTATGAATGTAAAAGCCATAAGTGAGTCAATTTGAGGTAATCTGAATGTGTATAATAAAAAACAATCTTTAGTTTGATGTACAATGTCTTGCACAGCCAGCCAACAAGTAGCACTTACTCAAGTCAAGATACAAGTCAATGCTCCAGTTGGGTCAGTGACACAGCCTTCCAGTGAACCAGATCTTCCCATCAAGTGTATGCTTTCCATAGGATCCTCTTGGAGTGTCTTCATGGCTGCCTCAGCTGAGTTGTGCTTTTTTAGGTGAAGGATTCTCCAATATAAGCACGGTATGCCATTTGAAGTCACTATAGCCCCACCTTCTATTCAGTGTCCCAACGACTGTGGTAATGGCCAGTCTGGCAGTGTGTTTTCATTGTGTAGTCAATTTACATATAAGCCATCAACAAAGCGGTTTCTGCAGAGGCAAAACAACCGGGAATAAATACATTTATGTGTATGAACTGTTAATTAATCAACATTTGAAAATATACAATGCATATATTTTGATGATAAAGCCAGCAACACTACCCCAACAAGAAGCACTTACTGCATTTACAAGTCAAGTCAGTGCTTTTGTCAGAGTAATGTGAATGACTGTGTACAATGAAATCTTCATAGTAACTTTCCTATAGTTGTTGATGTTAATGTCACAACCAAGACTACCCCAAAGAGAAACACTTATGAATGTAAAAGCCATAAGTGAGTCAATTTGAGGTAATCTGAATGTGTATAATAAAAAGCAATTTTTAGTTTGATGTACAATGTCTTGCACAGCCGTCCCAACAAGAAGCACTTACTCAAGTCAAGATACAAGTCAATGCTCTAGTTGGGTCAGTGACACAGACGTCCAGTGAACCAAGATTTTCCCATCAGTGTCTGCTCTCATCATGACCCTCTTCATGAGACACAACTAACAATAAAAATATGTAACTTGATCGGTGCATGAACATTTTTTTTTTTCATGAATACGTAAAAAGATACAATTTGTGTACTTTGATGTTAAAGCCAGCAACACTACCCCAACAAGTAGCACTTACTGCATTTACAAGTCAAGTCGATGCTTTTGTCAGAGTAATGCGAATGATTGTGTGCAAAAAAATCTTCATAGCAACTTTCCTGCAGTTGTTGAGGTTAATGTCACAACCAAGACTACCCCAAAGAGAAGCACTTATGAATGTAAAAGCCATAAGTGAGTCAATTTGAGGTAATCTGAATGTGTATAATAAAAAGCAATTTTTAGATTGATGTTCAATGTCTTGCACAGCCGTCCCAACAAGGAGCACTTACTCAAATCAAGATACAAGTCAATCCTCCAGTTGGGCCAGTGACACAGACTTCCAGTGAACCAGATCGTCCCATCAAGTGTATGCTTTCCATAGGATCCTCTTGGAGTGTCTTCACGACTGCCTCAGCTGAGTTGTGCTATCTTAGGTGAAGGATTCTCCAATATAAGCATGGTATGCCATTTGAAGTCACTATAGCCCCACCTTCTATTCAGTGTCCCAACGACTGTGGTAATGGCCAGTCTGGCAGTGTGTTCTCATTGTGTAGTCAATTTACATATAAGCCATCAACAAAGCGGTTTCTGCAGAGGCAAAACAACCGGGAATAAATACATTTATGTGTATGAACTGTTAATTAATCAACATTTGAAAATATACAATGCATATATTTTGATGATAAAGCCAGCAACACTACCCCAACAAGAAGCACTTACTGCATTTACAAGTCAAGTCGATGCTTTTGTCAGGGTAATGTGAATGACTGTGTACAATGAAATCTTCATAGTAACTTTCCTATAGTTGTTGAAGTTAATGTCACAACCAAGACTACCCCAAAGAGAAGCACTTATGAATGTAAAAGCCATAAGTGAGTCAATTTGAGGTAATCTGAATGTGTAAAATAAAAAGCAATTTTTAGATTGATGTTCAATGTCTTGCACAGCCGTCCCAACAAGAAGCACTTACTCAAATCAAGATACAAGTCAATCCTCCAGTTGGGTCAGTGACACAGACGTCCAGTGAACCAAGATTTTCCCATCAAAGTGTCTGCTCTCATCATGATCCTCTTCATGAGACACAACTAACAATAAATATATGTAACTTGATCGGTGCATGAACATTTTTTTTTCATGAATACTTAAAAAGATACAATTTGTGTACTTTGATGATAAAGTCAGCAACACTACCCCAACAAGTAGCACTTACTGCATTTACAAGTCAAGTCAGTGCTTTTGTCAGAGTAATGTGAATGACTGTGTATAATGAAATCTTCATAGTAACTTTCCTGCAGTTGTTGAGGTTAATGTCACAACCAAGACTACCCCAAAGAGAAGCACTTATGAATGTAAAAGCCATAAGTGAGTCAATTTGAGGTAATCTGAATGTGTATAATAAAAAGCAATTTTTAGATTGATGTTCAATGTCTTGCACAGCCGTCCCAACAAGAAGCACATAGTCAAATCAAGATACAAGTCAATCCTCCAGTTGGGCCAGTGACACAGACTTCCAGTGAACCAGATCGTCCCATCAAGTGTATGCTTTCCACAGGATCCTCTTGGAGTGTCTTCACGGCTGCCTCAGCTGAGTTGTGCTATCTTAGGTGAAGGATTCTCCAATATAAGCATGGTATGCCATTTGAAGTCACTATAGCCCCACCTTCTATTCAGTGTCCCAACGACTGTGGTAATGGCCAGTCTGGCAGTGTGTTCTCATTGTGTAGTCAATTTACATATAAGCCATCAACAAAGGCTTATATGTAGAGGTTTCTGCAGAGGCAAAACAACCGGGAATAAATACATTTATGTGTATGAACTGTTAATTAATCAACATTTGAAAATATACAATGCATATATTTTGATGATAAAGCCAGCAACACTACCCCAACAAATAGCACTTACTGCATTTACAAGTCAAGTCGATGCTTTTGTCAAGGTAATGCGAATGATTGTGTGTAAAAAAATCTTCATAGCAACTTTCCTGCAGTTGTTGAGGTTAATGTCACAACCAAGACTACCCCAAAGAGAAGCACTTATGAATGTAAAAGCCATAAGTGAGTCAATTTGAGGTAATCTGAATGTGTTTAATAAAAAGCAATCTTTAGTTTGATGTACAATGTCTTGCACAGCCGTCCCAACAAGAAGCACTTACTCAAGTCAAGATACAAGTCAATGCTCTAGTTGGGTCAGTGACACAGACGTCCAGTGAACCAAGATTTTCCCATCAAAGTGTCTGCTCTCATCCTGATCCTCTTCATGAGACACAACTAACAATAAATATATGTAACTTGATCGGTGCATGAACATTTTTTTTTTCATGAATACTTAAAAAGATACAATTTGTGTACTTTGATGTTAAAGCCAGCAACACTACCCCAACAAGTAGCACTTACTGCATTTACAAGTCAAGTCGATGCTTTTGTCAGGGTAATGCGAATGATTGTGTGCAAAAAAATCTTCATAGCAACTTTCCTGCAGTTGTTGAAGTTAATGTCACAACCAAGACTACCCCAAAGAGAAGCACTTATGAATGTAAAAGCCATAAGTGAGTCAATTTGAGGTAATCTGAATGTGTTTAATAAAAAGCAATCTTTAGTTTGATGTACAATGTCTTGCACAGCCGTCCCAACAAGAAGCACTTACTCAAGTCAAGATACAAGTCAATGCTCTAGTTGGGTCAGTGACAGACGTCCAGTGAACCAAGATTTTCCCTTCAAAGTGTCTGCTCTCATCCTGATCCTCTTCATGAGACACAACTAACAATAAATATATGTAACTTGATCGGTGCATGAACATTTTTTTTTTCATGAATACTTAAAAAGATACAATTTGTGTACTTTGATTTTCAAGTCAGCAACACTACCCCAACAAGTAGCACTTACTGCATTTACAAGTCAAATCAGTGCTTTTGTCAGAGTAATGTGAATGACTGTGCATAATGAAATCTTCATAGTAACTTTCCTGCAGTTGTTGAGGTTAATGTCACAACCAAGACTACCCCAAAGAGAAGCACTTATGAATGTAAAAGCCATAAGTGAGTCAATTTGAGGTCATCTGAATGTGTTTAATAAAAAACAATCTTTAGTTTGATGTACAATGTCTTGCACAGCCGTCCCAACAAGTAGCACTTACTCAAGTCAAGATACAAGTCAATGCTCCAGTTGGGTCAGTGACACAGCCTTCCAGTGAACCAGATCTTCCCATCAAGTGTATGCTTTCCACAGGATCCTCTTCGAGTGTCTTCATGGCTGCCTCAGCTGAGTTGTGCTTTTTTAGGTGAAGGATTCTCCAATATAAGCACGGTATGCCATTTGAAGTCACTATAGCCCCACCTTCTATTCAGTGTCCCAACGACTGTGGTAATGGCCAGTCTGGCAGTGTGTTCTCATTGTGTAGTCAATTTACATATAAGCCATCAACAAAGCGGTTTCTGCAGAGGCAAAACAACCGGGAATAAATACATTTATGTGTATGAACTGTTAATTAATCAACATTTGAAAATATACAATGCATATATTTTGATGATAAAGCCAGCAACACTACCCCAACAAGAAGCACTTACTGCATTTACAAGTCAAGTCAGTGCTTTTGTCAGAGTAATGTGAATGACTGTGTACAATGAAATCTTCATAGTAACTTTCCTATAGTTGTTGATGTTAATGTCACAACCAAGACTACCCCAAAGAGAAGCACTTATGAATGTAAAAGCCATAAGTGAGTCAATTTGAGGTAATCTGAATGTGTATAATAAAAAGCAATTTTTAGTTTGATGTACAATGTCTTGCACAGCCGTCCCAACAAGTAGCACTTACTCAAGTCAAGATACAAGTCAATGCTCTTGTTGGGTCAGTGACACAGACGTCCAGTGAACCAAGATTTTCCCATCAGTGTCTGCTCTCATCATGACCCTCTTCATGAGACACAACTAACAATAAAAATATGTAACTTGATCGGTGCATGAACATTTTTTTTTTCATGAATACGTAAAAAGATACAATTTGTGTACTTTGATGTTAAAGCCAGCAACACTACCCCAACAAGTAGCACTTACTGCATTTACAAGTCAAGTCGATGCTTTTGTCAGGGTAATGCATATGATTGTGTGCAAAAAAATCTTCATAGCAACTTTCCTGCAGTTGTTGAGGTTAATGTCACAACCAAGACTACCCCAAAGAGAAGCACTTATGAATGTAAAAGTGAGTCAATTTGAGGTAATCTGAATGTGTATAATAAAAAGCAATCTTTAGTTTGATGTACAATGTCTTGCACAGCCGTCCCAACAAGTAGCACTTACTCAAATCAAGTTACAAGACAATGGTCCAGTTGGGTCAGTGACACAGACTTCCAGTGAACCAGATCTTCCCATCAAGTGTATGCTTTCCACAGGATCCTCTTCGAGTGTCTTCATGGCTGCCTCAGCTGAGTTGTGCTAGCTTAGGTGAAGGATTCTCCAATATAAGCACGGTATGCCATTTGAATTCACTATAGCCCCACCTTCTATTCAGTGTCCCAACGACTGTGGTAATGGCCAGTCTGGCAGTGTGTTCTCATTGTGTAGTCAATTTACATATAAGCCATCAACAAAGCGGTTTCTGCAGAGGCAAAACAACCGGGAATAAATACATTTATGTGTATGAACTGTTAATTAATCAACATTTGAAAATATACAATGCATATATTTTGATGATAAAGCCAACAACACTACCCCAACAAGAAGCACTTATTGCATTTACAAGTCAAGTCAGTGCTTTTGTCAGAGTAATGTGAATGACTGTGTATAATGAAATCTTCATAGTAACTTTCCTGCAGTTGTTGAGGTTAATGTCACAACCAAGACTACCCCAAAGAGAAGCACTTATGAATGTAAAAGCCATAAGTGAGTCAATTTGAGGTAATCTGAATGTGTATAATAAAAAGCAATCTTTAGTTTGATGTACAATGTCTTGCACAGCCGTCCCAACAAGTAGCACTTACTCAAATCAAGATACAAGTCAATGCTCTAGTTGGGTCAGTGACACAGACGTCCAGTGAACCAAGATTTTCCCATCAAAGTGTCTGCTCTCATCATGATCCTCTTCATGAGACACAACTAACAATAAATATATGTAACTTGATCGGTGCATGAACATTTTTTTTTCATGAATACTTGAAAAGATACAATTTGTGTACTTTGATGTTAAAGCCAGCAACACTACCCCAACAAGTAGCACTTACTGCATTTACAAGTCAAGTTGATGCTTTTGTCAGGGTAACGCGTATGATTGTGTGCAAAAAAATCTTCATAGCAACTTTCCTGCAGTTGTTGAGGTTAATGTCACAACCAAGACTACCCCAAAGAGAAGCACTTATGAATGTAAAAGCCATAAGTGAGTCAATTTGAGTTAATCTGAATGTGTATAATAAAAAGCAATTTTTAGTTTGATGTACAATGTCTTGCACAGCCGTCCCAACAAGTAGCACTTACTCAAGTCAAGATACAAGTGAATGCTCCAGTTTGGTCAGTGACACAGCCTTCCAGTGAACAAGATCTTCCCATCAAGTGTATGCTTTCCACAGGATCCTCTTCGAGTGTCTTCATGGCTGCCTCAGCTGAGTTGTGCTATCTTTGGTGAAGGATTCTCCAATATAAGCACGGTATGCCATTTGAAGTCACTATAGCCCCACCTTCTATTCAGTGTCCCAACGACTGTGGTAATGGCCAGTCTGGCAGTGTGTTCTCATTGTGTAGTCAATTTACATATAAGCCATCAACAAAGCGGCTTCTGAAGAGGCAAAACAAGCGAGAATAAATACATGTATGTGTATGAACTGTTAATTAATCAACATTTGAAAATATACAATGCATGTATTTTGAAGTTAAAGCCAGCAACACTACCCCAACAAGTAGCACTTACTGCATTTACAAGTCAAGTCGATGCTTTTGTCAGGGTAATGCGAATGATTGTGTGCAAAAAAATCTTCATAGCAACTTTCCTGCAGTTGTTGAGGTTAATGTCACAACCAAGACTACCCCAAAGAGAAGCACTTATGAATGTAAAAGCCATAAGTGAGTCAATTTGAGGTAATCTGAATGTGTATAATAAAAAGCAATTTTTAGATTGATGTACAATGTCTTGCACAGCCGTCCCAACAAGTAGCACTTACTCAAGTCAAGATACAAGTCAATGCTCTAGTTGGGTCAGTGACACAGACGTCCAGTGAACCAAGATTTTCCCATCAAAGTGTCTGCTCTCATCATGACCCTCTTCATGAGACACAACTAACAATAAAAATATGTAACTTGATCGGTGCATGAACATTTTTTTTTTCATGAATACTTAAAAAGATACAATTTGTGTACTTTGATGATAAAGTCAGCAACACTACCCCAACAAGTAGCACTTACTGCATTTACAAGTCAAGTCAGTGCTTTTGTCAGAGTAATGTGAATGATTGTGTATAATGAAATCTTCATAGTAACTTTCCTGCAGTTGTTGAGGTTAATGTCACAACCAAGACTACCCCAAAGAGAAGCACTTATGAATGTAAAAGCCATAAGTGAGTCAATTTGAGGTCATCTGAATGTGTATAATAAAAGCAATCTTTAGTTTGATGTACAATGTCTTGCACAGCCGTCCCAACAAGTAGCACTTACTCAAGTCAAGATACAAGTCAATGCTGCAGTTGGGTCAGTGACACAGACTTCCAGTGAACCAGATCGTCCCATCAAGTGTATGCTTTCCACAGGATCCTCTTGGAGTGTCTTCATGGCTGCCTCAGCTCAGTTGTGCTATCTTAGGTGAAGGATTCTCCAATATAAGCACGGTATGCCATTTGAATTCACTATAGCCCCACCTTCTATTCAGTGTCCCAACGACTGTGGTAATGGCCAGTCTGGCAGTGTGTTCTCATTGTGTAGTCAATTTACATATAAGCCATCAACAAAGCGGTTTCTGCAGAGGCAAAACAACCGGGAATAAATACATGTATGTGTATGAACTGTTAATTAATCAACATTTGAAAATATACAATGCATATATTTTGATGATAAAGACAGCAAGACTACCCCAACAAATAGCACTTACTGCATTTACAAGTCAAGTCAGTGCTTTTGTCAGAGTAATGTGAATGACTGTGTACAATGAAATCTTCATAGTAACTTTCCTATAGTTGTTGAAGTTAATGTCACAACCAAGACTACCCCAAAGAGAAGCACTTATGAATGTAAAAGCCATAAGTGAGTCAATTTGAGGTAATCTGAATGTGTTTAATAAAAAGCAATCTTTAGTTTGATGTACAATGTCTTGCACAGCCGTCCCAACAAGTAGCACTTACTCAAATCAAGATACAAGTCAATGCTCAAGTTGGGTCAGTGACACAGACGTCCAGTGAAACAAGATTTTCCCATTAAAGTGTCTGCTCTCATCATGACCCTCTTCATGAGACACAACTAACAATAAATATATGTAACTTGATCGGTGCATGAACATTTTTTTTTTTCATGAATACTTAAAAAGATACAATTTGTGTACTTTGATGTTAAAGCCAGCAACACTACCCCAACAAGTAGCACTTACTGCATTTACAAGTCAAGTCGATGCTTTTGTCAGGGTAATGCGAATGATTGTGTGCAAAAAAATCTTCATAGTAACTTTCCTATAGTTGTTGAATTTAATGTCACAACCAAGACTACCCCAAAGAGAAGCACTTATGAATGTAAAAGCCATAAGTGAGTCAATTTGAGGTCATCTGAATGTGTTTAATAAAAAGCAATCTTTAGTTTGATGTACAATGTCTTGCACAGCCGTCCCAACAAGTAGCACTTACTCAAGTCAAGATACAAGTCAATGCTGTAGTTGGGTCAGTGACACAGACGTCCAGTGAACCAAGATTTTCCCATCAAAGTGTCTGCTTTCATCATGATCCTCTTCATGAGACACAACTAACAATAAATATACGTAACTTGATCAGTGCATGAACATTTTTTTTTTCATGAATACTTAAAAAGATACAATTTGTGTACTTTGATGTTAAAGTCAGCAACACTACCCCAACAAGAAGCACTTACTGCATTTACAAGTCAAGTCAGTGCTTTTGTCAGAGTAATGTGAATGACTGTGTACAATGAAATCTTCATAGTAACTTGTTGTTAATGTCACAACCAAGACTACCCCAAAGAGAAGCACTTATGAATGTAAAAGCCATAAGTGAGTCAATTTGAGGTCATCTGAATGTGTATAATAAAAAGCAATCTTTAGTTTGATGTACAATGTCTTGCACAGCCGTCCCAACAAGTAGCACTTACTCAAATCAAGATACAAGTCAATGCTCAAGTTGGGTCAGTGACACAGACTTCCAGTGAACCAGATCGTCCCATCAAGTGTATGCTTTCCATAGGATCCTCTTGGAGTGTCTTCATGGCTGCCTCAGCTGAGTTGTGCTTTCTTAGGTGAAGGATTCTCCAATATAAGCACGGTATGTCATTTGAAGTCACTATAGCCCCACCTTCTATTCAGTGTCCCAACGACTGTGGTAATGGCCAGTCTGGCAGTGTGTTCTCATTGTGTAGTCAATTTACATAGAAGCCATCAACAAAGCGGTTTCTGCAGAGGCAAAACAACCGGGAATAAATACATTTATGTGTATGAACTGTTAATTAATCAACATTTGAAAATATACAATGCATATATTTTGATGATAAAGCCAGCAACACTACCCCAACAAATAGCACTTACTGCATTTAGAAGTCAAGTCGATGCTTTTGTCAGGGTAATGCGAATGATTGTGTGCAAAAAAATCTTCATAGCAACTTTCCTGCAGTTGTTGAGGTTAATGTCACAACCAAGACTACCCCAAAGAGAAGCACTTATGAATGTAAAAGCCATAAGTGAGTCAATTTGAGGTAATCTGAATGTGTATAATAAAAAGTAATCTTTAGTTTGATGTACAATGTCTTGCACAGCCGTCCCAACAAGTAGCACTTACTCAAATCAAGATACAAGTCAATGCTCCAGTTGGGGGCAGTGACACAGACGTCCAGTGAACCACGATTTTCCCATCAAAGTGTCTGCTCTCATCATGATCCTCTTCATGAGACACAACTAACAATAAATATATGTAACTTTATCGGTGCATGAACATTTTTTTTTTTCATGAATTCTTAAAAAGATACAATTTGTGTACTTTGATGTTAAAGTCAGCAACACTACCCCAACAAGAAGCACTTACTGCATTTACAAGTCAAGTCGATGCTTTTGTCAGGGTAATGTGAATGACTGTGTACAATGAAATCTTCATAGTGACTTTCCTATAGTTGTTGATGTTAATGTCACAACCAAGACTACCCCAAAGAGAAGCACTTATGAATGTAAAAGCCATAAGTGAGTCAATTTGAGGTAATCTGAATGTGTATAATAAAAAGCAATTTTTAGATTGATGTTCAATGTCTTGCACAGCCGTCCCAACAAGAAGCACTTACTCAAATCAAGATACAAGTCAATCCTCCAGTTGGGTCAGTGACACAGACGTCCAGTGAACCAAGATTTTCCCATCAAAGTGTCTGCCCTCATCATGATCCTCTTCATGAGACACCACTAACAATAAAAATATGTAACTTGATCGGTGCATGAACATTTTTTTTTTCATGAATACTTAAAAAGATACAATTTGTGTACTTTGATGATAAAGTCAGCAACACTACCCCAACAAGTAGCACTTACTGCATTTACAAGTCAAGTCAGTGCTTTTGTCAGAGTAATGTGAATGGCTGTGTATAATGAAATCTTCATAGGAACTTTCCTGCAGTTGTTGAGGTTAATGTCACAACCAAGACTACCCCAAAGAGAAGCACTTATGAATGTAAAAGCCATAAGTGAGTCAATTTGAGGTCATCTGAATGTGTTTAATAAAAAGCAATCTTTAGTTTGATGTACAATGTCTTGCACAGCCGTCCCAACAAGTACAACTTACTCAAGTCAAGATACAAGTCAATGCTCCAGTTGGGTCAGTGACACAGCCTTCCATTTAACCAGATCTTCCCATCAAGTGTATGCTTTCCACAGGATCCTCTTCGAGTGTCTTCATGGCTGCCTCAGCTCAGTTGTGCTATCTTAGGTGAGGGATTATCCAATATAAGCACGGTATGCCATTTGAATTCACTATAGCCCCACCTTCTATTCAGTGTCCCAACGACTGTGGTAATGGCCAGTCTGGCAGTGTGTTCTCATTGTGTAGTCAATTTACATATAAGCCATCAACAAAGCGGTTTCTGCAGAGGCAAAAGAACCGGGAATAAATACATGTATGTGTATGAACTGTTAATTAATCAACATTTGAAAATATACAATGCATATATTTTGATGATAAAGACAGCAAGACTACCCCAACAAACAGCACTTACTGCATTTACAAGTCAAGTCAGTGCTTTTGTCAGAGTAATGTGAATGACTGTGTACAATGAAATCTTCATAGTAACTTTCCTATAGTTGTTGAAGTTAATGTCACAACCAAGACTACCCCAAAGAGAAGCACTTATGAATGTAAAAGCCATAAGTGAGTCAATTTGAGGTAATCTGAATGTGTATAATAAAAAGCAATTTTTAGATTGATGTTCAATGTCTTGCACAGCCGTCCCAACAAGGAGCACTTACTCAAATCAAGATACAAGTCAATCCTCCAGTTGGGTCAGTGACACAGACTTCCAGTGAACCAGATCGTCCCATCAAGTGTATGCTTTCCATAGGATCGTCTTGGAGTGTCTTCATGGCTGCCTCAGCTGAGTTGTGCTAGCTTAGGTGAGGGATTCTCCAATATAAGCACGGTATGCCATTTGAAGTCACTATAGCCCCACCTTCTATTCAGTGTCCCAACGACTGTGGTAATGGCCAGTCTGGCAGTGTGTTCTCATTGTGTAGTCAATTTACATATAAACCATCAACAAAGCGGTTTCTGCAGAGGCAAAACAACCGGGAATAAATACATTTATGTGTATGAACTGTTAATTAATCAACATTTGAAAATATACAATGCATATATTTTGATGATAAAGCCAACAACACTACCCCAACAAGAAGCACTTACTGCATTTACAAGTCAAGTCAGTGCTTTTGTCAGAGTAATGTGAATGACTGTGTATAATGAAATGTTCATAGTAACTTTCCTGCAGTTGTTGAGGTTAATGTCACAACCAAGACTACCCCAAAGAGAAGCACTTATGAATGTAAAAGCCATAAGTGAGTCAATTTTAGGTAATCTGAATGTGTATAATAAAAAGCAATTTTTAGATTGATGTTCAATGTCTTGCACAGCCGTCCCAACAAGGAGCACTTACTCAAATCAAGATACAAGTCAATCCTCCAGTTGGGTCAGTGACACAGACTTCCAGTGAACCAGATCGTCCCATCAAGTGTATGCTTTCCATAGGATCGTCTTGGAGTGTCTTCATGGCTGCCTCAGCTGAGTTGTGCTAGCTTAGGTGAGGGATTCTCCAATATAAGCACGGTATGCCATTTGAAGTCACTATAGCCCCACCTTCTATTCAGTGTCCCAACGACTGTGGTAATGGCCAGTCTGGCAGTGTGTTCTCATTGTGTAGTCAATTTACATATAAGCCATCAACAAAGCGGTTTCTGCAGAGGCAAAAGAACCGGGAATAAATACATGTATGTGTATGAACTGTTAATTAATCAACATTTGAAAATATACAATGCATATATTTTGATGATAAAGACAGCAAGACTACCCCAACAAACAGCACTTACTGCATTTACAAGTCAAGTCAGTGCTTTTGTCAGAGTAATGTGAATGACTGTGTACAATGAAATCTTCATAGTAACTTTCCTATAGTTGTTGAAGTTAATGTCACAACCAAGACTACCCCAAAGAGAAGCACTTATGAATGTAAAAGCCATAAGTGAGTCAATTTGAGGTAATCTGAATGTGTATAATAAAAAGCAATCTTTAGTTTGATGTACAATGTCTTGCACAGCCGTCCCAACAAGTAGCACTTACTCAAGTCAAGATACAAGTCAATGCTCCAGTTGGGTCAGTGACACAGCCTTCCAGTGAACCAGATCTTCCCATCAAGTGTATGCTTTCCATAGGATCCTCTTGGAGTGTCTTCATGGCTGCCTCAGCTGAGTTGTGCTATCTTAGGTGAAGGAATCTCCATTATAAGCACGGTATGCCATTTGAATTCACTATAGCCCCACCTTCTATTCAGTGTCCCAACGACTGTGCTAATAGCCAGTCTGGCAGTGTGTTCTCATTGTGTAGTCAATTTACATATAAGCCATCAACAAAGCGGTTTCTGCAGAGGCAAAACAACCGGGAATAAATACATTTATGTGTATGAACTGTTAATTAATCAACATTTGAAAATATACAATGCATATATTTTGATGATAAAGCCAACAACACTACCCCAACAAGAAGCACTTACTGCATTTACAAGTCAAGTCAGTGCTTTTGTCAGAGTAATGTGAATGACTGTGTATAATGAAATGTTCATAGTAACTTTCCTGCAGTTGTTGAGGTTAATGTCACAACCAAGACTACCCCAAAGAGAAGCACTTATGAATGTAAAAGCCATAAGTGAGTCAATTTTAGGTAATCTGAATGTGTATAATAAAAAGCAATTTTTAGATTGATGTTCAATGTCTTGCACAGCCGTCCCAACAAGGAGCACTTACTCAAATCAAGATACAAGTCAATCCTCCAGTTGGGTCAGTGACACAGACTTCCAGTGAACCAGATCGTCCCATCAAGTGTATGCTTTCCATAGGATCGTCTTGGAGTGTCTTCATGGCTGCCTCAGCTGAGTTGTGCTAGCTTAGGTGAGGGATTCTCCAATATAAGCACGGTATGCCATTTGAAGTCACTATAGCCCCACCTTCTATTCAGTGTCCCAACGACTGTGGTAATGGCCAGTCTGGCAGTGTGTTCTCATTGTGTAGTCAATTTACATATAAACCATCAACAAAGCGGTTTCTGCAGAGGCAAAACAACCGGGAATAAATACATTTATGTGTATGAACTGTTAATTAATCAACATTTGAAAATATACAATGCATATATTTTGATGATAAAGCCAACAACACTACCCCAACAAGAAGCACTTACTGCATTTACAAGTCAAGTCAGTGCTTTTGTCAGAGTAATGTGAATGACTGTGTATAATGAAATGTTCATAGTAACTTTCCTGCAGTTGTTGAGGTTAATGTCACAACCAAGACTACCCCAAAGAGAAGCACTTATGAATGTAAAAGCCATAAGTGAGTCAATTTGAGGTAATCTGAATGTGTATAATAAAAAGCAATTTTTAGATTGATGTTCAATGTCTTGCACAGCCGTCTCAACAAGAAGCACTTACTCAAATCAAGATACAAGTCAATCCTCCAGTTGGGTCAGTGACACAGACTTCCAGTGAACCAGATTGTCCCATCAAGTATATGCTTTACATAGGATCCTCTTGGAGTGTCTTCATGGCTGCCTCAGCTGAGTTGTGCTAGCTTAGGTGAGGGATTCTCCAATATAAGCACGGTATGCCATTTGAAGTCACTATAGCCCCACCTTCTATTCAGTGTCCCAACGACTGTGGTAATGGCCAGTCTGGCAGTGTGTTCTCATTGTGTAGTCAATTTACATATAAGCCATCAACAAAGCGGTTTCTGCAGAGGCAAAACAACCGGGAATAAATACATTTATGTGTATGAACTGTTAATTAATCAACATTTGAAAATATACAATGCATATATTTTGATGACAAAGCCAACAACACTACCCCAACAAAAAGCACTTACTGCATTTACAAGTCAAGTCAGTGCTTTTGTCAGAGTAATGTGAATGACTGTGTATAATGAAATGTTCATAGTAACTTTCCTGCAGTTGTTGAGGTTAATGTCACAACCAAGACTACCCCAAAGAGAAGCACTTATGAATGTAAAAGCCATAAGTGAGTCAATTTGAGGTAATCTGAATGTGTATAATAAAAAGCAATTTTTAGATTGATGTTCAATGTCTTGCACAGCCGTCCCAACAAGGAGCACTTACTCAAATCAAGATACAAGTCAATCCTCCAGTTGGGTCAGTGACACAGACTTCCAGTGAACCAGATCGTCCCATCAAGTGTATGCTTTCCATAGGATCCTCTTGGAGTGTCTTCATGGCTGCCTCAGCTGAGTTGTGCTTTCTTAGGTGAAGGATTCTCCAATATAAGCACGGTATGCCATTTGAAGTCACTATAGCCCCACCTTCTATTCAGTGTCCCAACGACTGTGGTAATGGCCAGTCTGGCAGTGTGTTCTCATTGTGTAGTCAATTTACATATAAGCCATCAACAAAGCGATTTCTCAAGAGACAAGACAACCGGGAATAAATACATTTATCTGTATGAACTGTTAATTAATCAACATTTGAAAATATACAATGCATATATTTTGATGATAAAGCCAGCAACACTACCCCAACAAGAAGCACTTACTGCATTTACAAGTCAAGTCAGTGCTTTTGTCAGAGTAATGTGAATGGCTGTGTATAATGAAATCTTCATAGTAACTTTCCTGCAGTTGTTGAGGTTAATGTCACAACCAAGACTACCCCAAAGAGAAGCACTTATGAATGTAAAAGCCCTAAGAGAGTCAATTTGAGGTCATCTGAATGTGTTTAATAAAAAGCAATCGTTAGTTTGATGTACAATGTCTTGCACAGCCGTCCCAACAAGTAGCACTTACTCAAATCAAGATACAAGTCAATGCTCTAGTTGGGTCAGTGACACAGACTTCCAGTGAACCAGATCTTCCCATCAAGTGTATGCTTTCCACAGGATCCTCTTCGAGTGTCTTCATGGCTGCCTCAGCTGAGTTGTGCTAGCTTAGGTGAAGGATTCTCCAATATAAGCACGGTATGCCATTTGAATTCACTATAGCCCCACCTTCTATTCAGTGTCCCAACGACTGTGGTAATGGCCAGTCTGGCAGTGTGTTCTCATTGTGTAGTCAATTTACATATAAGCCATCAACAAAGCGGTTTCTGCAGAGGCAAAACAACCGGGAATAAATACATTTATGTGTATGAACTGTTAATTAATCAACATTTGAAAATATACAATGCATATATTTTGATGATAAAGCCAACAACACTACCCCAACAAGAAGCACTTATTGCATTTACAAGTCAAGTCAGTGCTTTTGTCAGAGTAATGTGAATGACTGTGTATAATGAAATCTTCATAGTAACTTTCCTGCAGTTGTTGAGGTTAATGTCACAACCAAGACTACCCCAAAGAGAAGCACTTATGAATGTAAAAGCCATAAGTGAGTCAATTTGAGGTAATCTGAATGTGTATAATAAAAAGCAATCTTTAGTTTGATGTACAATGTCTTGCACAGCCGTCCCAACAAGTAGCACTTACTCAAATCAAGATACAAGTCAATGCTCTAGTTGGGTCAGTGACACAGACGTCCAGTGAACCAAGATTTTCCCATCAAAGTGTCTGCTCTCATCATGATCCTCTTCATGAGACACAACTAACAATAAATATATGTAACTTGATCGGTGCATGAACATTTTTTTTTCATGAATACTTGAAAAGATCCAATTTGTGTACTTTGATGTTAAAGCCAGCAACACTACCCCAACAAGTAGCACTTACTGCATTTACAAGTCAAGTTGATGCTTTTGTCAGGGTAACGCGTATGATTGTGTGCAAAAAAATCTTCATAGCAACTTTCCTGCAGTTGTTGAGGTTAATGTCACAACCAAGACTACCCCAAAGAGAAGCACTTATGAATGTAAAAGCCATAAGTGAGTCAATTTGAGTTAATCTGAATGTGTATAATAAAAAGCAATTTTTAGTTTGATGTACAATGTCTTGCACAGCCGTCCCAACAAGTAGCACTTACTCAAGTCAAGATACAAGTGAATGCTCCAGTTTGGTCAGTGACACAGCCTTCCAGTGAACCAGATCTTCCCATCAAGTGTATGCTTTCCACAGGATCCTCTTCGAGTGTCTTCATGGCTGCCTCAGCTGAGTTGTGCTATCTTTGGTGAAGGATTCTCCAATATAAGCACGGTATGCCATTTGAAGTCACTATAGCCCCACCTTCTATTCAGTGTCCCAACGACTGTGGTAATGGCCAGTCTGGCAGTGTGTTGTCATTGTGTAGTCAATTTACATATAAGCCATCAACAAAGCGGTTTCTGAAGAGGCAAAACAAGCGAGAATAAATACATGTATGTGTATGAACTGTTAATTAATCAACATTTGAAAATATACAATGCATGTATTTTGAAGTTAAAGCCAGCAACACAACCCCAACAAGTAGCACTTACTGCATTTACAAGTCAAGTCGATGCTTTTGTCAGGGTAATGCGAATGATTGTGTGCAAAAAAATCTTCATAGCAACTTTCCTGCAGTTGTTGAGGTTAATGTCACAACCAAGACTACCCCAAAGAGAAGCACTTATGAATGTAAAAGCCATAAGTGAGTCAATTTGAGGTAATCTGAATGTGTATAATAAAAAGCAATTTTTAGATTGATGTTCAATGTCTTGCACAGCCGTCCCAACAAGTAGCACTTACTCAAGTCAAGATACAAGTCAATGCTCTAGTTGGGTCAGTGACACAGACGTCCAGTGAACCAAGATTTTCCCATCACAGTGTCTGCTCTCATCATGACCCTCTTCATGAGACACAACTAACAATAAAAATATGTAACTTGATCGGTGCATGAACATTTTTTTTTTCATGAATACTTAAAAAGATACAATTTGTGTACTTTGATGATAAAGTCAGCAACACTACCCCAACAAGTAGCACTTACTGCATTTACAAGTCAAGTCAGTGCTTTTGTCAGAGTAATGTGAATGATTGTGTATAATGAAATCTTCATAGTAACTTTCCTGCAGTTGTTGAGGTTAATGTCACAACCAAGACTACCCCAAAGAGAAGCACTTATGAATGTAAAAGCCATAAGTGAGTCAATTTGAGGTCATCTGAATGTGTATAATAAAAGCAATCTTTAGTTTGATGTACAATGTCTTGCACAGCCGTCCCAACAAGTAGCACTTACTCAAGTCAAGATACAAGTCAATGCTGCAGTTGGGTCAGTGACACAGACTTCCAGTGAACCAGATCGTCCAATCAAGTGTATGCTTTCCACAGGATCCTCTTGGAGTGTCTTCATGGCTGCCTCAGCTCAGTTGTGCTATCTTAGGTGAAGGATTCTCCAATATAAGCACGGTATGCCATTTGAATTCACTATAGCCCCACCTTCTATTCAGTGTCCCAACGACTGTGGTAATGGCCAGTCTGGCAGTGTGTTCTCATTGTGTAGTCAATTTACATATAAGCCATCAACAAAGCGGTTTCTGCAGAGGCAAAACAACCGGGAATAAATACATGTATGTGTATGAACTGTTAATTAATCAACATTTGAAAATATACAATGCATATATTTTGATGATAAAGACAGCAAGACTACCCCAACAAATAGCACTTACTGCATTTACAAGTCAAGTCAGTGCTTTTGTCAGAGTAATGTGAATGACTGTGTACAATGAAATCTTCATAGTAACTTTCCTATAGTTGTTGAAGTTAATGTCACAACCAAGACTACCCCAAAGAGAAGCACTTATGAATGTAAAAGCCATAAGTGAGTCAATTTGAGGTAATCTGAATGTGTTTAATAAAAAGCAATCTTTAGTTTGATGTACAATGTCTTGCACAGCCGTCCCAACAAGTAGCACTTACTCAAATCAAGATACAAGCCAATGCTCAAGTTGGGTCAGTGACACAGACGTCCAGTGAAACAAGATTTTCCCATTAAAGTGTCTGCTCTCATCATGACCCTCTTCATGAGACACAACTAACAATAAATATATGTAACTTGATCAGTGCATGAACATTTTTTTTTTTCATGAATACTTAAAAAGATACAATTTGTGTACTTTGATGTTAAAGCCAGCAACACTACCCCAACAAGTAGCACTTACTGCATTTACAAGTCAAGTCGATGCTTTTGTCAGGGTAATGCGAATGATTGTGTGCAAAAAAATCTTCATAGTAACTTTCCTATAGTTGTTGAATTTAATGTCACAACCAAGACTACCCCAAAGAGAAGCACTTATGAATGTAAAAGCCATAAGTGAGTCAATTTGAGGTCATCTGAATGTGTTTAATAAAAAGCAATCTTTAGTTTGATGTACAATGTCTTGCACAGCCGTCCCAACAAGTAGCACTTACTCAAGTCAAGATACAAGTCAATGCTCTAGTTGGGTCAGTGACACAGACGTCCAGTGAACCAAGATTTTCCCATCAAAGTGTCTGCTTTCATCATGATCCTCTTCATTAGACACAACTAACAATAAAAATATGTAACTTGATCGGTGCATGAACATTTTTTTTTTCATGAATACTTAAAAAGATACAATTTGTGTACTTTGATGATAAAGTCAGCAACACTACCCCAACAAGTAGCACTTACTGCATTTACAAGTCAAGTCAGTGCTTTTGTCAGAGTAATGTGAATGATTGTGTATAATGAAATCTTCATAGTAACTTTCCTGCAGTTGTTGAGGTTAATGTCACAACCAAGACTACCCCAAAGAGAAGCACTTATGAATGTAAAAGCCATAAGTGAGTCAATTTGAGGTCATCTGAATGTGTATAATAAAAGCAATCTTTAGTTTGATGTACAATGTCTTGCACAGCCGTCCCAACAAGTAGCACTTACTCAAGTCAAGATACAAGTCAATGCTGCAGTTGGGTCAGTGACACAGACTTCCAGTGAACCAGATCGTCCCATCAAGTGTATGCTTTCCATAGGATCCTCTTGGAGTGTCTTCATGGCTGCCTCAGCTGAGTTGTGCTATCTTAGGTGAAGGAATCTCCATTATAAGCACGGTATGCCATTTGAATTCACTATAGCCCCACCTTCTATTCAGTGTCCCAACGACTGTGCTAATAGCCAGTCTGGCAGTGTGTTCTCATTGTGTAGTCAATTTACATATAAGCCATCAACAAAGCGGTTTCTGCAGAGGCAAAACAACCGGGAATAAATACATTTATGTGTATGAACTGTTAATTAATCAACATTTGAAAATATACAATGCATATATTTTGATGATAAAGCCAACAACACTACCCCAACAAGAAGCACTTACTGCATTTACAAGTCAAGTCAGTGCTTTTGTCAGAGTAATGTGAATGACTGTGTATAATGAAATGTTCATAGTAACTTTCCTGCAGTTGTTGAGGTTAATGTCACAACCAAGACTACCCCAAAGAGAAGCACTTATGAATGTAAAAGCCATAAGTGAGTCAATTTTAGGTAATCTGAATGTGTATAATAAAAAGCAATTTTTAGATTGATGTTCAATGTCTTGCACAGCCGTCCCAACAAGGAGCACTTACTCAAATCAAGATACAAGTCAATCCTCCAGTTGGGTCAGTGACACAGACTTCCAGTGAACCAGATCGTCCCATCAAGTGTATGCTTTCCATAGGATCGTCTTGGAGTGTCTTCATGGCTGCCTCAGCTGAGTTGTGCTAGCTTAGGTGAGGGATTCTCCAATATAAGCACGGTATGCCATTTGAAGTCACTATAGCCCCACCTTCTATTCAGTGTCCCAACGACTGTGGTAATGGCCAGTCTGGCAGTGTGTTCTCATTGTGTAGTCAATTTACATATAAGCCATCAACAAAGCGGTTTCTGCAGAGGCAAAAGAACCGGGAATAAATACATGTATGTGTATGAACTGTTAATTAATCAACATTTGAAAATATACAATGCATATATTTTGATGATAAAGACAGCAAGACTACCCCAACAAACAGCACTTACTGCATTTACAAGTCAAGTCAGTGCTTTTGTCAGAGTAATGTGAATGACTGTGTACAATGAAATCTTCATAGTAACTTTCCTATAGTTGTTGAAGTTAATGTCACAACCAAGACTACCCCAAAGAGAAGCACTTATGAATGTAAAAGCCATAAGTGAGTCAATTTGAGGTAATCTGAATGTGTATAATAAAAAGCAATCTTTAGTTTGATGTACAATGTCTTGCACAGCCGTCCCAACAAGTAGCACTTACTCAAGTCAAGATACAAGTCAATGCTCCAGTTGGGTCAGTGACACAGCCTTCCAGTGAACCAGATCTTCCCATCAAGTGTATGCTTTCCATAGGATCCTCTTGGAGTGTCTTCATGGCTGCCTCAGCTGAGTTGTGCTATCTTAGGTGAAGGAATCTCCATTATAAGCACGGTATGCCATTTGAATTCACTATAGCCCCACCTTCTATTCAGTGTCCCAACGACTGTGCTAATAGCCAGTCTGGCAGTGTGTTCTCATTGTGTAGTCAATTTACATATAAGCCATCAACAAAGCGGTTTCTGCAGAGGCAAAACAACCGGGAATAAATACATTTATGTGTATGAACTGTTAATTAATCAACATTTGAAAATATACAATGCATATATTTTGATGATAAAGCCAACAACACTACCCCAACAAGAAGCACTTACTGCATTTACAAGTCAAGTCAGTGCTTTTGTCAGAGTAATGTGAATGACTGTGTATAATGAAATGTTCATAGTAACTTTCCTGCAGTTGTTGAGGTTAATGTCACAACCAAGACTACCCCAAAGAGAAGCACTTATGAATGTAAAAGCCATAAGTGAGTCAATTTTAGGTAATCTGAATGTGTATAATAAAAAGCAATTTTTAGATTGATGTTCAATGTCTTGCACAGCCGTCCCAACAAGGAGCACTTACTCAAATCAAGATACAAGTCAATCCTCCAGTTGGGTCAGTGACACAGACTTCCAGTGAACCAGATCGTCCCATCAAGTGTATGCTTTCCATAGGATCGTCTTGGAGTGTCTTCATGGCTGCCTCAGCTGAGTTGTGCTAGCTTAGGTGAGGGATTCTCCAATATAAGCACGGTATGCCATTTGAAGTCACTATAGCCCCACCTTCTATTCAGTGTCCCAACGACTGTGGTAATGGCCAGTCTGGCAGTGTGTTCTCATTGTGTAGTCAATTTACATATAAACCATCAACAAAGCGGTTTCTGCAGAGGCAAAACAACCGGGAATAAATACATTTATGTGTATGAACTGTTAATTAATCAACATTTGAAAATATACAATGCATATATTTTGATGATAAAGCCAACAACACTACCCCAACAAGAAGCACTTACTGCATTTACAAGTCAAGTCAGTGCTTTTGTCAGAGTAATGTGAATGACTGTGTATAATGAAATGTTCATAGTAACTTTCCTGCAGTTGTTGAGGTTAATGTCACAACCAAGACTACCCCAAAGAGAAGCACTTATGAATGTAAAAGCCATAAGTGAGTCAATTTGAGGTAATCTGAATGTGTATAATAAAAAGCAATTTTTAGATTGATGTTCAATGTCTTGCACAGCCGTCTCAACAAGAAGCACTTACTCAAATCAAGATACAAGTCAATCCTCCAGTTGGGTCAGTGACACAGACTTCCAGTGAACCAGATTGTCCCATCAAGTATATGCTTTACATAGGATCCTCTTGGAGTGTCTTCATGGCTGCCTCAGCTGAGTTGTGCTAGCTTAGGTGAGGGATTCTCCAATATAAGCACGGTATGCCATTTGAAGTCACTATAGCCCCACCTTCTATTCAGTGTCCCAACGACTGTGGTAATGGCCAGTCTGGCAGTGTGTTCTCATTGTGTAGTCAATTTACATATAAGCCATCAACAAAGCGGTTTCTGCAGAGGCAAAACAACCGGGAATAAATACATTTATGTGTATGAACTGTTAATTAATCAACATTTGAAAATATACAATGCATATATTTTGATGACAAAGCCAACAACACTACCCCAACAAAAAGCACTTACTGCATTTACAAGTCAAGTCAGTGCTTTTGTCAGAGTAATGTGAATGACTGTGTATAATGAAATGTTCATAGTAACTTTCCTGCAGTTGTTGAGGTTAATGTCACAACCAAGACTACCCCAAAGAGAAGCACTTATGAATGTAAAAGCCATAAGTGAGTCAATTTGAGGTAATCTGAATGTGTATAATAAAAAGCAATTTTTAGATTGATGTTCAATGTCTTGCACAGCCGTCCCAACAAGGAGCACTTACTCAAATCAAGATACAAGTCAATCCTCCAGTTGGGTCAGTGACACAGACTTCCAGTGAACCAGATCGTCCCATCAAGTGTATGCTTTCCATAGGATCCTCTTGGAGTGTCTTCATGGCTGCCTCAGCTGAGTTGTGCTTTCTTAGGTGAAGGATTCTCCAATATAAGCACGGTATGCCATTTGAAGTCACTATAGCCCCACCTTCTATTCAGTGTCCCAACGACTGTGGTAATGGCCAGTCTGGCAGTGTGTTCTCATTGTGTAGTCAATTTACATATAAGCCATCAACAAAGCGATTTCTCAAGAGACAAGACAACCGGGAATAAATACATTTATCTGTATGAACTGTTAATTAATCAACATCTGAAAATATACAATGCATATATTTTGATGATAAAGCCAGCAACACTACCCCAACAAGAAGCACTTACTGCATTTACAAGTCAAGTCAGTGCTTTTGTCAGAGTAATGTGAATGGCTGTGTATAATGAAATCTTCATAGTAACTTTCCTGCAGTTGTTGAGGTTAATGTCACAACCAAGACTACCCCAAAGAGAAGCACTTATGAATGTAAAAGCCCTAAGAGAGTCAATTTGAGGTCATCTGAATGTGTTTAATAAAAAGCAATCGTTAGTTTGATGTACAATGTCTTGCACAGCCGTCCCAACAAGTAGCACTTACTCAAATCAAGATACAAGTCAATGCTCTAGTTGGGTCAGTGACACAGACTTCCAGTGAACCAGATCTTCCCATCAAGTGTATGCTTTCCACAGGATCCTCTTCGAGTGTCTTCATGGCTGCCTCAGCTGAGTTGTGCTAGCTTAGGTGAAGGATTCTCCAATATAAGCACGGTATGCCATTTGAATTCACTATAGCCCCACCTTCTATTCAGTGTCCCAACGACTGTGGTAATGGCCAGTCTGGCAGTGTGTTCTCATTGTGTAGTCAATTTACATATAAGCCATCAACAAAGCGGTTTCTGCAGAGGCAAAACAACCGGGAATAAATACATTTATGTGTATGAACTGTTAATTAATCAACATTTGAAAATATACAATGCATATATTTTGATGATAAAGCCAACAACACTACCCCAACAAGAAGCACTTATTGCATTTACAAGTCAAGTCAGTGCTTTTGTCAGAGTAATGTGAATGACTGTGTATAATGAAATCTTCATAGTAACTTTCCTGCAGTTGTTGAGGTTAATGTCACAACCAAGACTACCCCAAAGAGAAGCACTTATGAATGTAAAAGCCATAAGTGAGTCAATTTGAGGTAATCTGAATGTGTATAATAAAAAGCAATCTTTAGTTTGATGTACAATGTCTTGCACAGCCGTCCCAACAAGTAGCACTTACTCAAATCAAGATACAAGTCAATGCTCTAGTTGGGTCAGTGACACAGACGTCCAGTGAACCAAGATTTTCCCATCAAAGTGTCTGCTCTCATCATGATCCTCTTCATGAGACACAACTAACAATAAATATATGTAACTTGATCGGTGAATGAACATTTTTTTTTCATGAATACTTGAAAAGATCCAATTTGTGTACTTTGATGTTAAAGCCAGCAACACTACCCCAACAAGTAGCACTTACTGCATTTACAAGTCAAGTTGATGCTTTTGTCAGGGTAACGCGTATGATTGTGTGCAAAAAAATCTTCATAGCAACTTTCCTGCAGTTGTTGAGGTTAATGTCACAACCAAGACTACCCCAAAGAGAAGCACTTATGAATGTAAAAGCCATAAGTGAGTCAATTTGAGTTAATCTGAATGTGTATAATAAAAAGCAATTTTTAGTTTGATGTACAATGTCTTGCACAGCCGTCCCAACAAGTAGCACTTACTCAAGTCAAGATACAAGTGAATGCTCCAGTTTGGTCAGTGACACAGCCTTCCAGTGAACCAGATCTTCCCATCAAGTGTATGCTTTCCACAGGATCCTCTTCGAGTGTCTTCATGGCTGCCTCAGCTGAGTTGTGCTATCTTTGGTGAAGGATTCTCCAATATAAGCACGGTATGCCATTTGAAGTCACTATAGCCCCACCTTCTATTCAGTGTCCCAACGACTGTGGTAATGGCCAGTCTGGCAGTGTGTTGTCATTGTGTAGTCAATTTACATATAAGCCATCAACAAAGCGGTTTCTGAAGAGGCAAAACAAGCGAGAATAAATACATGTATGTGTATGAACTGTTAATTAATCAACATTTGAAAATATACAATGCATGTATTTTGAAGTTAAAGCCAGCAACACAACCCCAACAAGTAGCACTTACTGCATTTACAAGTCAAGTCGATGCTTTTGTCAGGGTAATGCGAATGATTGTGTGCAAAAAAATCTTCATAGCAACTTTCCTGCAGTTGTTGAGGTTAATGTCACAACCAAGACTACCCCAAAGAGAAGCACTTATGAATGTAAAAGCCATAAGTGAGTCAATTTGAGGTAATCTGAATGTGTATAATAAAAAGCAATTTTTAGATTGATGTTCAATGTCTTGCACAGCCGTCCCAACAAGTAGCACTTACTCAAGTCAAGATACAAGTCAATGCTCTAGTTGGGTCAGTGACACAGACGTCCAGTGAACCAAGATTTTCCCATCACAGTGTCTGCTCTCATCATGACCCTCTTCATGAGACACAACTAACAATAAAAATATGTAACTTGATCGGTGCATGAACATTTTTTTTTTCATGAATACTTAAAAAGATACAATTTGTGTACTTTGATGATAAAGTCAGCAACACTACCCCAACAAGTAGCACTTACTGCATTTACAAGTCAAGTCAGTGCTTTTGTCAGAGTAATGTGAATGATTGTGTATAATGAAATCTTCATAGTAACTTTCCTGCAGTTGTTGAGGTTAATGTCACAACCAAGACTACCCCAAAGAGAAGCACTTATGAATGTAAAAGCCATAAGTGAGTCAATTTGAGGTCATCTGAATGTGTATAATAAAAGCAATCTTTAGTTTGATGTACAATGTCTTGCACAGCCGTCCCAACAAGTAGCACTTACTCAAGTCAAGATACAAGTCAATGCTGCAGTTGGGTCAGTGACACAGACTTCCAGTGAACCAGATCGTCCCATCAAGTGTATGCTTTCCACAGGATCCTCTTGGAGTGTCTTCATGGCTGCCTCAGCTCAGTTGTGCTATCTTAGGTGAAGGATTCTCCAATATAAGCACGGTATGCCATTTGAATTCACTATAGCCCCACCTTCTATTCAGTGTCCCAACGACTGTGGTAATGGCCAGTCTGGCAGTGTGTTCTCATTGTGTAGTCAATTTACATATAAGCCATCAACAAAGCGGTTTCTGCAGAGGCAAAACAACCGGGAATAAATACATGTATGTGTATGAACTGTTAATTAATCAACATTTGAAAATA
Organism: Taenioides sp. WSHXM2023; assembly: GCA_029959045.1. Taxonomy (NCBI): domain Eukaryota; kingdom Metazoa; phylum Chordata; class Actinopteri; order Gobiiformes; family Gobiidae; genus Taenioides; species Taenioides sp. WSHXM2023. The sequence continues at coordinate 31,173,476 of CM057099.1, forward strand.
TACAATGCATATATTTTGATGATAAAGACAGCAAGACTACCCCAACAAATAGCACTTACTGCATTTACAAGTCAAGTCAGTGCTTTTGTCAGAGTAATGTGAATGACTGTGTACAATGAAATCTTCATAGTAACTTTCCTATAGTTGTTGAAGTTAATGTCACAACCAAGACTACCCCAAAGAGAAGCACTTATGAATGTAAAAGCCATAAGTGAGTCAATTTGAGGTAATCTGAATGTGTTTAATAAAAAGCAATCTTTAGTTTGATGTACAATGTCTTGCACAGCCGTCCCAACAAGTAGCACTTACTCAAATCAAGATACAAGTCAATGCTCAAGTTGGGTCAGTGACACAGACGTCCAGTGAAACAAGATTTTCCCATTAAAGTGTCTGCTCTCATCATGACCCTCTTCATGAGACACAACTAACAATAAATATATGTAACTTGATCGGTGCATGAACATTTTTTTTTTTCATGAATACTTAAAAAGATACAATTTGTGTACTTTGATGTTAAAGCCAGCAACACTACCCCAACAAGTAGCACTTACTGCATTTACAAGTCAAGTCGATGCTTTTGTCAGGGTAATGCGAATGATTGTGTGCAAAAAAATCTTCATAGTAACTTTCCTATAGTTGTTGAATTTAATGTCACAACCAAGACTACCCCAAAGAGAAGCACTTATGAATGTAAAAGCCATAAGTGAGTCAATTTGAGGTCATCTGAATGTGTTTAATAAAAAGCAATCTTTAGTTTGATGTACAATGTCTTGCACAGCCGTCCCAACAAGTAGCACTTACTCAAGTCAAGATACAAGTCAATGCTCTAGTTGGGTCAGTGACACAGACGTCCAGTGAACCAAGATTTTCCCATCAAAGTGTCTGCTTTCATCATGATCCTCTTCATGAGACACAACTAACAATAAAAATATGTAACTTGATCGGTGCATGAACATTTTTTTTTTCATGAATACTTAAAAAGATACAATTTGTGTACTTTGATAATAAAGTCAGCAACACTACCCCAACAAGTAGCACTTACTGCATTTACAAGTCAAGTCAGTGCTTTTGTCAGAGTAATGTGAATGATTGTGTATAATGAAATCTTCATAGTAACTTTCCTGCAGTTGTTGAGGTTAATGTCACAACCAAGACTACCCCAAAGAGAAGCACTTATGAATGTAAAAGCCATAAGTGAGTCAATTTGAGGTCATCTGAATGTGTATAATAAAAGCAATCTTTAGTTTGATGTACAATGTCTTGCACAGCCGTCCCAACAAGTAGCACTTACTCAAGTCAAGATACAAGTCAATGCTGCAGTTGGGTCAGTGACACAGACTTCCAGTGAACCAGATCGTCCCATCAAGTGTATGCTTTCCACAGGATCCTCTTGGAGTGTCTTCATGGCTGCCTCAGCTCAGTTGTGCTATCTTAGGTGAAGGATTCTCCAATATAAGCACGGTATGCCATTTGAATTCACTATAGCCCCACCTTCTATTCAGTGTCCCAACGACTGTGGTAATGGCCAGTCTGGCAGTGTGTTCTCATTGTGTAGTCAATTTACATATAAGCCATCAACAAAGCGGTTTCTGCAGAGGCAAAACAACCGGGAATAAATACATGTATGTGTATGAACTGTTAATTAATCAACATTTGAAAATATACAATGCATATATTTTGATGATAAAGACAGCAAGACTACCCCAACAAATAGCACTTACTGCATTTACAAGTCAAGTCAGTGCTTTTGTCAGAGTAATGTGAATGACTGTGTACAATGAAATCTTCATAGTAACTTTCCTATAGTTGTTGAAGTTAATGTCACAACCAAGACTACCCCAAAGAGAAGCACTTATGAATGTAAAAGCCATAAGTGAGTCAATTTGAGGTAATCTGAATGTGTTTAATAAAAAGCAATCTTTAGTTTGATGTACAATGTCTTGCACAGCCGTCCCAACAAGTAGCACTTACTCAAATCAAGATACAAGTCAATGCTCAAGTTGGGTCAGTGACACAGACGTCCAGTGAAACAAGATTTTCCCATTAAAGTGTCTGCTCTCATCATGACCCTCTTCATGAGACACAACTAACAATAAATATATGTAACTTGATCGGTGCATGAACATTTTTTTTTTTCATGAATACTTAAAAAGATACAATTTGTGTACTTTGATGTTAAAGCCAGCAACACTACCCCAACAAGTAGCACTTACTGCATTTACAAGTCAAGTCGATGCTTTTGTCAGGGTAATGCGAATGATTGTGTGCAAAAAAATCTTCATAGTAACTTTCCTATAGTTGTTGAATTTAATGTCACAACCAAGACTACCCCAAAGAGAAGCACTTATGAATGTAAAAGCCATAAGTGAGTCAATTTGAGGTCATCTGAATGTGTTTAATAAAAAGCAATCTTTAGTTTGATGTACAATGTCTTGCACAGCCGTCCCAACAAGTAGCACTTACTCAAGTCAAGATACAAGTCAATGCTCTAGTTGGGTCAGTGACACAGACGTCCAGTGAACCATGATTTTCCCATCAAAGTGTCTGCTTTCATCATGATCCTCTTCATGAGACACAACTAACAATAAATATACGTAACTTGATCAGTGCATGAACATTTTTTTTTTTCATGAATACTTAAAAAGATACAATTTGTGTACTTTGATGTTAAAGTCAGCAACACTACCCCAACAAGAAGCACTTACTGCATTTACAAGTCAAGTCAGTGCTTTTGTCAGAGTAATGTGAATGAGTACAATGAAATCTTCATAGTAACTTGTTGTTAATGTCACAACCAAGACTACCCCAAAGAGAAGCACTTATGAATGTAAAAGCCATAAGTGAGTCAATTTGAGGTCATCTGAATGTGTATAATAAAAGCAATCTTTAGTTTGATGTACAATGTCTTGCACAGCCGTCCCAACAAGTAGCACTTACTCAAGTCAAGATACAAGTCAATGCTGCAGTTGGGTCAGTGACACAGACTTCCAGTGAACCAGATCGTCCCATCAAGTGTATGCTTTCCACAGGATCCTCTTGGAGTGTCTTCATGGCTGCCTCAGCTCAGTTGTGCTATCTTAGGTGAAGGATTCTCCAATATAAGCACGGTATGCCATTTGAATTCACTATAGCCCCACCTTCTATTCAGTGTCCCAACGACTGTGGTAATGGCCAGTCTGGCAGTGTGTTCTCATTGTGTAGTCAATTTACATATAAGCCATCAACAAAGCGGTTTCTGCAGAGGCAAAACAACCGGGAATAAATACATGTATGTGTATGAACTGTTAATTAATCAACATTTGAAAATATACAATGCATATATTTTGATGATAAAGACAGCAAGACTACCCCAACAAATAGCACTTACTGCATTTACAAGTCAAGTCAGTGCTTTTGTCAGAGTAATGTGAATGACTGTGTACAATGAAATCTTCATAGTAACTTTCCTATAGTTGTTGAAGTTAATGTCACAACCAAGACTACCCCAAAGAGAAGCACTTATGAATGTAAAAGCCATAAGTGAGTCAATTTGAGGTAATCTGAATGTGTTTAATAAAAAGCAATCTTTAGTTTGATGTACAATGTCTTGCACAGCCGTCCCAACAAGTAGCACTTACTCAAATCAAGATACAAGTCAATGCTCAAGTTGGGTCAGTGACACAGACGTCCAGTGAAACAAGATTTTCCCATTAAAGTGTCTGCTCTCATCATGACCCTCTTCATGAGACACAACTAACAATAAATATATGTAACTTGATCGGTGCATGAACATTTTTTTTTTTCATGAATACTTAAAAAGATACAATTTGTGTACTTTGATGTTAAAGCCAGCAACACTACCCCAACAAGTAGCACTTACTGCATTTACAAGTCAAGTCGATGCTTTTGTCAGGGTAATGCGAATGATTGTGTGCAAAAAAATCTTCATAGTAACTTTCCTATAGTTGTTGAATTTAATGTCACAACCAAGACTACCCCAAAGAGAAGCACTTATGAATGTAAAAGCCATAAGTGAGTCAATTTGAGGTCATCTGAATGTGTTTAATAAAAAGCAATCTTTAGTTTGATGTACAATGTCTTGCACAGCCGTCCCAACAAGTAGCACTTACTCAAGTCAAGATACAAGTCAATGCTCTAGTTGGGTCAGTGACACAGACGTCCAGTGAACCATGATTTTCCCATCAAAGTGTCTGCTTTCATCATGATCCTCTTCATGAGACACAACTAACAATAAATATACGTAACTTGATCAGTGCATGAACATTTTTTTTTTTCATGAATACTTAAAAAGATACAATTTGTGTACTTTGATGTTAAAGTCAGCAACACTACCCCAACAAGAAGCACTTACTGCATTTACAAGTCAAGTCAGTGCTTTTGTCAGAGTAATGTGAATGAGTACAATGAAATCTTCATAGTAACTTGTTGTTAATGTCACAACCAAGACTACCCCAAAGAGAAGCACTTATGAATGTAAAAGCCATAAGTGAGTCAATTTGAGGTCATCTGAATGTGTATAATAAAAGCAATCTTTAGTTTGATGTACAATGTCTTGCACAGCCGTCCCAACAAGTAGCACTTACTCAAGTCAAGATACAAGTCAATGCTGCAGTTGGGTCAGTGACACAGACTTCCAGTGAACCAGATCGTCCCATCAAGTGTATGCTTTCCACAGGATCCTCTTGGAGTGTCTTCATGGCTGCCTCAGCTCAGTTGTGCTATCTTAGGTGAAGGATTCTCCAATATAAGCACGGTATGCCATTTGAATTCACTATAGCCCCACCTTCTATTCAGTGTCCCAACGACTGTGGTAATGGCCAGTCTGGCAGTGTGTTCTCATTGTGTAGTCAATTTACATATAAGCCATCAACAAAGCGGTTTCTGCAGAGGCAAAACAACCGGGAATAAATACATGTATGTGTATGAACTGTTAATTAATCAACATTTGAAAATATACAATGCATATATTTTGATGATAAAGACAGCAAGACTACCCCAACAAATAGCACTTACTGCATTTACAAGTCAAGTCAGTGCTTTTGTCAGAGTAATGTGAATGACTGTGTACAATGAAATCTTCATAGTAACTTTCCTATAGTTGTTGAAGTTAATGTCACAACCAAGACTACCCCAAAGAGAAGCACTTATGAATGTAAAAGCCATAAGTGAGTCAATTTGAGGTAATCTGAATGTGTTTAATAAAAAGCAATCTTTAGTTTGATGTACAATGTCTTGCACAGCCGTCCCAACAAGTAGCACTTACTCAAATCAAGATACAAGTCAATGCTCAAGTTGGGTCAGTGACACAGACGTCCAGTGAAACAAGATTTTCCCATTAAAGTGTCTGCTCTCATCATGACCCTCTTCATGAGACACAACTAACAATAAATATATGTAACTTGATCGGTGCATGAACATTTTTTTTTTTCATGAATACTTAAAAAGATACAATTTGTGTACTTTGATGTTAAAGCCAGCAACACTACCCCAACAAGTAGCACTTACTGCATTTACAAGTCAAGTCGATGCTTTTGTCAGGGTAATGCGAATGATTGTGTGCAAAAAAATCTTCATAGTAACTTTCCTATAGTTGTTGAATTTAATGTCACAACCAAGACTACCCCAAAGAGAAGCACTTATGAATGTAAAAGCCATAAGTGAGTCAATTTGAGGTCATCTGAATGTGTTTAATAAAAAGCAATCTTTAGTTTGATGTACAATGTCTTGCACAGCCGTCCCAACAAGTAGCACTTACTCAAGTCAAGATACAAGTCAATGCTCTAGTTGGGTCAGTGACACAGACGTCCAGTGAACCATGATTTTCCCATCAAAGTGTCTGCTTTCATCATGATCCTCTTCATGAGACACAACTAACAATAAATATACGTAACTTGATCAGTGCATGAACATTTTTTTTTTTCATGAATACTTAAAAAGATACAATTTGTGTACTTTGATGTTAAAGTCAGCAACACTACCCCAACAAGAAGCACTTACTGCATTTACAAGTCAAGTCAGTGCTTTTGTCAGAGTAATGTGAATGAGTACAATGAAATCTTCATAGTAACTTGTTGTTAATGTCACAACCAAGACTACCCCAAAGAGAAGCACTTATGAATGTAAAAGCCATAAGTGAGTCAATTTGAGGTCATCTGAATGTGTATAATAAAAAGCAATCTTTAGTTTGATGTACAATGTCTTGCACAGCCGTCCCAACAAGTAGCACTTACTCAAATCAAGATACAAGTCAATGCTCAAGTTGGGTCAGTGACACAGACTTCCAGTGAACCAGATCGTCCCATCAAGTGTATGCTTTCCATAGGATCCTCTTGGAGTGTCTTCATGGCTGCCTCAGCTGAGTTGTGCTTTCTTAGGTGAAGGATTCTCCAATATAAGCACGGTATGTCATTTGAAGTCACTATAGCCCCACCTTCTATTCAGTGTCCCAACGACTGTGGTAATGGCCAGTCTGGCAGTGTGTTCTCATTGTGTAGTCAATTTACATAGAAGCCATCAACAAAGCGGTTTCTGCAGAGGCAAAACAACCGGGAATAAATACATTTATGTGTATGAACTGTTAATTAATCAACATTTGAAAATATACAATGCATATATTTTGATGATAAAGCCAGCAACACTACCCCAACAAATAGCACTTACTGCATTTAGAAGTCAAGTCGATGCTTTTGTCAGGGTAATGCGAATGATTGTGTGCAAAAAAATCTTCATAGCAACTTTCCTGCAGTTGTTGAGGTTAATGTCACAACCAAGACTACCCCAAAGAGAAGCACTTATGAATGTAAAAGCCATAAGTGAGTCAATTTGAGGTAATCTGAATGTGTATAATAAAAAACAATCTTTAGTTTGATGTACAATGTCTTGCACAGCCGTCCCAACAAGTAGCACTTACTCAAATCAAGATACAAGTCAATGCTCCAGTTGGGGGCAGTGACACAGACGTCCAGTGAACCACGATTTTCCCATCAAAGTGTCTGCTCTCATCATGATCCTCTTCATGAGACACAACTAACAATAAATATATGTAACTTTATCGGTGCATGAACATTTTTTTTTTTCATGAATACTTAAAAAGATACAATTTGTGTACTTTGATGTTAAAGTCAGCAACACTACCCCAACAAGAAGCACTTACTGCATTTACAAGTCAAGTCGATGCTTTTGTCAGGGTAATGTGAATGACTGTGTACAATGAAATCTTCATAGTGACTTTCCTATAGTTGTTGATGTTAATGTCACAACCAAGACTACCCCAAAGAGAAGCACTTATGAATGTAAAAGCCATAAGTGAGTCAATTTGAGGTAATCTGAATGTGTATAATAAAAAGCAATTTTTAGATTGATGTTCAATGTCTTGCACAGCCGTCCCAACAAGAAGCACTTACTCAAATCAAGATACAAGTCAATCCTCCAGTTGGGTCAGTGACACAGACGTCCAGTGAACCAAGATTTTCCCATCAAAGTGTCTGCCCTCATCATGATCCTCTTCATGAGACACCACTAACAATAAAAATATGTAACTTGATCGGTGCATGAACATTTTTTTTTTCATGAATACTTAAAAAGATACAATTTGTGTACTTTGATGATAAAGTCAGCAACACTACCCCAACAAGTAGCACTTACTGCATTTACAAGTCAAATCAGTGCTTTTGTCAGAGTAATGTGAATGACTGTGTTAATGAAATCTTCATAGCAACTTTCCTGCAGTTGTTGAGGTTAATGTCACAACCAAGACTACCCCAAAGAGAAGCACTTATGAATGTAAAAGCCATAAGTGAGTCAATTTGAGGTAATCTGAATGTGTTTAATAAAAAGCAATCTTTAGTTTGATGTACAATGTCTTGCACAGCCGTCCCAACAAGTAGCACTTACTCAAGTCAAGATACAAGTCAATGCTCCAGTTGGGTCAGTGACACAGCCTTCCAGTGAACCAGATCTTCCCATCAAGTGTATGCTTTCCACAGGATCCTCTTCGAGTGTCTTCATGGCTGCCTCAGCTGAGTTGTGCTTTCTTAGGTGAAGGATTCTCCAATATAAGCACGGTATGCCATTTGAAGTCACTATAGCCCCACCTTCTATTCAGTGTCCCAACGACTGTGGTAATGGCCAGTCTGGCAGTGTGATCTCATTGTGTAGACAATTTACATATAAGACATCAACAAAGCGGTTTCTGCAGAGGCAAAACAAGCGAGAATAAATACATGTATGTGTATGAACTGTTAATTAATCAACATTTGAAAATATACAATGCATGTATTTTGAAGTTAAAGCCAGCAACAGTACCCCAACAAGAAGCACTTACTGCATTTACAAGTCAAGTCAGTGCTTTTGTCAGAGTAATGTGAATGACTGTGTATAATGAAATCTTCATAGTAACTTTCCTGCAGTTGTTGAGGTTAATGTCACAACCAAGACTACCCCAAAGAGAAGCACTTATGAATGTAAAAGCCATAAGTGAGTCAATTTGAGGTCATCTGACTGTTTATAATAAAAAGTAATCTTTAGTTTGATGTACAATGTCTTGCACAGCCGTCCCAACAAGTAGCACTTACTCAAGTCAAGATACAAGTCAATGCTCTAGTTGGGTCAGTGACACAGACGTCCAGTGAACCAAGATTTTCCCATCAAAGTGTCTGCTCTCATCACAATCCTCTTCATGAGACACAACTAACAATAAATACATTTAACTTGATTGGTGCGTGAACATTTTTTTTTTTTCATGAATACTTGAAAAGACACAATTTGTGTACTTTGATGTTAAAGTCAGCAACACTACCCCAACAAATAGCACTTACTGCATTTACAAGTCAAATCGATGCTTTTGTCAGAGTAATGCGAATGATTGTGTGCAAAAAAATCTTCATAGCAACTTTCCTGCAGTTGTTGAGGTTAATGTCACAACCAAGACTACCCCAAAGAGAAGCACTTATGAATGTAAAAGCCATAAGTGAGTCAATTTGAGGTAATCTGAATGTGTATAATAAAAAGCAATTTTTAGATTGATGTTCAATGTCTTGCACAGCCGTCCCAACAAGGAGCACTTACTCAAATCAAGATACAAGTCAATCCTCCAGTTGGGCCAGTGACACAGACTTCCAGTGAACCAGATCGTCCCATCAAGTGTATGCTTTCCATAGGATCGTCTTGGAGTGTCTTCATGGCTGCCTCAGCTGAGTTGTGCTAGCTTAGGTGAGGGATTCTCCAATATAAGCACGGTATGCCATTTGAAGTCACTATAGCCCCACCTTCTATTCAGTGTCCCAACGACTATGGTAATGGCCAGTCTGGCAGTGTGTTCTCATTGTGTAGTCAATTTACATATAAGCCATCAACAAAGCGGTTTCTGCAGAGGCAAAACAACCGGGAATAAATACATTTATGTGTATGAACTGTTAATTAATCAACATTTGAAAATATACAATGCATATATTTTGATGATAAAGCCAACAACACTACCCCAACAAGAAGCACTTACTGCATTTACAAGTCAAGTCAGTGCTTTTGTCAGAGTAATGTGAATGACTGTGTATAATGAAATGTTCATAGTAACTTTCCTGCAGTTGTTGAGGTTAATGTCACAACCAAGACTACCCCAAAGAGAAGCACTTATGAATGTTAAAGCCATAAGTGAGTCAATTTGAGGTAATCTGAATGTGTATAATAAAAAGCAATTTTTAGATTGATGTTCAATGTCTTGCACAGCCGTCCCAACAAGGAGCACTTACTCAAATCAAGATACAAGTCAATCCTCCAGTTGGGTCAGTGACACAGACTTCCAGTGAACCAGATCGTCCCATCAAGTGTATGCTTTCCATAGGATCGTCTTGGAGTGTCTTCATGGCTGCCTCAGCTGAGTTGTGCTAGCTTAGGTGAGGGATTCTCCAATATAAGCACGGTATGCCATTTGAAGTCACTATAGCCCCACCTTCTATTCAGTGTTCCAACGACTGTGGTAATGGCCAGTCTGGCAGTGTGTTCTCATTGTGTAGTCAATTTACATATAAACCATCAACAAAGCGGTTTCTGCAGAGGCAAAACAACCGGGAATAAATACATTTATGTGTATGAACTGTTAATTAATCAACATTTGAAAATATACAATGCATATATTTTGATGATAAAGCCAACAACACTACCCCAACAAGAAGCACTTACTGCATTTACAAGTCAAGTCAGTGCTTTTGTCAGAGTAATGTGAATGACTGTGTATAATGAAATGTTCATAGTAACTTTCCTGCAGTTGTTGAGGTTAATGTCACAACCAAGACTACCCCAAAGAGAAGCACTTATGAATGTTAAAGCCATAAGTGAGTCAATTTGAGGTAATCTGAATGTGTATAATAAAAAGCAATTTTTAGATTGATGTTCAATGTCTTGCACAGCCGTCCCAACAAGGAGCACTTACTCAAATCAAGATACAAGTCAATCCTCCAGTTGGGTCAGTGACACAGACTTCCAGTGAACCAGATCGTCCCATCAAGTGTATGCTTTCCATAGGATCGTCTTGGAGTGTCTTCATGGCTGCCTCAGCTGAGTTGTGCTAGCTTAGGTGAGGGATTCTCCAATATAAGCACGGTATGCCATTTGAAGTCACTATAGCCCCACCTTCTATTCAGTGTCCCAACGACTGTGGTAATGGCCAGTCTGGCAGTGTGTTCTCATTGTGTAGTCAATTTACATATAAACCATCAACAAAGCGGTTTCTGCAGAGGCAAAACAACCGGGAATAAATACATTTATGTGTATGAACTGTTAATTAATCAACATTTGAAAATATACAATGCATATATTTTGATGATAAAGCCAACAACACTACCCCAACAAGAAGCACTTACTGCATTTACAAGTCAAGTCAGTGCTTTTGTCAGAGTAATGTGAATGACTGTGTATAATGAAATGTTCATAGTAACTTTCCTGCAGTTGTTGAGGTTAATGTCACAACCAAGACTACCCCAAAGAGAAGCACTTATGAATGTAAAAGCCATAAGTGAGTCAATTTGAGGTAATCTGAATGTGTATAATAAAAAGCAATTTTTAGATTGATGTTCAATGTCTTGCACAGCCGTCCCAACAAGGAGCACTTACTCAAATCAAGATACAAGTCAATCCTCCAGTTGGGCCAGTGACACAGACTTCCAGTGAACCAGATCGTCCCATCAAGTATATGCTTTACATAGGATCCTCTTGGAGTGTCTTCATGGCTGCCTCAGCTGAGTTGTGCTAGCTTAGGTGAGGGATTCTCCAATATAAGCACGGTATGCCATTTGAAGTCACTATAGCCCCACCTTCTATTCAGTGTCCCAACGACTGTGGTAATGGCCAGTCTGGCAGTGTGTTCTCATTGTGTAGTCAATTTACATATAAGCCATCAACAAAGCGGTTTCTGCAGAGGCAAAACAACCGGGAATAAATACATTTATGTGTATGAACTGTTAATTAATCAACATTTGAAAATATACAATGCATATATTTTGATGATAAAGCCAGCAACACTACCCCAACAAATAGCACTTACTGCATTTACAAGTCAAGTCGATGCTTTTGTCAGGGTAATGCGAATGATTGTGTGCAAAAAAATCTTCATAGCAACTTTCCTGCTGTTGTTGAGGTTAATGTCACAACCAAGACTACCCCAAAGAGAAGCACTTATGAATGTAAAAGCCATAAGTGAGTCAATTTGAGGTCATCTGAATGTGTATAATAAAAAGCAATCTTTAGTTTGATGTACAATGTCTTGCACAGCCGTCCCAACAAGTAGCACTTACTCAAATCAAGTTACAAGTCAATGCTCTAGTTGGGTCAGTGACACAGACGTCCAGTGAACCAAGATTTTCCCATCAAAGTGTCTGCTCTCATCATGATCCTCTTCATGAGACACAACCAACAATAAATATATGTAACTTGATCGGTGCATGAACATTTTTTTTTTTCATGAATACTTAAAAAGATACAATTTGTGTACTTTGATGTTAAAGCCAGCAACACTACCCCAACAAGTAGCACTTACTGCATTTACAAGTCAAGTCGATGCTTTTGTCAGGGTAATGCGAATGATTGTGTGCAAAAAAATCTTCATAGCAACTTTCCTGCAGTTGTTGAGGTTAATGTCACAACCAAGACTACCCCAAAGAGAAGCACTTATGAATGTAAAAGCCATAAGTGAGTCAATTTGAGGTCATCTGAATGTGTATAATAAAAAGCAATCTTTAGTTTGATGTACAATGTCTTGCACAGCCGTCCCAACAAGTACAACTTACTCAAGTCAAGGTACAAGTCAATGCTCCAGTTGGGTCAGTGACACAGCCTTCCAGTGAACCAGATCTTCCCATCAAGTGTATGCTTTCCACAGGATCCTCTTCGAGTGTCTTCATGGCTGCCTCAGCTGAGTTGTGCTTTCTTAGGTGAAGGATTCTCCAATATAAGCACGGTATGCCATTTGAAGTCACTATAGCCCCACCTTCTATTCAGTGTCCCAACGACTGTGGTAATGGCCAGTCTGGCAGTGTGATCTCATTGTGTAGACAATTTACATATAAGACATCAACAAAGCGGTTTCTGCAGAGGCAAAACAAGCGAGAATAAATACATGTATGTGTATGAACTGTTAATTAATCAACATTTGAAAATATACAATGCATGTATTTTGAAGTTAAAGCCAGCAACAGTACCCCAACAAGAAGCACTTACTGCATTTACAAGTCAAGTCAGTGCTTTTGTCAGAGTAATGTGAATGACTGTGTATAATGAAATCTTCATAGTAACTTTCCTGCAGTTGTTGAGGTTAATGTCACAACCAAGACTACCCCAAAGAGAAGCACTTATGAATGTAAAAGCCATAAGTGAGTCAATTTGAGGTCATCTGACTGTTTATAATAAAAAGTAATCTTTAGTTTGATGTACAACGTCTTGCACAGCCGTCCCAACAAGTAGCACTTACTCAAGTCAAGATACAAGTCAATGCTCTAGTTGGGTCAGTGACACAGACGTCCAGTGAACCAAGATTTTCCCATCAAAGTGTCTGCTCTCATCACAATCCTCTTCATGAGACACAACTAACAATAAATACATTTAACTTGATTGGTGCGTGAACATTTTTTTTTTTTCATGAATACTTGAAAAGACACAATTTGTGTACTTTGATGTTAAAGTCAGCAACACTACCCCAACAAATAGCACTTACTGCATTTACAAGTCAAATCGATGCTTTTGTCAGAGTAATGCGAATGATTGTGTGCAAAAAAATCTTCATAGCAACTTTCCTGCAGTTGTTGAGGTTAATGTCACAACCAAGACTACCCCAAAGAGAAGCACTTATGAATGTAAAAGCCATAAGTGAGTCAATTTGAGGTAATCTGAATGTGTATAATAAAAAGCAATTTTTAGATTGATGTTCAATGTCTTGCACAGCCGTCCCAACAAGGAGCACTTACTCAAATCAAGATACAAGTCAATCCTCCAGTTGGGCCAGTGACACAGACTTCCAGTGAACCAGATCGTCCCATCAAGTGTATGCTTTCCATAGGATCGTCTTGGAGTGTCTTCATGGCTGCCTCAGCTGAGTTGTGCTAGCTTAGGTGAGGGATTCTCCAATATAAGCACGGTATGCCATTTGAAGTCACTATAGCCCCACCTTCTATTCAGTGTCCCAACGACTATGGTAATGGCCAGTCTGGCAGTGTGTTCTCATTGTGTAGTCAATTTACATATAAGCCATCAACAAAGCGGTTTCTGCAGAGGCAAAACAACCGGGAATAAATACATTTATGTGTATGAACTGTTAATTAATCAACATTTGAAAATATACAATGCATATATTTTGATGATAAAGCCAACAACACTACCCCAACAAGAAGCACTTACTGCATTTACAAGTCAAGTCAGTGCTTTTGTCAGAGTAATGTGAATGACTGTGTATAATGAAATGTTCATAGTAACTTTCCTGCAGTTGTTGAGGTTAATGTCACAACCAAGACTACCCCAAAGAGAAGCACTTATGAATGTTAAAGCCATAAGTGAGTCAATTTGAGGTAATCTGAATGTGTATAATAAAAAGCAATTTTTAGATTGATGTTCAATGTCTTGCACAGCCGTCCCAACAAGGAGCACTTACTCAAATCAAGATACAAGTCAATCCTCCAGTTGGGTCAGTGACACAGACTTCCAGTGAACCAGATCGTCCCATCAAGTGTATGCTTTCCATAGGATCGTCTTGGAGTGTCTTCATGGCTGCCTCAGCTGAGTTGTGCTAGCTTAGGTGAGGGATTCTCCAATATAAGCACGGTATGCCATTTGAAGTCACTATAGCCCCACCTTCTATTCAGTGTCCCAACGACTGTGGTAATGGCCAGTCTGGCAGTGTGTTCTCATTGTGTAGTCAATTTACATATAATCCATCAACAAAGCGGTTTCTGCAGAGGCAAAACAACCGGGAATAAATACATTTATGTGTATGAACTGTTAATTAATCAACATTTGAAAATATACAATGCATATATTTTGATGATAAAGCCAACAACACTACCCCAACAAGAAGCACTTACTGCATTTACAAGTCAAGTCAGTGCTTTTGTCAGAGTAATGTGAATGACTGTGTATAATGAAATGTTCATAGTAACTTTCCTGCAGTTGTTGAGGTTAATGTCACAACCAAGACTACCCCAAAGAGAAGCACTTATGAATGTAAAAGCCATAAGTGAGTCAATTTGAGGTAATCTGAATGTGTATAATAAAAAGCAATTTTTAGATTGATGTTCAATGTCTTGCACAGCCGTCCCAACAAGGAGCACTTACTCAAATCAAGATACAAGTCAATCCTCCAGTTGGGCCAGTGACACAGACTTCCAGTGAACCAGATCGTCCCATCAAGTATATGCTTTACATAGGATCCTCTTGGAGTGTCTTCATGGCTGCCTCAGCTGAGTTGTGCTAGCTTAGGTGAGGGATTCTCCAATATAAGCATGGTATGCCATTTGAAGTCACTATAGCCCCACCTTCTATTCAGTGTCCCAACGACTGTGGTAATGGCCAGTCTGGCAGTGTGTTCTCATTGTGTAGTCAATTTACATAGAAGCCATCAACAAAGCGGTTTCTGCAGAGGCAAAACAACCGGGAATAAATACATTTATGTGTATGAACTGTTAATTAATCAACATTTGAAAATATACAATGCATATATTTTGATGATAAAGCCAGCAACACTACCCCAACAAATAGCACTTACTGCATTTACAAGTCAAGTCGATGCTTTTGTCAGGGTAATGCGAATGATTGTGTGCAAAAAAATCTTCATAGCAACTTTCCTGCTGTTGTTGAGGTTAATGTCACAACCAAGACTACCCCAAAGAGAAGCACTTATGAATGTAAAAGCCATAAGTGAGTCAATTTGAGGTCATCTGAATGTGTATAATAAAAAGCAATCTTTAGTTTGATGTACAATGTCTTGCACAGCCGTCCCAACAAGTAGCACTTACTCAAATCAAGTTACAAGTCAATGCTCTAGTTGGGTCAGTGACACAGACGTCCAGTGAACCAAGATTTTCCCATCAAAGTGTCTGCTCTCATCATGATCCTCTTCATGAGACACAACCAACAATAAATATATGTAACTTGATCGGTGCATGAACATTTTTTTTTTTCATGAATACTTAAAAAGATACAATTTGTGTACTTTGATGTTAAAGCCAGCAACACTACCCCAACAAGTAGCACTTACTGCATTTACAAGTCAAGTCGATGCTTTTGTCAGGGTAATGCGAATGATTGTGTGCAAAAAAATCTTCATAGCAACTTTCCTGCAGTTGTTGAGGTTAATGTCACAACCAAGACTACCCCAAAGAGAAGCACTTATGAATGTAAAAGCCATAAGTGAGTCAATTTGAGGTCATCTGAATGTGTATAATAAAAAGCAATCTTTAGTTTGATGTACAATGTCTTGCACAGCCGTCCCAACAAGTACAACTTACTCAAGTCAAGGTACAAGTCAATGCTCCAGTTGGGTCAGTGACACAGCCTTCCATTTAACCAGATCTTCCCATCAAGTGTATGCTTTCCACAGGATCCTCTTCGAGTGTCTTCATGGCTGCCTCAGCTCAGTTGTGCTATCTTAGGTGAGGGATTCTCCAATATAAGCACGGTATGCCATTTGAAGTCACTATAGCCCCACCTTCTATTCAGTGTCCCAACGACTGTGGTAATGGCCAGTCTGGCAGTGTGTTCTCATTGTGTAGTCAATTTACATATAAGCCATCAACAAAGCGGTTTCTGCAAAGGCAAAACAACCGGGAATAAATACATTTATGTGTATGACCTGTTAATTAATCAACATTTGAAAATATACAATGCATATATTTTGATGATAAAGCCAACAACACTACCCCAACAAGAAGCACTTACTGCATTTACAAGTCAAGTCAGTGCTTTTGTCAGAGTAATGTGAATGACTGTGTATAATGAAATGTTCATAGTAACTTTCCTGCAGTTGTTGAGGTTAATGTCACAACCAAGACTACCCCAAAGAGAAGCACTTATGAATGTAAAAGCCATAAGTGAGTCAATTTGAGGTAATCTGAATGTGTATAATAAAAAGCAATTTTTAGATTGATGTTCAATGTCTTGCACAGCCGTCCCAACAAGGAGCACTTACTCAAATCAAGATACAAGTCAATCCTCCAGTTGGGTCAGTGACACAGACTTCCAGTGAACCAGATCGTCCCATCAAGTGTATGCTTTCCATAGGATCGTCTTGGAGTGTCTTCATGGCTGCCTCAGCTGAGTTGTGCTTTCTTAGGTGAAGGATTCTCCAATATAAGCACGGTATGCCATTTGAAGTCACTATAGCCCCACCTTCTATTCAGTGTCCCAACGACTGTGGTAATGGCCAGTCTGGCGGTGTGTTCTCATTGTGTAGTCAATTTACATATAAGCCATCAACAAAGCGATTTCTCAAGAGACAAGACAACCGGGAATAAATACATTTATCTGTATGAACTGTTAATTAATCAACATTTGAAAATATACAATGCATATATTTTGATGATAAAGCCAGCAACCCTACCCCAACAAGAAGCACTTACTGCATTTACAAGTCAAGTCAGTGCTTTTGTCAGAGTAATGTGAATGACTGTGTTAATGAAATCTTCATAGGAACTTTCCTGCAGTTGTTGAGGTTAATGTCACAACCAAGACTACCCCAAAGAGAAGCACTTATGAATGTAAAAGCCCTAAGAGAGTCAATTTGAGGTCATCTGAATGTGTTTAATAAAAAGCAATCGTTAGTTTGATGTACAATGTCTTGCACAGCCGTCCCAACAAGTAGCACTTACTCAAATCAAGATACAAGTCAATGCTCTAGTTGGGTCAGTGACACAGATGTCCAGTCAACCAAGATTTTCCCATCAAAGTGTCTGCTCTCATCATGATCCTCTTCATGAGACACAACTAACAATAAATATATGTAACTTGATCAGTGCATGAACTTTTTTTTTTTTTTTTTCATGAATACTTAAAAAGATACAATTTGTGTACTTTGATGATAAAGTCAGCAACACTACCCCAACAAGTAGCACTTACTGCATTTACAAGTCAAGTCAGTGCTTTTGTCAGAGTAATATGAATGACTGTGTTAAGGAAATCTTCATAGGAACTTTCATGCAGTTGTTGAGGTTAATGTCACAACCAAGACTACCCCAAAGAGAAGCACTTATGAATGTAAAAGCCATAAGTGAGTCAATTTGAGGTCATCTGAATGTGTATAATAAAAAGCAATCTTTAGTTTGATGTACAATGTCTTGCACAGCCGTCCCAACAAGTACAACTTACTCAAGTCAAGATACAAGTCAATGCTCCAGTTGGGTCAGTGACACAGCCTTCCATTTAACCAGATCTTCCCATCAAGTGTATGCTTTCCACAGGATCCTCTTCGAGTGTCTTCATGGCTGCCTCAGCTCAGTTGTGCTATCTTAGGTGAGGGATTCTCCAATATAAGCACGGTATGCCATTTGAATTCACTATAGCCCCACCTTCTATTCAGTGTCCCAACGACTGTGGTAATGGCCAGTCTGGCAGTGTGTTCTCATTGTGTAGTCAATTTACATATAAGCCATCAACAAAGCGGTTTCTGCAGAGGCAAAACAACCGGGAATAAATACATGTATGTGTATGAACTGTTAATTAATCAACATTTGAAAATATACAATGCATATATTTTGATGATAAAGACAGCAAGACTACCCCAACAAACAGCACTTACTGCACTGTGTTAATGAAATCTTCATAGGAACTTTCCTGCAGTTGTTGAGGTTAATGTCACAACCAAGACTACCCCAAAGAGAAGCACTTATGAATGTAAAAGCCCTAAGAGAGTCAATTTGAGGTCATCTGAATGTGTTTAATAAAAAGCAATCGTTAGTTTGATGTACAATGTCTTGCACAGCCGTCCCAACAAGTAGCACTTACTCAAATCAAGATACAAGTCAATGCTCTAGTTGGGTCAGTGACACAGATGTCCAGTCAACCAAGATTTTCCCATCAAAGTGTCTGCTCTCATCATGATCCTCTTCATGAGACACAACTAACAATAAATATATGTAACTTGATCAGTGCATGAACTTTTTTTTTTTTTTTCATGAATACTTAAAAAGATACAATTTGTGTACTTTGATGATAAAGTCAGCAACACTACCCCAACAAGTAGCACTTACTGCATTTACAAGTCAAGTCAGTGCTTTTGTCAGAGTAATATGAATGACTGTGTTAATGACTGTGACTGGCAGTGTGTTCTCATTGTGTAGTCAATTTACATATAAGCCATCAACAAAGCGGTTTCTGCAGAGGCAAAACAACCGCGAATAAATACATGTATGTGTATGAACTGTTAATTAATCAACATTTGAAAATATACAATGCATATATTTTGATGATAAAGACAGCAAGACTACCCCAACAAACAGCACTTACTGCACTGTGTTAATGAAATCTTCATAGGAACTTTCCTGCAGTTGTTGAGGTTAATGTCACAACCAAGACTACCCCAAAGAGAAGCACTTATGAATGTAAAAGCCCTAAGAGAGTCAATTTGAGGTCATCTGAATGTGTTTAATAAAAAGCAATCTTTAGTTTGATGTACAATGTCTTGCACAGCCGTCCCAACAAGTAGCACTTACTCAAATCAAGATACAAGTCAATGCTCTAGTTGGGTCAGTGACACAGACTTCCAGTGAACCAGATCTTCCCATCAAGTGTATGCTTTCCACAGGATCCTCTTCGAGTGTCTTCATGGCTGCCTCAGCTGAGTTGTGCTAGCTTAGGTGAAGGATTCTCCAATATAAGCACGGTATGCCATTTGAATTCACTATAGCCCCACCTTCTATTCAGTGTCCCAACGACTGTGGTAATGGCCAGTCTGGCAGTGTGTTCTCATTGTGTAGTCAATTTACATATAAGCCATCAACAAAGCAGTTTCTGCAGAGGCAAAACAACCGGGAATAAATACATGTATGTGTATGAACTGTTAATTAATCAACATTTGAAAATATACAATGCATATATTTTGATGATAAAGCCAACAACACTACCCCAACAAGAAGCACTTATTGCATTTACAAGTCAAGTCAGTGCTTTTGTCAGAGTAATGTGAATGACTGTGTATAATGAAATCTTCATAGTAACTTTCCTGCAGTTGTTGAGGTTAATGTCACAACCAAGACTACCCCAAAGAGAAGCACTTATGAATGTAAAAGCCATAAGTGAGTCAATTTGAGGTAATCTGAATGTGTATAATAAAAAGCAATCTTTAGTTTGATGTACAATGTCTTGCACAGCCGTCCCAACAAGTAGCACTTACTCAAATCAAGATACAAGTCAATGCTCTAGTTGGGTCAGTGACACAGACGTCCAGTGAACCAAGATTTTCCCATCAAAGTGTCTGCTCTCATCATGATCCTCTTCATGAGACACAACTAACAATAAATATATGTAACTTGATCGGTGCATGAACATTTTTTTTTCATGAATACTTGAAAAGATCCAATTTGTGTACTTTGATGTTAAAGCCAGCAACACTACCCCAACAAGTAGCACTTACTGCATTTACAAGTCAAGTTGATGCTTTTGTCAGGGTAACGCGTATGATTGTGTGCAAAAAAATCTTCATAGCAACTTTCCTGCAGTTGTTGAGGTTAATGTCACAACCAAGACTACCCCAAAGAGAAGCACTTATGAATGTAAAAGCCATAAGTGAGTCAATTTGAGTTAATATATGGAGTGTGCAATAATGGGAACTGTGTATTGTATGGAGTGTGTAATAATGGGAACTGTGCAATAATGGGAACTATGCAATGTATGGAGTGTGCAATAATGGGAACTGTGCAATGTATGGAGTGTGCAATAATTGGAACTGTGCAATGAGTGGTATTTTATTTGCTGTTTTTAATGTTGTGACCCCAGCCCTTTGGGACAACGGATGGAAATTAGCCTTAGGCTACAATCCGGTGTGTTTACATTCATGTTGTGTCATGATTGTCCATTAACATGCTCTGTCCCAATCAAATAAATAAATAAATAAATAAATAAATAAATAATCTGAATGTGTATAATAAAAAGCAATTTTTAGTTTGATGTACAATGTCTTGCACAGCCGTCCCAACAAGTAGCACTTACTCAAGTCAAGATACAAGTGAATGCTCCAGTTTGGTCAGTGACACAGCCTTCCAGTGAACCAGATCTTCCCATCAAGTGTATGCTTTCCACAGGATCCTCTTCGAGTGTCTTCATGGCTGCCTCAGCTGAGTTGTGCTATCTTTGGTGAAGGATTCTGCAATATAAGCACGGTATGCCATTTGAAGTCACTATAGCCCCACCTTCTATTCAGTGTCCCAACGACTGTGGTAATGGCCAGTCTGGCAGTGTGTTGTCATTGTGTAGTCAATTTACATATAAGCCATCAACAAAGCGGTTTCTGAAGAGGCAAAACAAGCGAGAATAAATACATGTATGTGTATGAACTGTTAATTAATCAACATTTGAAAATATACAATGCATGTATTTTGAAGTTAAAGCCAGCAACACAACCCCAACAAGTAGCACTTACTGCATTTACAAGTCAAGTCGATGCTTTTGTCAGGGTAATGCGAATGATTGTGTGCAAAAAAATCTTCATAGCAACTTTCCTGCAGTTGTTGAGGTTAATGTCACAACCAAGACTACCCCAAAGAGAAGCACTTATGAATGTAAAAGCCATAAGTGAGTCAATTTGAGGTAATCTGAATGTGTATAATAAAAAGCAATTTTTAGATTGATGTTCAATGTCTTGCACAGCCGTCCCAACAAGTAGCACTTACTCAAGTCAAGATACAAGTCAATGCTCTAGTTGGGTCAGTGACACAGACGTCCAGTGAACCAAGATTTTCCCATCACAGTGTCTGCTCTCATCATGACCCTCTTCATGAGACACAACTAACAATAAAAATATGTAACTTGATCGGTGCATGAACATTTTTTTTTTCATGAATACTTAAAAAGATACAATTTGTGTACTTTGATGATAAAGTCAGCAACACTACCCCAACAAGTAGCACTTACTGCATTTACAAGTCAAGTCAGTGCTTTTGTCAGAGTAATGTGAATGATTGTGTATAATGAAATCTTCATAGTAACTTTCCTGCAGTTGTTGAGGTTAATGTCACAACCAAGACTACCCCAAAGAGAAGCACTTATGAATGTAAAAGCCATAAGTGAGTCAATTTGAGGTCATCTGAATGTGTATAATAAAAGCAATCTTTAGTTTGATGTACAATGTCTTGCACAGCCGTCCCAACAAGTAGCACTTACTCAAGTCAAGATACAAGTCAATGCTGCAGTTGGGTCAGTGACACAGACTTCCAGTGAACCAGATCGTCCCATCAAGTGTATGCTTTCCACAGGATCCTCTTGGAGTGTCTTCATGGCTGCCTCAGCTCAGTTGTGCTATCTTAGGTGAAGGATTCTCCAATATAAGCACGGTATGTCATTTGAAGTCACTATAGCCCCACCTTCTATTCAGTGTCCCAACGACTGTGGTAATGGCCAGTCTGGCAGTGTGTTCTCATTGTGTAGTCAATTTACATAGAAGCCATCAACAAAGCGGTTTCTGCAGAGGCAAAACAACCGGGAATAAATACATTTATGTGTATGAACTGTTAATTAATCAACATTTGAAAATATACAATGCATATATTTTGATGATAAAGCCAGCAACACTACCCCAACAAATAGCACTTACTGCATTTAGAAGTCAAGTCGATGCTTTTGTCAGGGTAATGCGAATGATTGTGTGCAAAAAAATCTTCATAGCAACTTTCCTGCAGTTGTTGAGGTTAATGTCACAACCAAGACTACCCCAAAGAGAAGCACTTATGAATGTAAAAGCCATAAGTGAGTCAATTTGAGGTAATCTGAATGTGTATAATAAAAAGCAATCTTTAGTTTGATGTACAATGTCTTGCACAGCCGTCCCAACAAGTAGCACTTACTCAAATCAAGATACAAGTCAATGCTCCAGTTGGGGGCAGTGACACAGACGTCCAGTGAACCACGATTTTCCCATCAAAGTGTCTGCTCTCATCATGATCCTCTTCATGAGACACAACTAACAATAAATATATGTAACTTTATCGGTGCATGAACATTTTTTTTTTTCATGAATACTTAAAAAGATACAATTTGTGTACTTTGATGTTAAAGTCAGCAACACTACCCCAACAAGAAGCACTTACTGCATTTACAAGTCAAGTCGATGCTTTTGTCAGGGTAATGTGAATGACTGTGTACAATGAAATCTTCATAGTGACTTTCCTATAGTTGTTGATGTTAATGTCACAACCAAGACTACCCCAAAGAGAAGCACTTATGAATGTAAAAGCCATAAGTGAGTCAATTTGAGGTAATCTGAATGTGTATAATAAAAAGCAATTTTTAGATTGATGTTCAATGTCTTGCACAGCCGTCCCAACAAGAAGCACTTACTCAAATCAAGATACAAGTCAATCCTCCAGTTGGGTCAGTGACACAGACGTCCAGTGAACCAAGATTTTCCCATCAAAGTGTCTGCCCTCATCATGATCCTCTTCATGAGACACCACTAACAATAAAAATATGTAACTTGATCGGTGCATGAACATTTTTTTTTTCATGAATACTTAAAAAGATACAATTTGTGTACTTTGATGATAAAGTCAGCAACACTACCCCAACAAGTAGCACTTACTGCATTTACAAGTCAAGTCAGTGCTTTTGTCAGAGTAATGTGAATGGCTGTGTATAATGAAATCTTCATAGGAACTTTCCTGCAGTTGTTGAGGTTAATGTCACAACCAAGACTACCCCAAAGAGAAGCACTTATGAATGTAAAAGCCATAAGTGAGTCAATTTGAGGTCATCTGAATGTGTTTAATAAAAAGCAATCTTTAGTTTGATGTACAATGTCTTGCACAGCCGTCCCAACAAGTACAACTTACTCAAGTCAAGATACAAGTCAATGCTCCAGTTGGGTCAGTGACACAGCCTTCCATTTAACCAGATCTTCCCATCAAGTGTATGCTTTCCACAGGATCCTCTTCGAGTGTCTTCATGGCTGCCTCAGCTCAGTTGTGCTATCTTAGGTGAGGGATTCTCCAATATAAGCACGGTATGCCATTTGAATTCACTATAGCCCCACCTTCTATTCAGTGTCCCAACGACTGTGGTAATGGCCAGTCTGGCAGTGTGTTCTCATTGTGTAGTCAATTTACATATAAGCCATCAACAAAGCGGTTTCTGCAGAGGCAAAACAACCGGGAATAAATACATTTATGTGTATGAACTGTTAATTAATCAACATTTGAAAATATACAATGCATATATTTTGATGATAAAGCCAACAACACTACCCCAACAAGAAGCACTTACTGCATTTACAAGTCAAGTCAGTGCTTTTGTCAGAGTAATGTGAATGACTGTGTATAATGAAATGTTCATAGTAACTTTCCTGCAGTTGTTGAGGTTAATGTCACAACCAAGACTACCCCAAAGAGAAGCACTTATGAATGTAAAAGCCATAAGTGAGTCAATTTTAGGTAATCTGAATGTGTATAATAAAAAGCAATTTTTAGATTGATGTTCAATGTCT
This sequence comes from Taenioides sp. WSHXM2023, assembly GCA_029959045.1. NCBI lineage: Eukaryota > Metazoa > Chordata > Actinopteri > Gobiiformes > Gobiidae > Taenioides > Taenioides sp. WSHXM2023. The sequence goes on from CM057099.1 coordinate 31,197,636, forward strand.
TGCACAGCCGTCCCAACAAGGAGCACTTACTCAAATCAAGATACAAGTCAATCCTCCAGTTGGGTCAGTGACACAGACTTCCAGTGAACCAGATCGTCCCATCAAGTGTATGCTTTCCATAGGATCGTCTTGGAGTGTCTTCATGGCTGCCTCAGCTGAGTTGTGCTAGCTTAGGTGAGGGATTCTCCAATATAAGCACGGTATGCCATTTGAAGTCACTATAGCCCCACCTTCTATTCAGTGTCCCAACGACTGTGGTAATGGCCAGTCTGGCAGTGTGTTCTCATTGTGTAGTCAATTTACATATAAGCCATCAACAAAGCGGTTTCTGCAGAGGCAAAAGAACCGGGAATAAATACATGTATGTGTATGAACTGTTAATTAATCAACATTTGAAAATATACAATGCATATATTTTGATGATAAAGACAGCAAGACTACCCCAACAAACAGCACTTACTGCATTTACAAGTCAAGTCAGTGCTTTTGTCAGAGTAATGTGAATGACTGTGTACAATGAAATCTTCATAGTAACTTTCCTATAGTTGTTGAAGTTAATGTCACAACCAAGACTACCCCAAAGAGAAGCACTTATGAATGTAAAAGCCATAAGTGAGTCAATTTGAGGTAATCTGAATGTGTATAATAAAAAGCAATCTTTAGTTTGATGTACAATGTCTTGCACAGCCGTCCCAACAAGTAGCACTTACTCAAGTCAAGATACAAGTCAATGCTCCAGTTGGGTCAGTGACACAGCCTTCCAGTGAACCAGATCTTCCCATCAAGTGTATGCTTTCCATAGGATCCTCTTGGAGTGTCTTCATGGCTGCCTCAGCTGAGTTGTGCTATCTTAGGTGAAGGAATCTCCATTATAAGCACGGTATGCCATTTGAATTCACTATAGCCCCACCTTCTATTCAGTGTCCCAACGACTGTGCTAATAGCCAGTCTGGCAGTGTGTTCTCATTGTGTAGTCAATTTACATATAAGCCATCAACAAAGCGGTTTCTGCAGAGGCAAAACAACCGGGAATAAATACATTTATGTGTATGAACTGTTAATTAATCAACATTTGAAAATATACAATGCATATATTTTGATGATAAAGCCAACAACACTACCCCAACAAGAAGCACTTACTGCATTTACAAGTCAAGTCAGTGCTTTTGTCAGAGTAATGTGAATGACTGTGTATAATGAAATGTTCATAGTAACTTTCCTGCAGTTGTTGAGGTTAATGTCACAACCAAGACTACCCCAAAGAGAAGCACTTATGAATGTAAAAGCCATAAGTGAGTCAATTTTAGGTAATCTGAATGTGTATAATAAAAAGCAATTTTTAGATTGATGTTCAATGTCTTGCACAGCCGTCCCAACAAGGAGCACTTACTCAAATCAAGATACAAGTCAATCCTCCAGTTGGGTCAGTGACACAGACTTCCAGTGAACCAGATCGTCCCATCAAGTGTATGCTTTCCATAGGATCGTCTTGGAGTGTCTTCATGGCTGCCTCAGCTGAGTTGTGCTAGCTTAGGTGAGGGATTCTCCAATATAAGCACGGTATGCCATTTGAAGTCACTATAGCCCCACCTTCTATTCAGTGTCCCAACGACTGTGGTAATGGCCAGTCTGGCAGTGTGTTCTCATTGTGTAGTCAATTTACATATAAACCATCAACAAAGCGGTTTCTGCAGAGGCAAAACAACCGGGAATAAATACATTTATGTGTATGAACTGTTAATTAATCAACATTTGAAAATATACAATGCATATATTTTGATGATAAAGCCAACAACACTACCCCAACAAGAAGCACTTACTGCATTTACAAGTCAAGTCAGTGCTTTTGTCAGAGTAATGTGAATGACTGTGTATAATGAAATGTTCATAGTAACTTTCCTGCAGTTGTTGAGGTTAATGTCACAACCAAGACTACCCCAAAGAGAAGCACTTATGAATGTAAAAGCCATAAGTGAGTCAATTTGAGGTAATCTGAATGTGTATAATAAAAAGCAATTTTTAGATTGATGTTCAATGTCTTGCACAGCCGTCTCAACAAGAAGCACTTACTCAAATCAAGATACAAGTCAATCCTCCAGTTGGGTCAGTGACACAGACTTCCAGTGAACCAGATTGTCCCATCAAGTATATGCTTTACATAGGATCCTCTTGGAGTGTCTTCATGGCTGCCTCAGCTGAGTTGTGCTAGCTTAGGTGAGGGATTCTCCAATATAAGCACGGTATGCCATTTGAAGTCACTATAGCCCCACCTTCTATTCAGTGTCCCAACGACTGTGGTAATGGCCAGTCTGGCAGTGTGTTCTCATTGTGTAGTCAATTTACATATAAGCCATCAACAAAGCGGTTTCTGCAGAGGCAAAACAACCGGGAATAAATACATTTATGTGTATGAACTGTTAATTAATCAACATTTGAAAATATACAATGCATATATTTTGATGATAAAGCCAACAACACTACCCCAACAAGAAGCACTTACTGCATTTACAAGTCAAGTCAGTGCTTTTGTCAGAGTAATGTGAATGACTGTGTATAATGAAATGTTCATAGTAACTTTCCTGCAGTTGTTGAGGTTAATGTCACAACCAAGACTACCCCAAAGAGAAGCACTTATGAATGTAAAAGCCATAAGTGAGTCAATTTTAGGTAATCTGAATGTGTATAATAAAAAGCAATTTTTAGATTGATGTTCAATGTCTTGCACAGCCGTCCCAACAAGGAGCACTTACTCAAATCAAGATACAAGTCAATCCTCCAGTTGGGTCAGTGACACAGACTTCCAGTGAACCAGATCGTCCCATCAAGTGTATGCTTTCCATAGGATCGTCTTGGAGTGTCTTCATGGCTGCCTCAGCTGAGTTGTGCTAGCTTAGGTGAGGGATTCTCCAATATAAGCACGGTATGCCATTTGAAGTCACTATAGCCCCACCTTCTATTCAGTGTCCCAACGACTGTGGTAATGGCCAGTCTGGCAGTGTGTTCTCATTGTGTAGTCAATTTACATATAAACCATCAACAAAGCGGTTTCTGCAGAGGCAAAACAACCGGGAATAAATACATTTATGTGTATGAACTGTTAATTAATCAACATTTGAAAATATACAATGCATATATTTTGATGATAAAGCCAACAACACTACCCCAACAAGAAGCACTTACTGCATTTACAAGTCAAGTCAGTGCTTTTGTCAGAGTAATGTGAATGACTGTGTATAATGAAATGTTCATAGTAACTTTCCTGCAGTTGTTGAGGTTAATGTCACAACCAAGACTACCCCAAAGAGAAGCACTTATGAATGTAAAAGCCATAAGTGAGTCAATTTGAGGTAATCTGAATGTGTATAATAAAAAGCAATTTTTAGATTGATGTTCAATGTCTTGCACAGCCGTCTCAACAAGAAGCACTTACTCAAATCAAGATACAAGTCAATCCTCCAGTTGGGTCAGTGACACAGACTTCCAGTGAACCAGATTGTCCCATCAAGTATATGCTTTACATAGGATCCTCTTGGAGTGTCTTCATGGCTGCCTCAGCTGAGTTGTGCTAGCTTAGGTGAGGGATTCTCCAATATAAGCACGGTATGCCATTTGAAGTCACTATAGCCCCACCTTCTATTCAGTGTCCCAACGACTGTGGTAATGGCCAGTCTGGCAGTGTGTTCTCATTGTGTAGTCAATTTACATATAAGCCATCAACAAAGCGGTTTCTGCAGAGGCAAAACAACCGGGAATAAATACATTTATGTGTATGAACTGTTAATTAATCAACATTTGAAAATATACAATGCATATATTTTGATGACAAAGCCAACAACACTACCCCAACAAAAAGCACTTACTGCATTTACAAGTCAAGTCAGTGCTTTTGTCAGAGTAATGTGAATGACTGTGTATAATGAAATGTTCATAGTAACTTTCCTGCAGTTGTTGAGGTTAATGTCACAACCAAGACTACCCCAAAGAGAAGCACTTATGAATGTAAAAGCCATAAGTGAGTCAATTTGAGGTAATCTGAATGTGTATAATAAAAAGCAATTTTTAGATTGATGTTCAATGTCTTGCACAGCCGTCCCAACAAGGAGCACTTACTCAAATCAAGATACAAGTCAATCCTCCAGTTGGGTCAGTGACACAGACTTCCAGTGAACCAGATCGTCCCATCAAGTGTATGCTTTCCATAGGATCCTCTTGGAGTGTCTTCATGGCTGCCTCAGCTGAGTTGTGCTTTCTTAGGTGAAGGATTCTCCAATATAAGCACGGTATGCCATTTGAAGTCACTATAGCCCCACCTTCTATTCAGTGTCCCAACGACTGTGGTAATGGCCAGTCTGGCAGTGTGTTCTCATTGTGTAGTCAATTTACATATAAGCCATCAACAAAGCGATTTCTCAAGAGACAAGACAACCGGGAATAAATACATTTATCTGTATGAACTGTTAATTAATCAACATTTGAAAATATACAATGCATATATTTTGATGATAAAGCCAGCAACACTACCCCAACAAGAAGCACTTACTGCATTTACAAGTCAAGTCAGTGCTTTTGTCAGAGTAATGTGAATGGCTGTGTATAATGAAATCTTCATAGTAACTTTCCTGCAGTTGTTGAGGTTAATGTCACAACCAAGACTACCCCAAAGAGAAGCACTTATGAATGTAAAAGCCCTAAGAGAGTCAATTTGAGGTCATCTGAATGTGTTTAATAAAAAGCAATCGTTAGTTTGATGTACAATGTCTTGCACAGCCGTCCCAACAAGTAGCACTTACTCAAATCAAGATACAAGTCAATGCTCTAGTTGGGTCAGTGACACAGACTTCCAGTGAACCAGATCTTCCCATCAAGTGTATGCTTTCCACAGGATCCTCTTCGAGTGTCTTCATGGCTGCCTCAGCTGAGTTGTGCTAGCTTAGGTGAAGGATTCTCCAATATAAGCACGGTATGCCATTTGAATTCACTATAGCCCCACCTTCTATTCAGTGTCCCAACGACTGTGGTAATGGCCAGTCTGGCAGTGTGTTCTCATTGTGTAGTCAATTTACATATAAGCCATCAACAAAGCGGTTTCTGCAGAGGCAAAACAACCGGGAATAAATACATTTATGTGTATGAACTGTTAATTAATCAACATTTGAAAATATACAATGCATATATTTTGATGATAAAGCCAACAACACTACCCCAACAAGAAGCACTTATTGCATTTACAAGTCAAGTCAGTGCTTTTGTCAGAGTAATGTGAATGACTGTGTATAATGAAATCTTCATAGTAACTTTCCTGCAGTTGTTGAGGTTAATGTCACAACCAAGACTACCCCAAAGAGAAGCACTTATGAATGTAAAAGCCATAAGTGAGTCAATTTGAGGTAATCTGAATGTGTATAATAAAAAGCAATCTTTAGTTTGATGTACAATGTCTTGCACAGCCGTCCCAACAAGTAGCACTTACTCAAATCAAGATACAAGTCAATGCTCTAGTTGGGTCAGTGACACAGACGTCCAGTGAACCAAGATTTTCCCATCAAAGTGTCTGCTCTCATCATGATCCTCTTCATGAGACACAACTAACAATAAATATATGTAACTTGATCGGTGCATGAACATTTTTTTTTCATGAATACTTGAAAAGATCCAATTTGTGTACTTTGATGTTAAAGCCAGCAACACTACCCCAACAAGTAGCACTTACTGCATTTACAAGTCAAGTTGATGCTTTTGTCAGGGTAACGCGTATGATTGTGTGCAAAAAAATCTTCATAGCAACTTTCCTGCAGTTGTTGAGGTTAATGTCACAACCAAGACTACCCCAAAGAGAAGCACTTATGAATGTAAAAGCCATAAGTGAGTCAATTTGAGTTAATCTGAATGTGTATAATAAAAAGCAATTTTTAGTTTGATGTACAATGTCTTGCACAGCCGTCCCAACAAGTAGCACTTACTCAAGTCAAGATACAAGTGAATGCTCCAGTTTGGTCAGTGACACAGCCTTCCAGTGAACCAGATCTTCCCATCAAGTGTATGCTTTCCACAGGATCCTCTTCGAGTGTCTTCATGGCTGCCTCAGCTGAGTTGTGCTATCTTTGGTGAAGGATTCTCCAATATAAGCACGGTATGCCATTTGAAGTCACTATAGCCCCACCTTCTATTCAGTGTCCCAACGACTGTGGTAATGGCCAGTCTGGCAGTGTGTTGTCATTGTGTAGTCAATTTACATATAAGCCATCAACAAAGCGGTTTCTGAAGAGGCAAAACAAGCGAGAATAAATACATGTATGTGTATGAACTGTTAATTAATCAACATTTGAAAATATACAATGCATGTATTTTGAAGTTAAAGCCAGCAACACAACCCCAACAAGTAGCACTTACTGCATTTACAAGTCAAGTCGATGCTTTTGTCAGGGTAATGCGAATGATTGTGTGCAAAAAAATCTTCATAGCAACTTTCCTGCAGTTGTTGAGGTTAATGTCACAACCAAGACTACCCCAAAGAGAAGCACTTATGAATGTAAAAGCCATAAGTGAGTCAATTTGAGGTAATCTGAATGTGTATAATAAAAAGCAATTTTTAGATTGATGTTCAATGTCTTGCACAGCCGTCCCAACAAGTAGCACTTACTCAAGTCAAGATACAAGTCAATGCTCTAGTTGGGTCAGTGACACAGACGTCCAGTGAACCAAGATTTTCCCATCACAGTGTCTGCTCTCATCATGACCCTCTTCATGAGACACAACTAACAATAAAAATATGTAACTTGATCGGTGCATGAACATTTTTTTTTTCATGAATACTTAAAAAGATACAATTTGTGTACTTTGATGATAAAGTCAGCAACACTACCCCAACAAGTAGCACTTACTGCATTTACAAGTCAAGTCAGTGCTTTTGTCAGAGTAATGTGAATGATTGTGTATAATGAAATCTTCATAGTAACTTTCCTGCAGTTGTTGAGGTTAATGTCACAACCAAGACTACCCCAAAGAGAAGCACTTATGAATGTAAAAGCCATAAGTGAGTCAATTTGAGGTCATCTGAATGTGTATAATAAAAGCAATCTTTAGTTTGATGTACAATGTCTTGCACAGCCGTCCCAACAAGTAGCACTTACTCAAGTCAAGATACAAGTCAATGCTGCAGTTGGGTCAGTGACACAGACTTCCAGTGAACCAGATCGTCCCATCAAGTGTATGCTTTCCACAGGATCCTCTTGGAGTGTCTTCATGGCTGCCTCAGCTCAGTTGTGCTATCTTAGGTGAAGGATTCTCCAATATAAGCACGATATGCCATTTGAATTCACTATAGCCCCACCTTCTATTCAGTGTCCCAACGACTGTGGTAATGGCCAGTCTGGCAGTGTGTTCTCATTGTGTAGTCAATTTACATATAAGCCATCAACAAAGCGGTTTCTGCAGAGGCAAAACAACCGGGAATAAATACATGTATGTGTATGAACTGTTAATTAATCAACATTTGAAAATATACAATGCATATATTTTGATGATAAAGACAGCAAGACTACCCCAACAAATAGCACTTACTGCATTTACAAGTCAAGTCAGTGCTTTTGTCAGAGTAATGTGAATGACTGTGTACAATGAAATCTTCATAGTAACTTTCCTATAGTTGTTGAAGTTAATGTCACAACCAAGACTACCCCAAAGAGAAGCACTTATGAATGTAAAAGCCATAAGTGAGTCAATTTGAGGTAATCTGAATGTGTTTAATAAAAAGCAATCTTTAGTTTGATGTACAATGTCTTGCACAGCCGTCCCAACAAGTAGCACTTACTCAAATCAAGATACAAGTCAATGCTCAAGTTGGGTCAGTGACACAGACGTCCAGTGAAACAAGATTTTCCCATTAAAGTGTCTGCTCTCATCATGACCCTCTTCATGAGACACAACTAACAATAAATATATGTAACTTGATCGGTGCATGAACATTTTTTTTTTTCATGAATACTTAAAAAGATACAATTTGTGTACTTTGATGTTAAAGCCAGCAACACTACCCCAACAAGTAGCACTTACTGCATTTACAAGTCAAGTCGATGCTTTTGTCAGGGTAATGCGAATGATTGTGTGCAAAAAAATCTTCATAGTAACTTTCCTATAGTTGTTGAATTTAATGTCACAACCAAGACTACCCCAAAGAGAAGCACTTATGAATGTAAAAGCCATAAGTGAGTCAATTTGAGGTCATCTGAATGTGTTTAATAAAAAGCAATCTTTAGTTTGATGTACAATGTCTTGCACAGCCGTCCCAACAAGTAGCACTTACTCAAGTCAAGATACAAGTCAATGCTCTAGTTGGGTCAGTGACACAGACGTCCAGTGAACCAAGATTTTCCCATCAAAGTGTCTGCTTTCATCATGATCCTCTTCATGAGACACAACTAACAATAAAAATATGTAACTTGATCGGTGCATGAACATTTTTTTTTTCATGAATACTTAAAAAGATACAATTTGTGTACTTTGATGATAAAGTCAGCAACACTACCCCAACAAGTAGCACTTACTGCATTTACAAGTCAAGTCAGTGCTTTTGTCAGAGTAATGTGAATGATTGTGTATAATGAAATCTTCATAGTAACTTTCCTGCAGTTGTTGAGGTTAATGTCACAACCAAGACTACCCCAAAGAGAAGCACTTATGAATGTAAAAGCCATAAGTGAGTCAATTTGAGGTCATCTGAATGTGTATAATAAAAGCAATCTTTAGTTTGATGTACAATGTCTTGCACAGCCGTCCCAACAAGTAGCACTTACTCAAGTCAAGATACAAGTCAATGCTGCAGTTGGGTCAGTGACACAGACTTCCAGTGAACCAGATCGTCCCATCAAGTGTATGCTTTCCATAGGATCCTCTTGGAGTGTCTTCATGGCTGCCTCAGCTGAGTTGTGCTATCTTAGGTGAAGGAATCTCCATTATAAGCACGGTATGCCATTTGAATTCACTATAGCCCCACCTTCTATTCAGTGTCCCAACGACTGTGCTAATAGCCAGTCTGGCAGTGTGTTCTCATTGTGTAGTCAATTTACATATAAGCCATCAACAAAGCGGTTTCTGCAGAGGCAAAACAACCGGGAATAAATACATTTATGTGTATGAACTGTTAATTAATCAACATTTGAAAATATACAATGCATATATTTTGATGATAAAGCCAACAACACTACCCCAACAAGAAGCACTTACTGCATTTACAAGTCAAGTCAGTGCTTTTGTCAGAGTAATGTGAATGACTGTGTATAATGAAATGTTCATAGTAACTTTCCTGCAGTTGTTGAGGTTAATGTCACAACCAAGACTACCCCAAAGAGAAGCACTTATGAATGTAAAAGCCATAAGTGAGTCAATTTTAGGTAATCTGAATGTGTATAATAAAAAGCAATTTTTAGATTGATGTTCAATGTCTTGCACAGCCGTCCCAACAAGGAGCACTTACTCAAATCAAGATACAAGTCAATCCTCCAGTTGGGTCAGTGACACAGACTTCCAGTGAACCAGATCGTCCCATCAAGTGTATGCTTTCCATAGGATCGTCTTGGAGTGTCTTCATGGCTGCCTCAGCTGAGTTGTGCTAGCTTAGGTGAGGGATTCTCCAATATAAGCACGGTATGCCATTTGAAGTCACTATAGCCCCACCTTCTATTCAGTGTCCCAACGACTGTGGTAATGGCCAGTCTGGCAGTGTGTTCTCATTGTGTAGTCAATTTACATATAAGCCATCAACAAAGCGGTTTCTGCAGAGGCAAAAGAACCGGGAATAAATACATGTATGTGTATGAACTGTTAATTAATCAACATTTGAAAATATACAATGCATATATTTTGATGATAAAGACAGCAAGACTACCCCAACAAACAGCACTTACTGCATTTACAAGTCAAGTCAGTGCTTTTGTCAGAGTAATGTGAATGACTGTGTACAATGAAATCTTCATAGTAACTTTCCTATAGTTGTTGAAGTTAATGTCACAACCAAGACTACCCCAAAGAGAAGCACTTATGAATGTAAAAGCCATAAGTGAGTCAATTTGAGGTAATCTGAATGTGTATAATAAAAAGCAATCTTTAGTTTGATGTACAATGTCTTGCACAGCCGTCCCAACAAGTAGCACTTACTCAAGTCAAGATACAAGTCAATGCTCCAGTTGGGTCAGTGACACAGCCTTCCAGTGAACCAGATCTTCCCATCAAGTGTATGCTTTCCATAGGATCCTCTTGGAGTGTCTTCATGGCTGCCTCAGCTGAGTTGTGCTATCTTAGGTGAAGGAATCTCCATTATAAGCACGGTATGCCATTTGAATTCACTATAGCCCCACCTTCTATTCAGTGTCCCAACGACTGTGCTAATAGCCAGTCTGGCAGTGTGTTCTCATTGTGTAGTCAATTTACATATAAGCCATCAACAAAGCGGTTTCTGCAGAGGCAAAACAACCGGGAATAAATACATTTATGTGTATGAACTGTTAATTAATCAACATTTGAAAATATACAATGCATATATTTTGATGATAAAGCCAACAACACTACCCCAACAAGAAGCACTTACTGCATTTACAAGTCAAGTCAGTGCTTTTGTCAGAGTAATGTGAATGACTGTGTATAATGAAATGTTCATAGTAACTTTCCTGCAGTTGTTGAGGTTAATGTCACAACCAAGACTACCCCAAAGAGAAGCACTTATGAATGTAAAAGCCATAAGTGAGTCAATTTTAGGTAATCTGAATGTGTATAATAAAAAGCAATTTTTAGATTGATGTTCAATGTCTTGCACAGCCGTCCCAACAAGGAGCACTTACTCAAATCAAGATACAAGTCAATCCTCCAGTTGGGTCAGTGACACAGACTTCCAGTGAACCAGATCGTCCCATCAAGTGTATGCTTTCCATAGGATCGTCTTGGAGTGTCTTCATGGCTGCCTCAGCTGAGTTGTGCTAGCTTAGGTGAGGGATTCTCCAATATAAGCACGGTATGCCATTTGAAGTCACTATAGCCCCACCTTCTATTCAGTGTCCCAACGACTGTGGTAATGGCCAGTCTGGCAGTGTGTTCTCATTGTGTAGTCAATTTACATATAAACCATCAACAAAGCGGTTTCTGCAGAGGCAAAACAACCGGGAATAAATACATTTATGTGTATGAACTGTTAATTAATCAACATTTGAAAATATACAATGCATATATTTTGATGATAAAGCCAACAACACTACCCCAACAAGAAGCACTTACTGCATTTACAAGTCAAGTCAGTGCTTTTGTCAGAGTAATGTGAATGACTGTGTATAATGAAATGTTCATAGTAACTTTCCTGCAGTTGTTGAGGTTAATGTCACAACCAAGACTACCCCAAAGAGAAGCACTTATGAATGTAAAAGCCATAAGTGAGTCAATTTGAGGTAATCTGAATGTGTATAATAAAAAGCAATTTTTAGATTGATGTTCAATGTCTTGCACAGCCGTCTCAACAAGAAGCACTTACTCAAATCAAGATACAAGTCAATCCTCCAGTTGGGTCAGTGACACAGACTTCCAGTGAACCAGATTGTCCCATCAAGTATATGCTTTACATAGGATCCTCTTGGAGTGTCTTCATGGCTGCCTCAGCTGAGTTGTGCTAGCTTAGGTGAGGGATTCTCCAATATAAGCACGGTATGCCATTTGAAGTCACTATAGCCCCACCTTCTATTCAGTGTCCCAACGACTGTGGTAATGGCCAGTCTGGCAGTGTGTTCTCATTGTGTAGTCAATTTACATATAAGCCATCAACAAAGCGGTTCCTGCAGAGGCAAAACAACCGGGAATAAATACATTTATGTGTATGAACTGTTAATTAATCAACATTTGAAAATATACAATGCATATATTTTGATGACAAAGCCAACAACACTACCCCAACAAAAAGCACTTACTGCATTTACAAGTCAAGTCAGTGCTTTTGTCAGAGTAATGTGAATGACTGTGTATAATGAAATGTTCATAGTAACTTTCCTGCAGTTGTTGAGGTTAATGTCACAACCAAGACTACCCCAAAGAGAAGCACTTATGAATGTAAAAGCCATAAGTGAGTCAATTTGAGGTAATCTGAATGTGTATAATAAAAAGCAATTTTTAGATTGATGTTCAATGTCTTGCACAGCCGTCCCAACAAGGAGCACTTACTCAAATCAAGATACAAGTCAATCCTCCAGTTGGGTCAGTGACACAGACTTCCAGTGAACCAGATCGTCCCATCAAGTGTATGCTTTCCATAGGATCCTCTTGGAGTGTCTTCATGGCTGCCTCAGCTGAGTTGTGCTTTCTTAGGTGAAGGATTCTCCAATATAAGCACGGTATGCCATTTGAAGTCACTATAGCCCCACCTTCTATTCAGTGTCCCAACGACTGTGGTAATGGCCAGTCTGGCAGTGTGTTCTCATTGTGTAGTCAATTTACATATAAGCCATCAACAAAGCGATTTCTCAAGAGACAAGACAACCGGGAATAAATACATTTATCTGTATGAACTGTTAATTAATCAACATCTGAAAATATACAATGCATATATTTTGATGATAAAGCCAGCAACACTACCCCAACAAGAAGCACTTACTGCATTTACAAGTCAAGTCAGTGCTTTTGTCAGAGTAATGTGAATGGCTGTGTATAATGAAATCTTCATAGTAACTTTCCTGCAGTTGTTGAGGTTAATGTCACAACCAAGACTACCCCAAAGAGAAGCACTTATGAATGTAAAAGCCCTAAGAGAGTCAATTTGAGGTCATCTGAATGTGTTTAATAAAAAGCAATCGTTAGTTTGATGTACAATGTCTTGCACAGCCGTCCCAACAAGTAGCACTTACTCAAATCAAGATACAAGTCAATGCTCTAGTTGGGTCAGTGACACAGACTTCCAGTGAACCAGATCTTCCCATCAAGTGTATGCTTTCCACAGGATCCTCTTCGAGTGTCTTCATGGCTGCCTCAGCTGAGTTGTGCTAGCTTAGGTGAAGGATTCTCCAATATAAGCACGGTATGCCATTTGAATTCACTATAGCCCCACCTTCTATTCAGTGTCCCAACGACTGTGGTAATGGCCAGTCTGGCAGTGTGTTCTCATTGTGTAGTCAATTTACATATAAGCCATCAACAAAGCGGTTTCTGCAGAGGCAAAACAACCGGGAATAAATACATTTATGTGTATGAACTGTTAATTAATCAACATTTGAAAATATACAATGCATATATTTTGATGATAAAGCCAACAACACTACCCCAACAAGAAGCACTTATTGCATTTACAAGTCAAGTCAGTGCTTTTGTCAGAGTAATGTGAATGACTGTGTATAATGAAATCTTCATAGTAACTTTCCTGCAGTTGTTGAGGTTAATGTCACAACCAAGACTACCCCAAAGAGAAGCACTTATGAATGTAAAAGCCATAAGTGAGTCAATTTGAGGTAATCTGAATGTGTATAATAAAAAGCAATCTTTAGTTTGATGTACAATGTCTTGCACAGCCGTCCCAACAAGTAGCACTTACTCAAATCAAGATACAAGTCAATGCTCTAGTTGGGTCAGTGACACAGACGTCCAGTGAACCAAGATTTTCCCATCAAAGTGTCTGCTCTCATCATGATCCTCTTCATGAGACACAACTAACAATAAATATATGTAACTTGATCGGTGAATGAACATTTTTTTTTCATGAATACTTGAAAAGATCCAATTTGTGTACTTTGATGTTAAAGCCAGCAACACTACCCCAACAAGTAGCACTTACTGCATTTACAAGTCAAGTTGATGCTTTTGTCAGGGTAACGCGTATGATTGTGTGCAAAAAAATCTTCATAGCAACTTTCCTGCAGTTGTTGAGGTTAATGTCACAACCAAGACTACCCCAAAGAGAAGCACTTATGAATGTAAAAGCCATAAGTGAGTCAATTTGAGTTAATCTGAATGTGTATAATAAAAAGCAATTTTTAGTTTGATGTACAATGTCTTGCACAGCCGTCCCAACAAGTAGCACTTACTCAAGTCAAGATACAAGTGAATGCTCCAGTTTGGTCAGTGACACAGCCTTCCAGTGAACCAGATCTTCCCATCAAGTGTATGCTTTCCACAGGATCCTGTTCGAGTGTCTTCATGGCTGCCTCAGCTGAGTTGTGCTATCTTTGGTGAAGGATTCTCCAATATAAGCACGGTATGCCATTTGAAGTCACTATAGCCCCACCTTCTATTCAGTGTCCCAACGACTGTGGTAATGGCCAGTCTGGCAGTGTGTTGTCATTGTGTAGTCAATTTACATATAAGCCATCAACAAAGCGGTTTCTGAAGAGGCAAAACAAGCGAGAATAAATACATGTATGTGTATGAACTGTTAATTAATCAACATTTGAAAATATACAATGCATGTATTTTGAAGTTAAAGCCAGCAACACAACCCCAACAAGTAGCACTTACTGCATTTACAAGTCAAGTCGATGCTTTTGTCAGGGTAATGCGAATGATTGTGTGCAAAAAAATCTTCATAGCAACTTTCCTGCAGTTGTTGAGGTTAATGTCACAACCAAGACTACCCCAAAGAGAAGCACTTATGAATGTAAAAGCCATAAGTGAGTCAATTTGAGGTAATCTGAATGTGTATAATAAAAAGCAATTTTTAGATTGATGTTCAATGTCTTGCACAGCCGTCCCAACAAGTAGCACTTACTCAAGTCAAGATACAAGTCAATGCTCTAGTTGGGTCAGTGACACAGACGTCCAGTGAACCAAGATTTTCCCATCACAGTGTCTGCTCTCATCATGACCCTCTTCATGAGACACAACTAACAATAAAAATATGTAACTTGATCGGTGCATGAACATTTTTTTTTTCATGAATACTTAAAAAGATACAATTTGTGTACTTTGATGATAAAGTCAGCAACACTACCCCAACAAGTAGCACTTACTGCATTTACAAGTCAAGTCAGTGCTTTTGTCAGAGTAATGTGAATGATTGTGTATAATGAAATCTTCATAGTAACTTTCCTGCAGTTGTTGAGGTTAATGTCACAACCAAGACTACCCCAAAGAGAAGCACTTATGAATGTAAAAGCCATAAGTGAGTCAATTTGAGGTCATCTGAATGTGTATAATAAAAGCAATCTTTAGTTTGATGTACAATGTCTTGCACAGCCGTCCCAACAAGTAGCACTTACTCAAGTCAAGATACAAGTCAATGCTGCAGTTGGGTCAGTGACACAGACTTCCAGTGAACCAGATCGTCCCATCAAGTGTATGCTTTCCACAGGATCCTCTTGGAGTGTCTTCATGGCTGCCTCAGCTCAGTTGTGCTATCTTAGGTGAAGGATTCTCCAATATAAGCACGGTATGCCATTTGAATTCACTATAGCCCCACCTTCTATTCAGTGTCCCAACGACTGTGGTAATGGCCAGTCTGGCAGTGTGTTCTCATTGTGTAGTCAATTTACATAGAAGCCATCAACAAAGCGGTTTCTGCAGAGGCAAAACAACCGGGAATAAATACATGTATGTGTATGAACTGTTAATTAATCAACATTTGAAAATATACAATGCATATATTTTGATGATAAAGACAGCAAGACTACCCCAACAAATAGCACTTACTGCATTTACAAGTCAAGTCAGTGCTTTTGTCAGAGTAATGTGAATGACTGTGTACAATGAAATCTTCATAGTAACTTTCCTATAGTTGTTGAAGTTAATGTCACAACCAAGACTACCCCAAAGAGAAGCACTTATGAATGTAAAAGCCATAAGTGAGTCAATTTGAGGTAATCTGAATGTGTTTAATAAAAAGCAATCTTTAGTTTGATGTACAATGTCTTGCACAGCCGTCCCAACAAGTAGCACTTACTCAAATCAAGATACAAGTCAATGCTCAAGTTGGGTCAGTGACACAGACGTCCAGTGAAACAAGATTTTCCCATTAAAGTGTCTGCTCTCATCATGACCCTCTTCATGAGACACAACTAACAATAAATATATGTAACTTGATCGGTGCATGAACATTTTTTTTTTTCATGAATACTTAAAAAGATACAATTTGTGTACTTTGATGTTAAAGCCAGCAACACTACCCCAACAAGTAGCACTTACTGCATTTACAAGTCAAGTCGATGCTTTTGTCAGGGTAATGCGAATGATTGTGTGCAAAAAAATCTTCATAGTAACTTTCCTATAGTTGTTGAATTTAATGTCACAACCAAGACTACCCCAAAGAGAAGCACTTATGAATGTAAAAGCCATAAGTGAGTCAATTTGAGGTCATCTGAATGTGTTTAATAAAAAGCAATCTTTAGTTTGATGTACAATGTCTTGCACAGCCGTCCCAACAAGTAGCACTTACTCAAGTCAAGATACAAGTCAATGCTCTAGTTGGGTCAGTGACACAGACGTCCAGTGAACCAAGATTTTCCCATCAAAGTGTCTGCTTTCATCATGATCCTCTTCATGAGACACAACTAACAATAAAAATATGTAACTTGATCGGTGCATGAACATTTTTTTTTTCATGAATACTTAAAAAGATACAATTTGTGTACTTTGATGATAAAGTCAGCAACACTACCCCAACAAGTAGCACTTACTGCATTTACAAGTCAAGTCAGTGCTTTTGTCAGAGTAATGTGAATGATTGTGTATAATGAAATCTTCATAGTAACTTTCCTGCAGTTGTTGAGGTTAATGTCACAACCAAGACTACCCCAAAGAGAAGCACTTATGAATGTAAAAGCCATAAGTGAGTCAATTTGAGGTCATCTGAATGTGTATAATAAAAGCAATCTTTAGTTTGATGTACAATGTCTTGCACAGCCGTCCCAACAAGTAGCACTTACTCAAGTCAAGATACAAGTCAATGCTGCAGTTGGGTCAGTGACACAGACTTCCAGTGAACCAGATCGTCCCATCAAGTGTATGCTTTCCACAGGATCCTCTTGGAGTGTCTTCATGGCTGCCTCAGCTCAGTTGTGCTATCTTAGGTGAAGGATTCTCCAATATAAGCACGGTATGCCATTTGAATTCACTATAGCCCCACCTTCTATTCAGTGTCCCAACGACTGTGGTAATGGCCAGTCTGGCAGTGTGTTCTCATTGTGTAGTCAATTTACATATAAGCCATCAACAAAGCGGTTTCTGCAGAGGCAAAACAACCGGGAATAAATACATGTATGTGTATGAACTGTTAATTAATCAACATTTGAAAATATACAATGCATATATTTTGATGATAAAGACAGCAAGACTACCCCAACAAATAGCACTTACTGCATTTACAAGTCAAGTCAGTGCTTTTGTCAGAGTAATGTGAATGACTGTGTACAATGAAATCTTCATAGTAACTTTCCTATAGTTGTTGAAGTTAATGTCACAACCAAGACTACCCCAAAGAGAAGCACTTATGAATGTAAAAGCCATAAGTGAGTCAATTTGAGGTAATCTGAATGTGTTTAATAAAAAGCAATCTTTAGTTTGATGTACAATGTCTTGCACAGCCGTCCCAACAAGTAGCACTTACTCAAATCAAGATACAAGTCAATGCTCAAGTTGGGTCAGTGACACAGACGTCCAGTGAAACAAGATTTTCCCATTAAAGTGTCTGCTCTCATCATGACCCTCTTCATGAGACACAACTAACAATAAATATATGTAACTTGATCGGTGCATGAACATTTTTTTTTTTCATGAATACTTAAAAAGATACAATTTGTGTACTTTGATGTTAAAGCCAGCAACACTACCCCAACAAGTAGCACTTACTGCATTTACAAGTCAAGTCGATGCTTTTGTCAGGGTAATGCGAATGATTGTGTGCAAAAAAATCTTCATAGTAACTTTCCTATAGTTGTTGAATTTAATGTCACAACCAAGACTACCCCAAAGAGAAGCACTTATGAATGTAAAAGCCATAAGTGAGTCAATTTGAGGTCATCTGAATGTGTTTAATAAAAAGCAATCTTTAGTTTGATGTACAATGTCTTGCACAGCCGTCCCAACAAGTAGCACTTACTCAAGTCAAGATACAAGTCAATGCTCTAGTTGGGTCAGTGACACAGACGTCCAGTGAACCATGATTTTCCCATCAAAGTGTCTGCTTTCATCATGATCCTCTTCATGAGACACAACTAACAATAAATATACGTAACTTGATCAGTGCATGAACATTTTTTTTTTTCATGAATACTTAAAAAGATACAATTTGTGTACTTTGATGTTAAAGTCAGCAACACTACCCCAACAAGAAGCACTTACTGCATTTACAAGTCAAGTCAGTGCTTTTGTCAGAGTAATGTGAATGAGTACAATGAAATCTTCATAGTAACTTGTTGTTAATGTCACAACCAAGACTACCCCAAAGAGAAGCACTTATGAATGTAAAAGCCATAAGTGAGTCAATTTGAGGTCATCTGAATGTGTATAATAAAAAGCAATCTTTAGTTTGATGTACAATGTCTTGCACAGCCGTCCCAACAAGTAGCACTTACTCAAATCAAGATACAAGTCAATGCTCAAGTTGGGTCAGTGACACAGACTTCCAGTGAACCAGATCGTCCCATCAAGTGTATGCTTTCCATAGGATCCTCTTGGAGTGTCTTCATGGCTGCCTCAGCTGAGTTGTGCTTTCTTAGGTGAAGGATTCTCCAATATAAGCACGGTATGTCATTTGAAGTCACTATAGCCCCACCTTCTATTCAGTGTCCCAACGACTGTGGTAATGGCCAGTCTGGCAGTGTGTTCTCATTGTGTAGTCAATTTACATAGAAGCCATCAACAAAGCGGTTTCTGCAGAGGCAAAACAACCGGGAATAAATACATTTATGTGTATGAACTGTTAATTAATCAACATTTGAAAATATACAATGCATATATTTTGATGATAAAGCCAGCAACACTACCCCAACAAATAGCACTTACTGCATTTAGAAGTCAAGTCGATGCTTTTGTCAGGGTAATGCGAATGATTGTGTGCAAAAAAATCTTCATAGCAACTTTCCTGCAGTTGTTGAGGTTAATGTCACAACCAAGACTACCCCAAAGAGAAGCACTTATGAATGTAAAAGCCATAAGTGAGTCAATTTGAGGTAATCTGAATGTGTATAATAAAAAACAATCTTTAGTTTGATGTACAATGTCTTGCACAGCCGTCCCAACAAGTAGCACTTACTCAAATCAAGATACAAGTCAATGCTCCAGTTGGGGGCAGTGACACAGACGTCCAGTGAACCACGATTTTCCCATCAAAGTGTCTGCTCTCATCATGATCCTCTTCATGAGACACAACTAACAATAAATATATGTAACTTTATCGGTGCATGAACATTTTTTTTTTTCATGAATACTTAAAAAGATACAATTTGTGTACTTTGATGTTAAAGTCAGCAACACTACCCCAACAAGAAGCACTTACTGCATTTACAAGTCAAGTCGATGCTTTTGTCAGGGTAATGTGAATGACTGTGTACAATGAAATCTTCATAGTGACTTTCCTATAGTTGTTGATGTTAATGTCACAACCAAGACTACCCCAAAGAGAAGCACTTATGAATGTAAAAGCCATAAGTGAGTCAATTTGAGGTAATCTGAATGTGTATAATAAAAAGCAATTTTTAGATTGATGTTCAATGTCTTGCACAGCCGTCCCAACAAGAAGCACTTACTCAAATCAAGATACAAGTCAATCCTCCAGTTGGGTCAGTGACACAGACGTCCAGTGAACCAAGATTTTCCCATCAAAGTGTCTGCCCTCATCATGATCCTCTTCATGAGACACCACTAACAATAAAAATATGTAACTTGATCGGTGCATGAACATTTTTTTTTTCATGAATACTTAAAAAGATACAATTTGTGTACTTTGATGATAAAGTCAGCAACACTACCCCAACAAGTAGCACTTACTGCATTTACAAGTCAAATCAGTGCTTTTGTCAGAGTAATGTGAATGACTGTGTTAATGAAATCTTCATAGCAACTTTCCTGCAGTTGTTGAGGTTAATGTCACAACCAAGACTACCCCAAAGAGAAGCACTTATGAATGTAAAAGCCATAAGTGAGTCAATTTGAGGTAATCTGAATGTGTTTAATAAAAAGCAATCTTTAGTTTGATGTACAATGTCTTGCACAGCCGTCCCAACAAGTAGCACTTACTCAAGTCAAGATACAAGTCAATGCTCCAGTTGGGTCAGTGACACAGCCTTCCAGTGAACCAGATCTTCCCATCAAGTGTATGCTTTCCACAGGATCCTCTTCGAGTGTCTTCATGGCTGCCTCAGCTGAGTTGTGCTTTCTTAGGTGAAGGATTCTCCAATATAAGCACGGTATGCCATTTGAAGTCACTATAGCCCCACCTTCTATTCAGTGTCCCAACGACTATGGTAATGGCCAGTCTGGCAGTGTGTTCTCATTGTGTAGTCAATTTACATATAAGCCATCAACAAAGCGGTTTCTGCAGAGGCAAAACAACCGGGAATAAATACATTTATGTGTATGAACTGTTAATTAATCAACATTTGAAAATATACAATGCATATATTTTGATGATAAAGCCAACAACACTACCCCAACAAGAAGCACTTACTGCATTTACAAGTCAAGTCAGTGCTTTTGTCAGAGTAATGTGAATGACTGTGTATAATGAAATGTTCATAGTAACTTTCCTGCAGTTGTTGAGGTTAATGTCACAACCAAGACTACCCCAAAGAGAAGCACTTATGAATGTTAAAGCCATAAGTGAGTCAATTTGAGGTAATCTGAATGTGTATAATAAAAAGCAATTTTTAGATTGATGTTCAATGTCTTGCACAGCCGTCCCAACAAGGAGCACTTACTCAAATCAAGATACAAGTCAATCCTCCAGTTGGGTCAGTGACACAGACTTCCAGTGAACCAGATCGTCCCATCAAGTGTATGCTTTCCATAGGATCGTCTTGGAGTGTCTTCATGGCTGCCTCAGCTGAGTTGTGCTAGCTTAGGTGAGGGATTCTCCAATATAAGCACGGTATGCCATTTGAAGTCACTATAGCCCCACCTTCTATTCAGTGTTCCAACGACTGTGGTAATGGCCAGTCTGGCAGTGTGTTCTCATTGTGTAGTCAATTTACATATAAACCATCAACAAAGCGGTTTCTGCAGAGGCAAAACAACCGGGAATAAATACATTTATGTGTATGAACTGTTAATTAATCAACATTTGAAAATATACAATGCATATATTTTGATGATAAAGCCAACAACACTACCCCAACAAGAAGCACTTACTGCATTTACAAGTCAAGTCAGTGCTTTTGTCAGAGTAATGTGAATGACTGTGTATAATGAAATGTTCATAGTAACTTTCCTGCAGTTGTTGAGGTTAATGTCACAACCAAGACTACCCCAAAGAGAAGCACTTATGAATGTTAAAGCCATAAGTGAGTCAATTTGAGGTAATCTGAATGTGTATAATAAAAAGCAATTTTTAGATTGATGTTCAATGTCTTGCACAGCCGTCCCAACAAGGAGCACTTACTCAAATCAAGATACAAGTCAATCCTCCAGTTGGGTCAGTGACACAGACTTCCAGTGAACCAGATCGTCCCATCAAGTGTATGCTTTCCATAGGATCGTCTTGGAGTGTCTTCATGGCTGCCTCAGCTGAGTTGTGCTAGCTTAGGTGAGGGATTCTCCAATATAAGCACGGTATGCCATTTGAAGTCACTATAGCCCCACCTTCTATTCAGTGTCCCAACGACTGTGGTAATGGCCAGTCTGGCAGTGTGTTCTCATTGTGTAGTCAATTTACATATAAACCATCAACAAAGCGGTTTCTGCAGAGGCAAAACAACCGGGAATAAATACATTTATGTGTATGAACTGTTAATTAATCAACATTTGAAAATATACAATGCATATATTTTGATGATAAAGCCAACAACACTACCCCAACAAGAAGCACTTACTGCATTTACAAGTCAAGTCAGTGCTTTTGTCAGAGTAATGTGAATGACTGTGTATAATGAAATGTTCATAGTAACTTTCCTGCAGTTGTTGAGGTTAATGTCACAACCAAGACTACCCCAAAGAGAAGCACTTATGAATGTAAAAGCCATAAGTGAGTCAATTTGAGGTAATCTGAATGTGTATAATAAAAAGCAATTTTTAGATTGATGTTCAATGTCTTGCACAGCCGTCCCAACAAGGAGCACTTACTCAAATCAAGATACAAGTCAATCCTCCAGTTGGGCCAGTGACACAGACTTCCAGTGAACCAGATCGTCCCATCAAGTATATGCTTTACATAGGATCCTCTTGGAGTGTCTTCATGGCTGCCTCAGCTGAGTTGTGCTAGCTTAGGTGAGGGATTCTCCAATATAAGCACGGTATGCCATTTGAAGTCACTATAGCCCCACCTTCTATTCAGTGTCCCAACGACTGTGGTAATGGCCAGTCTGGCGGTGTGTTCTCATTGTGTAGTCAATTTACATATAAGCCATCAACAAAGCGATTTCTCAAGAGACAAGACAACCGGGAATAAATACATTTATCTGTATGAACTGTTAATTAATCAACATTTGAAAATATACAATGCATATATTTTGATGATAAAGCCAGCAACCCTACCCCAACAAGAAGCACTTACTGCATTTACAAGTCAAGTCAGTGCTTTTGTCAGAGTAATGTGAATGACTGTGTTAATGAAATCTTCATAGGAACTTTCCTGCAGTTGTTGAGGTTAATGTCACAACCAAGACTACCCCAAAGAGAAGCACTTATGAATGTAAAAGCCCTAAGAGAGTCAATTTGAGGTCATCTGAATGTGTTTAATAAAAAGCAATCGTTAGTTTGATGTACAATGTCTTGCACAGCCGTCCCAACAAGTAGCACTTACTCAAATCAAGATACAAGTCAATGCTCTAGTTGGGTCAGTGACACAGATGTCCAGTCAACCAAGATTTTCCCATCAAAGTGTCTGCTCTCATCATGATCCTCTTCATGAGACACAACTAACAATAAATATATGTAACTTGATCAGTGCATGAACTTTTTTTTTTTTTTTTTCATGAATACTTAAAAAGATACAATTTGTGTACTTTGATGATAAAGTCAGCAACACTACCCCAACAAGTAGCACTTACTGCATTTACAAGTCAAGTCAGTGCTTTTGTCAGAGTAATATGAATGACTGTGTTAAGGAAATCTTCATAGGAACTTTCATGCAGTTGTTGAGGTTAATGTCACAACCAAGACTACCCCAAAGAGAAGCACTTATGAATGTAAAAGCCATAAGTGAGTCAATTTGAGTTAATCTGAATGTGTATAATAAAAAGCAATTTTTAGTTTGATGTACAATGTCTTGCACAGCCGTCCCAACAAGTAGCACTTACTCAAGTCAAGATACAAGTGAATGCTCCAGTTTGGTCAGTGACACAGCCTTCCAGTGAACCAGATCTTCCCATCAAGTGTATGCTTTCCACAGGATCCTCTTCGAGTGTCTTCATGGCTGCCTCAGCTGAGTTGTGCTATCTTTGGTGAAGGATTCTCCAATATAAGCACGGTATGCCATTTGAAGTCACTATAGCCCCACCTTCTATTCAGTGTCCCAACGACTGTGGTAATGGCCAGTCTGGCAGTGTGTTGTCATTGTGTAGTCAATTTACATATAAGCCATCAACAAAGCGGTTTCTGAAGAGGCAAAACAAGCGAGAATAAATACATGTATGTGTATGAACTGTTAATTAATCAACATTTGAAAATATACAATGCATGTATTTTGAAGTTAAAGCCAGCAACACAACCCCAACAAGTAGCACTTACTGCATTTACAAGTCAAGTCGATGCTTTTGTCAGGGTAATGCGAATGATTGTGTGCAAAAAAATCTTCATAGCAACTTTCCTGCAGTTGTTGAGGTTAATGTCACAACCAAGACTACCCCAAAGAGAAGCACTTATGAATGTAAAAGCCATAAGTGAGTCAATTTGAGGTAATCTGAATGTGTATAATAAAAAGCAATTTTTAGATTGATGTTCAATGTCTTGCACAGCCGTCCCAACAAGTAGCACTTACTCAAGTCAAGATACAAGTCAATGCTCTAGTTGGGTCAGTGACACAGACGTCCAGTGAACCAAGATTTTCCCATCACAGTGTCTGCTCTCATCATGACCCTCTTCATGAGACACAACTAACAATAAAAATATGTAACTTGATCGGTGCATGAACATTTTTTTTTTCATGAATACTTAAAAAGATACAATTTGTGTACTTTGATGATAAAGTCAGCAACACTACCCCAACAAGTAGCACTTACTGCATTTACAAGTCAAGTCAGTGCTTTTGTCAGAGTAATGTGAATGATTGTGTATAATGAAATCTTCATAGTAACTTTCCTGCAGTTGTTGAGGTTAATGTCACAACCAAGACTACCCCAAAGAGAAGCACTTATGAATGTAAAAGCCATAAGTGAGTCAATTTGAGGTCATCTGAATGTGTATAATAAAAGCAATCTTTAGTTTGATGTACAATGTCTTGCACAGCCGTCCCAACAAGTAGCACTTACTCAAGTCAAGATACAAGTCAATGCTGCAGTTGGGTCAGTGACACAGACTTCCAGTGAACCAGATCGTCCCATCAAGTGTATGCTTTCCACAGGATCCTCTTGGAGTGTCTTCATGGCTGCCTCAGCTCAGTTGTGCTATCTTAGGTGAAGGATTCTCCAATATAAGCACGGTATGTCATTTGAAGTCACTATAGCCCCACCTTCTATTCAGTGTCCCAACGACTGTGGTAATGGCCAGTCTGGCAGTGTGTTCTCATTGTGTAGTCAATTTACATAGAAGCCATCAACAAAGCGGTTTCTGCAGAGGCAAAACAACCGGGAATAAATACATTTATGTGTATGAACTGTTAATTAATCAACATTTGAAAATATACAATGCATATATTTTGATGATAAAGCCAGCAACACTACCCCAACAAATAGCACTTACTGCATTTAGAAGTCAAGTCGATGCTTTTGTCAGGGTAATGCGAATGATTGTGTGCAAAAAAATCTTCATAGCAACTTTCCTGCAGTTGTTGAGGTTAATGTCACAACCAAGACTACCCCAAAGAGAAGCACTTATGAATGTAAAAGCCATAAGTGAGTCAATTTGAGGTAATCTGAATGTGTATAATAAAAAGCAATCTTTAGTTTGATGTACAATGTCTTGCACAGCCGTCCCAACAAGTAGCACTTACTCAAATCAAGATACAAGTCAATGCTCCAGTTGGGGGCAGTGACACAGACGTCCAGTGAACCACGATTTTCCCATCAAAGTGTCTGCTCTCATCATGATCCTCTTCATGAGACACAACTAACAATAAATATATGTAACTTTATCGGTGCATGAACATTTTTTTTTTTCATGAATACTTAAAAAGATACAATTTGTGTACTTTGATGTTAAAGTCAGCAACACTACCCCAACAAGAAGCACTTACTGCATTTACAAGTCAAGTCGATGCTTTTGTCAGGGTAATGTGAATGACTGTGTACAATGAAATCTTCATAGTGACTTTCCTATAGTTGTTGATGTTAATGTCACAACCAAGACTACCCCAAAGAGAAGCACTTATGAATGTAAAAGCCATAAGTGAGTCAATTTGAGGTAATCTGAATGTGTATAATAAAAAGCAATTTTTAGATTGATGTTCAATGTCTTGCACAGCCGTCCCAACAAGAAGCACTTACTCAAATCAAGATACAAGTCAATCCTCCAGTTGGGTCAGTGACACAGACGTCCAGTGAACCAAGATTTTCCCATCAAAGTGTCTGCCCTCATCATGATCCTCTTCATGAGACACCACTAACAATAAAAATATGTAACTTGATCGGTGCATGAACATTTTTTTTTTCATGAATACTTAAAAAGATACAATTTGTGTACTTTGATGATAAAGTCAGCAACACTACCCCAACAAGTAGCACTTACTGCATTTACAAGTCAAGTCAGTGCTTTTGTCAGAGTAATGTGAATGGCTGTGTATAATGAAATCTTCATAGGAACTTTCCTGCAGTTGTTGAGGTTAATGTCACAACCAAGACTACCCCAAAGAGAAGCACTTATGAATGTAAAAGCCATAAGTGAGTCAATTTGAGGTCATCTGAATGTGTTTAATAAAAAGCAATCTTTAGTTTGATGTACAATGTCTTGCACAGCCGTCCCAACAAGTACAACTTACTCAAGTCAAGATACAAGTCAATGCTCCAGTTGGGTCAGTGACACAGCCTTCCATTTAACCAGATCTTCCCATCAAGTGTATGCTTTCCACAGGATCCTCTTCGAGTGTCTTCATGGCTGCCTCAGCTCAGTTGTGCTATCTTAGGTGAGGGATTCTCCAATATAAGCACGGTATGCCATTTGAATTCACTATAGCCCCACCTTCTATTCAGTGTCCCAACGACTGTGGTAATGGCCAGTCTGGCAGTGTGTTCTCATTGTGTAGTCAATTTACATATAAGCCATCAACAAAGCGGTTTCTGCAGAGGCAAAACAACCGGGAATAAATACATTTATGTGTATGAACTGTTAATTAATCAACATTTGAAAATATACAATGCATATATTTTGATGATAAAGCCAACAACACTACCCCAACAAGAAGCACTTACTGCATTTACAAGTCAAGTCAGTGCTTTTGTCAGAGTAATGTGAATGACTGTGTATAATGAAATGTTCATAGTAACTTTCCTGCAGTTGTTGAGGTTAATGTCACAACCAAGACTACCCCAAAGAGAATCACTTATTAATGTAAAAGCCATAAGTGAGTCAATTTTAGGTAATCTGAATGTGTATAATAAAAAGCAATTTTTAGATTGATGTTCAATGTCTTGCACAGCCGTCCCAACAAGGAGCACTTACTCAAATCAAGATACAAGTCAATCCTCCAGTTGGGTCAGTGACACAGACTTCCAGTGAACCAGATCGTCCCATCAAGTGTATGCTTTCCATAGGATCGTCTTGGAGTGTCTTCATGGCTGCCTCAGCTGAGTTGTGCTAGCTTAGGTGAGGGATTCTCCAATATAAGCACGGTATGCCATTTGAAGTCACTATAGCCCCACCTTCTATTCAGTGTCCCAACGACTGTGGTAATGGCCAGTCTGGCAGTGTGTTCTCATTGTGTAGTCAATTTACATATAAACCATCAACAAAGCGGTTTCTGCAGAGGCAAAACAACCGGGAATAAATACATTTATGTGTATGAACTGTTAATTAATCAACATTTGAAAATATACAATGCATATATTTTGATGATAAAGCCAACAACACTACCCCAACAAGAAGCACTTACTGCATTTACAAGTCAAGTCAGTGCTTTTGTCAGAGTAATGTGAATGACTGTGTATAATGAAATGTTCATAGTAACTTTCCTGCAGTTGTTGAGGTTAATGTCACAACCAAGACTACCCCAAAGAGAAGCACTTATGAATGTAAAAGCCATAAGTGAGTCAATTTGAGGTAATCTGAATGTGTATAATAAAAAGCAATTTTTAGATTGATGTTCAATGTCTTGCACAGCCGTCTCAACAAGAAGCACTTACTCAAATCAAGATACAAGTCAATCCTCCAGTTGGGTCAGTGACACAGACTTCCAGTGAACCAGATTGTCCCATCAAGTATATGCTTTACATAGGATCCTCTTGGAGTGTCTTCATGGCTGCCTCAGCTGAGTTGTGCTAGCTTAGGTGAGGGATTCTCCAATATAAGCACGGTATGCCATTTGAAGTCACTATAGCCCCACCTTCTATTCAGTGTCCCAACGACTGTGGTAATGGCCAGTCTGGCAGTGTGTTCTCATTGTGTAGTCAATTTACATATAAGCCATCAACAAAGCGGTTTCTGCAGAGGCAAAACAACCGGGAATAAATACATTTATGTGTATGAACTGTTAATTAATCAACATTTGAAAATATACAATGCATATATTTTGATGACAAAGCCAACAACACTACCCCAACAAAAAGCACTTACTGCATTTACAAGTCAAGTCAGTGCTTTTGTCAGAGTAATGTGAATGACTGTGTATAATGAAATGTTCATAGTAACTTTCCTGCAGTTGTTGAGGTTAATGTCACAACCAAGACTACCCCAAAGAGAAGCACTTATGAATGTAAAAGCCATAAGTGAGTCAATTTGAGGTAATCTGAATGTGTATAATAAAAAGCAATTTTTAGATTGATGTTCAATGTCTTGCACAGCCGTCCCAACAAGGAGCACTTACTCAAATCAAGATACAAGTCAATCCTCCAGTTGGGTCAGTGACACAGACTTCCAGTGAACCAGATCGTCCCATCAAGTGTATGCTTTCCATAGGATCCTCTTGGAGTGTCTTCATGGCTGCCTCAGCTGAGTTGTGCTTTCTTAGGTGAAGGATTCTCCAATATAAGCACGGTATGCCATTTGAAGTCACTATAGCCCCACCTTCTATTCAGTGTCCCAACGACTGTGGTAATGGCCAGTCTGGCAGTGTGTTCTCATTGTGTAGTCAATTTACATATAAGCCATCAACAAAGCGATTTCTCAAGAGACAAGACAACCGGGAATAAATACATTTATCTGTATGAACTGTTAATTAATCAACATTTGAAAATATACAATGCATATATTTTGATGATAAAGCCAGCAACACTACCCCAACAAGAAGCACTTACTGCATTTACAAGTCAAGTCAGTGCTTTTGTCAGAGTAATGTGAATGGCTGTGTATAATGAAATCTTCATAGTAACTTTCCTGCAGTTGTTGAGGTTAATGTCACAACCAAGACTACCCCAAAGAGAAGCACTTATGAATGTAAAAGCCCTAAGAGAGTCAGTTTGAGGTCATCTGAATGTGTTTAATAAAAAGCAATCGTTAGTTTGATGTACAATGTCTCGCACAGCCGTCCCAACAAGTAGCACTTACTCAAATCAAGATACAAGTCAATGCTCTAGTTGGGTCAGTGACACAGCCTTCCAGTGAACCAGATCTTCCCATCAAGTGTATGCTTTCCACAGGATCCTCTTCGAGTGTCTTCATGGCTGCCTCAGCTGAGTTGTGCTAGCTTAGGTGAAGGATTCTCCAATATAAGCACGGTATGCCATTTGAATTCACTATAGCCCCACCTTCTATTCAGTGTCCCAACGACTGTGGTAATGGCCAGTCTGGCAGTGTGTTCTCATTGTGTAGTCAATTTACATATAAGCCATCAACAAAGCGGTTTCTGCAGAGGCAAAACAACCGGGAATAAATACATTTATGTGTATGAACTGTTAATTAATCAACATTTGAAAATATACAATGCATATATTTTGATGATAAAGCCAACAACACTACCCCAACAAGAAGCACTTATTGCATTTACAAGTCAAGTCAGTGCTTTTGTCAGAGTAATGTGAATGACTGTGTATAATGAAATCTTCATAGTAACTTTCCTGCAGTTGTTGAGGTTAATGTCACAACCAAGACTACCCCAAAGAGAAGCACTTATGAATGTAAAAGCCATAAGTGAGTCAATTTGAGGTAATCTGAATGTGTATAATAAAAAGCAATCTTTAGTTTGATGTACAATGTCTTGCACAGCCGTCCCAACAAGTAGCACTTACTCAAATCAAGATACAAGTCAATGCTCTAGTTGGGTCAGTGACACAGACGTCCAGTGAACCAAGATTTTCCCATCAAAGTGTCTGCTCTCATCATGATCCTCTTCATGAGACACAACTAACAATAAATATATGTAACTTGATCGGTGCATGAACATTTTTTTTTCATGAATACTTGAAAAGATCCAATTTGTGTACTTTGATGTTAAAGCCAGCAACACTACCCCAACAAGTAGCACTTACTGCATTTACAAGTCAAGTTGATGCTTTTGTCAGGGTAACGCGTATGATTGTGTGCAAAAAAATCTTCATAGCAACTTTCCTGCAGTTGTTGAGGTTAATGTCACAACCAAGACTACCCCAAAGAGAAGCACTTATGAATGTAAAAGCCATAAGTGAGTCAATTTGAGTTAATCTGAATGTGTATAATAAAAAGCAATTTTTAGTTTGATGTACAATGTCTTGCACAGCCGTCCCAACAAGTAGCACTTACTCAAGTCAAGATACAAGTGAATGCTCCAGTTTGGTCAGTGACACAGCCTTCCAGTGAACCAGATCTTCCCATCAAGTGTATGCTTTCCACAGGATCCTCTTCGAGTGTCTTCATGGCTGCCTCAGCTGAGTTGTGCTATCTTTGGTGAAGGATTCTCCAATATAAGCACGGTATGCCATTTGAAGTCACTATAGCCCCACCTTCTATTCAGTGTCCCAACGACTGTGGTAATGGCCAGTCTGGCAGTGTGTTGTCATTGTGTAGTCAATTTACATATAAGCCATCAACAAAGCGGTTTCTGAAGAGGCAAAACAAGCGAGAATAAATACATGTATGTGTATGAACTGTTAATTAATCAACATTTGAAAATATACAATGCATGTATTTTGAAGTTAAAGCCAGCAACACAACCCCAACAAGTAGCACTTACTGCATTTACAAGTCAAGTCGATGCTTTTGTCAGGGTAATGCGAATGATTGTGTGCAAAAAAATCTTCATAGCAACTTTCCTGCAGTTGTTGAGGTTAATGTCACAACCAAGACTACCCCAAAGAGAAGCACTTATGAATGTAAAAGCCATAAGTGAGTCAATTTGAGGTAATCTGAATGTGTATAATAAAAAGCAATTTTTAGATTGATGTTCAATGTCTTGCACAGCCGTCCCAACAAGTAGCACTTACTCAAGTCAAGATACAAGTCAATGCTCTAGTTGGGTCAGTGACACAGACGTCCAGTGAACCAAGATTTTCCCATCACAGTGTCTGCTCTCATCATGACCCTCTTCATGAGACACAACTAACAATAAAAATATGTAACTTGATCGGTGCATGAACATTTTTTTTTTCATGAATACTTAAAAAGATACAATTTGTGTACTTTGATGATAAAGTCAGCAACACTACCCCAACAAGTAGCACTTACTGCATTTACAAGTCAAGTCAGTGCTTTTGTCAGAGTAATGTGAATGATTGTGTATAATGAAATCTTCATAGTAACTTTCCTGCAGTTGTTGAGGTTAATGTCACAACCAAGACTACCCCAAAGAGAAGCACTTATGAATGTAAAAGCCATAAGTGAGTCAATTTGAGGTCATCTGAATGTGTATAATAAAAGCAATCTTTAGTTTGATGTACAATGTCTTGCACAGCCGTCCCAACAAGTAGCACTTACTCAAGTCAAGATACAAGTCAATGCTGCAGTTGGGTCAGTGACACAGACTTCCAGTGAACCAGATCGTCCCATCAAGTGTATGCTTTCCACAGGATCCTCTTGGAGTGTCTTCATGGCTGCCTCAGCTCAGTTGTGCTATCTTAGGTGAAGGATTCTCCAATATAAGCACGGTATGCCATTTGAATTCACTATAGCCCCACCTTCTATTCAGTGTCCCAACGACTGTGGTAATGGCCAGTCTGGCAGTGTGTTCTCATTGTGTAGTCAATTTACATATAAGCCATCAACAAAGCGGTTTCTGCAGAGGCAAAACAACCGGGAATAAATACATGTATGTGTATGAACTGTTAATTAATCAACATTTGAAAATATACAATGCATATATTTTGATGATAAAGACAGCAAGACTACCCCAACAAATAGCACTTACTGCATTTACAAGTCAAGTCAGTGCTTTTGTCAGAGTAATGTGAATGACTGTGTACAATGAAATCTTCATAGTAACTTTCCTATAGTTGTTGAAGTTAATGTCACAACCAAGACTACCCCAAAGAGAAGCACTTATGAATGTAAAAGCCATAAGTGAGTCAATTTGAGGTAATCTGAATGTGTTTAATAAAAAGCAATCTTTAGTTTGATGTACAATGTCTTGCACAGCCGTCCCAACAAGTAGCACTTACTCAAATCAAGATACAAGTCAATGCTCAAGTTGGGTCAGTGACACAGACGTCCAGTGAAACAAGATTTTCCCATTAAAGTGTCTGCTCTCATCATGACCCTCTTCATGAGACACAACTAACAATAAATATATGTAACTTGATCGGTGCATGAACATTTTTTTTTTTCATGAATACTTAAAAAGATACAATTTGTGTACTTTGATGTTAAAGCCAGCAACACTACCCCAACAAGTAGCACTTACTGCATTTACAAGTCAAGTCGATGCTTTTGTCAGGGTAATGCGAATGATTGTGTGCAAAAAAATCTTCATAGTAACTTTCCTATAGTTGTTGAATTTAATGTCACAACCAAGACTACCCCAAAGAGAAGCACTTATGAATGTAAAAGCCATAAGTGAGTCAATTTGAGGTCATCTGAATGTGTTTAATAAAAAGCAATCTTTAGTTTGATGTACAATGTCTTGCACAGCCGTCCCAACAAGTAGCACTTACTCAAGTCAAGATACAAGTCAATGCTCTAGTTGGGTCAGTGACACAGACGTCCAGTGAACCAAGATTTTCCCATCAAAGTGTCTGCTTTCATCATGATCCTCTTCATGAGACACAACTAACAATAAAAATATGTAACTTGATCGGTGCATGAACATTTTTTTTTTCATGAATACTTAAAAAGATACAATTTGTGTACTTTGATGATAAAGTCAGCAACACTACCCCAACAAGTAGCACTTACTGCATTTACAAGTCAAGTCAGTGCTTTTGTCAGAGTAATGTGAATGATTGTGTATAATGAAATCTTCATAGTAACTTTCCTGCAGTTGTTGAGGTTAATGTCACAACCAAGACTACCCCAAAGAGAAGCACTTATGAATGTAAAAGCCATAAGTGAGTCAATTTGAGGTCATCTGAATGTGTATAATAAAAGCAATCTTTAGTTTGATGTACAATGTCTTGCACAGCCGTCCCAACAAGTAGCACTTACTCAAGTCAAGATACAAGTCAATGCTGCAGTTGGGTCAGTGACACAGACTTCCAGTGAACCAGATCGTCCCATCAAGTGTATGCTTTCCACAGGATCCTCTTGGAGTGTCTTCATGGCTGCCTCAGCTCAGTTGTGCTATCTTAGGTGAAGGATTCTCCAATATAAGCACGGTATGCCATTTGAATTCACTATAGCCCCACCTTCTATTCAGTGTCCCAACGACTGTGGTAATGGCCAGTCTGGCAGTGTGTTCTCATTGTGTAGTCAATTTACATATAAGCCATCAACAAAGCGGTTTCTGCAGAGGCAAAACAACCGGGAATAAATACATGTATGTGTATGAACTGTTAATTAATCAACATTTGAAAATATACAATGCATATATTTTGATGATAAAGACAGCAAGACTACCCCAACAAATAGCACTTACTGCATTTACAAGTCAAGTCAGTGCTTTTGTCAGAGTAATGTGAATGACTGTGTACAATGAAATCTTCATAGTAACTTTCCTATAGTTGTTGAAGTTAATGTCACAACCAAGACTACCCCAAAGAGAAGCACTTATGAATGTAAAAGCCATAAGTGAGTCAATTTGAGGTAATCTGAATGTGTTTAATAAAAAGCAATCTTTAGTTTGATGTACAATGTCTTGCACAGCCGTCCCAACAAGTAGCACTTACTCAAATCAAGATACAAGTCAATGCTCAAGTTGGGTCAGTGACACAGACGTCCAGTGAAACAAGATTTTCCCATTAAAGTGTCTGCTCTCATCATGACCCTCTTCATGAGACACAACTAACAATAAATATATGTAACTTGATCGGTGCATGAACATTTTTTTTTTTCAT
This sequence comes from Taenioides sp. WSHXM2023, assembly GCA_029959045.1. Classification (NCBI taxonomy): domain Eukaryota; kingdom Metazoa; phylum Chordata; class Actinopteri; order Gobiiformes; family Gobiidae; genus Taenioides; species Taenioides sp. WSHXM2023. The sequence goes on from CM057099.1 coordinate 31,231,439, forward strand.
GAATACTTAAAAAGATACAATTTGTGTACTTTGATGTTAAAGCCAGCAACACTACCCCAACAAGTAGCACTTACTGCATTTACAAGTCAAGTCGATGCTTTTGTCAGGGTAATGCGAATGATTGTGTGCAAAAAAATCTTCATAGTAACTTTCCTATAGTTGTTGAATTTAATGTCACAACCAAGACTACCCCAAAGAGAAGCACTTATGAATGTAAAATCCATAAGTGAGTCAATTTGAGGTCATCTGAATGTGTTTAATAAAAAGCAATCTTTAGTTTGATGTACAATGTCTTGCACAGCCGTCCCAACAAGTAGCACTTACTCAAGTCAAGATACAAGTCAATGCTCTAGTTGGGTCAGTGACACAGACGTCCAGTGAACCATGATTTTCCCATCAAAGTGTCTGCTTTCATCATGATCCTCTTCATGAGACACAACTAACAATAAATATACGTAACTTGATCAGTGCATGAACATTTTTTTTTTTCATGAATACTTAAAAAGATACAATTTGTGTACTTTGATGTTAAAGTCAGCAACACTACCCCAACAAGAAGCACTTACTGCATTTACAAGTCAAGTCAGTGCTTTTGTCAGAGTAATGTGAATGAGTACAATGAAATCTTCATAGTAACTTGTTGTTAATGTCACAACCAAGACTACCCCAAAGAGAAGCACTTATGAATGTAAAAGCCATAAGTGAGTCAATTTGAGGTCATCTGAATGTGTATAATAAAAAGCAATCTTTAGTTTGATGTACAATGTCTTGCACAGCCGTCCCAACAAGTAGCACTTACTCAAATCAAGATACAAGTCAATGCTCAAGTTGGGTCAGTGACACAGACTTCCAGTGAACCAGATCGTCCCATCAAGTGTATGCTTTCCATAGGATCCTCTTGGAGTGTCTTCATGGCTGCCTCAGCTGAGTTGTGCTTTCTTAGGTGAAGGATTCTCCAATATAAGCACGGTATGTCATTTGAAGTCACTATAGCCCCACCTTCTATTCAGTGTCCCAACGACTGTGGTAATGGCCAGTCTGGCAGTGTGTTCTCATTGTGTAGTCAATTTACATAGAAGCCATCAACAAAGCGGTTTCTGCAGAGGCAAAACAACCGGGAATAAATACATTTATGTGTATGAACTGTTAATTAATCAACATTTGAAAATATACAATGCATATATTTTGATGATAAAGCCAGCAACACTACCCCAACAAATAGCACTTACTGCATTTAGAAGTCAAGTCGATGCTTTTGTCAGGGTAATGCGAATGATTGTGTGCAAAAAAATCTTCATAGCAACTTTCCTGCAGTTGTTGAGGTTAATGTCACAACCAAGACTACCCCAAAGAGAAGCACTTATGAATGTAAAAGCCATAAGTGAGTCAATTTGAGGTAATCTGAATGTGTATAATAAAAAACAATCTTTAGTTTGATGTACAATGTCTTGCACAGCCGTCCCAACAAGTAGCACTTACTCAAATCAAGATACAAGTCAATGCTCCAGTTGGGGGCAGTGACACAGACGTCCAGTGAACCACGATTTTCCCATCAAAGTGTCTGCTTTCATCATGATCCTCTTCATGAGACACAACTAACAATAAAAATATGTAACTTGATCGGTGCATGAACATTTTTTTTTTCATGAATACTTAAAAAGATACAATTTGTGTACTTTGATGATAAAGTCAGCAACACTACCCCAACAAGTAGCACTTACTGCATTTACAAGTCAAGTCAGTGCTTTTGTCAGAGTAATGTGAATGATTGTGTATAATGAAATCTTCATAGTAACTTTCCTGCAGTTGTTGAGGTTAATGTCACAACCAAGACTACCCCAAAGAGAAGCACTTATGAATGTAAAAGCCATAAGTGAGTCAATTTGAGGTCATCTGAATGTGTATAATAAAAGCAATCTTTAGTTTGATGTACAATGTCTTGCACAGCCGTCCCAACAAGTAGCACTTACTCAAGTCAAGATACAAGTCAATGCTGCAGTTGGGTCAGTGACACAGACTTCCAGTGAACCAGATCGTCCCATCAAGTGTATGCTTTCCATAGGATCCTCTTGGAGTGTCTTCATGGCTGCCTCAGCTGAGTTGTGCTATCTTAGGTGAAGGAATCTCCATTATAAGCACGGTATGCCATTTGAATTCACTATAGCCCCACCTTCTATTCAGTGTCCCAACGACTGTGCTAATAGCCAGTCTGGCAGTGTGTTCTCATTGTGTAGTCAATTTACATATAAGCCATCAACAAAGCGGTTTCTGCAGAGGCAAAACAACCGGGAATAAATACATTTATGTGTATGAACTGTTAATTAATCAACATTTGAAAATATACAATGCATATATTTTGATGATAAAGCCAACAACACTACCCCAACAAGAAGCACTTACTGCATTTACAAGTCAAGTCAGTGCTTTTGTCAGAGTAATGTGAATGACTGTGTATAATGAAATGTTCATAGTAACTTTCCTGCAGTTGTTGAGGTTAATGTCACAACCAAGACTACCCCAAAGAGAAGCACTTATGAATGTAAAAGCCATAAGTGAGTCAATTTTAGGTAATCTGAATGTGTATAATAAAAAGCAATTTTTAGATTGATGTTCAATGTCTTGCACAGCCGTCCCAACAAGGAGCACTTACTCAAATCAAGATACAAGTCAATCCTCCAGTTGGGTCAGTGACACAGACTTCCAGTGAACCAGATCGTCCCATCAAGTGTATGCTTTCCATAGGATCGTCTTGGAGTGTCTTCATGGCTGCCTCAGCTGAGTTGTGCTAGCTTAGGTGAGGGATTCTCCAATATAAGCACGGTATGCCATTTGAAGTCACTATAGCCCCACCTTCTATTCAGTGTCCCAACGACTGTGGTAATGGCCAGTCTGGCAGTGTGTTCTCATTGTGTAGTCAATTTACATATAAGCCATCAACAAAGCGGTTTCTGCAGAGGCAAAAGAACCGGGAATAAATACATGTATGTGTATGAACTGTTAATTAATCAACATTTGAAAATATACAATGCATATATTTTGATGATAAAGACAGCAAGACTACCCCAACAAACAGCACTTACTGCATTTACAAGTCAAGTCAGTGCTTTTGTCAGAGTAATGTGAATGACTGTGTACAATGAAATCTTCATAGTAACTTTCCTATAGTTGTTGAAGTTAATGTCACAACCAAGACTACCCCAAAGAGAAGCACTTATGAATGTAAAAGCCATAAGTGAGTCAATTTGAGGTAATCTGAATGTGTATAATAAAAAGCAATCTTTAGTTTGATGTACAATGTCTTGCACAGCCGTCCCAACAAGTAGCACTTACTCAAGTCAAGATACAAGTCAATGCTCCAGTTGGGTCAGTGACACAGCCTTCCAGTGAACCAGATCTTCCCATCAAGTGTATGCTTTCCATAGGATCCTCTTGGAGTGTCTTCATGGCTGCCTCAGCTGAGTTGTGCTATCTTAGGTGAAGGAATCTCCATTATAAGCACGGTATGCCATTTGAATTCACTATAGCCCCACCTTCTATTCAGTGTCCCAACGACTGTGCTAATAGCCAGTCTGGCAGTGTGTTCTCATTGTGTAGTCAATTTACATATAAGCCATCAACAAAGCGGTTTCTGCAGAGGCAAAACAACCGGGAATAAATACATTTATGTGTATGAACTGTTAATTAATCAACATTTGAAAATATACAATGCATATATTTTGATGATAAAGCCAACAACACTACCCCAACAAGAAGCACTTACTGCATTTACAAGTCAAGTCAGTGCTTTTGTCAGAGTAATGTGAATGACTGTGTATAATGAAATGTTCATAGTAACTTTCCTGCAGTTGTTGAGGTTAATGTCACAACCAAGACTACCCCAAAGAGAAGCACTTATGAATGTAAAAGCCATAAGTGAGTCAATTTGAGGTAATCTGAATGTGTATAATAAAAAGCAATTTTTAGATTGATGTTCAATGTCTTGCACAGCCGTCTCAACAAGAAGCACTTACTCAAATCAAGATACAAGTCAATCCTCCAGTTGGGTCAGTGACACAGACTTCCAGTGAACCAGATTGTCCCATCAAGTATATGCTTTACATAGGATCCTCTTGGAGTGTCTTCATGGCTGCCTCAGCTGAGTTGTGCTAGCTTAGGTGAGGGATTCTCCAATATAAGCACGGTATGCCATTTGAAGTCACTATAGCCCCACCTTCTATTCAGTGTCCCAACGACTGTGGTAATGGCCAGTCTGGCAGTGTGTTCTCATTGTGTAGTCAATTTACATATAAGCCATCAACAAAGCGGTTTCTGCAGAGGCAAAACAACCGGGAATAAATACATTTATGTGTATGAACTGTTAATTAATCAACATTTGAAAATATACAATGCATATATTTTGATGACAAAGCCAACAACACTACCCCAACAAAAAGCACTTACTGCATTTACAAGTCAAGTCAGTGCTTTTGTCAGAGTAATGTGAATGACTGTGTATAATGAAATGTTCATAGTAACTTTCCTGCAGTTGTTGAGGTTAATGTCACAACCAAGACTACCCCAAAGAGAAGCACTTATGAATGTAAAAGCCATAAGTGAGTCAATTTGAGGTAATCTGAATGTGTATAATAAAAAGCAATTTTTAGATTGATGTTCAATGTCTTGCACAGCCGTCCCAACAAGGAGCACTTACTCAAATCAAGATACAAGTCAATCCTCCAGTTGGGTCAGTGACACAGACTTCCAGTGAACCAGATCGTCCCATCAAGTGTATGCTTTCCATAGGATCCTCTTGGAGTGTCTTCATGGCTGCCTCAGCTGAGTTGTGCTTTCTTAGGTGAAGGATTCTCCAATATAAGCACGGTATGCCATTTGAAGTCACTATAGCCCCACCTTCTATTCAGTGTCCCAACGACTGTGGTAATGGCCAGTCTGGCAGTGTGTTCTCATTGTGTAGTCAATTTACATATAAGCCATCAACAAAGCGATTTCTCAAGAGACAAGACAACCGGGAATAAATACATTTATCTGTATGAACTGTTAATTAATCAACATCTGAAAATATACAATGCATATATTTTGATGATAAAGCCAGCAACACTACCCCAACAAGAAGCACTTACTGCATTTACAAGTCAAGTCAGTGCTTTTGTCAGAGTAATGTGAATGGCTGTGTATAATGAAATCTTCATAGTAACTTTCCTGCAGTTGTTGAGGTTAATGTCACAACCAAGACTACCCCAAAGAGAAGCACTTATGAATGTAAAAGCCCTAAGAGAGTCAATTTGAGGTCATCTGAATGTGTTTAATAAAAAGCAATCGTTAGTTTGATGTACAATGTCTTGCACAGCCGTCCCAACAAGTAGCACTTACTCAAATCAAGATACAAGTCAATGCTCTAGTTGGGTCAGTGACACAGACTTCCAGTGAACCAGATCTTCCCATCAAGTGTATGCTTTCCACAGGATCCTCTTCGAGTGTCTTCATGGCTGCCTCAGCTGAGTTGTGCTAGCTTAGGTGAAGGATTCTCCAATATAAGCACGGTATGCCATTTGAATTCACTATAGCCCCACCTTCTATTCAGTGTCCCAACGACTGTGGTAATGGCCAGTCTGGCAGTGTGTTCTCATTGTGTAGTCAATTTACATATAAGCCATCAACAAAGCGGTTTCTGCAGAGGCAAAACAACCGGGAATAAATACATTTATGTGTATGAACTGTTAATTAATCAACATTTGAAAATATACAATGCATATATTTTGATGATAAAGCCAACAACACTACCCCAACAAGAAGCACTTATTGCATTTACAAGTCAAGTCAGTGCTTTTGTCAGAGTAATGTGAATGACTGTGTATAATGAAATCTTCATAGTAACTTTCCTGCAGTTGTTGAGGTTAATGTCACAACCAAGACTACCCCAAAGAGAAGCACTTATGAATGTAAAAGCCATAAGTGAGTCAATTTGAGGTAATCTGAATGTGTATAATAAAAAGCAATCTTTAGTTTGATGTACAATGTCTTGCACAGCCGTCCCAACAAGTAGCACTTACTCAAATCAAGATACAAGTCAATGCTCTAGTTGGGTCAGTGACACAGACGTCCAGTGAACCAAGATTTTCCCATCAAAGTGTCTGCTCTCATCATGATCCTCTTCATGAGACACAACTAACAATAAATATATGTAACTTGATCGGTGAATGAACATTTTTTTTTCATGAATACTTGAAAAGATCCAATTTGTGTACTTTGATGTTAAAGCCAGCAACACTACCCCAACAAGTAGCACTTACTGCATTTACAAGTCAAGTTGATGCTTTTGTCAGGGTAACGCGTATGATTGTGTGCAAAAAAATCTTCATAGCAACTTTCCTGCAGTTGTTGAGGTTAATGTCACAACCAAGACTACCCCAAAGAGAAGCACTTATGAATGTAAAAGCCATAAGTGAGTCAATTTGAGTTAATCTGAATGTGTATAATAAAAAGCAATTTTTAGTTTGATGTACAATGTCTTGCACAGCCGTCCCAACAAGTAGCACTTACTCAAGTCAAGATACAAGTGAATGCTCCAGTTTGGTCAGTGACACAGCCTTCCAGTGAACCAGATCTTCCCATCAAGTGTATGCTTTCCACAGGATCCTCTTCGAGTGTCTTCATGGCTGCCTCAGCTGAGTTGTGCTATCTTTGGTGAAGGATTCTCCAATATAAGCACGGTATGCCATTTGAAGTCACTATAGCCCCACCTTCTATTCAGTGTCCCAACGACTGTGGTAATGGCCAGTCTGGCAGTGTGTTGTCATTGTGTAGTCAATTTACATATAAGCCATCAACAAAGCGGTTTCTGAAGAGGCAAAACAAGCGAGAATAAATACATGTATGTGTATGAACTGTTAATTAATCAACATTTGAAAATATACAATGCATGTATTTTGAAGTTAAAGCCAGCAACACAACCCCAACAAGTAGCACTTACTGCATTTACAAGTCAAGTCGATGCTTTTGTCAGGGTAATGCGAATGATTGTGTGCAAAAAAATCTTCATAGCAACTTTCCTGCAGTTGTTGAGGTTAATGTCACAACCAAGACTACCCCAAAGAGAAGCACTTATGAATGTAAAAGCCATAAGTGAGTCAATTTGAGGTAATCTGAATGTGTATAATAAAAAGCAATTTTTAGATTGATGTTCAATGTCTTGCACAGCCGTCCCAACAAGTAGCACTTACTCAAGTCAAGATACAAGTCAATGCTCTAGTTGGGTCAGTGACACAGACGTCCAGTGAACCAAGATTTTCCCATCACAGTGTCTGCTCTCATCATGACCCTCTTCATGAGACACAACTAACAATAAAAATATGTAACTTGATCGGTGCATGAACATTTTTTTTTTCATGAATACTTAAAAAGATACAATTTGTGTACTTTGATGATAAAGTCAGCAACACTACCCCAACAAGTAGCACTTACTGCATTTACAAGTCAAGTCAGTGCTTTTGTCAGAGTAATGTGAATGATTGTGTATAATGAAATCTTCATAGTAACTTTCCTGCAGTTGTTGAGGTTAATGTCACAACCAAGACTACCCCAAAGAGAAGCACTTATGAATGTAAAAGCCATAAGTGAGTCAATTTGAGGTCATCTGAATGTGTATAATAAAAGCAATCTTTAGTTTGATGTACAATGTCTTGCACAGCCGTCCCAACAAGTAGCACTTACTCAAGTCAAGATACAAGTCAATGCTGCAGTTGGGTCAGTGACACAGACTTCCAGTGAACCAGATCGTCCCATCAAGTGTATGCTTTCCACAGGATCCTCTTGGAGTGTCTTCATGGCTGCCTCAGCTCAGTTGTGCTATCTTAGGTGAAGGATTCTCCAATATAAGCACGGTATGCCATTTGAATTCACTATAGCCCCACCTTCTATTCAGTGTCCCAACGACTGTGGTAATGGCCAGTCTGGCAGTGTGTTCTCATTGTGTAGTCAATTTACATATAAGCCATCAACAAAGCGGTTTCTGCAGAGGCAAAACAACCGGGAATAAATACATGTATGTGTATGAACTGTTAATTAATCAACATTTGAAAATATACAATGCATATATTTTGATGATAAAGACAGCAAGACTACCCCAACAAATAGCACTTACTGCATTTACAAGTCAAGTCAGTGCTTTTGTCAGAGTAATGTGAATGACTGTGTACAATGAAATCTTCATAGTAACTTTCCTATAGTTGTTGAAGTTAATGTCACAACCAAGACTACCCCAAAGAGAAGCACTTATGAATGTAAAAGCCATAAGTGAGTCAATTTGAGGTAATCTGAATGTGTTTAATAAAAAGCAATCTTTAGTTTGATGTACAATGTCTTGCACAGCCGTCCCAACAAGTAGCACTTACTCAAATCAAGATACAAGTCAATGCTCAAGTTGGGTCAGTGACACAGACGTCCAGTGAAACAAGATTTTCCCATTAAAGTGTCTGCTCTCATCATGACCCTCTTCATGAGACACAACTAACAATAAATATATGTAACTTGATCGGTGCATGAACATTTTTTTTTTTCATGAATACTTAAAAAGATACAATTTGTGTACTTTGATGTTAAAGCCAGCAACACTACCCCAACAAGTAGCACTTACTGCATTTACAAGTCAAGTCGATGCTTTTGTCAGGGTAATGCGAATGATTGTGTGCAAAAAAATCTTCATAGTAACTTTCCTATAGTTGTTGAATTTAATGTCACAACCAAGACTACCCCAAAGAGAAGCACTTATGAATGTAAAAGCCATAAGTGAGTCAATTTGAGGTCATCTGAATGTGTTTAATAAAAAGCAATCTTTAGTTTGATGTACAATGTCTTGCACAGCCGTCCCAACAAGTAGCACTTACTCAAGTCAAGATACAAGTCAATGCTCTAGTTGGGTCAGTGACACAGACGTCCAGTGAACCAAGATTTTCCCATCAAAGTGTCTGCTTTCATCATGATCCTCTTCATGAGACACAACTAACAATAAAAATATGTAACTTGATCGGTGCATGAACATTTTTTTTTTCATGAATACTTAAAAAGATACAATTTGTGTACTTTGATGATAAAGTCAGCAACACTACCCCAACAAGTAGCACTTACTGCATTTACAAGTCAAGTCAGTGCTTTTGTCAGAGTAATGTGAATGATTGTGTATAATGAAATCTTCATAGTAACTTTCCTGCAGTTGTTGAGGTTAATGTCACAACCAAGACTACCCCAAAGAGAAGCACTTATGAATGTAAAAGCCATAAGTGAGTCAATTTGAGGTCATCTGAATGTGTATAATAAAAGCAATCTTTAGTTTGATGTACAATGTCTTGCACAGCCGTCCCAACAAGTAGCACTTACTCAAGTCAAGATACAAGTCAATGCTGCAGTTGGGTCAGTGACACAGACTTCCAGTGAACCAGATCGTCCCATCAAGTGTATGCTTTCCACAGGATCCTCTTGGAGTGTCTTCATGGCTGCCTCAGCTCAGTTGTGCTATCTTAGGTGAAGGATTCTCCAATATAAGCACGGTATGCCATTTGAATTCACTATAGCCCCACCTTCTATTCAGTGTCCCAACGACTGTGGTAATGGCCAGTCTGGCAGTGTGTTCTCATTGTGTAGTCAATTTACATATAAGCCATCAACAAAGCGGTTTCTGCAGAGGCAAAACAACCGGGAATAAATACATGTATGTGTATGAACTGTTAATTAATCAACATTTGAAAATATACAATGCATATATTTTGATGATAAAGACAGCAAGACTACCCCAACAAATAGCACTTACTGCATTTACAAGTCAAGTCAGTGCTTTTGTCAGAGTAATGTGAATGACTGTGTACAATGAAATCTTCATAGTAACTTTCCTATAGTTGTTGAAGTTAATGTCACAACCAAGACTACCCCAAAGAGAAGCACTTATGAATGTAAAAGCCATAAGTGAGTCAATTTGAGGTAATCTGAATGTGTTTAATAAAAAGCAATCTTTAGTTTGATGTACAATGTCTTGCACAGCCGTCCCAACAAGTAGCACTTACTCAAATCAAGATACAAGTCAATGCTCAAGTTGGGTCAGTGACACAGACGTCCAGTGAAACAAGATTTTCCCATTAAAGTGTCTGCTCTCATCATGACCCTCTTCATGAGACACAACTAACAATAAATATATGTAACTTGATCGGTGCATGAACATTTTTTTTTTTCATGAATACTTAAAAAGATACAATTTGTGTAATGTGTTTAATAAAAAGCAATCTTTAGTTTGATGTACAATGTCTTGCACAGCCGTCCCAACAAGTAGCACTTACTCAAGTCAAGATACAAGTCAATGCTCTAGTTGGGTCAGTGACACAGACGTCCAGTGAACCATGATTTTCCCATCAAAGTGTCTGCTTTCATCATGATCCTCTTCATGAGACACAACTAACAATAAATATACGTAACTTGATCAGTGCATGAACATTTTTTTTTTTCATGAATACTTAAAAAGATACAATTTGTGTACTTTGATGTTAAAGTCAGCAACACTACCCCAACAAGAAGCACTTACTGCATTTACAAGTCAAGTCAGTGCTTTTGTCAGAGTAATGTGAATGAGTACAATGAAATCTTCATAGTAACTTGTTGTTAATGTCACAACCAAGACTACCCCAAAGAGAAGCACTTATGAATGTAAAAGCCATAAGTGAGTCAATTTGAGGTCATCTGAATGTGTATAATAAAAAGCAATCTTTAGTTTGATGTACAATGTCTTGCACAGCCGTCCCAACAAGTAGCACTTACTCAAATCAAGATACAAGTCAATGCTCAAGTTGGGTCAGTGACACAGACTTCCAGTGAACCAGATCGTCCCATCAAGTGTATGCTTTCCATAGGATCCTCTTGAAGTGTCTTCATGGCTGCCTCAGCTGAGTTGTGCTTTCTTAGGTGAAGGATTCTCCAATATAAGCACGGTATGTCATTTGAAGTCACTATAGCCCCACCTTCTATTCAGTGTCCCAACGACTGTGGTAATGGCCAGTCTGGCAGTGTGTTCTCATTGTGTAGTCAATTTACATAGAAGCCATCAACAAAGCGGTTTCTGCAGAGGCAAAACAACCGGGAATAAATACATTTATGTGTATGAACTGTTAATTAATCAACATTTGAAAATATACAATGCATATATTTTGATGATAAAGCCAGCAACACTACCCCAACAAATAGCACTTACTGCATTTAGAAGTCAAGTCGATGCTTTTGTCAGGGTAATGCGAATGATTGTGTGCAAAAAAATCTTCATAGCAACTTTCCTGCAGTTGTTGAGGTTAATGTCACAACCAAGACTACCCCAAAGAGAAGCACTTATGAATGTAAAAGCCATAAGTGAGTCAATTTGAGGTAATCTGAATGTGTATAATAAAAAACAATCTTTAGTTTGATGTACAATGTCTTGCACAGCCGTCCCAACAAGTAGCACTTACTCAAATCAAGATACAAGTCAATGCTCCAGTTGGGGGCAGTGACACAGACGTCCAGTGAACCACGATTTTCCCATCAAAGTGTCTGCTCTCATCATGATCCTCTTCATGAGACACAACTAACAATAAATATATGTAACTTTATCGGTGCATGAACATTTTTTTTTTTCATGAATACTTAAAAAGATACAATTTCTGTACTTTGATGTTAAAGTCAGCAACACTACCCCAACAAGAAGCACTTACTGCATTTACAAGTCAAGTCGATGCTTTTGTCAGGGTAATGTGAATGACTGTGTACAATGAAATCTTCATAGTGACTTTCCTATAGTTGTTGATGTTAATGTCACAACCAAGACTACCCCAAAGAGAAGCACTTATGAATGTAAAAGCCATAAGTGAGTCAATTTGAGGTAATCTGAATGTGTATAATAAAAAGCAATTTTTAGATTGATGTTCAATGTCTTGCACAGCCGTCCCAACAAGAAGCACTTACTCAAATCAAGATACAAGTCAATCCTCCAGTTGGGTCAGTGACACAGACGTCCAGTGAACCAAGATTTTCCCATCAAAGTGTCTGCCCTCATCATGATCCTCTTCATGAGACACCACTAACAATAAAAATATGTAACTTGATCGGTGCATGAACATTTTTTTTTTCATGAATACTTAAAAAGATACAATTTGTGTACTTTGATGATAAAGTCAGCAACACTACCCCAACAAGTAGCACTTACTGCATTTACAAGTCAAATCAGTGCTTTTGTCAGAGTAATGTGAATGACTGTGTTAATGAAATCTTCATAGCAACTTTCCTGCAGTTGTTGAGGTTAATGTCACAACCAAGACTACCCCAAAGAGAAGCACTTATGAATGTAAAAGCCATAAGTGAGTCAATTTGAGGTAATCTGAATGTGTTTAATAAAAAGCAATCTTTAGTTTGATGTACAATGTCTTGCACAGCCGTCCCAACAAGTAGCACTTACTCAAGTCAAGATACAAGTCAATGCTCCAGTTGGGTCAGTGACACAGCCTTCCAGTGAACCAGATCTTCCCATCAAGTGTATGCTTTCCACAGGATCCTCTTCGAGTGTCTTCATGGCTGCCTCAGCTGAGTTGTGCTTTCTTAGGTGAAGGATTCTCCAATATAAGCACGGTATGCCATTTGAAGTCACTATAGCCCCACCTTCTATTCAGTGTCCCAACGACTGTGGTAATGGCCAGTCTGGCAGTGTGATCTCATTGTGTAGACAATTTACATATAAGACATCAACAAAGCGGTTTCTGCAGAGGCAAAACAAGCGAGAATAAATACATGTATGTGTATGAACTGTTAATTAATCAACATTTGAAAATATACAATGCATGTATTTTGAAGTTAAAGCCAGCAACAGTACCCCAACAAGAAGCACTTACTGCATTTACAAGTCAAGTCAGTGCTTTTGTCAGAGTAATGTGAATGACTGTGTATAATGAAATCTTCATAGTAACTTTCCTGCAGTTGTTGAGGTTAATGTCACAACCAAGACTACCCCAAAGAGAAGCACTTATGAATGTAAAAGCCATAAGTGAGTCAATTTGAGGTCATCTGACTGTTTATAATAAAAAGTAATCTTTAGTTTGATGTACAATGTCTTGCACAGCCGTCCCAACAAGTAGCACTTACTCAAGTCAAGATACAAGTCAATGCTCTAGTTGGGTCAGTGACACAGACGTCCAGTGAACCAAGATTTTCCCATCAAAGTGTCTGCTCTCATCACAATCCTCTTCATGAGACACAACTAACAATAAATACATTTAACTTGATTGGTGCGTGAACATTTTTTTTTTTTCATGAATACTTGAAAAGACACAATTTGTGTACTTTGATGTTAAAGTCAGCAACACTACCCCAACAAATAGCACTTACTGCATTTACAAGTCAAATCGATGCTTTTGTCAGAGTAATGCGAATGATTGTGTGCAAAAAAATCTTCATAGCAACTTTCCTGCAGTTGTTGAGGTTAATGTCACAACCAAGACTACCCCAAAGAGAAGCACTTATGAATGTAAAAGCCATAAGTGAGTCAATTTGAGGTAATCTGAATGTGTATAATAAAAAGCAATTTTTAGATTGATGTTCAATGTCTTGCACAGCCGTCCCAACAAGGAGCACTTACTCAAATCAAGATACAAGTCAATCCTCCAGTTGGGCCAGTGACACAGACTTCCAGTGAACCAGATCGTCCCATCAAGTGTATGCTTTCCATAGGATCGTCTTGGAGTGTCTTCATGGCTGCCTCAGCTGAGTTGTGCTAGCTTAGGTGAGGGATTCTCCAATATAAGCACGGTATGCCATTTGAAGTGACTATAGCCCCACCTTCTATTCAGTGTCCCAACGACTATGGTAATGGCCAGTCTGGCAGTGTGTTCTCATTGTGTAGTCAATTTACATATAAGCCATCAACAAAGCGGTTTCTGCAGAGGCAAAACAACCGGGAATAAATACATTTATGTGTATGAACTGTTAATTAATCAACATTTGAAAATATACAATGCATATATTTTGATGATAAAGCCAACAACACTACCCCAACAAGAAGCACTTACTGCATTTACAAGTCAAGTCAGTGCTTTTGTCAGAGTAATGTGAATGACTGTGTATAATGAAATGTTCATAGTAACTTTCCTGCAGTTGTTGAGGTTAATGTCACAACCAAGACTACCCCAAAGAGAAGCACTTATGAATGTTAAAGCCATAAGTGAGTCAATTTGAGGTAATCTGAATGTGTATAATAAAAAGCAATTTTTAGATTGATGTTCAATGTCTTGCACAGCCGTCCCAACAAGGAGCACTTACTCAAATCAAGATACAAGTCAATCCTCCAGTTGGGTCAGTGACACAGACTTCCAGTGAACCAGATCGTCCCATCAAGTGTATGCTTTCCATAGGATCGTCTTGGAGTGTCTTCATGGCTGCCTCAGCTGAGTTGTGCTAGCTTAGGTGAGGGATTCTCCAATATAAGCACGGTATGCCATTTGAAGTCACTATAGCCCCACCTTCTATTCAGTGTTCCAACGACTGTGGTAATGGCCAGTCTGGCAGTGTGTTCTCATTGTGTAGTCAATTTACATATAAACCATCAACAAAGCGGTTTCTGCAGAGGCAAAACAACCGGGAATAAATACATTTATGTGTATGAACTGTTAATTAATCAACATTTGAAAATATACAATGCATATATTTTGATGATAAAGCCAACAACACTACCCCAACAAGAAGCACTTACTGCATTTACAAGTCAAGTCAGTGCTTTTGTCAGAGTAATGTGAATGACTGTGTATAATGAAATGTTCATAGTAACTTTCCTGCAGTTGTTGAGGTTAATGTCACAACCAAGACTACCCCAAAGAGAAGCACTTATGAATGTTAAAGCCATAAGTGAGTCAATTTGAGGTAATCTGAATGTGTATAATAAAAAGCAATTTTTAGATTGATGTTCAATGTCTTGCACAGCCGTCCCAACAAGGAGCACTTACTCAAATCAAGATACAAGTCAATCCTCCAGTTGGGTCAGTGACACAGACTTCCAGTGAACCAGATCGTCCCATCAAGTGTATGCTTTCCATAGGATCGTCTTGGAGTGTCTTCATGGCTGCCTCAGCTGAGTTGTGCTAGCTTAGGTGAGGGATTCTCCAATATAAGCACGGTATGCCATTTGAAGTCACTATAGCCCCACCTTCTATTCAGTGTCCCAACGACTGTGGTAATGGCCAGTCTGGCAGTGTGTTCTCATTGTGTAGTCAATTTACATATAAACCATCAACAAAGCGGTTTCTGCAGACGCAAAACAACCGGGAATAAATACATTTATGTGTATGAACTGTTAATTAATCAACATTTGAAAATATACAATGCATATATTTTGATGATAAAGCCAACAACACTACCCCAACAAGAAGCACTTACTGCATTTACAAGTCAAGTCAGTGCTTTTGTCAGAGTAATGTGAATGACTGTGTATAATGAAATGTTCATAGTAACTTTCCTGCAGTTGTTGAGGTTAATGTCACAACCAAGACTACCCCAAAGAGAAGCACTTATGAATGTAAAAGCCATAAGTGAGTCAATTTGAGGTAATCTGAATGTGTATAATAAAAAGCAATTTTTAGATTGATGTTCAATGTCTTGCACAGCCGTCCCAACAAGGAGCACTTACTCAAATCAAGATACAAGTCAATCCTCCAGTTGGGCCAGTGACACAGACTTCCAGTGAACCAGATCGTCCCATCAAGTATATGCTTTACATAGGATCCTCTTGGAGTGTCTTTATGGCTGCCTCAGCTGAGTTGTGCTAGCTTAGGTGAGGGATTCTCCAATATAAGCACGGTATGCCATTTGAAGTCACTATAGCCCCACCTTCTATTCAGTGTCCCAACGACTGTGGTAATGGCCAGTCTGGCAGTGTGTTCTCATTGTGTAGTCAATTTACATATAAGCCATCAACAAAGCGGTTTCTGCAGAGGCAAAACAACCGGGAATAAATACATTTATGTGTATGAACTGTTAATTAATCAACATTTGAAAATATACAATGCATATATTTTGATGATAAAGCCAGCAACACTACCCCAACAAATAGCACTTACTGCATTTACAAGTCAAGTCGATGCTTTTGTCAGGGTAATGCGAATGATTGTGTGCAAAAAAATCTTCATAGCAACTTTCCTGCTGTTGTTGAGGTTAATGTCACAACCAAGACTACCCCAAAGAGAAGCACTTATGAATGTAAAAGCCATAAGTGAGTCAATTTGAGGTCATCTGAATGTGTATAATAAAAAGCAATCTTTAGTTTGATGTACAATGTCTTGCACAGCCGTCCCAACAAGTAGCACTTACTCAAATCAAGTTACAAGTCAATGCTCTAGTTGGGTCAGTGACACAGACGTCCAGTGAACCAAGATTTTCCCATCAAAGTGTCTGCTCTCATCATGATCCTCTTCATGAGACACAACCAACAATAAATATATGTAACTTGATCGGTGCATGAACATTTTTTTTTTTCATGAATACTTAAAAAGATACAATTTGTGTACTTTGATGTTAAAGCCAGCAACACTACCCCAACAAGTAGCACTTACTGCATTTACAAGTCAAGTCGATGCTTTTGTCAGGGTAATGCGAATGATTGTGTGCAAAAAAATCTTCATAGCAACTTTCCTGCAGTTGTTGAGGTTAATGTCACAACCAAGACTACCCCAAAGAGAAGCACTTATGAATGTAAAAGCCATAAGTGAGTCAATTTGAGGTCATCTGAATGTGTATAATAAAAAGCAATCTTTAGTTTGATGTACAATGTCTTGCACAGCCGTCCCAACAAGTACAACTTACTCAAGTCAAGGTACAAGTCAATGCTCCAGTTGGGTCAGTGACACAGCCTTCCATTTAACCAGATCTTCCCATCAAGTGTATGCTTTCCACAGGATCCTCTTCGAGTGTCTTCATGGCTGCCTCAGCTCAGTTGTGCTATCTTAGGTGAGGGATTCTCCAATATAAGCACGGTATGCCATTTGAAGTCACTATAGCCCCACCTTCTATTCAGTGTCCCAACGACTGTGGTAATGGCCAGTCTGGCAGTGTGTTCTCATTGTGTAGTCAATTTACATATAAGCCATCAACAAAGCGGTTTCTGCAAAGGCAAAACAACCGGGAATAAATACATTTATGTGTATGACCTGTTAATTAATCAACATTTGAAAATATACAATGCATATATTTTGATGATAAAGCCAACAACACTACCCCAACAAGAAGCACTTACTGCATTTACAAGTCAAGTCAGTGCTTTTGTCAGAGTAATGTGAATGACTGTGTATAATGAAATGTTCATAGTAACTTTCCTGCAGTTGTTGAGGTTAATGTCACAACCAAGACTACCCCAAAGAGAAGCACTTATGAATGTAAAAGCCATAAGTGAGTCAATTTGAGGTAATCTGAATGTGTATAATAAAAAGCAATTTTTAGATTGATGTTCAATGTCTTGCACAGCCGTCCCAACAAGGAGCACTTACTCAAATCAAGATACAAGTCAATCCTCCAGTTGGGTCAGTGACACAGACTTCCAGTGAACCAGATCGTCCCATCAAGTGTATGCTTTCCATAGGATCGTCTTGGAGTGTCTTCATGGCTGCCTCAGCTGAGTTGTGCTTTCTTAGGTGAAGGATTCTCCAATATAAGCACGGTATGTCATTTGAAGTCACTATAGCCCCACCTTCTATTCAGTGTCCCAACGACTGTGGTAATGGCCAGTCTGGCAGTGTGTTCTCATTGTGTAGTCAATTTACATAGAAGCCATCAACAAAGCGGTTTCTGCAGAGGCAAAACAACCGGGAATAAATACATTTATGTGTATGAACTGTTAATTAATCAACATTTGAAAATATACAATGCATATATTTTGATGATAAAGCCAGCAACACTACCCCAACAAATAGCACTTACTGCATTTAGAAGTCAAGTCGATGCTTTTGTCAGGGTAATGCGAATGATTGTGTGCAAAAAAATCTTCATAGCAACTTTCCTGCAGTTGTTGAGGTTAATGTCACAACCAAGACTACCCCAAAGAGAAGCACTTATGAATGTAAAAGCCATAAGTGAGTCAATTTGAGGTAATCTGAATGTGTATAATAAAAAACAATCTTTAGTTTGATGTACAATGTCTTGCACAGCCGTCCCAACAAGTAGCACTTACTCAAATCAAGATACAAGTCAATGCTCCAGTTGGGGGCAGTGACACAGACGTCCAGTGAACCACGATTTTCCCATCAAAGTGTCTGCTCTCATCATGATCCTCTTCATGAGACACAACTAACAATAAATATATGTAACTTTATCGGTGCATGAACATTTTTTTTTTTCATGAATACTTAAAAAGATACAATTTCTGTACTTTGATGTTAAAGTCAGCAACACTACCCCAACAAGAAGCACTTACTGCATTTACAAGTCAAGTCGATGCTTTTGTCAGGGTAATGTGAATGACTGTGTACAATGAAATCTTCATAGTGACTTTCCTATAGTTGTTGATGTTAATGTCACAACCAAGACTACCCCAAAGAGAAGCACTTATGAATGTAAAAGCCATAAGTGAGTCAATTTGAGGTAATCTGAATGTGTATAATAAAAAGCAATTTTTAGATTGATGTTCAATGTCTTGCACAGCCGTCCCAACAAGAAGCACTTACTCAAATCAAGATACAAGTCAATCCTCCAGTTGGGTCAGTGACACAGACGTCCAGTGAACCAAGATTTTCCCATCAAAGTGTCTGCCCTCATCATGATCCTCTTCATGAGACACCACTAACAATAAAAATATGTAACTTGATCGGTGCATGAACATTTTTTTTTTCATGAATACTTAAAAAGATACAATTTGTGTACTTTGATGATAAAGTCAGCAACACTACCCCAACAAGTAGCACTTACTGCATTTACAAGTCAAATCAGTGCTTTTGTCAGAGTAATGTGAATGACTGTGTTAATGAAATCTTCATAGCAACTTTCCTGCAGTTGTTGAGGTTAATGTCACAACCAAGACTACCCCAAAGAGAAGCACTTATGAATGTAAAAGCCATAAGTGAGTCAATTTGAGGTAATCTGAATGTGTTTAATAAAAAGCAATCTTTAGTTTGATGTACAATGTCTTGCACAGCCGTCCCAACAAGTAGCACTTACTCAAGTCAAGATACAAGTCAATGCTCCAGTTGGGTCAGTGACACAGCCTTCCAGTGAACCAGATCTTCCCATCAAGTGTATGCTTTCCACAGGATCCTCTTCGAGTGTCTTCATGGCTGCCTCAGCTGAGTTGTGCTTTCTTAGGTGAAGGATTCTCCAATATAAGCACGGTATGCCATTTGAAGTCACTATAGCCCCACCTTCTATTCAGTGTCCCAACGACTGTGGTAATGGCCAGTCTGGCAGTGTGATCTCATTGTGTAGACAATTTACATATAAGACATCAACAAAGCGGTTTCTGCAGAGGCAAAACAAGCGAGAATAAATACATGTATGTGTATGAACTGTTAATTAATCAACATTTGAAAATATACAATGCATGTATTTTGAAGTTAAAGCCAGCAACAGTACCCCAACAAGAAGCACTTACTGCATTTACAAGTCAAGTCAGTGCTTTTGTCAGAGTAATGTGAATGACTGTGTATAATGAAATCTTCATAGTAACTTTCCTGCAGTTGTTGAGGTTAATGTCACAACCAAGACTACCCCAAAGAGAAGCACTTATGAATGTAAAAGCCATAAGTGAGTCAATTTGAGGTCATCTGACTGTTTATAATAAAAAGTAATCTTTAGTTTGATGTACAATGTCTTGCACAGCCGTCCCAACAAGTAGCACTTACTCAAGTCAAGATACAAGTCAATGCTCTAGTTGGGTCAGTGACACAGACGTCCAGTGAACCAAGATTTTCCCATCAAAGTGTCTGCTCTCATCACAATCCTCTTCATGAGACACAACTAACAATAAATACATTTAACTTGATTGGTGCGTGAACATTTTTTTTTTTTCATGAATACTTGAAAAGACACAATTTGTGTACTTTGATGTTAAAGTCAGCAACACTACCCCAACAAATAGCACTTACTGCATTTACAAGTCAAATCGATGCTTTTGTCAGAGTAATGCGAATGATTGTGTGCAAAAAAATCTTCATAGCAACTTTCCTGCAGTTGTTGAGGTTAATGTCACAACCAAGACTACCCCAAAGAGAAGCACTTATGAATGTAAAAGCCATAAGTGAGTCAATTTGAGGTAATCTGAATGTGTATAATAAAAAGCAATTTTTAGATTGATGTTCAATGTCTTGCACAGCCGTCCCAACAAGGAGCACTTACTCAAATCAAGATACAAGTCAATCCTCCAGTTGGGCCAGTGACACAGACTTCCAGTGAACCAGATCGTCCCATCAAGTGTATGCTTTCCATAGGATCGTCTTGGAGTGTCTTCATGGCTGCCTCAGCTGAGTTGTGCTAGCTTAGGTGAGGGATTCTCCAATATAAGCACGGTATGCCATTTGAAGTGACTATAGCCCCACCTTCTATTCAGTGTCCCAACGACTATGGTAATGGCCAGTCTGGCAGTGTGTTCTCATTGTGTAGTCAATTTACATATAAGCCATCAACAAAGCGGTTTCTGCAGAGGCAAAACAACCGGGAATAAATACATTTATGTGTATGAACTGTTAATTAATCAACATTTGAAAATATACAATGCATATATTTTGATGATAAAGCCAACAACACTACCCCAACAAGAAGCACTTACTGCATTTACAAGTCAAGTCAGTGCTTTTGTCAGAGTAATGTGAATGACTGTGTATAATGAAATGTTCATAGTAACTTTCCTGCAGTTGTTGAGGTTAATGTCACAACCAAGACTACCCCAAAGAGAAGCACTTATGAATGTTAAAGCCATAAGTGAGTCAATTTGAGGTAATCTGAATGTGTATAATAAAAAGCAATTTTTAGATTGATGTTCAATGTCTTGCACAGCCGTCCCAACAAGGAGCACTTACTCAAATCAAGATACAAGTCAATCCTCCAGTTGGGTCAGTGACACAGACTTCCAGTGAACCAGATCGTCCCATCAAGTGTATGCTTTCCATAGGATCGTCTTGGAGTGTCTTCATGGCTGCCTCAGCTGAGTTGTGCTAGCTTAGGTGAGGGATTCTCCAATATAAGCACGGTATGCCATTTGAAGTCACTATAGCCCCACCTTCTATTCAGTGTTCCAACGACTGTGGTAATGGCCAGTCTGGCAGTGTGTTCTCATTGTGTAGTCAATTTACATATAAACCATCAACAAAGCGGTTTCTGCAGAGGCAAAACAACCGGGAATAAATACATTTATGTGTATGAACTGTTAATTAATCAACATTTGAAAATATACAATGCATATATTTTGATGATAAAGCCAACAACACTACCCCAACAAGAAGCACTTACTGCATTTACAAGTCAAGTCAGTGCTTTTGTCAGAGTAATGTGAATGACTGTGTATAATGAAATGTTCATAGTAACTTTCCTGCAGTTGTTGAGGTTAATGTCACAACCAAGACTACCCCAAAGAGAAGCACTTATGAATGTTAAAGCCATAAGTGAGTCAATTTGAGGTAATCTGAATGTGTATAATAAAAAGCAATTTTTAGATTGATGTTCAATGTCTTGCACAGCCGTCCCAACAAGGAGCACTTACTCAAATCAAGATACAAGTCAATCCTCCAGTTGGGTCAGTGACACAGACTTCCAGTGAACCAGATCGTCCCATCAAGTGTATGCTTTCCATAGGATCGTCTTGGAGTGTCTTCATGGCTGCCTCAGCTGAGTTGTGCTAGCTTAGGTGAGGGATTCTCCAATATAAGCACGGTATGCCATTTGAAGTCACTATAGCCCCACCTTCTATTCAGTGTCCCAACGACTGTGGTAATGGCCAGTCTGGCAGTGTGTTCTCATTGTGTAGTCAATTTACATATAAACCATCAACAAAGCGGTTTCTGCAGACGCAAAACAACCGGGAATAAATACATTTATGTGTATGAACTGTTAATTAATCAACATTTGAAAATATACAATGCATATATTTTGATGATAAAGCCAACAACACTACCCCAACAAGAAGCACTTACTGCATTTACAAGTCAAGTCAGTGCTTTTGTCAGAGTAATGTGAATGACTGTGTATAATGAAATGTTCATAGTAACTTTCCTGCAGTTGTTGAGGTTAATGTCACAACCAAGACTACCCCAAAGAGAAGCACTTATGAATGTAAAAGCCATAAGTGAGTCAATTTGAGGTAATCTGAATGTGTATAATAAAAAGCAATTTTTAGATTGATGTTCAATGTCTTGCACAGCCGTCCCAACAAGGAGCACTTACTCAAATCAAGATACAAGTCAATCCTCCAGTTGGGCCAGTGACACAGACTTCCAGTGAACCAGATCGTCCCATCAAGTATATGCTTTACATAGGATCCTCTTGGAGTGTCTTCATGGCTGCCTCAGCTGAGTTGTGCTAGCTTAGGTGAGGGATTCTCCAATATAAGCACGGTATGCCATTTGAAGTCACTATAGCCCCACCTTCTATTCAGTGTCCCAACGACTGTGGTAATGGCCAGTCTGGCAGTGTGTTCTCATTGTGTAGTCAATTTACATATAAGCCATCAACAAAGCGGTTTCTGCAGAGGCAAAACAACCGGGAATAAATACATTTATGTGTATGAACTGTTAATTAATCAACATTTGAAAATATACAATGCATATATTTTGATGATAAAGCCAGCAACACTACCCCAACAAATAGCACTTACTGCATTTACAAGTCAAGTCGATGCTTTTGTCAGGGTAATGCGAATGATTGTGTGCAAAAAAATCTTCATAGCAACTTTCCTGCTGTTGTTGAGGTTAATGTCACAACCAAGACTACCCCAAAGAGAAGCACTTATGAATGTAAAAGCCATAAGTGAGTCAATTTGAGGTCATCTGAATGTGTATAATAAAAAGCAATCTTTAGTTTGATGTACAATGTCTTGCACAGCCGTCCCAACAAGTAGCACTTACTCAAATCAAGTTACAAGTCAATGCTCTAGTTGGGTCAGTGACACAGACGTCCAGTGAACCAAGATTTTCCCATCAAAGTGTCTGCTCTCATCATGATCCTCTTCATGAGACACAACCAACAATAAATATATGTAACTTGATCGGTGCATGAACATTTTTTTTTTTCATGAATACTTAAAAAGATACAATTTGTGTACTTTGATGTTAAAGCCAGCAACACTACCCCAACAAGTAGCACTTACTGCATTTACAAGTCAAGTCGATGCTTTTGTCAGGGTAATGCGAATGATTGTGTGCAAAAAAATCTTCATAGCAACTTTCCTGCAGTTGTTGAGGTTAATGTCACAACCAAGACTACCCCAAAGAGAAGCACTTATGAATGTAAAAGCCATAAGTGAGTCAATTTGAGGTCATCTGAATGTGTATAATAAAAAGCAATCTTTAGTTTGATGTACAATGTCTTGCACAGCCGTCCCAACAAGTACAACTTACTCAAGTCAAGGTACAAGTCAATGCTCCAGTTGGGTCAGTGACACAGCCTTCCATTTAACCAGATCTTCCCATCAAGTGTATGCTTTCCACAGGATCCTCTTCGAGTGTCTTCATGGCTGCCTCAGCTCAGTTGTGCTATCTTAGGTGAGGGATTCTCCAATATAAGCACGGTATGCCATTTGAAGTCACTATAGCCCCACCTTCTATTCAGTGTCCCAACGACTGTGGTAATGGCCAGTCTGGCAGTGTGTTCTCATTGTGTAGTCAATTTACATATAAGCCATCAACAAAGCGGTTTCTGCAAAGGCAAAACAACCGGGAATAAATACATTTATGTGTATGACCTGTTAATTAATCAACATTTGAAAATATACAATGCATATATTTTGATGATAAAGCCAACAACACTACCCCAACAAGAAGCACTTACTGCATTTACAAGTCAAGTCAGTGCTTTTGTCAGAGTAATGTGAATGACTGTGTATAATGAAATGTTCATAGTAACTTTCCTGCAGTTGTTGAGGTTAATGTCACAACCAAGACTACCCCAAAGAGAAGCACTTATGAATGTAAAAGCCATAAGTGAGTCAATTTGAGGTAATCTGAATGTGTATAATAAAAAGCAATTTTTAGATTGATGTTCAATGTCTTGCACAGCCGTCCCAACAAGGAGCACTTACTCAAATCAAGATACAAGTCAATCCTCCAGTTGGGTCAGTGACACAGACTTCCAGTGAACCAGATCGTCCCATCAAGTGTATGCTTTCCATAGGATCGTCTTGGAGTGTCTTCATGGCTGCCTCAGCTGAGTTGTGCTTTATTAGGTGAAGGATTCTCCAATATAAGCACGGTATGCCATTTGAAGTCACTATAGCCCCACCTTCTATTCAGTGTCCCAACGACTGTGGTAATGGCCAGTCTGGCGGTGTGTTCTCATTGTGTAGTCAATTTACATATAAGCCATCAACAAAGCGGTTTCTGCAAAGGCAAAACAACCGGGAATAAATACATTTATGTGTATGACCTGTTAATTAATCAACATTTGAAAATATACAATGCATATATTTTGATGATAAAGCCAACAACACTACCCCAACAAGAAGCACTTACTGCATTTACAAGTCAAGTCAGTGCTTTTGTCAGAGTAATGTGAATGACTGTGTATAATGAAATGTTCATAGTAACTTTCCTGCAGTTGTTGAGGTTAATGTCACAACCAAGACTACCCCAAAGAGAAGCACTTATGAATGTAAAAGCCATAAGTGAGTCAATTTGAGGTAATCTGAATGTGTATAATAAAAAGCAATTTTTAGATTGATGTTCAATGTCTTGCACAGCCGTCCCAACAAGGAGCACTTACTCAAATCAAGATACAAGTCAATCCTCCAGTTGGGTCAGTGACACAGACTTCCAGTGAACCAGATCGTCCCATCAAGTGTATGCTTTCCATAGGATCGTCTTGGAGTGTCTTCATGGCTGCCTCAGCTGAGTTGTGCTTTCTTAGGTGAAGGATTCTCCAATATAAGCACGGTATGCCATTTGAAGTCACTATAGCCCCACCTTCTATTCAGTGTCCCAACGACTGTGGTAATGGCCAGTCTGGCGGTGTGTTCTCATTGTGTAGTCAATTTACATATAAGCCATCAACAAAGCGATTTCTCAAGAGACAAGACAACCGGGAATAAATACATTTATCTGTATGAACTGTTAATTAATCAACATTTGAAAATATACAATGCATATATTTTGATGATAAAGCCAGCAACCCTACCCCAACAAGAAGCACTTACTGCATTTACAAGTCAAGTCAGTGCTTTTGTCAGAGTAATGTGAATGACTGTGTTAATGAAATCTTCATAGGAACTTTCCTGCAGTTGTTGAGGTTAATGTCACAACCAAGACTACCCCAAAGAGAAGCACTTATGAATGTAAAAGCCCTAAGAGAGTCAATTTGAGGTCATCTGAATGTGTTTAATAAAAAGCAATCGTTAGTTTGATGTACAATGTCTTGCACAGCCGTCCCAACAAGTAGCACTTACTCAAATCAAGATACAAGTCAATGCTCTAGTTGGGTCAGTGACACAGATGTCCAGTCAACCAAGATTTTCCCATCAAAGTGTCTGCTCTCATCATGATCCTCTTCATGAGACACAACTAACAATAAATATATGTAACTTGATCAGTGCATGAACTTTTTTTTTTTTTTTTTCATGAATACTTAAAAAGATACAATTTGTGTACTTTGATGATAAAGTCAGCAACACTACCCCAACAAGTAGCACTTACTGCATTTACAAGTCAAGTCAGTGCTTTTGTCAGAGTAATATGAATGACTGTGTTAAGGAAATCTTCATAGGAACTTTCATGCAGTTGTTGAGGTTAATGTCACAACCAAGACTACCCCAAAGAGAAGCACTTATGAATGTAAAAGCCATAAGTGAGTCAATTTGAGGTCATCTGAATGTGTATAATAAAAAGCAATCTTTAGTTTGATGTACAATGTCTTGCACAGCCGTCCCAACAAGTACAACTTACTCAAGTCAAGATACAAGTCAATGCTCCAGTTGGGTCAGTGACACAGCCTTCCATTTAACCAGATCTTCCCATCAAGCGTATGCTTTCCACAGGATCCTCTTCGAGTGTCTTCATGGCTGCCTCAGCTCAGTTGTGCTATCTTAGGTGAGGGATTCTCCAATATAAGCACGGTATGCCATTTGAATTCACTATAGCCCCACCTTCTATTCAGTGTCCCAACGACTGTGGTAATGGCCAGTCTGGCAGTGTGTTCTCATTGTGTAGTCAATTTACATATAAGCCATCAACAAAGCGGTTTCTGCAGAGGCAAAACAACCGGGAATAAATACATGTATGTGTATGAACTGTTAATTAATCAACATTTGAAAATATACAATGCATATATTTTGATGATAAAGACAGCAAGACTACCCCAACAAACAGCACTTACTGCACTGTGTTAATGAAATCTTCATAGGAACTTTCCTGCAGTTGTTGAGGTTAATGTCACAACCAAGACTACCCCAAAGAGAAGCACTTATGAATGTAAAAGCCATAAGTGAGTCAATTTGAGGTCATCTGAATGTGTATAATAAAAAGCAATCTTTAGTTTGATGTACAATGTCTTGCACAGCCGTCCCAACAAGTAGCACTTACTCAAATCAAGATACAAGTCAATGCTCAAGTTGGGTCAGTGACACAGACTTCCAGTGAACCAGATCGTCCCATCAAGTGTATGCTTTCCATAGGATCCTCTTGGAGTGTCTTCATGGCTGCCTCAGCTGAGTTGTGCTTTCTTAGGTGAAGGATTCTCCAATATAAGCACGGTATGTCATTTGAAGTCACTATAGCCCCACCTTCTATTCAGTGTCCCAACGACTGTGGTAATGGCCAGTCTGGCAGTGTGTTCTCATTGTGTAGTCAATTTACATAGAAGCCATCAACAAAGCGGTTTCTGCAGAGGCAAAACAACCGGGAATAAATACATTTATGTGTATGAACTGTTAATTAATCAACATTTGAAAATATACAATGCATATATTTTGATGATAAAGCCAGCAACACTACCCCAACAAATAGCACTTACTGCATTTAGAAGTCAAGTCGATGCTTTTGTCAGGGTAATGCGAATGATTGTGTGCAAAAAAATCTTCATAGCAACTTTCCTGCAGTTGTTGAGGTTAATGTCACAACCAAGACTACCCCAAAGAGAAGCACTTATGAATGTAAAAGCCATAAGTGAGTCAATTTGAGGTAATCTGAATGTGTATAATAAAAAACAATCTTTAGTTTGATGTACAATGTCTTGCACAGCCGTCCCAACAAGTAGCACTTACTCAAATCAAGATACAAGTCAATGCTCCAGTTGGGGGCAGTGACACAGACGTCCAGTGAACCACGATTTTCCCATCAAAGTGTCTGCTCTCATCATGATCCTCTTCATGAGACACAACTAACAATAAATATATGTAACTTTATCGGTGCATGAACATTTTTTTTTTTCATGAATACTTAAAAAGATACAATTTGTGTACTTTGATGTTAAAGTCAGCAACACTACCCCAACAAGAAGCACTTACTGCATTTACAAGTCAAGTCGATGCTTTTGTCAGGGTAATGTGAATGACTGTGTACAATGAAATCTTCATAGTGACTTTCCTATAGTTGTTGATGTTAATGTCACAACCAAGACTACCCCAAAGAGAAGCACTTATGAATGTAAAAGCCATAAGTGAGTCAATTTGAGGTAATCTGAATGTGTATAATAAAAAGCAATTTTTAGATTGATGTTCAATGTCTTGCACAGCCGTCCCAACAAGAAGCACTTACTCAAATCAAGATACAAGTCAATCCTCCAGTTGGGTCAGTGACACAGACGTCCAGTGAACCAAGATTTTCCCATCAAAGTGTCTGCTCTCATCACAATCCTCTTCATGAGACACAACTAACAATAAATACATTTAACTTGATTGGTGCGTGAACATTTTTTTTTTTTCATGAATACTTGAAAAGACACAATTTGTGTACTTTGATGTTAAAGTCAGCAACACTACCCCAACAAATAGCACTTACTGCATTTACAAGTCAAATCGATGCTTTTGTCAGAGTAATGCGAATGATTGTGTGCAAAAAAATCTTCATAGCAACTTTCCTGCAGTTGTTGAGGTTAATGTCACAACCAAGACTACCCCAAAGAGAAGCACTTATGAATGTAAAAGCCATAAGTGAGTCAATTTGAGGTAATCTGAATGTGTATAATAAAAAGCAATTTTTAGATTGATGTTCAATGTCTTGCACAGCCGTCCCAACAAGGAGCACTTACTCAAATCAAGATACAAGTCAATCCTCCAGTTGGGCCAGTGACACAGACTTCCAGTGAACCAGATCGTCCCATCAAGTGTATGCTTTCCATAGGATCGTCTTGGAGTGTCTTCATGGCTGCCTCAGCTGAGTTGTGCTAGCTTAGGTGAGGGATTCTCCAATATAAGCACGGTATGCCATTTGAAGTCACTATAGCCCCACCTTCTATTCAGTGTCCCAACGACTATGGTAATGGCCAGTCTGGCAGTGTGTTCTCATTGTGTAGTCAATTTACATATAAGCCATCAACAAAGCGGTTTCTGCAGAGGCAAAACAACCGGGAATAAATACATTTATGTGTATGAACTGTTAATTAATCAACATTTGAAAATATACAATGCATATATTTTGATGATAAAGCCAACAACACTACCCCAACAAGAAGCACTTACTGCATTTACAAGTCAAGTCAGTGCTTTTGTCAGAGTAATGTGAATGACTGTGTATAATGAAATGTTCATAGTAACTTTCCTGCAGTTGTTGAGGTTAATGTCACAACCAAGACTACCCCAAAGAGAAGCACTTATGAATGTAAAAGCCATAAGTGAGTCAATTTGAGGTAATCTGAATGTGTATAATAAAAAGCAATTTTTAGATTGATGTTCAATGTCTTGCACAGCCGTCCCAACAAGGAGCACTTACTCAAATCAAGATACAAGTCAATCCTCCAGTTGGGTCAGTGACACAGACTTCCAGTGAACCAGATCGTCCCATCAAGTGTATGCTTTCCATAGGATCCTCTTGGAGTGTCTTCATGGCTGCCTCAGCTGAGTTGTGCTAGCTTAGGTGAGGGATTCTCCAATATAAGCACGGTATGCCATTTGAAGTCACTATAGCCCCACCTTCTATTCAGTGTTCCAACGACTGTGGTAATGGCCAGTCTGGCAGTGTGTTCTCATTGTGTAGTCAATTTACATATAAACCATCAACAAAGCGGTTTCTGCAGAGGCAAAACAACCGGGAATAAATACATTTATGTGTATGAACTGTTAATTAATCAACATTTGAAAATATACAATGCATATATTTTGATGATAAAGCCAACAACACTACCCCAACAAGAAGCACTTACTGCATTTACAAGTCAAGTCAGTGCTTTTGTCAGAGTAATGTGAATGACTGTGTATAATGAAATGTTCATAGTAACTTTCCTGCAGTTGTTGAGGTTAATGTCACAACCAAGACTACCCCAAAGAGAAGCACTTATGAATGTTAAAGCCATAAGTGAGTCAATTTGAGGTAATCTGAATGTGTATAATAAAAAGCAATTTTTAGATTGATGTTCAATGTCTTGCACAGCCGTCCCAACAAGGAGCACTTACTCAAATCAAGATACAAGTCAATCCTCCAGTTGGGTCAGTGACACAGACTTCCAGTGAACCAGATCGTCCCATCAAGTGTATGCTTTCCATAGGATCGTCTTGGAGTGTCTTCATGGCTGCCTCAGCTGAGTTGTGCTAGCTTAGGTGAGGGATTCTCCAATATAAGCACGGTATGCCATTTGAAGTCACTATAGCCCCACCTTCTATTCAGTGTCCCAACGACTGTGGTAATGGCCAGTCTGGCAGTGTGTTCTCATTGTGTAGTCAATTTACATATAAACCATCAACAAAGCGGTTTCTGCAGAGGCAAAACAACCGGGAATAAATACATTTATGTGTATGAACTGTTAATTAATCAACATTTGAAAATATACAATGCATATATTTTGATGATAAAGCCAACAACACTACCCCAACAAGAAGCACTTACTGCATTTACAAGTCAAGTCAGTGCTTTTGTCAGAGTAATGTGAATGACTGTGTATAATGAAATGTTCATAGTAACTTTCCTGCAGTTGTTGAGGTTAATGTCACAACCAAGACTACCCCAAAGAGAAGCACTTATGAATGTAAAAGCCATAAGTGAGTCAATTTGAGGTAATCTGAATGTGTATAATAAAAAGCAATTTTTAGATTGATGTTCAATGTCTTGCACAGCCGTCCCAACAAGGAGCACTTACTCAAATCAAGATACAAGTCAATCCTCCAGTTGGGCCAGTGACACAGACTTCCAGTGAACCAGATCGTCCCATCAAGTATATGCTTTACATAGGATCCTCTTGGAGTGTCTTCATGGCTGCCTCAGCTGAGTTGTGCTAGCTTAGGTGAGGGATTCTCCAATATAAGCACGGTATGCCATTTGAAGTCACTATAGCCCCACCTTCTATTCAGTGTCCCAACGACTGTGGTAATGGCCAGTCTGGCAGTGTGTTCTCATTGTGTAGTCAATTTACATATAAACCATCAACAAAGCGGTTTCTGCAGAGGCAAAACAACCGGGAATAAATACATTTATGTGTATGAACTGTTAATTAATCAACATTTGAAAATATACAATGCATATATTTTGATGATAAAGCCAACAACACTACCCCAACAAGAAGCACTTACTGCATTTACAAGTCAAGTCAGTGCTTTTGTCAGAGTAATGTGAATGACTGTGTATAATGAAATGTTCATAGTAACTTTCCTGCAGTTGTTGAGGTTAATGTCACAACCAAGACTACCCCAAAGAGAAGCACTTATGAATGTAAAAGCCATAAGTGAGTCAATTTGAGGTAATCTGAATGTGTATAATAAAAAGCAATTTTTAGATTGATGTTCAATGTCTTGCACAGCCGTCCCAACAAGGAGCACTTACTCAAATCAAGATACAAGTCAATCCTCCAGTTGGGCCAGTGACACAGACTTCCAGTGAACCAGATCGTCCCATCAAGTATATGCTTTACATAGGATCCTCTTGGAGTGTCTTCATGGCTGCCTCAGCTGAGTTGTGCTAGCTTAGGTGAGGGATTCTCCAATATAAGCACGGTATGCCATTTGAAGTCACTATAGCCCCACCTTCTATTCAGTGTCCCAACGACTGTGGTAATGGCCAGTCTGGCAGTGTGTTCTCATTGTGTAGTCAATTTACATATAAGCCATCAACAAAGCGGTTTCTGCAGAGGCAAAACAACCGGGAATAAATACATTTATGTGTATGAACTGTTAATTAATCAACATTTGAAAATATACAATGCATATATTTTGATGATAAAGCCAGCAACACTACCCCAACAAATAGCACTTACTGCATTTACAAGTCAAGTCGATGCTTTTGTCAGGGTAATGCGAATGATTGTGTGCAAAAAAATCTTCATAGCAACTTTCCTGCTGTTGTTGAGGTTAATGTCACAACCAAGACTACCCCAAAGAGAAGCACTTATGAATGTAAAAGCCATAAGTGAGTCAATTTGAGGTCATCTGAATGTGTATAATAAAAAGCAATCTTTAGTTTGATGTACAATGTCTTGCACAGCCGTCCCAACAAGTAGCACTTACTCAAATCAAGTTACAAGTCAATGCTCTAGTTGGGTCAGTGACACAGACGTCCAGTGAACCAAGATTTTCCCATCAAAGTGTCTGCTCTCATCATGATCCTCTTCATGAGACACAACCAACAATAAATATATGTAACTTGATCGGTGCATGAACATTTTTTTTTTTCATGAATACTTAAAAAGATACAATTTGTGTACTTTGATGTTAAAGCCAGCAACACTACCCCAACAAGTAGCACTTACTGCATTTACAAGTCAAGTCGATGCTTTTGTCAGGGTAATGCGAATGATTGTGTGCAAAAAAATCTTCATAGCAACTTTCCTGCAGTTGTTGAGGTTAATGTCACAACCAAGACTACCCCAAAGAGAAGCACTTATGAATGTAAAAGCCATAAGTGAGTCAATTTGAGGTCATCTGAATGTGTATAATAAAAAGCAATCTTTAGTTTGATGTACAATGTCTTGCACAGCCGTCCCAACAAGTACAACTTACTCAAGTCAAGGTACAAGTCAATGCTCCAGTTGGGTCAGTGACACAGCCTTCCATTTAACCAGATCTTCCCATCAAGTGTATGCTTTCCACAGGATCCTCTTCGAGTGTCTTCATGGCTGCCTCAGCTCAGTTGTGCTATCTTAGGTGAGGGATTCTCCAATATAAGCACGGTATGCCATTTGAAGTCACTATAGCCCCACCTTCTATTCAGTGTCCCAACGACTGTGGTAATGGCCAGTCTGGCAGTGTGTTCTCATTGTGTAGTCAATTTACATATAAGCCATCAACAAAGCGGTTTCTGCAGAGGCAAAACAACCGGGAATAAATACATTTATGTGTATGACCTGTTAATTAATCAACATTTGAAAATATACAATGCATATATTTTGATGATAAAGCCAACAACACTACCCCAACAAGAAGCACTTACTGCATTTACAAGTCAAGTCAGTGCTTTTGTCAGAGTAATGTGAATGACTGTGTATAATGAAATGTTCATAGTAACTTTCCTGCAGTTGTTGAGGTTAATGTCACAACCAAGACTACCCCAAAGAGAAGCACTTATGAATGTAAAAGCCATAAGTGAGTCAATTTGAGGTAATCTGAATGTGTATAATAAAAAGCAATTTTTAGATTGATGTTCAATGTCTTGCACAGCCGTCCCAACAAGGAGCACTTACTCAAATCAAGATACAAGTCAATCCTCCAGTTGGGTCAGTGACACAGACTTCCAGTGAACCAGATCGTCCCATCAAGTGTATGCTTTCCATAGGATCGTCTTGGAGTGTCTTCATGGCTGCCTCAGCTGAGTTGTGCTTTCTTAGGTGAAGGATTCTCCAATATAAGCACGGTATGCCATTTGAAGTCACTATAGCCCCACCTTCTATTCAGTGTCCCAACGACTGTGGTAATGGCCAGTCTGGCGGTGTGTTCTCATTGTGTAGTCAATTTACATATAAGCCATCAACAAAGCGATTTCTCAAGAGACAAGACAACCGGGAATAAATACATTTATCTGTATGAACTGTTAATTAATCAACATTTGAAAATATACAATGCATATATTTTGATGATAAAGCCAGCAACCCTACCCCAACAAGAAGCACTTACTGCATTTACAAGTCAAGTCAGTGCTTTTGTCAGAGTAATGTGAATGACTGTGTTAATGAAATCTTCATAGGAACTTTCCTGCAGTTGTTGAGGTTAATGTCACAACCAAGACTACCCCAAAGAGAAGCACTTATGAATGTAAAAGCCCTAAGAGAGTCAATTTGAGGTCATCTGAATGTGTTTAATAAAAAGCAATCGTTAGTTTGATGTACAATGTCTTGCACAGCCGTCCCAACAAGTAGCACTTACTCAAATCAAGATACAAGTCAATGCTCTAGTTGGGTCAGTGACACAGATGTCCAGTGAACCAAGATTTTCCCATCAAAGTGTCTGCTCTCATCATGATCCTCTTCATGAGACACAACTAACAATAAATATATGTAACTTGATCAGTGCATGAACTTTTTTTTTTTTTTTTTTCATGAATACTTAAAAAGATACAATTTGTGTACTTTGATGATAAAGTCAGCAACACTACCCCAACAAGTAGCACTTACTGCATTTACAAGTCAAGTCAGTGCTTTTGTCAGAGTAATATGAATGACTGTGTTAATGAAATCTTCATAGGAACTTTCATGCAGTTGTTGAGGTTAATGTCACAACCAAGACTACCCCAAAGAGAAGCACTTACGAATGTAAAAGCCATAAGTGAGTCAATTTGAGGTCATCTGAATGTGTATAATAAAAAGCAATCTTTAGTTTGATGTACAATGTCTTGCACAGCCGTCCCAACAAGTACAACTTACTCAAGTCAAGATACAAGTCAATGCTCCAGTTGGGTCAGTGACACAGCCTTCCATTTAACCAGATCTTCCCATCAAGTGTATGCTTTCCACAGGATCCTCTTCGAGTGTCTTCATGGCTGCCTCAGCTCAGTTGTGCTATCTTAGGTGAGGGATTCTCCAATATAAGCACGGTATGCCATTTGAATTCACTATAGCCCCACCTTCTATTCAGTGTCCCAACGACTGTGGTAATGGCCAGTCTGGCAGTGTGTTCTCATTGTGTAGTCAATTTACATATAAGCCATCAACAAAGCGGTTTCTGCAGAGGCAAAACAACCGGGAATAAATACATGTATGTGTATGAACTGTTAATTAATCAACATTTGAAAATATACAATGCATATATTTTGATGATAAAGACAGCAAGACTACCCCAACAAACAGCACTTACTGCACTGTGTTAATGAAATCTTCATAGGAACTTTCCTGCAGTTGTTGAGGTTAATGTCACAACCAAGACTACCCCAAAGAGAAGCACTTATGAATGTAAAAGCCCTAAGAGAGTCAATTTGAGGTCATCTGAATGTGTTTAATAAAAAGCAATCGTTAGTTTGATGTACAATGTCTTGCACAGCCGTCCCAACAAGTAGCACTTACTCAAATCAAGATACAAGTCAATGCTCTAGTTGGGTCAGTGACACAGATGTCCAGTCAACCAAGATTTTCCCATCAACGTGTCTGCTCTCATCATGATCCTCTTCATGAGACACAACTAACAATAAATATATGTAACTTGATCAGTGCATGAACTTTTTTTTTTTTTTTTCATGAATACTTAAAAAGATACAATTTGTGTACTTTGATGATAAAGTCAGCAACACTACCCCAACAAGTAGCACTTACTGCATTTACAAGTCAAGTCAGTGCTTTTGTCAGAGTAATATGAATGACTGTGTTAAGGAAATCTTCATAAGAACTTTCATGCAGTTGTTGAGGTTAATGTCACAACCAAGACTACCCCAAAGAGAAGCACTTATGAATGTAAAAGCCCTAAGAGAGTCAATTTGAGGTCATCTGAATGTGTTTAATAAAAAGCAATCGTTAGTTTGATGTACAATGTCTTGCACAGCCGTCCCAACAAGTAGCACTTACTCAAATCAAGATACAAGTCAATGCTCTAGTTGGGTCAGTGACACAGATGTCCAGTGAACCAAGATTTTCCCATCAAAGTGTCTGCTCTCATCATGATCCTCTTCATGAGACACAACTAACAATAAATATATGTAACTTGATCAGTGCATGAACTTTTTTTTTTTTTTTTCATGAATACTTAAAAAGATACAATTTGTGTACTTTGATGATAAAGTCAGCAACACTACCCCAACAAGTAGCACTTACTGCATTTACAAGTCAAGTCAGTGCTTTTGTCAGAGTAATATGAATGACTGTGTTAAGGAAATCTTCATAGGAACTTTCATGCAGTTGTTGAGGTTAATGTCACAACCAAGACTACCCCAAAGAGAAGCACTTATGAATGTAAAAGCCATAAGTGAGTCAATTTGAGGTCATCTGAATGTGTATAATAAAAAGCAATCTTTAGTTTGATGTACAATGTCTTGCACAGCCGTCCCAACAAGTACAACTTACTCAAGTCAAGATACAAGTCAATGCTCCAGTTGGGTCAGTGACACAGCCTTCCATTTAACCAGATCTTCCCATCAAGTGTATGCTTTCCACAGGATCCTCTTCGAGTGTCTTCATGGCTGCCTCAGCTCAGTTGTGCTATCTTAGGTGAGGGATTCTCCAATATAAGCACGGTATGCCATTTGAATTCACTATAGCCCCACCTTCTATTCAGTGTCCCAACGACTGTGGTAATGGCCAGTCTGGCAGTGTGTTCTCATTGTGTAGTCAATTTACATATAAGCCATCAACAAAACGGTTTCTGCAGAGGCAAAACAACCGGGAATAAATACATGTATGTGTATGAACTGTTAATTAATCAACATTTGAAAATATACAATGCATATATTTTGATGATAAAGACAGCAAGACTACCCCAACAAACAGCACTTACTGCACTGTGTTAATGAAATCTTCATAGGAACTTTCCTGCAGTTGTTGAGGTTAATGTCACAACCAAGACTACCCCAAAGAGAAGCACTTATGAATGTAAAAGCCCTAAGAGAGTCAATTTGAGGTCATCTGAATGTGTTTAATAAAAAGCAATCGTTAGTTTGATGTACAATGTCTTGCACAGCCGTCCCAACAAGTAGCACTTACTCAAATCAAGATACAAGTCAATGCTCTAGTTGGGTCAGTGACACAGATGTCCAGTCAACCAAGATTTTCCCATCAAAGTGTCTGCTCTCATCATGATCCTCTTCATGAGACACAACTAACAATAAATATATGTAACTTGATCAGTGCATGAACTTTTTTTTTTTTTTTTCATGAATACTTAAAAAGATACAATTTGTGTACTTTGATGATAAAGTCAGCAACACTACCCCAACAAGTAGCACTTACTGCATTTACAAGTCAAGTCAGTGCTTTTGTCAGAGTAATATGAATGACTGTGTTAAGGAAATCTTCATAGGAACTTTCATGCAGTTGTTGAGGTTAATGTCACAACCAAGACTACCCCAAAGAGAAGCACTTATGAATGTAAAAGCCCTAAGAGAGTCAATTTGAGGTCATCTGAATGTGTATAATAAAAAGCAATCTTTAGTTTGATGTACAATGTCTTGCACAGCCGTCCCAACAAGTACAACTTACTCAAGTCAAGATACAAGTCAATGCTCCAGTTGGGTCAGTGACACAGCCTTCCATTTAACCAGATCTTCCCATCAAGTGTATGCTTTCCACAGGATCCTCTTGGAGTGTCTTCATGGCTGCCTCAGCTCAGTTGTGCTATCTTAGGTGAGGGATTCTCCAATATAAGCACGGTATGCCATTTGAATTCACTATAGCCCCACCTTCTATTCAGTGTCCCAACGACTGTGGTAATGGCCAGTCTGGCAGTGTGTTCTCATTGTGTAGTCAATTTACATATAAGCCATCAACAAAGCGGTTTCTGCAGAGGCAAAACAACCGGGAATAAATACATGTATGTGTATGAACTGTTAATTAATCAACATTTGAAAATATACAATGCATATATTTTGATGATAAAGACAGCAAGACTACCCCAACAAATAGCACTTACTGCATTTACAAGTCAAGTCAGTGCTTTTGTCAGAGTAATGTGAATGACTGTGTACAATGAAATCTTCATAGTAACTTTCCTATAGTTGTTGAAGTTAATGTCACAACCAAGACTACCCCAAAGAGAAGCACTTATGAATGTAAAAGCCATAAGTGAGTCAATTTGAGGTAATCTGAATGTGTTTAATAAAAAGCAATCTTTAGTTTGATGTACAATGTCTTGCACAGCCGTCCCAACAAGTAGCACTTACTCAAATCAAGATACAAGTCAATGCTCAAGTTGGGTCAGTGACACAGACGTCCAGTGAAACAAGATTTTCCCATTAAAGTGTCTGCTCTCATCATGACCCTCTTCATGAGACACAACTAACAATAAATATATGTAACTTGATCGGTGCATGAACATTTTTTTTTTTCATGAATACTTAAAAAGATACAATTTGTGTACTTTGATGTTAAAGCCAGCAACACTACCCCAACAAGTAGCACTTACTGCATTTACAAGTCAAGTCGATGCTTTTGTCAGGGTAATGCGAATGATTGTGTGCAAAAAAATCTTCATAGTAACTTTCCTATAGTTGTTGAATTTAATGTCACAACCAAGACTACCCCAAAGAGAAGCACTTATGAATGTAAAAGCCATAAGTGAGTCAATTTGAGGTCATCTGAATGTGTTTAATAAAAAGCAATCTTTAGTTTGATGTACAATGTCTTGCACAGCCGTCCCAACAAGTAGCACTTACTCAAGTCAAGATACAAGTCAATGCTGTAGTTGGGTCAGTGACACAGACGTCCAGTGAACCAAGATTTTCCCATCAAAGTGTCTGCTTTCATCATGATCCTCTTCATGAGACACAACTAACAATAAATATACGTAACTTGATCAGTGCATGAACATTTTTTTTTTCATGAATACTTAAAAAGATACAATTTGTGTACTTTGATGTTAAAGTCAGCAACACTACCCCAACAAGAAGCACTTACTGCATTTACAAGTCAAGTCAGTGCTTTTGTCAGAGTAATGTGAATGACTGTGTACAATGAAATCTTCATAGTAACTTGTTGTTAATGTCACAACCAAGACTACCCCAAAGAGAAGCACTTATGAATGTAAAAGCCATAAGTGAGTCAATTTGAGGTCATCTGAATGTGTATAATAAAAAGCAATCTTTAGTTTGATGTACAATGTCTTGCACAGCCGTCCCAACAAGTAGCACTTACTCAAATCAAGATACAAGTCAATGCTCCAGTTGGGGGCAGTGACACAGACGTCCAGTGAACCACGATTTTCCCATCAAAGTGTCTGCTCTCATCATGATCCTCTTCATGAGACACAACTAACAATAAATATATGTAACTTTATCGGTGCATGAACATTTTTTTTTTTCATGAATTCTTAAAAAGATACAATTTGTGTACTTTGATGTTAAAGTCAGCAACACTACCCCAACAAGAAGCACTTACTGCATTTACAAGTCAAGTCGATGCTTTTGTCAGGGTAATGTGAATGACTGTGTACAATGAAATCTTCATAGTGACTTTCCTATAGTTGTTGATGTTAATGTCACAACCAAGACTACCCCAAAGAGAAGCACTTATGAATGTAAAAGCCATAAGTGAGTCAATTTGAGGTAATCTGAATGTGTATAATAAAAAGCAATTTTTAGATTGATGTTCAATGTCTTGCACAGCCGTCCCAACAAGAAGCACTTACTCAAATCAAGATACAAGTCAATCCTCCAGTTGGGTCAGTGACACAGACGTCCAGTGAACCAAGATTTTCCCATCAAAGTGTCTGCCCTCATCATGATCCTCTTCATGAGACACCACTAACAATAAAAATATGTAACTTGATCGGTGCATGAACATTTTTTTTTTCATGAATACTTAAAAAGATACAATTTGTGTACTTTGATGATAAAGTCAGCAACACTACCCCAACAAGTAGCACTTACTGCATTTACAAGTCAAGTCAGTGCTTTTGTCAGAGTAATGTGAATGGCTGTGTATAATGAAATCTTCATAGGAACTTTCCTGCAGTTGTTGAGGTTAATGTCACAACCAAGACTACCCCAAAGAGAAGCACTTATGAATGTAAAAGCCATAAGTGAGTCAATTTGAGGTCATCTGAATGTGTTTAATAAAAAGCAATCTTTAGTTTGATGTACAATGTCTTGCACAGCCGTCCCAACAAGTACAACTTACTCAAGTCAAGATACAAGTCAATGCTCCAGTTGGGTCAGTGACACAGCCTTCCATTTAACCAGATCTTCCCATCAAGTGTATGCTTTCCACAGGATCCTCTTCGAGTGTCTTCATGGCTGCCTCAGCTCAGTTGTGCTATCTTAGGTGAGGGATTCTCCAATATAAGCACGGTATGCCATTTGAAGTCACTATAGCCCCACCTTCTATTCAGTGTCCCAACGACTGTGGTAATGGCCAGTCTGGCAGTGTGTTCTCATTGTGTAGTCAATTTACATATAAGCCATCAACAAAGCGGTTTCTGCAGAGGCAAAAGAACCGGGAATAAATACATGTATGTGTATGAACTGTTAATTAATCAACATTTGAAAATATACAATGCATATATTTTGATGATAAAGACAGCAAGACTACCCCAACAAACAGCACTTACTGCATTTACAAGTCAAGTCAGTGCTTTTGTCAGAGTAATGTGAATGACTGTGTACAATGAAATCTTCATAGTAACTTTCCTATAGTTGTTGAAGTTAATGTCACAACCAAGACTACCCCAAAGAGAAGCACTTATGAATGTAAAAGCCATAAGTGAGTCAATTTGAGGTAATCTGAATGTGTATAATAAAAAGCAATCTTTAGTTTGATGTACAATGTCTTGCACAGCCGTCCCAACAAGTAGCACTTACTCAAGTCAAGATACAAGTCAATCCTCCAGTTGGGTCAGTGACACAGACTTCCAGTGAACCAGATCGTCCCATCAAGTGTATGCTTTCCATAGGATCGTCTTGGAGTGTCTTCATGGCTGCCTCAGCTGAGTTGTGCTAGCTTAGGTGAGGGATTCTCCAATATAAGCACGGTATGCCATTTGAAGTCACTATAGCCCCACCTTCTATTCAGTGTCCCAACGACTGTGGTAATGGCCAGTCTGGCAGTGTGTTCTCATTGTGTAGTCAATTTACATATAAACCATCAACAAAGCGGTTTCTGCAGAGGCAAAACAACCGGGAATAAATACATTTATGTGTATGAACTGTTAATTAATCAACATTTGAAAATATACAATGCATATATTTTGATGATAAAGCCAACAACACTACCCCAACAAGAAGCACTTACTGCATTTACAAGTCAAGTCAGTGCTTTTGTCAGAGTAATGTGAATGACTGTGTATAATGAAATGTTCATAGTAACTTTCCTGCAGTTGTTGAGGTTAATGTCACAACCAAGACTACCCCAAAGAGAAGCACTTATGAATGTAAAAGCCATAAGTGAGTCAATTTGAGGTAATCTGAATGTGTATAATAAAAAGCAATTTTTAGATTGATGTTCAATGTCTTGCACAGCCGTCTCAACAAGAAGCACTTACTCAAATCAAGATACAAGTCAATCCTCCAGTTGGGTCAGTGACACAGACTTCCAGTGAACCAGATCATCCCATCAA
The DNA here is from genome assembly GCA_029959045.1 of Taenioides sp. WSHXM2023. Classification (NCBI taxonomy): domain Eukaryota; kingdom Metazoa; phylum Chordata; class Actinopteri; order Gobiiformes; family Gobiidae; genus Taenioides; species Taenioides sp. WSHXM2023. The sequence goes on from CM057099.1 coordinate 31,272,423, forward strand.
GTATATGCTTTACATAGGATCCTCTTGGAGTGTCTTCATGGCTGCCTCAGCTGAGTTGTGCTAGCTTAGGTGAGGGATTCTCCAATATAAGCACGGTATGCCATTTGAAGTCACTATAGCCCCACCTTCTATTCAGTGTCCCAACGACTGTGGTAATGGCCAGTCTGGCAGTGTGTTCTCATTGTGTAGTCAATTTACATATAAGCCATCAACAAAGCGGTTTCTGCAGAGGCAAAACAACCGGGAATAAATACATTTATGTGTATGAACTGTTAATTAATCAACATTTGAAAATATACAATGCATATATTTTGATGACAAAGCCAACAACACTACCCCAACAAAAAGCACTTACTGCATTTACAAGTCAAGTCAGTGCTTTTGTCAGAGTAATGTGAATGACTGTGTATAATGAAATGTTCATAGTAACTTTCCTGCAGTTGTTGAGGTTAATGTCACAACCAAGACTACCCCAAAGAGAAGCACTTATGAATGTAAAAGCCATAAGTGAGTCAATTTGAGGTAATCTGAATGTGTATAATAAAAAGCAATTTTTAGATTGATGTTCAATGTCTTGCACAGCCGTCCCAACAAGGAGCACTTACTCAAATCAAGATACAAGTCAATCCTCCAGTTGGGTCAGTGACACAGACTTCCAGTGAACCAGATCGTCCCATCAAGTGTATGCTTTCCATAGGATCCTCTTGGAGTGTCTTCATGGCTGCCTCAGCTGAGTTGTGCTTTCTTAGGTGAAGGATTCTCCAATATAAGCACGGTATGCCATTTGAAGTCACTATAGCCCCACCTTCTATTCAGTGTCCCAACGACTGTGGTAATGGCCAGTCTGGCGGTGTGTTCTCATTGTGTAGTCAATTTACATATAAGCCATCAACAAAGCGATTTCTCAAGAGACAAGACAACCGGGAATAAATACATTTATCTGTATGAACTGTTAATTAATCAACATTTGAAAATATACAATGCATATATTTTGATGATAAAGCCAGCAACACTACCCCAACAAGAAGCACTTACTGCATTTACAAGTCAAGTCAGTGCTTTTGTCAGAGTAATGTGAATGGCTGTGTATAATGAAATCTTCATAGTAACTTTCCTGCAGTTGTTGAGGTTAATGTCACAACCAAGACTACCCCAAAGAGAAGCACTTATGAATGTAAAAGCCCTAAGAGAGTCAATTTGAGGTCATCTGAATGTGTTTAATAAAAAGCAATCGTTAGTTTGATGTACAATGTCTTGCACAGCCGTCCCAACAAGTAGCACTTACTCAAATCAAGATACAAGTCAATGCTCTAGTTGGGTCAGTGACACAGACTTCCAGTGAACCAGATCTTCCCATCAAGTGTATGCTTTCCACAGGATCCTCTTCGAGTGTCTTCATGGCTGCCTCAGCTGAGTTGTGCTAGCTTAGGTGAAGGATTCTCCAATATAAGCACGGTATGCCATTTGAATTCACTATAGCCCCACCTTCTATTCAGTGTCCCAACGACTGTGGTAATGGCCAGTCTGGCAGTGTGTTCTCATTGTGTAGTCAATTTACATATAAGCCATCAACAAAGCAGTTTCTGCAGAGGCAAAACAACCGGGAATAAATACATTTATGTGTATGAACTGTTAATTAATCAACATTTGAAAATATACAATGCATATATTTTGATGATAAAGCCAACAACACTACCCCAACAAGAAGCACTTATTGCATTTACAAGTCAAGTCAGTGCTTTTGTCAGAGTAATGTGAATGACTGTGTATAATGAAATCTTCATAGTAACTTTCCTGCAGTTGTTGAGGTTAATGTCACAACCAAGACTACCCCAAAGAGAAGCACTTATGAATGTAAAAGCCATAAGTGAGTCAATTTGAGGTAATCTGAATGTGTATAATAAAAAGCAATCTTTAGTTTGATGTACAATGTCTTGCACAGCCGTCCCAACAAGTAGCACTTACTCAAATCAAGATACAAGTCAATGCTCTAGTTGGGTCAGTGACACAGACGTCCAGTGAACCAAGATTTTCCCATCAAAGTGTCTGCTCTCATCATGATCCTCTTCATGAGACACAACTAACAATAAATATATGTAACTTGATCGGTGCATGAACATTTTTTTTTCATGAATACTTGAAAAGATCCAATTTGTGTACTTTGATGTTAAAGCCAGCAACACTACCCCAACAAGTAGCACTTACTGCATTTACAAGTCAAGTTGATGCTTTTGTCAGGGTAACGCGTATGATTGTGTGCAAAAAAATCTTCATAGCAACTTTCCTGCAGTTGTTGAGGTTAATGTCACAACCAAGACTACCCCAAAGAGAAGCACTTATGAATGTAAAAGCCATAAGTGAGTCAATTTGAGGTAATCTGAATGTGTATAATAAAAAACAATCTTTAGTTTGATGTACAATGTCTTGCACAGCCGTCCCAACAAGTAGCACTTACTCAAATCAAGATACAAGTCAATGCTCCAGTTGGGGGCAGTGACACAGACGTCCAGTGAACCACGATTTTCCCATCAAAGTGTCTGCTCTCATCATGATCCTCTTCATGAGACACAACTAACAATAAATATATGTAACTTTATCGGTGCATGAACATTTTTTTTTTTCATGAATTCTTAAAAAGATACAATTTGTGTACTTTGATGTTAAAGTCAGCAACACTACCCCAACAAGAAGCACTTACTGCATTTACAAGTCAAGTCGATGCTTTTGTCAGGGTAATGTGAATGATTGTGTATAATGAAATCTTCATAGGAACTTTCCTGCAGTTGTTGAGGTTAATGTCACAACCAAGACTACCCCAAAGAGAAGCACTTATGAATGTAAAAGCCATAAGTGAGTCAATTTGAGGTCATCTGAATGTGTTTAATAAAAAGCAATCTTTAGTTTGATGTACAATGTCTTGCACAGCCGTCCCAACAAGTACAACTTACTCAAGTCAAGATACAAGTCAATGCTCCAGTTGGGTCAGTGACACAGCCTTCCATTTAACCAGATCTTCCCATCAAGTGTATGCTTTCCACAGGATCCTCTTCGAGTGTCTTCATGGCTGCCTCAGCTCAGTTGTGCTATCTTAGGTGAGGGATTCTCCAATATAAGCACGGTATGCCATTTGAATTCACTATAGCCCCACCTTCTATTCAGTGTCCCAACGACTGTGGTAATGGCCAGTCTGGCAGTGTGTTCTCATTGTGTAGTCAATTTACATATAAGCCATCAACAAAGCGGTTTCTGCAGAGGCAAAAGAACCGGGAATAAATACATGTATGTGTATGAACTGTTAATTAATCAACATTTGAAAATATACAATGCATATATTTTGATGATAAAGACAGCAAGACTACCCCAACAAGCAGCACTTACTGCATTTACAAGTCAAGTCAGTGCTTTTGTCAGAGTAATGTGAATGACTGTGTACAATGAAATCTTCATAGTAACTTTCCTATAGTTGTTGAAGTTAATGTCACAACCAAGACTACCCCAAAGAGAAGCACTTATGAATGTAAAAGTGAGTCAATTTGAGGTAATCTGAATGTGTATAATAAAAAGCAATCTTTAGTTTGATGTACAATGTCTTGCACAGCCGTCCCAACAAGTAGCACTTACTCAAATCAAGTTACAAGTCAATCCTCCAGTTGGGTCAGTGACACAGACTTCCAGTGAACCAGATCTTCCCATCAAGTGTATGCTTTCCACAGGATCCTCTTCGAGTGTCTTCATGGCTGCCTCAGCTGAGTTGTGCTAGCTTAGGTGAAGGATTCTCCAATATAAGCACGGTATGCCATTTGAATTCACTATAGCCCCACCTTCTATTCAGTGTCCCAACGACTGTGGTAATGGCCAGTCTGGCAGTGTGTTCTCATTGTGTAGTCAATTTACATATAAGCCATCAACAAAGCAGTTTCTGCAGAGGCAAAACAACCGGGAATAAATACATTTATGTGTATGAACTGTTAATTAATCAACATTTGAAAATATACAATGCATATATTTTGATGATAAAGCCAACAACACTACCCCAACAAGAAGCACTTACTGCATTTACAAGTCAAGTCAGTGCTTTTGTCAGAGTAATGTGAATGACTGTGTACAATGAAATCTTCATAGTAACTTGTTGTTAATGTCACAACCAAGACTACCCCAAAGAGAAGCACTTATGAATGTAAAAGCCATAAGTGAGTCAATTTGAGGTAATCTGAATGTGTATAATAAAAAACAATCTTTAGTTTGATGTACAATGTCTTGCACAGCCGTCCCAACAAGTAGCACTTACTCAAGTCAAGATACAAGTCAATGCTCTAGTTGGGTCAGTGACACAGACGTCCAGTGAACCAAGATTTTCCCATCAAAGTGTCTGCTCTCATCATGACCCTCTTCATGAGACACAACTAACAATAAAAATATGTAACTTGATCGGTGCATGAACATTTTTTTTTTTCATGAATACGTAAAAAGATACAATTTGTGTACTTTGATGTTAAAGCCAGCAACACTACCCCAACAAGTAGCACTTACTGCATTTACAAGTCAAGTCGATGCTTTTGTCAGGGTAATGCGTATGATTGTGTGCAAAAAAATCTTCATAGCAACTTTCCTGCAGTTGTTGAGGTTAATGTCACAACCAAGACTACCCCAAAGAGAAGCACTTATGAATGTAAAAGTGAGTCAATTTGAGGTAATCTGAATGTGTATAATAAAAAGCAATCTTTAGTTTGATGTACAATGTCTTGCACAGCCGTCCCAACAAGTAGCACTTACTCAAATCAAGTTACAAGACAATGGTCCAGTTGGGTCAGTGACACAGACTTCCAGTGAACCAGATCTTCCCATCAAGTGTATGCTTTCCACAGGATCCTCTTCGAGTGTCTTCATGGCTGCCTCAGCTGAGTTGTGCTAGCTTAGGTGAAGGATTCTCCAATATAAGCACGGTATGCCATTTGAATTCACTATAGCCCCACCTTCTATTCAGTGTCCCAACGACTGTGGTAATGGCCAGTCTGGCAGTGTGTTCTCATTGTGTAGTCAATTTACATATAAGCCATCAACAAAGCAGTTTCTGCAGAGGCAAAACAACCGGGAATAAATACATTTATGTGTATGAACTGTTAATTAATCAACATTTGAAAATATACAATGCATATATTTTGATGATAAAGCCAACAACACTACCCCAACAAGAAGCACTTACTGCATTTACAAGTCAAGTCAGTGCTTTTGTCAGAGTAATGTGAATGACTGTGTATAATGAAATCTTCATAGTAACTTTCCTGCAGTTGTTGAGGTTAATGTCACAACCAAGACTACCCCAAAGAGAAGCACTTATGAATGTAAAAGCCATAAGTGAGTCAATTTGAGGTAATCTGAATGTGTATAATAAAAAGCAATCTTTAGTTTGATGTACAATGTCTTGCACAGCCGTCCCAACAAGTAGCACTTACTCAAATCAAGATACAAGTCAATGCTCTAGTTGGGTCAGTGACACAGACGTCCAGTGAACCAAGATTTTCCCATCAAAGTGTCTGCTCTCATCATGATCCTCTTCATGAGACACAACTAACAATAAATATATGTAACTTGATCGGTGCATGAACATTTTTTTTTCATGAATACTTGAAAAGATACAATTTGTGTACTTTGATGTTAAAGCCAGCAACACTACCCCAACAAGTAGCACTTACTGCATTTACAAGTCAAGTTGATGCTTTTGTCAGGGTAACGCGTATGATTGTGTGCAAAAAAATCTTCATAGCAACTTTCCTGCAGTTGTTGAGGTTAATGTCACAACCAAGACTACCCCAAAGAGAAGCACTTATGAATGTAAAAGCCATAAGTGAGTCAATTTGAGTTAATCTGAATGTGTATAATAAAAAGCAATTTTTAGTTTGATGTACAATGTCTTGCACAGCCGTCCCAACAAGTAGCACTTACTCAAGTCAAGATACAAGTCAATGCTCCAGTTTGGTCAGTGACACAGCCTTCCAGTGAACCAGATCTTCCCATCAAGTGTATGCTTTCCACAGGATCCTCTTCGAGTGTCTTCATGGCTGCCTCAGCTGAGTTGTGCTATCTTTGGTGAAGGATTCTCCAATATAAGCACGGTATGCCATTTGAAGTCACTATAGCCCCACCTTCTATTCAGTGTCCCAACGACTGTGGTAATGGCCAGTCTGGCAGTGTGTTCTCATTGTGTAGTCAATTTACATATAAGCCATCAACAAAGCGGCTTCTGAAGAGGCAAAACAAGCGAGAATAAATACATGTATGTGTATGAACTGTTAATTAATCAACATTTGAAAATATACAATGCATGTATTTTGAAGTTAAAGCCAGCAACACTACCCCAACAAGTAGCACTTACTGCATTTACAAGTCAAGTCGATGCTTTTGTCAGGGTAATGCGAATGATTGTGTGCAAAAAAATCTTCATAGCAACTTTCCTGCAGTTGTTGAGGTTAATGTCACAACCAAGACTACCCCAAAGAGAAGCACTTATGAATGTAAAAGCCATAAGTGAGTCAATTTGAGGTAATCTGAATGTGTATAATAAAAAGCAATTTTTAGATTGATGTTCAATGTCTTGCACAGCCGTCCCAACAAGTAGCACTTACTCAAGTCAAGATACAAGTCAATGCTCTAGTTGGGTCAGTGACACAGACGTCCAGTGAACCAAGATTTTCCCATCAAAGTGTCTGCTCTCATCATGACCCTCTTCATGAGACACAACTAACAATAAAAATATGTAACTTGATCGGTGCATGAACATTTTTTTTTTCATGAATACTTAAAAAGATACAATTTGTGTGCTTTGATGATAAAGTCAGCAACACTACCCCAACAAGTAGCACTTACTGCATTTACAAGTCAAGTCAGTGCTTTTGTCAGAGTAATGTGAATGATTGTGTATAATGAAATCTTCATAGTAACTTTCCTGCAGTTGTTGAGGTTAATGTCACAACCAAGACTACCCCAAAGAGAAGCACTTATGAATGTAAAAGCCATAAGTGAGTCAATTTGAGGTCATCTGAATGTGTATAATAAAAGCAATCTTTAGTTTGATGTACAATGTCTTGCACAGCCGTCCCAACAAGTAGCACTTACTCAAGTCAAGATACAAGTCAATGCTGCAGTTGGGTCAGTGACACAGACTTCCAGTGAACCAGATCGTCCCATCAAGTGTATGCTTTCCACAGGATCCTCTTGGAGTGTCTTCATGGCTGCCTCAGCTCAGTTGTGCTATCTTAGGTGAAGGATTCTCCAATATAAGCACGGTATGCCATTTGAATTCACTATAGCCCCACCTTCTATTCAGTGTCCCAACGACTGTGGTAATGGCCAGTCTGGCAGTGTGTTCTCATTGTGTAGTCAATTTACATATAAGCCATCAACAAAGCGGTTTCTGCAGAGGCAAAACAACCGGGAATAAATACATGTATGTGTATGAACTGTTAATTAATCAACATTTGAAAATATACAATGCATATATTTTGATGATAAAGACAGCAAGACTACCCCAACAAATAGCACTTACTGCATTTACAAGTCAAGTCAGTGCTTTTGTCAGAGTAATGTGAATGACTGTGTACAATGAAATCTTCATAGTAACTTTCCTATAGTTGTTGAAGTTAATGTCACAACCAAGACTACCCCAAAGAGAAGCACTTATGAATGTAAAAGCCATAAGTGAGTCAATTTGAGGTAATCTGAATGTGTTTAATAAAAAGCAATCTTTAGTTTGATGTACAATGTCTTGCACAGCCGTCCCAACAAGTAGCACTTACTCAAATCAAGATACAAGTCAATGCTCAAGTTGGGTCAGTGACACAGACGTCCAGTGAAACAAGATTTTCCCATTAAAGTGTCTGCTCTCATCATGACCCTCTTCATGAGACACAACTAACAATAAATATATGTAACTTGATCGGTGCATGAACATTTTTTTTTTTCATGAATACTTAAAAAGATACAATTTGTGTACTTTGATGTTAAAGCCAGCAACACTACCCCAACAAGTAGCACTTACTGCATTTACAAGTCAAGTCGATGCTTTTGTCAGGGTAATGCGAATGATTGTGTGCAAAAAAATCTTCATAGTAACTTTCCTATAGTTGTTGAATTTAATGTCACAACCAAGACTACCCCAAAGAGAAGCACTTATGAATGTAAAAGCCATAAGTGAGTCAATTTGAGGTCATCTGAATGTGTTTAATAAAAAGCAATCTTTAGTTTGATGTACAATGTCTTGCACAGCCGTCCCAACAAGTAGCACTTACTCAAGTCAAGATACAAGTCAATGCTGTAGTTGGGTCAGTGACACAGACGTCCAGTGAACCAAGATTTTCCCATCAAAGTGTCTGCTTTCATCATGATCCTCTTCATGAGACACAACTAACAATAAATATACGTAACTTGATCAGTGCATGAACATTTTTTTTTTCATGAATACTTAAAAAGATACAATTTGTGTACTTTGATGTTAAAGTCAGCAACACTACCCCAACAAGAAGCACTTACTGCATTTACAAGTCAAGTCAGTGCTTTTGTCAGAGTAATGTGAATGACTGTGTACAATGAAATCTTCATAGTAACTTGTTGTTAATGTCACAACCAAGACTACCCCAAAGAGAAGCACTTATGAATGTAAAAGCCATAAGTGAGTCAATTTGAGGTCATCTGAATGTGTATAATAAAAAGCAATCTTTAGTTTGATGTACAATGTCTTGCACAGCCGTCCCAACAAGTAGCACTTACTCAAATCAAGATACAAGTCAATGCTCCAGTTGGGGGCAGTGACACAGACGTCCAGTGAACCACGATTTTCCCATCAAAGTGTCTGCTCTCATCATGATCCTCTTCATGAGACACAACTAACAATAAATATATGTAACTTTATCGGTGCATGAACATTTTTTTTTTTCATGAATTCTTAAAAAGATACAATTTGTGTACTTTGATGTTAAAGTCAGCAACACTACCCCAACAAGAAGCACTTACTGCATTTACAAGTCAAGTCGATGCTTTTGTCAGGGTAATGTGAATGACTGTGTACAATGAAATCTTCATAGTGACTTTCCTATAGTTGTTGATGTTAATGTCACAACCAAGACTACCCCAAAGAGAAGCACTTATGAATGTAAAAGCCATAAGTGAGTCAATTTGAGGTAATCTGAATGTGTATAATAAAAAGCAATTTTTAGATTGATGTTCAATGTCTTGCACAGCCGTCCCAACAAGAAGCACTTACTCAAATCAAGATACAAGTCAATCCTCCAGTTGGGTCAGTGACACAGACGTCCAGTGAACCAAGATTTTCCCATCAAAGTGTCTGCCCTCATCATGATCCTCTTCATGAGACACCACTAACAATAAAAATATGTAACTTGATCGGTGCATGAACATTTTTTTTTTCATGAATACTTAAAAAGATACAATTTGTGTACTTTGATGATAAAGTCAGCAACACTACCCCAACAAGTAGCACTTACTGCATTTACAAGTCAAGTCAGTGCTTTTGTCAGAGTAATGTGAATGGCTGTGTATAATGAAATCTTCATAGGAACTTTCCTGCAGTTGTTGAGGTTAATGTCACAACCAAGACTACCCCAAAGAGAAGCACTTATGAATGTAAAAGCCATAAGTGAGTCAATTTGAGGTCATCTGAATGTGTTTAATAAAAAGCAATCTTTAGTTTGATGTACAATGTCTTGCACAGCCGTCCCAACAAGTACAACTTACTCAAGTCAAGATACAAGTCAATGCTCCAGTTGGGTCAGTGACACAGCCTTCCATTTAACCAGATCTTCCCATCAAGTGTATGCTTTCCACAGGATCCTCTTCGAGTGTCTTCATGGCTGCCTCAGCTCAGTTGTGCTATCTTAGGTGAGGGATTCTCCAATATAAGCACGGTATGCCATTTGAATTCACTATAGCCCCACCTTCTATTCAGTGTCCCAACGACTGTGGTAATGGCCAGTCTGGCAGTGTGTTCTCATTGTGTAGTCAATTTACATATAAGCCATCAACAAAGCGGTTTCTGCAGAGGCAAAAGAACCGGGAATAAATACATGTATGTGTATGAACTGTTAATTAATCAACATTTGAAAATATACAATGCATATATTTTGATGATAAAGACAGCAAGACTACCCCAACAAACAGCACTTACTGCATTTACAAGTCAAGTCAGTGCTTTTGTCAGAGTAATGTGAATGACTGTGTACAATGAAATCTTCATAGTAACTTTCCTATAGTTGTTGAAGTTAATGTCACAACCAAGACTACCCCAAAGAGAAGCACTTATGAATGTAAAAGCCATAAGTGAGTCAATTTGAGGTAATCTGAATGTGTATAATAAAAAGCAATCTTTAGTTTGATGTACAATGTCTTGCACAGCCGTCCCAACAAGTAGCACTTACTCAAGTCAAGATACAAGTCAATCCTCCAGTTGGGTCAGTGACACAGACTTCCAGTGAACCAGATCGTCCCATCAAGTGTATGCTTTCCATAGGATCGTCTTGGAGTGTCTTCATGGCTGCCTCAGCTGAGTTGTGCTAGCTTAGGTGAGGGATTCTCCAATATAAGCACGGTATGCCATTTGAAGTCACTATAGCCCCACCTTCTATTCAGTGTCCCAACGACTGTGGTAATGGCCAGTCTGGCAGTGTGTTCTCATTGTGTAGTCAATTTACATATAAACCATCAACAAAGCGGTTTCTGCAGAGGCAAAACAACCGGGAATAAATACATTTATGTGTATGAACTGTTAATTAATCAACATTTGAAAATATACAATGCATATATTTTGATGATAAAGCCAACAACACTACCCCAACAAGAAGCACTTACTGCATTTACAAGTCAAGTCAGTGCTTTTGTCAGAGTAATGTGAATGACTGTGTATAATGAAATGTTCATAGTAACTTTCCTGCAGTTGTTGAGGTTAATGTCACAACCAAGACTACCCCAAAGAGAAGCACTTATGAATGTAAAAGCCATAAGTGAGTCAATTTGAGGTAATCTGAATGTGTATAATAAAAAGCAATTTTTAGATTGATGTTCAATGTCTTGCACAGCCGTCTCAACAAGAAGCACTTACTCAAATCAAGATACAAGTCAATCCTCCAGTTGGGTCAGTGACACAGACTTCCAGTGAACCAGATCGTCCCATCAAGTATATGCTTTACATAGGATCCTCTTGGAGTGTCTTCATGGCTGCCTCAGCTGAGTTGTGCTAGCTTAGGTGAGGGATTCTCCAATATAAGCACGGTATGCCATTTGAAGTCACTATAGCCCCACCTTCTATTCAGTGTCCCAACGACTGTGGTAATGGCCAGTCTGGCAGTGTGTTCTCATTGTGTAGTCAATTTACATATAAGCCATCAACAAAGCGGTTTCTGCAGAGGCAAAACAACCGGGAATAAATACATTTATGTGTATGAACTGTTAATTAATCAACATTTGAAAATATACAATGCATATATTTTGATGACAAAGCCAACAACACTACCCCAACAAAAAGCACTTACTGCATTTACAAGTCAAGTCAGTGCTTTTGTCAGAGTAATGTGAATGACTGTGTATAATGAAATGTTCATAGTAACTTTCCTGCAGTTGTTGAGGTTAATGTCACAACCAAGACTACCCCAAAGAGAAGCACTTATGAATGTAAAAGCCATAAGTGAGTCAATTTGAGGTAATCTGAATGTGTATAATAAAAAGCAATTTTTAGATTGATGTTCAATGTCTTGCACAGCCGTCCCAACAAGGAGCACTTACTCAAATCAAGATACAAGTCAATCCTCCAGTTGGGTCAGTGACACAGACTTCCAGTGAACCAGATCGTCCCATCAAGTGTATGCTTTCCATAGGATCCTCTTGGAGTGTCTTCATGGCTGCCTCAGCTGAGTTGTGCTTTCTTAGGTGAAGGATTCTCCAATATAAGCACGGTATGCCATTTGAAGTCACTATAGCCCCACCTTCTATTCAGTGTCCCAACGACTGTGGTAATGGCCAGTCTGGCGGTGTGTTCTCATTGTGTAGTCAATTTACATATAAGCCATCAACAAAGCGATTTCTCAAGAGACAAGACAACCGGGAATAAATACATTTATCTGTATGAACTGTTAATTAATCAACATTTGAAAATATACAATGCATATATTTTGATGATAAAGCCAGCAACACTACCCCAACAAGAAGCACTTACTGCATTTACAAGTCAAGTCAGTGCTTTTGTCAGAGTAATGTGAATGGCTGTGTATAATGAAATCTTCATAGTAACTTTCCTGCAGTTGTTGAGGTTAATGTCACAACCAAGACTACCCCAAAGAGAAGCACTTATGAATGTAAAAGCCCTAAGAGAGTCAATTTGAGGTCATCTGAATGTGTTTAATAAAAAGCAATCGTTAGTTTGATGTACAATGTCTTGCACAGCCGTCCCAACAAGTAGCACTTACTCAAATCAAGATACAAGTCAATGCTCTAGTTGGGTCAGTGACACAGACTTCCAGTGAACCAGATCTTCCCATCAAGTGTATGCTTTCCACAGGATCCTCTTCGAGTGTCTTCATGGCTGCCTCAGCTGAGTTGTGCTAGCTTAGGTGAAGGATTCTCCAATATAAGCACGGTATGCCATTTGAATTCACTATAGCCCCACCTTCTATTCAGTGTCCCAACGACTGTGGTAATGGCCAGTCTGGCAGTGTGTTCTCATTGTGTAGTCAATTTACATATAAGCCATCAACAAAGCAGTTTCTGCAGAGGCAAAACAACCGGGAATAAATACATTTATGTGTATGAACTGTTAATTAATCAACATTTGAAAATATACAATGCATATATTTTGATGATAAAGCCAACAACACTACCCCAACAAGAAGCACTTATTGCATTTACAAGTCAAGTCAGTGCTTTTGTCAGAGTAATGTGAATGACTGTGTATAATGAAATCTTCATAGTAACTTTCCTGCAGTTGTTGAGGTTAATGTCACAACCAAGACTACCCCAAAGAGAAGCACTTATGAATGTAAAAGCCATAAGTGAGTCAATTTGAGGTAATCTGAATGTGTATAATAAAAAGCAATCTTTAGTTTGATGTACAATGTCTTGCACAGCCGTCCCAACAAGTAGCACTTACTCAAATCAAGATACAAGTCAATGCTCTAGTTGGGTCAGTGACACAGACGTCCAGTGAACCAAGATTTTCCCATCAAAGTGTCTGCTCTCATCATGATCCTCTTCATGAGACACAACTAACAATAAATATATGTAACTTGATCGGTGCATGAACATTTTTTTTTCATGAATACTTGAAAAGATCCAATTTGTGTACTTTGATGTTAAAGCCAGCAACACTACCCCAACAAGTAGCACTTACTGCATTTACAAGTCAAGTTGATGCTTTTGTCAGGGTAACGCGTATGATTGTGTGCAAAAAAATCTTCATAGCAACTTTCCTGCAGTTGTTGAGGTTAATGTCACAACCAAGACTACCCCAAAGAGAAGCACTTATGAATGTAAAAGCCATAAGTGAGTCAATTTGAGGTAATCTGAATGTGTATAATAAAAAACAATCTTTAGTTTGATGTACAATGTCTTGCACAGCCGTCCCAACAAGTAGCACTTACTCAAATCAAGATACAAGTCAATGCTCCAGTTGGGGGCAGTGACACAGACGTCCAGTGAACCACGATTTTCCCATCAAAGTGTCTGCTCTCATCATGATCCTCTTCATGAGACACAACTAACAATAAATATATGTAACTTTATCGGTGCATGAACATTTTTTTTTTTCATGAATTCTTAAAAAGATACAATTTGTGTACTTTGATGTTAAAGTCAGCAACACTACCCCAACAAGAAGCACTTACTGCATTTACAAGTCAAGTCGATGCTTTTGTCAGGGTAATGTGAATGACTGTGTACAATGAAATCTTCATAGTGACTTTCCTATAGTTGTTGATGTTAATGTCACAACCAAGACTACCCCAAAGAGAAGCACTTATGAATGTAAAAGCCATAAGTGAGTCAATTTGAGGTAATCTGAATGTGTATAATAAAAAGCAATTTTTAGATTGATGTTCAATGTCTTGCACAGCCGTCCCAACAAGAAGCACTTACTCAAATCAAGATACAAGTCAATCCTCCAGTTGGGTCAGTGACACAGACGTCCAGTGAACCAAGATTTTCCCATCAAAGTGTCTGCCCTCATCATGATCCTCTTCATGAGACACCACTAACAATAAAAATATGTAACTTGATCGGTGCATGAACATTTTTTTTTTCATGAATACTTAAAAAGATACAATTTGTGTACTTTGATGATAAAGTCAGCAACACTACCCCAACAAGTAGCACTTACTGCATTTACAAGTCAAGTCAGTGCTTTTGTCAGAGTAATGTGAATGGCTGTGTATAATGAAATCTTCATAGGAACTTTCCTGCAGTTGTTGAGGTTAATGTCACAACCAAGACTACCCCAAAGAGAAGCACTTATGAATGTAAAAGCCATAAGTGAGTCAATTTGAGGTCATCTGAATGTGTTTAATAAAAAGCAATCTTTAGTTTGATGTACAATGTCTTGCACAGCCGTCCCAACAAGTACAACTTACTCAAGTCAAGATACAAGTCAATGCTCCAGTTGGGTCAGTGACACAGCCTTCCATTTAACCAGATCTTCCCATCAAGTGTATGCTTTCCACAGGATCCTCTTCGAGTGTCTTCATGGCTGCCTCAGCTCAGTTGTGCTATCTTAGGTGAGGGATTCTCCAATATAAGCACGGTATGCCATTTGAATTCACTATAGCCCCACCTTCTATTCAGTGTCCCAACGACTGTGGTAATGGCCAGTCTGGCAGTGTGTTCTCATTGTGTAGTCAATTTACATATAAGCCATCAACAAAGCGGTTTCTGCAGAGGCAAAAGAACCGGGAATAAATACATGTATGTGTATGAACTGTTAATTAATCAACATTTGAAAATATACAATGCATATATTTTGATGATAAAGACAGCAAGACTACCCCAACAAACAGCACTTACTGCATTTACAAGTCAAGTCAGTGCTTTTGTCAGAGTAATGTGAATGACTGTGTACAATGAAATCTTCATAGTAACTTTCCTATAGTTGTTGAAGTTAATGTCACAACCAAGACTACCCCAAAGAGAAGCACTTATGAATGTAAAAGCCATAAGTGAGTCAATTTGAGGTAATCTGAATGTGTATAATAAAAAGCAATCTTTAGTTTGATGTACAATGTCTTGCACAGCCGTCCCAACAAGTAGCACTTACTCAAGTCAAGATACAAGTCAATCCTCCAGTTGGGTCAGTGACACAGACTTCCAGTGAACCAGATCGTCCCATCAAGTGTATGCTTTCCATAGGATCGTCTTGGAGTGTCTTCATGGCTGCCTCAGCTGAGTTGTGCTAGCTTAGGTGAGGGATTCTCCAATATAAGCACGGTATGCCATTTGAAGTCACTATAGCCCCACCTTCTATTCAGTGTCCCAACGACTGTGGTAATGGCCAGTCTGGCAGTGTGTTCTCATTGTGTAGTCAATTTACATATAAACCATCAACAAAGCGGTTTCTGCAGAGGCAAAACAACCGGGAATAAATACATTTATGTGTATGAACTGTTAATTAATCAACATTTGAAAATATACAATGCATATATTTTGATGATAAAGCCAACAACACTACCCCAACAAGAAGCACTTACTGCATTTACAAGTCAAGTCAGTGCTTTTGTCAGAGTAATGTGAATGACTGTGTATAATGAAATGTTCATAGTAACTTTCCTGCAGTTGTTGAGGTTAATGTCACAACCAAGACTACCCCAAAGAGAAGCACTTATGAATGTAAAAGCCATAAGTGAGTCAATTTGAGGTAATCTGAATGTGTATAATAAAAAGCAATTTTTAGATTGATGTTCAATGTCTTGCACAGCCGTCTCAACAAGAAGCACTTACTCAAATCAAGATACAAGTCAATCCTCCAGTTGGGTCAGTGACACAGACTTCCAGTGAACCAGATCGTCCCATCAAGTATATGCTTTACATAGGATCCTCTTGGAGTGTCTTCATGGCTGCCTCAGCTGAGTTGTGCTAGCTTAGGTGAGGGATTCTCCAATATAAGCACGGTATGCCATTTGAAGTCACTATAGCCCCACCTTCTATTCAGTGTCCCAACGACTGTGGTAATGGCCAGTCTGGCAGTGTGTTCTCATTGTGTAGTCAATTTACATATAAGCCATCAACAAAGCGGTTTCTGCAGAGGCAAAACAACCGGGAATAAATACATTTATGTGTATGAACTGTTAATTAATCAACATTTGAAAATATACAATGCATATATTTTGATGACAAAGCCAACAACACTACCCCAACAAAAAGCACTTACTGCATTTACAAGTCAAGTCAGTGCTTTTGTCAGAGTAATGTGAATGACTGTGTATAATGAAATGTTCATAGTAACTTTCCTGCAGTTGTTGAGGTTAATGTCACAACCAAGACTACCCCAAAGAGAAGCACTTATGAATGTAAAAGCCATAAGTGAGTCAATTTGAGGTAATCTGAATGTGTATAATAAAAAGCAATTTTTAGATTGATGTTCAATGTCTTGCACAGCCGTCCCAACAAGGAGCACTTACTCAAATCAAGATACAAGTCAATCCTCCAGTTGGGTCAGTGACACAGACTTCCAGTGAACCAGATCGTCCCATCAAGTGTATGCTTTCCATAGGATCCTCTTGGAGTGTCTTCATGGCTGCCTCAGCTGAGTTGTGCTTTCTTAGGTGAAGGATTCTCCAATATAAGCACGGTATGCCATTTGAAGTCACTATAGCCCCACCTTCTATTCAGTGTCCCAACGACTGTGGTAATGGCCAGTCTGGCGGTGTGTTCTCATTGTGTAGTCAATTTACATATAAGCCATCAACAAAGCGATTTCTCAAGAGACAAGACAACCGGGAATAAATACATTTATCTGTATGAACTGTTAATTAATCAACATTTGAAAATATACAATGCATATATTTTGATGATAAAGCCAGCAACACTACCCCAACAAGAAGCACTTACTGCATTTACAAGTCAAGTCAGTGCTTTTGTCAGAGTAATGTGAATGGCTGTGTATAATGAAATCTTCATAGTAACTTTCCTGCAGTTGTTGAGGTTAATGTCACAACCAAGACTACCCCAAAGAGAAGCACTTATGAATGTAAAAGCCCTAAGAGAGTCAATTTGAGGTCATCTGAATGTGTTTAATAAAAAGCAATCGTTAGTTTGATGTACAATGTCTTGCACAGCCGTCCCAACAAGTAGCACTTACTCAAATCAAGATACAAGTCAATGCTCTAGTTGGGTCAGTGACACAGACTTCCAGTGAACCAGATCTTCCCATCAAGTGTATGCTTTCCACAGGATCCTCTTCGAGTGTCTTCATGGCTGCCTCAGCTGAGTTGTGCTAGCTTAGGTGAAGGATTCTCCAATATAAGCACGGTATGCCATTTGAATTCACTATAGCCCCACCTTCTATTCAGTGTCCCAACGACTGTGGTAATGGCCAGTCTGGCAGTGTGTTCTCATTGTGTAGTCAATTTACATATAAGCCATCAACAAAGCAGTTTCTGCAGAGGCAAAACAACCGGGAATAAATACATTTATGTGTATGAACTGTTAATTAATCAACATTTGAAAATATACAATGCATATATTTTGATGATAAAGCCAACAACACTACCCCAACAAGAAGCACTTATTGCATTTACAAGTCAAGTCAGTGCTTTTGTCAGAGTAATGTGAATGACTGTGTATAATGAAATCTTCATAGTAACTTTCCTGCAGTTGTTGAGGTTAATGTCACAACCAAGACTACCCCAAAGAGAAGCACTTATGAATGTAAAAGCCATAAGTGAGTCAATTTGAGGTAATCTGAATGTGTATAATAAAAAGCAATCTTTAGTTTGATGTACAATGTCTTGCACAGCCGTCCCAACAAGTAGCACTTACTCAAATCAAGATACAAGTCAATGCTCTAGTTGGGTCAGTGACACAGACGTCCAGTGAACCAAGATTTTCCCATCAAAGTGTCTGCTCTCATCATGATCCTCTTCATGAGACACAACTAACAATAAATATATGTAACTTGATCGGTGCATGAACATTTTTTTTTCATGAATACTTGAAAAGATCCAATTTGTGTACTTTGATGTTAAAGCCAGCAACACTACCCCAACAAGTAGCACTTACTGCATTTACAAGTCAAGTTGATGCTTTTGTCAGGGTAACGCGTATGATTGTGTGCAAAAAAATCTTCATAGCAACTTTCCTGCAGTTGTTGAGGTTAATGTCACAACCAAGACTACCCCAAAGAGAAGCACTTATGAATGTAAAAGCCATAAGTGAGTCAATTTGAGTTAATCTGAATGTGTATAATAAAAAGCAATTTTTAGTTTGATGTACAATGTCTTGCACAGCCGTCCCAACAAGTAGCACTTACTCAAGTCAAGATACAAGTGAATGCTCCAGTTTGGTCAGTGACACAGCCTTCCAGTGAACCAGATCTTCCCATCAAGTGTATGCTTTCCACAGGATCCTCTTCGAGTGTCTTCATGGCTGCCTCAGCTGAGTTGTGCTATCTTTGGTGAAGGATTCTCCAATATAAGCACGGTATGCCATTTGAAGTCACTATAGCCCCACCTTCTATTCAGTGTCCCAACGACTGTGGTAATGGCCAGTCTGGCAGTGTGTTGTCATTGTGTAGTCAATTTACATATAAGCCATCAACAAAGCGGTTTCTGAAGAGGCAAAACAAGCGAGAATAAATACATGTATGTGTATGAACTGTTAATTAATCAACATTTGAAAATATACAATGCATGTATTTTGAAGTTAAAGCCAGCAACACAACCCCAACAAGTAGCACTTACTGCATTTACAAGTCAAGTCGATGCTTTTGTCAGGGTAATGCGAATGATTGTGTGCAAAAAAATCTTCATAGCAACTTTCCTGCAGTTGTTGAGGTTAATGTCACAACCAAGACTACCCCAAAGAGAAGCACTTATGAATGTAAAAGCCATAAGTGAGTCAATTTGAGGTAATCTGAATGTGTATAATAAAAAGCAATTTTTAGATTGATGTTCAATGTCTTGCACAGCCGTCCCAACAAGTAGCACTTACTCAAGTCAAGATACAAGTCAATGCTCTAGTTGGGTCAGTGACACAGACGTCCAGTGAACCAAGATTTTCCCATCACAGTGTCTGCTCTCATCATGACCCTCTTCATGAGACACAACTAACAATAAAAATATGTAACTTGATCGGTGCATGAACATTTTTTTTTTCATGAATACTTAAAAAGATACAATTTGTGTACTTTGATGATAAAGTCAGCAACACTACCCCAACAAGTAGCACTTACTGCATTTACAAGTCAAGTCAGTGCTTTTGTCAGAGTAATGTGAATGATTGTGTATAATGAAATCTTCATAGTAACTTTCCTGCAGTTGTTGAGGTTAATGTCACAACCAAGACTACCCCAAAGAGAAGCACTTATGAATGTAAAAGCCATAAGTGAGTCAATTTGAGGTCATCTGAATGTGTATAATAAAAGCAATCTTTAGTTTGATGTACAATGTCTTGCACAGCCGTCCCAACAAGTAGCACTTACTCAAGTCAAGATACAAGTCAATGCTGCAGTTGGGTCAGTGACACAGACTTCCAGTGAACCAGATCGTCCCATCAAGTATATGCTTTACATAGGATCCTCTTGGAGTGTCTTCATGGCTGCCTCAGCTGAGTTGTGCTAGCTTAGGTGAGGGATTCTCCAATATAAGCACGGTATGCCATTTGAAGTCACTATAGCCCCACCTTCTATTCAGTGTCCCAACGACTGTGGTAATGGCCAGTCTGGCAGTGTGTTCTCATTGTGTAGTCAATTTACATATAAGCCATCAACAAAGCGGTTTCTGCAGAGGCAAAACAACCGGGAATAAATACATTTATGTGTATGAACTGTTAATTAATCAACATTTGAAAATATACAATGCATATATTTTGATGACAAAGCCAACAACACTACCCCAACAAAAAGCACTTACTGCATTTACAAGTCAAGTCAGTGCTTTTGTCAGAGTAATGTGAATGACTGTGTATAATGAAATGTTCATAGTAACTTTCCTGCAGTTGTTGAGGTTAATGTCACAACCAAGACTACCCCAAAGAGAAGCACTTATGAATGTAAAAGCCATAAGTGAGTCAATTTGAGGTAATCTGAATGTGTATAATAAAAAGCAATTTTTAGATTGATGTTCAATGTCTTGCACAGCCGTCCCAACAAGGAGCACTTACTCAAATCAAGATACAAGTCAATCCTCCAGTTGGGTCAGTGACACAGACTTCCAGTGAACCAGATCGTCCCATCAAGTGTATGCTTTCCATAGGATCCTCTTGGAGTGTCTTCATGGCTGCCTCAGCTGAGTTGTGCTTTCTTAGGTGAAGGATTCTCCAATATAAGCACGGTATGCCATTTGAAGTCACTATAGCCCCACCTTCTATTCAGTGTCCCAACGACTGTGGTAATGGCCAGTCTGGCGGTGTGTTCTCATTGTGTAGTCAATTTACATATAAGCCATCAACAAAGCGATTTCTCAAGAGACAAGACAACCGGGAATAAATACATTTATCTGTATGAACTGTTAATTAATCAACATTTGAAAATATACAATGCATATATTTTGATGATAAAGCCAGCAACACTACCCCAACAAGAAGCACTTACTGCATTTACAAGTCAAGTCAGTGCTTTTGTCAGAGTAATGTGAATGGCTGTGTATAATGAAATCTTCATAGTAACTTTCCTGCAGTTGTTGAGGTTAATGTCACAACCAAGACTACCCCAAAGAGAAGCACTTATGAATGTAAAAGCCCTAAGAGAGTCAATTTGAGGTCATCTGAATGTGTTTAATAAAAAGCAATCGTTAGTTTGATGTACAATGTCTTGCACAGCCGTCCCAACAAGTAGCACTTACTCAAATCAAGATACAAGTCAATGCTCTAGTTGGGTCAGTGACACAGACTTCCAGTGAACCAGATCTTCCCATCAAGTGTATGCTTTCCACAGGATCCTCTTCGAGTGTCTTCATGGCTGCCTCAGCTGAGTTGTGCTAGCTTAGGTGAAGGATTCTCCAATATAAGCACGGTATGCCATTTGAATTCACTATAGCCCCACCTTCTATTCAGTGTCCCAACGACTGTGGTAATGGCCAGTCTGGCAGTGTGTTCTCATTGTGTAGTCAATTTACATATAAGCCATCAACAAAGCAGTTTCTGCAGAGGCAAAACAACCGGGAATAAATACATTTATGTGTATGAACTGTTAATTAATCAACATTTGAAAATATACAATGCATATATTTTGATGATAAAGCCAACAACACTACCCCAACAAGAAGCACTTATTGCATTTACAAGTCAAGTCAGTGCTTTTGTCAGAGTAATGTGAATGACTGTGTATAATGAAATCTTCATAGTAACTTTCCTGCAGTTGTTGAGGTTAATGTCACAACCAAGACTACCCCAAAGAGAAGCACTTATGAATGTAAAAGCCATAAGTGAGTCAATTTGAGGTAATCTGAATGTGTATAATAAAAAGCAATCTTTAGTTTGATGTACAATGTCTTGCACAGCCGTCCCAACAAGTAGCACTTACTCAAATCAAGATACAAGTCAATGCTCTAGTTGGGTCAGTGACACAGACGTCCAGTGAACCAAGATTTTCCCATCAAAGTGTCTGCTCTCATCATGATCCTCTTCATGAGACACAACTAACAATAAATATATGTAACTTGATCGGTGCATGAACATTTTTTTTTCATGAATACTTGAAAAGATCCAATTTGTGTACTTTGATGTTAAAGCCAGCAACACTACCCCAACAAGTAGCACTTACTGCATTTACAAGTCAAGTTGATGCTTTTGTCAGGGTAACGCGTATGATTGTGTGCAAAAAAATCTTCATAGCAACTTTCCTGCAGTTGTTGAGGTTAATGTCACAACCAAGACTACCCCAAAGAGAAGCACTTATGAATGTAAAAGCCATAAGTGAGTCAATTTGAGTTAATCTGAATGTGTATAATAAAAAGCAATTTTTAGTTTGATGTACAATGTCTTGCACAGCCGTCCCAACAAGTAGCACTTACTCAAGTCAAGATACAAGTGAATGCTCCAGTTTGGTCAGTGACACAGCCTTCCAGTGAACCAGATCTTCCCATCAAGTGTATGCTTTCCACAGGATCCTCTTCGAGTGTCTTCATGGCTGCCTCAGCTGAGTTGTGCTATCTTTGGTGAAGGATTCTCCAATATAAGCACGGTATGCCATTTGAAGTCACTATAGCCCCACCTTCTATTCAGTGTCCCAACGACTGTGGTAATGGCCAGTCTGGCAGTGTGTTGTCATTGTGTAGTCAATTTACATATAAGCCATCAACAAAGCGGTTTCTGAAGAGGCAAAACAAGCGAGAATAAATACATGTATGTGTATGAACTGTTAATTAATCAACATTTGAAAATATACAATGCATGTATTTTGAAGTTAAAGCCAGCAACACAACCCCAACAAGTAGCACTTACTGCATTTACAAGTCAAGTCGATGCTTTTGTCAGGGTAATGCGAATGATTGTGTGCAAAAAAATCTTCATAGCAACTTTCCTGCAGTTGTTGAGGTTAATGTCACAACCAAGACTACCCCAAAGAGAAGCACTTATGAATGTAAAAGCCATAAGTGAGTCAATTTGAGGTAATCTGAATGTGTATAATAAAAAGCAATTTTTAGATTGATGTTCAATGTCTTGCACAGCCGTCCCAACAAGTAGCACTTACTCAAGTCAAGATACAAGTCAATGCTCTAGTTGGGTCAGTGACACAGACGTCCAGTGAACCAAGATTTTCCCATCACAGTGTCTGCTCTCATCATGACCCTCTTCATGAGACACAACTAACAATAAAAATATGTAACTTGATCGGTGCATGAACATTTTTTTTTTCATGAATACTTAAAAAGATACAATTTGTGTACTTTGATGATAAAGTCAGCAACACTACCCCAACAAGTAGCACTTACTGCATTTACAAGTCAAGTCAGTGCTTTTGTCAGAGTAATGTGAATGATTGTGTATAATGAAATCTTCATAGTAACTTTCCTGCAGTTGTTGAGGTTAATGTCACAACCAAGACTACCCCAAAGAGAAGCACTTATGAATGTAAAAGCCATAAGTGAGTCAATTTGAGGTCATCTGAATGTGTATAATAAAAGCAATCTTTAGTTTGATGTACAATGTCTTGCACAGCCGTCCCAACAAGTAGCACTTACTCAAGTCAAGATACAAGTCAATGCTGCAGTTGGGTCAGTGACACAGACTTCCAGTGAACCAGATCGTCCCATCAAGTGTATGCTTTCCACAGGATCCTCTTGGAGTGTCTTCATGGCTGCCTCAGCTCAGTTGTGCTATCTTAGGTGAAGGATTCTCCAATATAAGCACGGTATGCCATTTGAATTCACTATAGCCCCACCTTCTATTCAGTGTCCCAACGACTGTGGTAATGGCCAGTCTGGCAGTGTGTTCTCATTGTGTAGTCAATTTACATATAAGCCATCAACAAAGCGGTTTCTGCAGAGGCAAAACAACCGGGAATAAATACATGTATGTGTATGAACTGTTAATTAATCAACATTTGAAAATATACAATGCATATATTTTGATGATAAAGACAGCAAGACTACCCCAACAAATAGCACTTACTGCATTTACAAGTCAAGTCAGTGCTTTTGTCAAAGTAATGTGAATGACTGTGTACAATGAAATCTTCATAGTAACTTTCCTATAGTTGTTGAAGTTAATGTCACAACCAAGACTACCCCAAAGAGAAGCACTTATGAATGTAAAAGCCATAAGTGAGTCAATTTGAGGTAATCTGAATGTGTTTAATAAAAAGCAATCTTTAGTTTGATGTACAATGTCTTGCACAGCCGTCCCAACAAGTAGCACTTACTCAAATCAAGATACAAGTCAATGCTCAAGTTGGGTCAGTGACACAGACGTCCAGTGAAACAAGATTTTCCCATTAAAGTGTCTGCTCTCATCATGACCCTCTTCATGAGACACAACTAACAATAAATATATGTAACTTGATCGGTGCATGAACATTTTTTTTTTTCATGAATACTTAAAAAGATACAATTTGTGTACTTTGATGTTAAAGCCAGCAACACTACCCCAACAAGTAGCACTTACTGCATTTACAAGTCAAGTCGATGCTTTTGTCAGGGTAATGCGAATGATTGTGTTAATGAAATCTTCATAGCAACTTTCCTGCAGTTGTTGAGGTTAATGTCACAACCAAGACTACCCCAAAGAGAAGCACTTATGAATGTAAAAGCCATAAGTGAGTCAATTTGAGGTAATCTGAATGTGTTTAATAAAAAGCAATCTTTAGTTTGATGTACAATGTCTTGCACAGCCGTCCCAACAAGTAGCACTTACTCAAATCAAGATACAAGTCAATGCTCAAGTTGGGTCAGTGACACAGACGTCCAGTGAAACAAGATTTTCCCATTAAAGTGTCTGCTCTCATCATGACCCTCTTCATGAGACACAACTAACAATAAATATATGTAACTTGATCGGTGCATGAACATTTTTTTTTTTCATGAATACTTAAAAAGATACAATTTGTGTACTTTGATGTTAAAGCCAGCAACACTACCCCAACAAGTAGCACTTACTGCATTTACAAGTCAAGTCGATGCTTTTGTCAGGGTAATGCGAATGATTGTGTGCAAAAAAATCTTCATAGTAACTTTCCTATAGTTGTTGAATTTAATGTCACAACCAAGACTACCCCAAAGAGAAGCACTTATGAATGTAAAAGCCATAAGTGAGTCAATTTGAGGTCATCTGAATGTGTTTAATAAAAAGCAATCTTTAGTTTGATGTACAATGTCTTGCACAGCCGTCCCAACAAGTAGCACTTACTCAAGTCAAGATACAAGTCAATGCTGTAGTTGGGTCAGTGACACAGACGTCCAGTGAACCAAGATTTTCCCATCAAAGTGTCTGCTTTCATCATGATCCTCTTCATGAGACACAACTAACAATAAATATACGTAACTTGATCAGTGCATGAACATTTTTTTTTTCATGAATACTTAAAAAGATACAATTTGTGTACTTTGATGTTAAAGTCAGCAACACTACCCCAACAAGAAGCACTTACTGCATTTACAAGTCAAGTCAGTGCTTTTGTCAGAGTAATGTGAATGACTGTGTACAATGAAATCTTCATAGTAACTTGTTGTTAATGTCACAACCAAGACTACCCCAAAGAGAAGCACTTATGAATGTAAAAGCCATAAGTGAGTCAATTTGAGGTCATCTGAATGTGTATAATAAAAAGCAATCTTTAGTTTGATGTACAATGTCTTGCACAGCCGTCCCAACAAGTAGCACTTACTCAAATCAAGATACAAGTCAATGCTCCAGTTGGGGGCAGTGACACAGACGTCCAGTGAACCACGATTTTCCCATCAAAGTGTCTGCTCTCATCATGATCCTCTTCATGAGACACAACTAACAATAAATATATGTAACTTTATCGGTGCATGAACATTTTTTTTTTTCATGAATTCTTAAAAAGATACAATTTGTGTACTTTGATGTTAAAGTCAGCAACACTACCCCAACAAGAAGCACTTACTGCATTTACAAGTCAAGTCGATGCTTTTGTCAGGGTAATGTGAATGACTGTGTACAATGAAATCTTCATAGTGACTTTCCTATAGTTGTTGATGTTAATGTCACAACCAAGACTACCCCAAAGAGAAGCACTTATGAATGTAAAAGCCATAAGTGAGTCAATTTGAGGTAATCTGAATGTGTATAATAAAAAGCAATTTTTAGATTGATGTTCAATGTCTTGCACAGCCGTCCCAACAAGAAGCACTTACTCAAATCAAGATACAAGTCAATCCTCCAGTTGGGTCAGTGACACAGACGTCCAGTGAACCAAGATTTTCCCATCAAAGTGTCTGCCCTCATCATGATCCTCTTCATGAGACACCACTAACAATAAAAATATGTAACTTGATCGGTGCATGAACATTTTTTTTTTCATGAATACTTAAAAAGATACAATTTGTGTACTTTGATGATAAAGTCAGCAACACTACCCCAACAAGTAGCACTTACTGCATTTACAAGTCAAGTCAGTGCTTTTGTCAGAGTAATGTGAATGGCTGTGTATAATGAAATCTTCATAGGAACTTTCCTGCAGTTGTTGAGGTTAATGTCACAACCAAGACTACCCCAAAGAGAAGCACTTATGAATGTAAAAGCCATAAGTGAGTCAATTTGAGGTCATCTGAATGTGTTTAATAAAAAGCAATCTTTAGTTTGATGTACAATGTCTTGCACAGCCGTCCCAACAAGTACAACTTACTCAAGTCAAGATACAAGTCAATGCTCCAGTTGGGTCAGTGACACAGCCTTCCATTTAACCAGATCTTCCCATCAAGTGTATGCTTTCCACAGGATCCTCTTCGAGTGTCTTCATGGCTGCCTCAGCTCAGTTGTGCTATCTTAGGTGAGGGATTCTCCAATATAAGCACGGTATGCCATTTGAATTCACTATAGCCCCACCTTCTATTCAGTGTCCCAACGACTGTGGTAATGGCCAGTCTGGCAGTGTGTTCTCATTGTGTAGTCAATTTACATATAAGCCATCAACAAAGCGGTTTCTGCAGAGGCAAAAGAACCGGGAATAAATACATGTATGTGTATGAACTGTTAATTAATCAACATTTGAAAATATACAATGCATATATTTTGATGATAAAGACAGCAAGACTACCCCAACAAACAGCACTTACTGCATTTACAAGTCAAGTCAGTGCTTTTGTCAGAGTAATGTGAATGACTGTGTACAATGAAATCTTCATAGTAACTTTCCTATAGTTGTTGAAGTTAATGTCACAACCAAGACTACCCCAAAGAGAAGCACTTATGAATGTAAAAGCCATAAGTGAGTCAATTTGAGGTAATCTGAATGTGTATAATAAAAAGCAATCTTTAGTTTGATGTACAATGTCTTGCACAGCCGTCCCAACAAGTAGCACTTACTCAAGTCAAGATACAAGTCAATCCTCCAGTTGGGTCAGTGACACAGACTTCCAGTGAACCAGATCGTCCCATCAAGTGTATGCTTTCCATAGGATCGTCTTGGAGTGTCTTCATGGCTGCCTCAGCTGAGTTGTGCTAGCTTAGGTGAGGGATTCTCCAATATAAGCACGGTATGCCATTTGAAGTCACTATAGCCCCACCTTCTATTCAGTGTCCCAACGACTGTGGTAATGGCCAGTCTGGCAGTGTGTTCTCATTGTGTAGTCAATTTACATATAAACCATCAACAAAGCGGTTTCTGCAGAGGCAAAACAACCGGGAATAAATACATTTATGTGTATGAACTGTTAATTAATCAACATTTGAAAATATACAATGCATATATTTTGATGATAAAGCCAACAACACTACCCCAACAAGAAGCACTTACTGCATTTACAAGTCAAGTCAGTGCTTTTGTCAGAGTAATGTGAATGACTGTGTATAATGAAATGTTCATAGTAACTTTCCTGCAGTTGTTGAGGTTAATGTCACAACCAAGACTACCCCAAAGAGAAGCACTTATGAATGTAAAAGCCATAAGTGAGTCAATTTGAGGTAATCTGAATGTGTATAATAAAAAGCAATTTTTAGATTGATGTTCAATGTCTTGCACAGCCGTCTCAACAAGAAGCACTTACTCAAATCAAGATACAAGTCAATCCTCCAGTTGGGTCAGTGACACAGACTTCCAGTGAACCAGATCGTCCCATCAAGTATATGCTTTACATAGGATCCTCTTGGAGTGTCTTCATGGCTGCCTCAGCTGAGTTGTGCTAGCTTAGGTGAGGGATTCTCCAATATAAGCACGGTATGCCATTTGAAGTCACTATAGCCCCACCTTCTATTCAGTGTCCCAACGACTGTGGTAATGGCCAGTCTGGCAGTGTGTTCTCATTGTGTAGTCAATTTACATATAAGCCATCAACAAAGCGGTTTCTGCAGAGGCAAAACAACCGGGAATAAATACATTTATGTGTATGAACTGTTAATTAATCAACATTTGAAAATATACAATGCATATATTTTGATGACAAAGCCAACAACACTACCCCAACAAAAAGCACTTACTGCATTTACAAGTCAAGTCAGTGCTTTTGTCAGAGTAATGTGAATGACTGTGTATAATGAAATGTTCATAGTAACTTTCCTGCAGTTGTTGAGGTTAATGTCACAACCAAGACTACCCCAAAGAGAAGCACTTATGAATGTAAAAGCCATAAGTGAGTCAATTTGAGGTAATCTGAATGTGTATAATAAAAAGCAATTTTTAGATTGATGTTCAATGTCTTGCACAGCCGTCCCAACAAGGAGCACTTACTCAAATCAAGATACAAGTCAATCCTCCAGTTGGGTCAGTGACACAGACTTCCAGTGAACCAGATCGTCCCATCAAGTGTATGCTTTCCATAGGATCCTCTTGGAGTGTCTTCATGGCTGCCTCAGCTGAGTTGTGCTTTCTTAGGTGAAGGATTCTCCAATATAAGCACGGTATGCCATTTGAAGTCACTATAGCCCCACCTTCTATTCAGTGTCCCAACGACTGTGGTAATGGCCAGTCTGGCGGTGTGTTCTCATTGTGTAGTCAATTTACATATAAGCCATCAACAAAGCGATTTCTCAAGAGACAAGACAACCGGGAATAAATACATTTATCTGTATGAACTGTTAATTAATCAACATTTGAAAATATACAATGCATATATTTTGATGATAAAGCCAGCAACACTACCCCAACAAGAAGCACTTACTGCATTTACAAGTCAAGTCAGTGCTTTTGTCAGAGTAATGTGAATGGCTGTGTATAATGAAATCTTCATAGTAACTTTCCTGCAGTTGTTGAGGTTAATGTCACAACCAAGACTACCCCAAAGAGAAGCACTTATGAATGTAAAAGCCCTAAGAGAGTCAATTTGAGGTCATCTGAATGTGTTTAATAAAAAGCAATCGTTAGTTTGATGTACAATGTCTTGCACAGCCGTCCCAACAAGTAGCACTTACTCAAATCAAGATACAAGTCAATGCTCTAGTTGGGTCAGTGACACAGACTTCCAGTGAACCAGATCTTCCCATCAAGTGTATGCTTTCCACAGGATCCTCTTCGAGTGTCTTCATGGCTGCCTCAGCTGAGTTGTGCTAGCTTAGGTGAAGGATTCTCCAATATAAGCACGGTATGCCATTTGAATTCACTATAGCCCCACCTTCTATTCAGTGTCCCAACGACTGTGGTAATGGCCAGTCTGGCAGTGTGTTCTCATTGTGTAGTCAATTTACATATAAGCCATCAACAAAGCAGTTTCTGCAGAGGCAAAACAACCGGGAATAAATACATTTATGTGTATGAACTGTTAATTAATCAACATTTGAAAATATACAATGCATATATTTTGATGATAAAGCCAACAACACTACCCCAACAAGAAGCACTTATTGCATTTACAAGTCAAGTCAGTGCTTTTGTCAGAGTAATGTGAATGACTGTGTATAATGAAATCTTCATAGTAACTTTCCTGCAGTTGTTGAGGTTAATGTCACAACCAAGACTACCCCAAAGAGAAGCACTTATGAATGTAAAAGCCATAAGTGAGTCAATTTGAGGTAATCTGAATGTGTATAATAAAAAGCAATCTTTAGTTTGATGTACAATGTCTTGCACAGCCGTCCCAACAAGTAGCACTTACTCAAATCAAGATACAAGTCAATGCTCTAGTTGGGTCAGTGACACAGACGTCCAGTGAACCAAGATTTTCCCATCAAAGTGTCTGCTCTCATCATGATCCTCTTCATGAGACACAACTAACAATAAATATATGTAACTTGATCGGTGCATGAACATTTTTTTTTCATGAATACTTGAAAAGATCCAATTTGTGTACTTTGATGTTAAAGCCAGCAACACTACCCCAACAAGTAGCACTTACTGCATTTACAAGTCAAGTTGATGCTTTTGTCAGGGTAACGCGTATGATTGTGTGCAAAAAAATCTTCATAGCAACTTTCCTGCAGTTGTTGAGGTTAATGTCACAACCAAGACTACCCCAAAGAGAAGCACTTATGAATGTAAAAGCCATAAGTGAGTCAATTTGAGGTAATCTGAATGTGTATAATAAAAAACAATCTTTAGTTTGATGTACAATGTCTTGCACAGCCGTCCCAACAAGTAGCACTTACTCAAATCAAGATACAAGTCAATGCTCCAGTTGGGGGCAGTGACACAGACGTCCAGTGAACCACGATTTTCCCATCAAAGTGTCTGCTCTCATCATGATCCTCTTCATGAGACACAACTAACAATAAATATATGTAACTTTATCGGTGCATGAACATTTTTTTTTTTCATGAATTCTTAAAAAGATACAATTTGTGTACTTTGATGTTAAAGTCAGCAACACTACCCCAACAAGAAGCACTTACTGCATTTACAAGTCAAGTCGATGCTTTTGTCAGGGTAATGTGAATGACTGTGTACAATGAAATCTTCATAGTGACTTTCCTATAGTTGTTGATGTTAATGTCACAACCAAGACTACCCCAAAGAGAAGCACTTATGAATGTAAAAGCCATAAGTGAGTCAATTTGAGGTAATCTGAATGTGTATAATAAAAAGCAATTTTTAGATTGATGTTCAATGTCTTGCACAGCCGTCCCAACAAGAAGCACTTACTCAAATCAAGATACAAGTCAATCCTCCAGTTGGGTCAGTGACACAGACGTCCAGTGAACCAAGATTTTCCCATCAAAGTGTCTGCCCTCATCATGATCCTCTTCATGAGACACCACTAACAATAAAAATATGTAACTTGATCGGTGCATGAACATTTTTTTTTTCATGAATACTTAAAAAGATACAATTTGTGTACTTTGATGATAAAGTCAGCAACACTACCCCAACAAGTAGCACTTACTGCATTTACAAGTCAAGTCAGTGCTTTTGTCAGAGTAATGTGAATGGCTGTGTATAATGAAATCTTCATAGGAACTTTCCTGCAGTTGTTGAGGTTAATGTCACAACCAAGACTACCCCAAAGAGAAGCACTTATGAATGTAAAAGCCATAAGTGAGTCAATTTGAGGTCATCTGAATGTGTTTAATAAAAAGCAATCTTTAGTTTGATGTACAATGTCTTGCACAGCCGTCCCAACAAGTACAACTTACTCAAGTCAAGATACAAGTCAATGCTCCAGTTGGGTCAGTGACACAGCCTTCCATTTAACCAGATCTTCCCATCAAGTGTATGCTTTCCACAGGATCCTCTTCGAGTGTCTTCATGGCTGCCTCAGCTCAGTTGTGCTATCTTAGGTGAGGGATTCTCCAATATAAGCACGGTATGCCATTTGAATTCACTATAGCCCCACCTTCTATTCAGTGTCCCAACGACTGTGGTAATGGCCAGTCTGGCAGTGTGTTCTCATTGTGTAGTCAATTTACATATAAGCCATCAACAAAGCGGTTTCTGCAGAGGCAAAAGAACCGGGAATAAATACATGTATGTGTATGAACTGTTAATTAATCAACATTTGAAAATATACAATGCATATATTTTGATGATAAAGACAGCAAGACTACCCCAACAAACAGCACTTACTGCATTTACAAGTCAAGTCAGTGCTTTTGTCAGAGTAATGTGAATGACTGTGTACAATGAAATCTTCATAGTAACTTTCCTATAGTTGTTGAAGTTAATGTCACAACCAAGACTACCCCAAAGAGAAGCACTTATGAATGTAAAAGCCATAAGTGAGTCAATTTGAGGTAATCTGAATGTGTATAATAAAAAGCAATCTTTAGTTTGATGTACAATGTCTTGCACAGCCGTCCCAACAAGTAGCACTTACTCAAGTCAAGATACAAGTCAATCCTCCAGTTGGGTCAGTGACACAGACTTCCAGTGAACCAGATCGTCCCATCAAGTGTATGCTTTCCATAGGATCGTCTTGGAGTGTCTTCATGGCTGCCTCAGCTGAGTTGTGCTAGCTTAGGTGAGGGATTCTCCAATATAAGCACGGTATGCCATTTGAAGTCACTATAGCCCCACCTTCTATTCAGTGTCCCAACGACTGTGGTAATGGCCAGTCTGGCAGTGTGTTCTCATTGTGTAGTCAATTTACATATAAACCATCAACAAAGCGGTTTCTGCAGAGGCAAAACAACCGGGAATAAATACATTTATGTGTATGAACTGTTAATTAATCAACATTTGAAAATATACAATGCATATATTTTGATGATAAAGCCAACAACACTACCCCAACAAGAAGCACTTACTGCATTTACAAGTCAAGTCAGTGCTTTTGTCAGAGTAATGTGAATGACTGTGTATAATGAAATGTTCATAGTAACTTTCCTGCAGTTGTTGAGGTTAATGTCACAACCAAGACTACCCCAAAGAGAAGCACTTATGAATGTAAAAGCCATAAGTGAGTCAATTTGAGGTAATCTGAATGTGTATAATAAAAAGCAATTTTTAGATTGATGTTCAATGTCTTGCACAGCCGTCTCAACAAGAAGCACTTACTCAAATCAAGATACAAGTCAATCCTCCAGTTGGGTCAGTGACACAGACTTCCAGTGAACCAGATCGTCCCATCAAGTATATGCTTTACATAGGATCCTCTTGGAGTGTCTTCATGGCTGCCTCAGCTGAGTTGTGCTAGCTTAGGTGAGGGATTCTCCAATATAAGCACGGTATGCCATTTGAAGTCACTATAGCCCCACCTTCTATTCAGTGTCCCAACGACTGTGGTAATGGCCAGTCTGGCAGTGTGTTCTCATTGTGTAGTCAATTTACATATAAGCCATCAACAAAGCGGTTTCTGCAGAGGCAAAACAACCGGGAATAAATACATTTATGTGTATGAACTGTTAATTAATCAACATTTGAAAATATACAATGCATATATTTTGATGACAAAGCCAACAACACTACCCCAACAAAAAGCACTTACTGCATTTACAAGTCAAGTCAGTGCTTTTGTCAGAGTAATGTGAATGACTGTGTATAATGAAATGTTCATAGTAACTTTCCTGCAGTTGTTGAGGTTAATGTCACAACCAAGACTACCCCAAAGAGAAGCACTTATGAATGTAAAAGCCATAAGTGAGTCAATTTGAGGTAATCTGAATGTGTATAATAAAAAGCAATTTTTAGATTGATGTTCAATGTCTTGCACAGCCGTCCCAACAAGGAGCACTTACTCAAATCAAGATACAAGTCAATCCTCCAGTTGGGTCAGTGACACAGACTTCCAGTGAACCAGATCGTCCCATCAAGTGTATGCTTTCCATAGGATCCTCTTGGAGTGTCTTCATGGCTGCCTCAGCTGAGTTGTGCTTTCTTAGGTGAAGGATTCTCCAATATAAGCACGGTATGCCATTTGAAGTCACTATAGCCCCACCTTCTATTCAGTGTCCCAACGACTGTGGTAATGGCCAGTCTGGCGGTGTGTTCTCATTGTGTAGTCAATTTACATATAAGCCATCAACAAAGCGATTTCTCAAGAGACAAGACAACCGGGAATAAATACATTTATCTGTATGAACTGTTAATTAATCAACATTTGAAAATATACAATGCATATATTTTGATGATAAAGCCAGCAACACTACCCCAACAAGAAGCACTTACTGCATTTACAAGTCAAGTCAGTGCTTTTGTCAGAGTAATGTGAATGGCTGTGTATAATGAAATCTTCATAGTAACTTTCCTGCAGTTGTTGAGGTTAATGTCACAACCAAGACTACCCCAAAGAGAAGCACTTATGAATGTAAAAGCCCTAAGAGAGTCAATTTGAGGTCATCTGAATGTGTTTAATAAAAAGCAATCGTTAGTTTGATGTACAATGTCTTGCACAGCCGTCCCAACAAGTAGCACTTACTCAAATCAAGATACAAGTCAATGCTCTAGTTGGGTCAGTGACACAGACTTCCAGTGAACCAGATCTTCCCATCAAGTGTATGCTTTCCACAGGATCCTCTTCGAGTGTCTTCATGGCTGCCTCAGCTGAGTTGTGCTAGCTTAGGTGAAGGATTCTCCAATATAAGCACGGTATGCCATTTGAATTCACTATAGCCCCACCTTCTATTCAGTGTCCCAACGACTGTGGTAATGGCCAGTCTGGCAGTGTGTTCTCATTGTGTAGTCAATTTACATATAAGCCATCAACAAAGCAGTTTCTGCAGAGGCAAAACAACCGGGAATAAATACATTTATGTGTATGAACTGTTAATTAATCAACATTTGAAAATATACAATGCATATATTTTGATGATAAAGCCAACAACACTACCCCAACAAGAAGCACTTATTGCATTTACAAGTCAAGTCAGTGCTTTTGTCAGAGTAATGTGAATGACTGTGTATAATGAAATCTTCATAGTAACTTTCCTGCAGTTGTTGAGGTTAATGTCACAACCAAGACTACCCCAAAGAGAAGCACTTATGAATGTAAAAGCCATAAGTGAGTCAATTTGAGGTAATCTGAATGTGTATAATAAAAAGCAATCTTTAGTTTGATGTACAATGTCTTGCACAGCCGTCCCAACAAGTAGCACTTACTCAAATCAAGATACAAGTCAATGCTCTAGTTGGGTCAGTGACACAGACGTCCAGTGAACCAAGATTTTCCCATCAAAGTGTCTGCTCTCATCATGATCCTCTTCATGAGACACAACTAACAATAAATATATGTAACTTGATCGGTGCATGAACATTTTTTTTTCATGAATACTTGAAAAGATCCAATTTGTGTACTTTGATGTTAAAGCCAGCAACACTACCCCAACAAGTAGCACTTACTGCATTTACAAGTCAAGTTGATGCTTTTGTCAGGGTAACGCGTATGATTGTGTGCAAAAAAATCTTCATAGCAACTTTCCTGCAGTTGTTGAGGTTAATGTCACAACCAAGACTACCCCAAAGAGAAGCACTTATGAATGTAAAAGCCATAAGTGAGTCAATTTGAGTTAATCTGAATGTGTATAATAAAAAGCAATTTTTAGTTTGATGTACAATGTCTTGCACAGCCGTCCCAACAAGTAGCACTTACTCAAGTCAAGATACAAGTGAATGCTCCAGTTTGGTCAGTGACACAGCCTTCCAGTGAACCAGATCTTCCCATCAAGTGTATGCTTTCCACAGGATCCTCTTCGAGTGTCTTCATGGCTGCCTCAGCTGAGTTGTGCTATCTTTGGTGAAGGATTCTCCAATATAAGCACGGTATGCCATTTGAAGTCACTATAGCCCCACCTTCTATTCAGTGTCCCAACGACTGTGGTAATGGCCAGTCTGGCAGTGTGTTGTCATTGTGTAGTCAATTTACATATAAGCCATCAACAAAGCGGTTTCTGAAGAGGCAAAACAAGCGAGAATAAATACATGTATGTGTATGAACTGTTAATTAATCAACATTTGAAAATATACAATGCATGTATTTTGAAGTTAAAGCCAGCAACACAACCCCAACAAGTAGCACTTACTGCATTTACAAGTCAAGTCGATGCTTTTGTCAGGGTAATGCGAATGATTGTGTGCAAAAAAATCTTCATAGCAACTTTCCTGCAGTTGTTGAGGTTAATGTCACAACCAAGACTACCCCAAAGAGAAGCACTTATGAATGTAAAAGCCATAAGTGAGTCAATTTGAGGTAATCTGAATGTGTATAATAAAAAGCAATTTTTAGATTGATGTTCAATGTCTTGCACAGCCGTCCCAACAAGTAGCACTTACTCAAGTCAAGATACAAGTCAATGCTCTAGTTGGGTCAGTGACACAGACGTCCAGTGAACCAAGATTTTCCCATCACAGTGTCTGCTCTCATCATGACCCTCTTCATGAGACACAACTAACAATAAAAATATGTAACTTGATCGGTGCATGAACATTTTTTTTTTCATGAATACTTAAAAAGATACAATTTGTGTACTTTGATGATAAAGTCAGCAACACTACCCCAACAAGTAGCACTTACTGCATTTACAAGTCAAGTCAGTGCTTTTGTCAGAGTAATGTGAATGATTGTGTATAATGAAATCTTCATAGTAACTTTCCTGCAGTTGTTGAGGTTAATGTCACAACCAAGACTACCCCAAAGAGAAGCACTTATGAATGTAAAAGCCATAAGTGAGTCAATTTGAGGTCATCTGAATGTGTATAATAAAAGCAATCTTTAGTTTGATGTACAATGTCTTGCACAGCCGTCCCAACAAGTAGCACTTACTCAAGTCAAGATACAAGTCAATGCTGCAGTTGGGTCAGTGACACAGACTTCCAGTGAACCAGATCGTCCCATCAAGTATATGCTTTACATAGGATCCTCTTGGAGTGTCTTCATGGCTGCCTCAGCTGAGTTGTGCTAGCTTAGGTGAGGGATTCTCCAATATAAGCACGGTATGCCATTTGAAGTCACTATAGCCCCACCTTCTATTCAGTGTCCCAACGACTGTGGTAATGGCCAGTCTGGCAGTGTGTTCTCATTGTGTAGTCAATTTACATATAAGCCATCAACAAAGCGGTTTCTGCAGAGGCAAAACAACCGGGAATAAATACATTTATGTGTATGAACTGTTAATTAATCAACATTTGAAAATATACAATGCATATATTTTGATGACAAAGCCAACAACACTACCCCAACAAAAAGCACTTACTGCATTTACAAGTCAAGTCAGTGCTTTTGTCAGAGTAATGTGAATGACTGTGTATAATGAAATGTTCATAGTAACTTTCCTGCAGTTGTTGAGGTTAATGTCACAACCAAGACTACCCCAAAGAGAAGCACTTATGAATGTAAAAGCCATAAGTGAGTCAATTTGAGGTAATCTGAATGTGTATAATAAAAAGCAATTTTTAGATTGATGTTCAATGTCTTGCACAGCCGTCCCAACAAGGAGCACTTACTCAAATCAAGATACAAGTCAATCCTCCAGTTGGGTCAGTGACACAGACTTCCAGTGAACCAGATCGTCCCATCAAGTGTATGCTTTCCATAGGATCCTCTTGGAGTGTCTTCATGGCTGCCTCAGCTGAGTTGTGCTTTCTTAGGTGAAGGATTCTCCAATATAAGCACGGTATGCCATTTGAAGTCACTATAGCCCCACCTTCTATTCAGTGTCCCAACGACTGTGGTAATGGCCAGTCTGGCGGTGTGTTCTCATTGTGTAGTCAATTTACATATAAGCCATCAACAAAGCGATTTCTCAAGAGACAAGACAACCGGGAATAAATACATTTATCTGTATGAACTGTTAATTAATCAACATTTGAAAATATACAATGCATATATTTTGATGATAAAGCCAGCAACACTACCCCAACAAGAAGCACTTACTGCATTTACAAGTCAAGTCAGTGCTTTTGTCAGAGTAATGTG
Source organism: Taenioides sp. WSHXM2023 (assembly GCA_029959045.1). Lineage (NCBI taxonomy): Eukaryota > Metazoa > Chordata > Actinopteri > Gobiiformes > Gobiidae > Taenioides > Taenioides sp. WSHXM2023. The sequence goes on from CM057099.1 coordinate 31,310,015, forward strand.
AATGGCTGTGTATAATGAAATCTTCATAGTAACTTTCCTGCAGTTGTTGAGGTTAATGTCACAACCAAGACTACCCCAAAGAGAAGCACTTATGAATGTAAAAGCCCTAAGAGAGTCAATTTGAGGTCATCTGAATGTGTTTAATAAAAAGCAATCGTTAGTTTGATGTACAATGTCTTGCACAGCCGTCCCAACAAGTAGCACTTACTCAAATCAAGATACAAGTCAATGCTCTAGTTGGGTCAGTGACACAGACTTCCAGTGAACCAGATCTTCCCATCAAGTGTATGCTTTCCACAGGATCCTCTTCGAGTGTCTTCATGGCTGCCTCAGCTGAGTTGTGCTAGCTTAGGTGAAGGATTCTCCAATATAAGCACGGTATGCCATTTGAATTCACTATAGCCCCACCTTCTATTCAGTGTCCCAACGACTGTGGTAATGGCCAGTCTGGCAGTGTGTTCTCATTGTGTAGTCAATTTACATATAAGCCATCAACAAAGCAGTTTCTGCAGAGGCAAAACAACCGGGAATAAATACATTTATGTGTATGAACTGTTAATTAATCAACATTTGAAAATATACAATGCATATATTTTGATGATAAAGCCAACAACACTACCCCAACAAGAAGCACTTATTGCATTTACAAGTCAAGTCAGTGCTTTTGTCAGAGTAATGTGAATGACTGTGTATAATGAAATCTTCATAGTAACTTTCCTGCAGTTGTTGAGGTTAATGTCACAACCAAGACTACCCCAAAGAGAAGCACTTATGAATGTAAAAGCCATAAGTGAGTCAATTTGAGGTAATCTGAATGTGTATAATAAAAAGCAATCTTTAGTTTGATGTACAATGTCTTGCACAGCCGTCCCAACAAGTAGCACTTACTCAAATCAAGATACAAGTCAATGCTCTAGTTGGGTCAGTGACACAGACGTCCAGTGAACCAAGATTTTCCCATCAAAGTGTCTGCTCTCATCATGATCCTCTTCATGAGACACAACTAACAATAAATATATGTAACTTGATCGGTGCATGAACATTTTTTTTTCATGAATACTTGAAAAGATCCAATTTGTGTACTTTGATGTTAAAGCCAGCAACACTACCCCAACAAGTAGCACTTACTGCATTTACAAGTCAAGTTGATGCTTTTGTCAGGGTAACGCGTATGATTGTGTGCAAAAAAATCTTCATAGCAACTTTCCTGCAGTTGTTGAGGTTAATGTCACAACCAAGACTACCCCAAAGAGAAGCACTTATGAATGTAAAAGCCATAAGTGAGTCAATTTGAGTTAATCTGAATGTGTATAATAAAAAGCAATTTTTAGTTTGATGTACAATGTCTTGCACAGCCGTCCCAACAAGTAGCACTTACTCAAGTCAAGATACAAGTGAATGCTCCAGTTTGGTCAGTGACACAGCCTTCCAGTGAACCAGATCTTCCCATCAAGTGTATGCTTTCCACAGGATCCTCTTCGAGTGTCTTCATGGCTGCCTCAGCTGAGTTGTGCTATCTTTGGTGAAGGATTCTCCAATATAAGCACGGTATGCCATTTGAAGTCACTATAGCCCCACCTTCTATTCAGTGTCCCAACGACTGTGGTAATGGCCAGTCTGGCAGTGTGTTGTCATTGTGTAGTCAATTTACATATAAGCCATCAACAAAGCGGTTTCTGAAGAGGCAAAACAAGCGAGAATAAATACATGTATGTGTATGAACTGTTAATTAATCAACATTTGAAAATATACAATGCATGTATTTTGAAGTTAAAGCCAGCAACACAACCCCAACAAGTAGCACTTACTGCATTTACAAGTCAAGTCGATGCTTTTGTCAGGGTAATGCGAATGATTGTGTGCAAAAAAATCTTCATAGCAACTTTCCTGCAGTTGTTGAGGTTAATGTCACAACCAAGACTACCCCAAAGAGAAGCACTTATGAATGTAAAAGCCATAAGTGAGTCAATTTGAGGTAATCTGAATGTGTATAATAAAAAGCAATTTTTAGATTGATGTTCAATGTCTTGCACAGCCGTCCCAACAAGTAGCACTTACTCAAGTCAAGATACAAGTCAATGCTCTAGTTGGGTCAGTGACACAGACGTCCAGTGAACCAAGATTTTCCCATCACAGTGTCTGCTCTCATCATGACCCTCTTCATGAGACACAACTAACAATAAAAATATGTAACTTGATCGGTGCATGAACATTTTTTTTTTCATGAATACTTAAAAAGATACAATTTGTGTACTTTGATGATAAAGTCAGCAACACTACCCCAACAAGTAGCACTTACTGCATTTACAAGTCAAGTCAGTGCTTTTGTCAGAGTAATGTGAATGATTGTGTATAATGAAATCTTCATAGTAACTTTCCTGCAGTTGTTGAGGTTAATGTCACAACCAAGACTACCCCAAAGAGAAGCACTTATGAATGTAAAAGCCATAAGTGAGTCAATTTGAGGTCATCTGAATGTGTATAATAAAAGCAATCTTTAGTTTGATGTACAATGTCTTGCACAGCCGTCCCAACAAGTAGCACTTACTCAAGTCAAGATACAAGTCAATGCTGCAGTTGGGTCAGTGACACAGACTTCCAGTGAACCAGATCGTCCCATCAAGTGTATGCTTTCCACAGGATCCTCTTGGAGTGTCTTCATGGCTGCCTCAGCTCAGTTGTGCTATCTTAGGTGAAGGATTCTCCAATATAAGCACGGTATGCCATTTGAATTCACTATAGCCCCACCTTCTATTCAGTGTCCCAACGACTGTGGTAATGGCCAGTCTGGCAGTGTGTTCTCATTGTGTAGTCAATTTACATATAAGCCATCAACAAAGCGGTTTCTGCAGAGGCAAAACAACCGGGAATAAATACATGTATGTGTATGAACTGTTAATTAATCAACATTTGAAAATATACAATGCATATATTTTGATGATAAAGACAGCAAGACTACCCCAACAAATAGCACTTACTGCATTTACAAGTCAAGTCAGTGCTTTTGTCAAAGTAATGTGAATGACTGTGTACAATGAAATCTTCATAGTAACTTTCCTATAGTTGTTGAAGTTAATGTCACAACCAAGACTACCCCAAAGAGAAGCACTTATGAATGTAAAAGCCATAAGTGAGTCAATTTGAGGTAATCTGAATGTGTTTAATAAAAAGCAATCTTTAGTTTGATGTACAATGTCTTGCACAGCCGTCCCAACAAGTAGCACTTACTCAAATCAAGATACAAGTCAATGCTCAAGTTGGGTCAGTGACACAGACGTCCAGTGAAACAAGATTTTCCCATTAAAGTGTCTGCTCTCATCATGACCCTCTTCATGAGACACAACTAACAATAAATATATGTAACTTGATCGGTGCATGAACATTTTTTTTTTTCATGAATACTTAAAAAGATACAATTTGTGTACTTTGATGTTAAAGCCAGCAACACTACCCCAACAAGTAGCACTTACTGCATTTACAAGTCAAGTCGATGCTTTTGTCAGGGTAATGCGAATGATTGTGTTAATGAAATCTTCATAGCAACTTTCCTGCAGTTGTTGAGGTTAATGTCACAACCAAGACTACCCCAAAGAGAAGCACTTATGAATGTAAAAGCCATAAGTGAGTCAATTTGAGGTAATCTGAATGTGTTTAATAAAAAGCAATCTTTAGTTTGATGTACAATGTCTTGCACAGCCGTCCCAACAAGTAGCACTTACTCAAATCAAGATACAAGTCAATGCTCAAGTTGGGTCAGTGACACAGACGTCCAGTGAAACAAGATTTTCCCATTAAAGTGTCTGCTCTCATCATGACCCTCTTCATGAGACACAACTAACAATAAATATATGTAACTTGATCGGTGCATGAACATTTTTTTTTTTCATGAATACTTAAAAAGATACAATTTGTGTACTTTGATGTTAAAGCCAGCAACACTACCCCAACAAGTAGCACTTACTGCATTTACAAGTCAAGTCGATGCTTTTGTCAGGGTAATGCGAATGATTGTGTGCAAAAAAATCTTCATAGTAACTTTCCTATAGTTGTTGAATTTAATGTCACAACCAAGACTACCCCAAAGAGAAGCACTTATGAATGTAAAAGCCATAAGTGAGTCAATTTGAGGTCATCTGAATGTGTTTAATAAAAAGCAATCTTTAGTTTGATGTACAATGTCTTGCACAGCCGTCCCAACAAGTAGCACTTACTCAAGTCAAGATACAAGTCAATGCTGTAGTTGGGTCAGTGACACAGACGTCCAGTGAACCAAGATTTTCCCATCAAAGTGTCTGCTTTCATCATGATCCTCTTCATGAGACACAACTAACAATAAATATACGTAACTTGATCAGTGCATGAACATTTTTTTTTTCATGAATACTTAAAAAGATACAATTTGTGTACTTTGATGTTAAAGTCAGCAACACTACCCCAACAAGAAGCACTTACTGCATTTACAAGTCAAGTCAGTGCTTTTGTCAGGGTAATGCGAATGATTGTGTTAATGAAATCTTCATAGCAACTTTCCTGCAGTTGTTGAGGTTAATGTCACAACCAAGACTACCCCAAAGAGAAGCACTTATGAATGTAAAAGCCATAAGTGAGTCAATTTGAGGTAATCTGAATGTGTTTAATAAAAAGCAATCTTTAGTTTGATGTACAATGTCTTGCACAGCCGTCCCAACAAGTAGCACTTACTCAAGTGAAGATACAAGTCAATGCTCCAGTTGGGTCAGTGACACAGCCTTCCAGTGAACCAGATCTTCCCATCAAGTGTATGCTTTCCACAGGATCCTCTTCGAGTGTCTTCATGGCTGCCTCAGCTCAGTTGTGCTATCTTAGGTGAAGGATTCTCCAATATAAGCACGGTATGCCATTTGAATTCACTATAGCCCCACCTTCTATTCAGTGTCCCAACGACTGTGGTAATGGCCAGTCTGGCAGTGTGTTCTCATTGTGTAGTCAATTTACATATAAGCCATCAACAAAGCGGTTTCTGCAGAGGCAAAACAACCGGGAATAAATACATGTATGTGTATGAACTGTTAATTAATCAACATTTGAAAATATACAATGCATATATTTTGATGATAAAGACAGCAAGACTACCCCAACAAATAGCACTTACTGCATTTACAAGTCAAGTCAGTGCTTTTGTCAAAGTAATGTGAATGACTGTGTACAATGAAATCTTCATAGTAACTTTCCTATAGTTGTTGAAGTTAATGTCACAACCAAGACTACCCCAAAGAGAAGCACTTATGAATGTAAAAGCCATAAGTGAGTCAATTTGAGGTAATCTGAATGTGTTTAATAAAAAGCAATCTTTAGTTTGATGTACAATGTCTTGCACAGCCGTCCCAACAAGTAGCACTTACTCAAATCAAGATACAAGTCAATGCTCAAGTTGGGTCAGTGACACAGACGTCCAGTGAAACAAGATTTTCCCATTAAAGTGTCTGCTCTCATCATGACCCTCTTCATGAGACACAACTAACAATAAATATATGTAACTTGATCGGTGCATGAACATTTTTTTTTTTCATGAATACTTAAAAAGATACAATTTGTGTACTTTGATGTTAAAGCCAGCAACACTACCCCAACAAGTAGCACTTACTGCATTTACAAGTCAAGTCGATGCTTTTGTCAGGGTAATGCGAATGATTGTGTTAATGAAATCTTCATAGCAACTTTCCTGCAGTTGTTGAGGTTAATGTCACAACCAAGACTACCCCAAAGAGAAGCACTTATGAATGTAAAAGCCATAAGTGAGTCAATTTGAGGTAATCTGAATGTGTTTAATAAAAAGCAATCTTTAGTTTGATGTACAATGTCTTGCACAGCCGTCCCAACAAGTAGCACTTACTCAAGTGAAGATACAAGTCAATGCTCCAGTTGGGTCAGTGACACAGCCTTCCAGTGAACCAGATCTTCCCATCAAGTGTATGCTTTCCACAGGATCCTCTTCGAGTGTCTTCATGGCTGCCTCAGCTGAGTTGTGCTTTCTTAGGTGAAGGATTCTCCAATATAAGCACGGTATGCCATTTGAAGTCACTATAGCCCCACCTTCTATTCAGTGTCCCAACGACTGTGGTAATGGCCAGTCTGGCAGTGTGATCTCATTGTGTAGTCAATTTACATATAAGACATCAACAAAGCGGTTTCTGCAGAGGCAAAACAAGCAAGAATAAATACATGTATGTGTATGAACTGTTAATTAATCAACATTTGAAAATATACAATGCATATATTTTGAAGTTAAAGCCAGCAACAGTACCCCAACAAGAAGCACTTACTGCATTTACAAGTCAAGTCAGTGCTTTTGTCAGAGTAATGTGAATGACTGTGTATAATGAAATGTTCATAGTAACTTTCCTGCAGTTGTTGAGGTTAATGTCACAACCAAGACTACCCCAAAGAGAAGCACTTATGAATGTAAAAGCCATAAGTGAGTCAATTTGAGGTCATCTGACTGTTTATAATAAAAAGTAATCTTTAGTTTGATGTACAATGTCTTGCACAGCCGTCCCAACAAGTAGCACTTACTCAAGTCAAGATACAAGTCAATGCTCTAGTTGGGTCAGTGACACAGACGTCCAGTGAACCAAGATTTTCCCATCAAAGTGTCTGCTCTCATCACAATCCTCTTCATGAGACACAACTAACAATAAATACATTTAACTTGATTGGTGCGTGAACATTTTTTTTTTTTCATGAATACTTGAAAAGACACAATTTGTGTACTTTGATGTTAAAGTCAGCAACACTACCCCAACAAATAGCACTTACCTCATTTACAAGTCAAATCGATGCTTTTGTCAGAGTAATGCGAATGATTGTGTGCAAAAAAATCTTCATAGCAACTTTCCTGCAGTTGTTGAGGTTAATGTCACAACCAAGACTACCCCAAAGAGAAGCACTTATGAATGTAAAAGCCATAAGTGAGTCAATTTGAGGTAATCTGAATGTGTATAATAAAAAGCAATTTTTAGATTGATGTTCAATGTCTTGCACAGCCGTCCCAACAAGGAGCACTTACTCAAATCAAGATACAAGTCAATCCTCCAGTTGGGCCAGTGACACAGACTTCCAGTGAACCAGATCGTCCCATCAAGTGTATGCTTTCCATAGGATCGTCTTGGAGTGTCTTCATGGCTGCCTCAGCTGAGTTGTGCTAGCTTAGGTGAGGGATTCTCCAATATAAGCACGGTATGCCATTTGAAGTCACTATAGCCCCACCTTCTATTCAGTGTCCCAACGACTATGGTAATGGCCAGTCTGGCAGTGTGTTCTCATTGTGTAGTCAATTTACATATAAGCCATCAACAAAGCGGTTTCTGCAGAGGCAAAACAACCGGGAATAAATACATTTATGTGTATGAACTGTTAATTAATCAACATTTGAAAATATACAATGCATATATTTTGATGATAAAGCCAACAACACTACCCCAACAAGAAGCACTTACTGCATTTACAAGTCAAGTCAGTGCTTTTGTCAGAGTAATGTGAATGACTGTGTATAATGAAATGTTCATAGTAACTTTCCTGCAGTTGTTGAGGTTAATGTCACAACCAAGACTACCCCAAAGAGAAGCACTTATGAATGTAAAAGCCATAAGTGAGTCAATTTGAGGTAATCTGAATGTGTATAATAAAAAGCAATTTTTAGATTGATGTTCAATGTCTTGCACAGCCGTCCCAACAAGGAGCACTTACTCAAATCAAGATACAAGTCAATCCTCCAGTTGGGTCAGTGACACAGACTTCCAGTGAACCAGATCGTCCCATCAAGTGTATGCTTTCCATAGGATCGTCTTGGAGTGTCTTCATGGCTGCCTCAGCTGAGTTGTGCTAGCTTAGGTGAGGGATTCTCCAATATAAGCACGGTATGCCATTTGAAGTCACTATAGCCCCACCTTCTATTCAGTGTCCCAACGACTGTGGTAATGGCCAGTCTGGCAGTGTGTTCTCATTGTGTAGTCAATTTACATATAAACCATCAACAAAGCGGTTTCTGCAGACGCAAAACAACCGGGAATAAATACATTTATGTGTATGAACTGTTAATTAATCAACATTTGAAAATATACAATGCATATATTTTGATGATAAAGCCAACAACACTACCCCAACAAGAAGCACTTACTGCATTTACAAGTCAAGTCAGTGCTTTTGTCAGAGTAATGTGAATGACTGTGTATAATGAAATGTTCATAGTAACTTTCCTGCAGTTGTTGAGGTTAATGTCACAACCAAGACTACCCCAAAGAGAAGCACTTATGAATGTAAAAGCCATAAGTGAGTCAATTTGAGGTAATCTGAATGTGTATAATAAAAAGCAATTTTTAGATTGATGTTCAATGTCTTGCACAGCCGTCCCAACAAGGAGCACTTACTCAAATCAAGATACAAGTCAATCCTCCAGTTGGGCCAGTGACACAGACTTCCAGTGAACCAGATCGTCCCATCAAGTATATGCTTTACATAGGATCCTCTTGGAGTGTCTTCATGGCTGCCTCAGCTGAGTTGTGCTAGCTTAGGTGAAGGATTCTCCAATATAAGCACGGTATGCCATTTGAAGTCACTATAGCCCCACCTTCTATTCAGTGTCCCAACGACTGTGATAATGGCCAGTCTGGCGGTGTGTTCTCATTGTGTAGTCAATTTACATATAAGCCATCAACAAAGCGATTTCTCAAGAGACAAGACAACCGGGAATAAATACATTTATCTGTATGAACTGTTAATTAATCAACATTTGAAAATATACAATGCATATATTTTGATGATAAAGCCAGCAACACTACCCCAACAAGAAGCACTTACTGCATTTACAAGTCAAGTCAGTGCTTTTGTCAGAGTAATGTGAATGACTGTGTTAATGAAATCTTCATAGGAACTTTCCTGCAGTTGTTGAGGTTAATGTCACAACCAAGACTACCCCAAAGAGAAGCACTTATGAATGTAAAAGCCCTAAGAGAGTCAATTTGAGGTCATCTGAATGTGTTTAATAAAAAGCAATCGTTAGTTTGATGTACAATGTCTTGCACAGCCGTCCCAACAAGTAGCACTTACTCAAATCAAGATACAAGTCAATGCTGTAGTTGGGTCAGTGACACAGATGTCCAGTGAACCAAGATTTTCCCATCAAAGTGTCTGCTCTCATCATGATCCTCTTCATGAGACACAACTAACAATAAATATATGTAACTTGATCAGTGCATGAACTTTTTTTTTTTTTATTTCATTAATACTTAAAAAGATACAATTTGTGTACTTTGATGATAAAGTCAGCAACACTACCCCAACAAGTAGCACTTACTGCATTTACAAGTCAAGTCAGTGCTTTTGTCAGAGTAATGTGAATGACTGTGTTAATGAAATCTTCATAGGAACTTTCCTGCAGTTGTTGAGGTTAATGTCACAACCAAGACTACCCCAAAGAGAAGCACTTATGAATGTAAAAGCCATAAGTGAGTCAATTTGAGGTAATCTGAATGTGTATAATAAAAGACAATCTTTAGTTTGATGTACAATGTCTTGCACAGCCGTCCCAACAAGTAGCACTTACTCAAGTCAAGATACAAGTCAGTGCTCCAGTTGGGTCAGTGACACAGACTTCCAGTGAACCAGATCTTCCCATCAAGTGTATGCTTTTTATAGGATCCTCTTCGAGTGTCTTCATGGCTGCCTCAGCTGAGTTGTGCTAGCTTAGGTGAAGGATTCTCCAATATAAGCACAGTATGCCATTTGAAGTCACTATAGCCCCACCTTCTATTCAGTGTCCCAACGACTGTGGTAATGGCCAGTCTGGCAGTGTGTTCTCATTGTGTAGTCAATTTACATATAAGCCATCAACAAAGGCTTATATGTAGAGGTTTCTGCAGAGGCAAAACAACCGGGAATAAATACATTTATGTGTATGAACTGTTAATTAATCAACATTTGAAAATATACAATGCATATATTTTGATGATAAAGCCAGCAACACTACCCCAACAAATAGCACTTACTGCATTTACAAGTCAAGTCGATGCTTTTGTCAAGGTAATGCGAATGATTGTGTGTAAAAAAATCTTCATAGCAACTTTCCTGCAGTTGTTGAGGTTAATGTCACAACCAAGACTACCCCAAAGAGAAGCACTTATGAATGTAAAAGCCATAAGTGAGTCAATTTGAGGTAATCTGAATGTGTTTAATAAAAAGCAATCTTTAGTTTGATGTACAATGTCTTGCACAGCCGTCCCAACAAGAAGCACTTACTCAAGTCAAGATACAAGTCAATGCTCTAGTTGGGTCAGTGACACAGACGTCCAGTGAACCAAGATTTTCCCATCAAAGTGTCTGCTCTCATCCTGATCCTCTTCATGAGACACAACTAACAATAAATATATGTAACTTGATCGGTGCATGAACATTTTTTTTTTCATGAATACATAAAAAGATACAATTTGTGTACTTTGATTTTCAAGTCAGCAACACTACCCCAACAAGTAGCACTTACTGCATTTACAAGTCAAATCAGTGCTTTTGTCAGAGTAATGTGAATGACTGTGCATAATGAAATCTTCATAGTAACTTTCCTGCAGTTGTTGAGGTTAATGTCACAACCAAGACTACCCCAAAGAGAAGCACTTATGAATGTAAAAGCCATAAGTGAGTCAATTTGAGGTCATCTGAATGTGTTTAATAAAAAACAATCTTTAGTTTGATGTACAATGTCTTGCACAGCCGTCCCAACAAGTAGCACTTACTCAAGTCAAGATACAAGTCAATGCTCCAGTTGGGTCAGTGACACAGCCTTCCAGTGAACCAGATCTTCCCATCAAGTGTATGCTGTCCACAGGATCCTCTTCGAGTGTCTTCATGGCTGCCTCAGCTGAGTTGTGCTTTTTTAGGTGAAGGATTCTCCAATATAAGCACGGTATGCCATTTGAAGTCACTATAGCCCCACCTTCTATTCAGTGTCCCAACGACTGTGGTAATGGCCAGTCTGGCAGTGTGTTCTCATTGTGTAGTCAATTTACATATAAGCCATCAACAAAGCGGTTTCTGCAGAGGCAAAACAACCGGGAATAAATACATTTATGTGTATGTACTGTTAATTAATCAACATTTGAAAATATACAATGCATATATTTTGATGATAAAGCCAGCAACACTACCCCAACAAGAAGCACTTACTGCATTTACAAGTCAAGTCAGTGCTTTTGTCAGAGTAATGTGAATGACTGTGTACAATGAAATCTTCATAGTAACTTTCCTGCAGTTGTTGATGTTAATGTCACAACCAAGACTACCCCAAAGAGAAGCACTTATGAATGTAAAAGCCATAAGTGAGTCAATTTGAGGTAATCTGAATGTGTATAATAAAAAGCAATTTTTAGTTTGATGTACAATGTCTTGCACAGCCGTCCCAACAAGTAGCACTTACTCAAGTCAAGATACAAGTCAATGCTCTTGTTGGGTCAGTGACACAGACGTCCAGTGAACCAAGATTTTCCCATCAGTGTCTGCTCTCATCATGACCCTCTTCATGAGACACAACTAACAATAAAAATATGTAACTTGATCGGTGCATGAACATTTTTTTTTTCATGAATACGTAAAAAGATACAATTTGTGTACTTTGATGTTAAAGCCAGCAACACTACCCCAACAAGTAGCACTTACTGCATTTACAAGTCAAGTCGATGCTTTTGTCAGGGTAATGCGTATGATTGTGTGCAAAAAAATCTTCATAGCAACTTTCCTGCAGTTGTTGAGGTTAATGTCACAACCAAGACTACCCCAAAGAGAAGCACTTATGAATGTAAAAGTGAGTCAATTTGAGGTAATCTGAATGTGTATAATAAAAAGCAATCTTTAGTTTGATGTACAATGTCTTGCACAGCCGTCCCAACAAGTAGCACTTACTCAAATCAAGTTACAAGACAATGGTCCAGTTGGGTCAGTGACACAGACTTCCAGTGAACCAGATCTTCCCATCAAGTGTATGCTTTCCACAGGATCCTCTTCGAGTGTCTTCATGGCTGCCTCAGCTGAGTTGTGCTAGCTTAGGTGAAGGATTCTCCAATATAAGCACGGTATGCCATTTGAATTCACTATAGCCCCACCTTCTATTCAGTGTCCCAACGACTGTGGTAATGGCCAGTCTGGCAGTGTGTTCTCATTGTGTAGTCAATTTACATATAAGCCATCAACAAAGCAGTTTCTGCAGAGGCAAAACAACCGGGAATAAATACATTTATGTGTATGAACTGTTAATTAATCAACATTTGAAAATATACAATGCATATATTTTGATGATAAAGCCAACAACACTACCCCAACAAGAAGCACTTACTGCATTTACAAGTCAAGTCAGTGCTTTTGTCAGAGTAATGTGAATGACTGTGTATAATGAAATCTTCATAGTAACTTTCCTGCAGTTGTTGAGGTTAATGTCACAACCAAGACTACCCCAAAGAGAAGCACTTATGAATGTAAAAGCCATAAGTGAGTCAATTTGAGGTAATCTGAATGTGTATAATAAAAAGCAATCTTTAGTTTGATGTACAATGTCTTGCACAGCCGTCCCAACAAGTAGCA